>BSBN01000777.1:1200000-1944873 GCA_027924645.1 Cunninghamia lanceolata
GATTACGTATAAGAGCTGCTTGCAAAAATCAAACCCTGTTTTTTCAAGAAGCTCTTCTACATAATAATCTATCTATACAATTCTACTACATTACTCCAGTGATTTCTATGTTAAATGTGATCTTTTTGTACACTTTCTCAAAGTACTCCAATTATTGTTCATAAGAAGCAACGCAAATTGTTTCTTCTTGTTTCGTGTGCCATCCCTTTGATCACTTGATCTAAAGATCATTTGACATTGTAGTTACTTAAATTGGTCCTTGAAAACTTCTGATTTCAGTTCTCAGTTCAAAGTTTTAGTTTTCAGATCTAGATTTTGCAATTAGAATTCCAGAAGTTGTTTCAGAACTTTATCTCTCTTCCTACAGTTCAGATTTACAGTTTTCCTCTTTCCAAAATAGGGTTTATGTCTAGGACATTTTTAGCAGCTGTTACAAGCTTCAGTTAGGTCCTTAACCAACACACATTTTAACATTCAAACCTTAATAGTAACAAGAAAGTACCCAAAGTCACACTCACCTGTAAAGTTTCCCGAAACAAAAGCACGAGATGCATCTCTGTAACCACCCAAAGAAACATTTTATTAATGAAAACCTTTATATATGAGAAATATAACAATACAAACCACACAAGCACCTATCTTCTAGTCATAGAAACTTGATTATATTAATTATTTACACCTTCTGATTCTTGAACCTAAGAAAATCAAGCAAAATTTATGTGCATACTCATACACCACATTCATCATAACATGTTGCAAACTCTATAGACCTGTAAATCTTTGCTGATTTTAATAGCTTACAAAATGTTTTTTCTAAACCCTAGTCAAACCCCTCAATAAAGTGTTGGAGAAGGGAAAACCTTAGTCAATGTTAGCATTTTAATTTTTACCTTTCAGTACAACATAAAATGGAACAGCGTTTAAGGTAGAACCTTTCTTTGAATTTGTAGGGGAAGCTCCCTTATGAAGATTGAAGGAAATGATAATAAAGAAAATTATACTAATACCTAGAACTAGCAGGATTGCTTTAGCTTGAAAAGCAAATTTTTCTTTTTGTTCTCAGGCTTGGACACAAGGCTACTGAGCACTTCTACACAAGACAAAAATGTTTTTTGATTTATTATCTAATATGGAAAATCTAATCTAGAGAAAGTGAAAACACACTCACTTCTTCTAGCTAAAATCAGAAACTAGAAGAAGAGTGCACACTTGAATTGGATTTAGGACAGCACACACACAAATCAATCATTGAATAAGAAAATTACATACAAAGCTGTAATTATCTATCTCAGTGAACACAACAATACAAAGTTTGCAGTACTTCACAAAGTTATTCAATCCCAATATTTCACAAAGTATTCAATCCACAATGCATAAGATAACACAAAACAACTCTTGACTATGTTCAGGGCTAGGACAGCCTGGGATTTGCCTAGGGTCCACTCCGGGCACCCTGGGTTCCCTGTGGATCCTTCAGGGAACCCGGTGTGCTCAAGCTGGACCCTAGGTGAACCCGGGCAAACCTAGCCATACCTGTGGCCGCCCACTCAAAAAGAAAGAAAAAAAGCATTTTGTTAACATTTTTAAAAACAAAAAAAGTGCCTCAAGACCTGATTTCACCCTACAGTGAGGGCTTTTAACCTCTTTTGCCTCATTTCACAAACACAAGTTAGTAAAACAACATTTTTGCCTCCAAGCTGCCATTGTTGATTTTTTAAGGTTGCTGCATTTTTCTTTGAAGGGGAAGGCTATGGGAAAGAAAGACCTACACCAACAGGAGAAAAAGAGCAACACAGAGAAGATTTATCTATCAAAGGTGAGTGAATCTTGTAATTTTTTTCAAGATTTTTCAAAATTTTCCAAGTTTTTTTAAATGTTCTGAATATTTTTTAAACCTTTTAATATTTTATACTTAATATAGGGGTTATAATGCCGATTTTTTTTTGAAGTTGTAGAGTTGTAAATTTGTAATGTTTTTTTTTTTTTCTTTTGTTATATTCATACATAATGGTTGGTAGTTCTACTTCAGTTGCCCCACATGTAGAGAGCTCGTTTAAATTTGACGTAGTGTCACCTCTTTGGCAACATACAACCATGATTGAGCAACTTCCTGGAGGTGGAGGTTATCGTTGGCATTGCAACCAATGTGGAAATGAGTATAAGAGCTCGTATAGTCGAGTGAAAACTCACCTATGCGCTATAACCGGCTTAGAAATAAGAGTTTGTCTATGGCTGAATAAAAAAGGGTTGCAAAAAGAACAAATAATGGGATATATCAAAGAACAAGAGGATGTCAACATGGTAAGTAACAGATCAAAGGAAAGAGTACATCCTCTTTCCAAGAAAGATTTGTAAAAACCTCCTAGTGGCTTAGCACAACTAGATGGCCCACATTCATTCATGCCACCATCATCTTCCCAAGAAGATGTAATCAAACTACTTGCACAAGAGAAGAATATAGTAGGAAATATGTTGCAAATACTTGAGAATAATAAGCCACTTCAAGGGGGCAAATGTCCAAATATCTCCAATAAGAACACAATTCACAATATGATGATCAAATAACACTCACTGCCTTCTATATATACCCTACTCATGACTTGGATATCACCCAAGCCAACTCGGATACCTAATTATATCACCTAGGCCGACTTAAATATCTAAATAAGACTATAATAATGATCATATAACTTAACTAAGAGTTATGGTAGCCACAACACGACTACTCATAACGCTATACACCTATAGGATTAAGGGCGTAGCATGCCCCCCTCTTCAAAAAAACATTGTCCTCACTGATAATTGACTATGGATGCTTCTGCACAAAATCTTCATCTTCCCATGTGGCATCTTTGATCGGCAAATTCTTCGACTTAACGACGTACTTTGTGATTGTCCTAGTACTCAACTTTTTTGTGCGTGTCTAGAGAATTAACTCTAGATCCAAGATGATTCTTCCTCCATCTAGCTCTCGTAACACTGCTTGTGCAGGGATCTGTTGACCAATCACCTTCTTTAAACATGAGACATGAAAAACTGGATACATCTTGGTTGTTGGAGGTAACTCAAGCTTGTAGGCTACATTGCCAATCTTCTACAAAATCTGGTATGGACAATAATATTTGGGTGACAACTTGTTATTCTTTGTTTGTTGCTTCAAGGACATTTGCTTATAAGGTTGCAATCTCAATAAACCCACTTCAAAACTCCTTTTGCTACGATGTTGGTTAGCCTGTTGTTTCATTCGATTTTGTGCCATGGCCAAATTCTCCTTGATTCTTGAAGTTACCTGTTGTTAATGATTCATGTGATCTTCCACAACCTGAACTCTTGGTGTCACCTTCAATGATGATGTGATAGATGGGTGATGGTATCCATATAATGCCATAAATTGAGACATTTTTAAATGAATTATGTAAGTGTTATTCCACCATTCTACTAGTGGTAGCCAAGCCACCCATTGAGCCAATTGACTGCCCAAACAAGAGAATAAATATGTCCAAAAGTTACCAGTAAAGATAGGATCACAATCATTCACAATAACCCTTCGGGTACCATGTAACTTTTGTATATTCTCCATAAATGCTTTTGCCTCTATGCTTGCTATAAAAGGATGGGATAATGCAATAAAATGGGCATATAAGTTGGTGTTGTTTGAGAACTTGTAATGCCTGATCTACATGGTACAAATGGTCTTCCCATGTCTTGCTATAAATCAAAATATCTTACAAAAACACTAATACAAACTTCCGCAAAAATGCCTTAAAGATGGAATTCATCAAAATTTGAAATGTAGGAGCATTAGTAAGACCAAATGGCATCACTAGCAACTCATAACTCATGAGTCCTAAATGATGTCTTGGGAATATCTTCTTCCTTAATTCGAATTTGGTGATAACCTGATCTAAGATCAAGTTTTGTAAAAATCATAGCTCCATTCAATTCATCTAGTAAATCATCAATGACTGGAATAGGAAACTAATCTTTGATGGTGTACTTGTTGAGCTCTCTATAGTTTGGACACATACGCCAAGTGTCATCCTTATTAGGTACCATCACCACAGGGGTGGAGTAGGCACTCTGGGTATGCCTGATAATACCTGCCTCTAGCATCTCTTGAACCATCTTGTCGATCTCACTTTTGTAGATAGGGGTACCTGTAGGGCCTAATGTTGGGTGGTTGGCTCCCAGGTACTAGCTGAATGGCATGATCCCGATCCCTTCTACGAGGTAGTCCCTAAGGCATATCTCCAAAAATTACTTATTAAATATCTATAATTGCTTGCAAATCTAGCTAGGTAGGAGGAACATTTGACTGATAGGCTACTAATGAAAACAATTGGGCTAGAAATCCATCAACGCCTTTGTAAGGCATTTTTTGCATTTGATGAGAGCTTACCATCTATGGGGACTTTGCACGCAACCCTCTTAGTTCCACTATTCTGCCCTCTGAGTGAAATCTCATGAATGGCTACTAAAAATTCATCTCCATTGTCCCCAACAATCTTCCTAGGGGGTGCGTCCCCCTAGGATTTCAGTCGCACCCTGTCTTCAGAACACCCAAGGGATGCGGGGACGGGAACAAAACGCCCCTTGCCGTCCCTGTCAAAAATTTAAAATTAGGATCGTCCTAGGGATGCCCCCTCTAAAAGAGGAATGTTCCCTGTAAACATCTCGACGAATGGGGATGCACAAGTGTCCCAAGGACACCCATAAGACTCCCACACAATCGAAACCCGATGCCTCTAAAAAAAGTGACTCAAAAAACAAAAAAAGCAATGCAAAAAAAAAAAAAACCCTAAGCACCTTAAATAAAAATGTGACTTTCAAGTTTTATTCCACCTAAAAACCAAAACACGACTGTCACTTTCATAATTTCATTTGACTACCACTACCAACAGCTCTGGTTCACAACTTTACTATTGTGGCTTGCCATCACAATAAAAGTTATCAATATCAGGTGTGTATCAAACTATCAGTGTTCCAATATTTAATATAATTGCAGATCTCAAAATTTAATCAAGGATTTATCATTCTGTATCAACTCATAGTTCACCATTCTCTATTTGCAACTACAAATTAAGTTTTGATATATGTACCTCTTGCTTTGATGGAGTGGCAATAGACATATCTCCAACAAGCAAGAATATATCTCCTAAAAAACACATGTTCTAAATATTATTTATACAAAATAAAATCAGATAAATGTTCCCAAGAATACCCACTACATGGCATGTATCAGTTTATAACTTTATATCAATGTGCATTGCATTTGTCATTTTCAATTTTTGTAATGTTAGTGCCCTTATATGCATTGTATTTGATATTCATATGTAATTTCCATGCAATGGTGTTCTAAATCATTAAAATAAAAACAACTGTTATTTACAGGTCATGGAGATTTCTGATTATTACACATCCACCTCCAACTTCTAAAATCTTTCTAATTTGTCTTCAAACTCGAGTTATGTGAATGTATATCTGCCTTTATTTGTGTCATCTTCTACTGTAATGCATTCACTTCTTGCCTTTGCCAACCTAGTCAATGGCATCACCTGCAACTTGAAGCACCATAGCCCACGCTACAAGGATAACTTGAAAAGATCTAATACCAAAATGATCCACAATTAGCTTGGTCAGACTGATGTCTAATTCATTAGCCAAAGGCTTGTCTAGTCTTATGACTGTTTTGATTAATTATGTGCAGATTTAACTTTGTGACAGCTATAAATTATTATAGTTTTAGTTTTAGTTGCCATGAAAAAAATGATCCCCAATATACAGATCAAATTATGCAGTGTAATGCACAATAAATTATATATCAAATTTTACCTTCATGCTGTCAAAAGTTTAATTTTAGTTTTACCTTTTAACTTTTTAAGTTTTATTATTAATAATTATATTGCATCAGGATTTAGGGTTCAGATTTGCTGAGTGAAGATGGATACATTCAGTGTAAATGTTGATTTTGATTTGGAGAACGAAATTGATGAGGAATCAGGCAGCCAAACAGAAACCCAAGCAGAACCACAAAGACTTCAAGTGCAACTGAAAGTGTATTAAAATCCGATTGCCCTTCAGAGTTGTCAAAATATGCCAAAGGGCCATTTAGCAAGAAAAATTCTTTACAGCAGTTTGCAACAATAGTTGACACAAATACAGCACCTAATTCAGGCGGAAGTCAAAAACGGAAATGCAACATTTGCCCAAATGGTACTTGGAATGGTAGCATGATGAGAACCAATGCACATTTTTTGCATATCCCTGGTAAAGGAGTTGGGGGCTGTGATAAGCTCACACTTGAAACGAGGGCTGAGATGATCAAATTATATACAAGGGAAATCACTACACCATCAGTTTCTAGTACATCGACATGAGGAGGTTCAGGTTTACCACCTTCGTATCCGTCATATGGGGTGAGTGCAGTGGAGTCAGGGGGGAAACGGAAATCTACAAGTTCATCCTCACCAAACCCAATCACTGATATGTTCAATGTGCAAGGAAGGGAGGCTGCAGATGAGGCCATTGCCAATTTCTGCTTTGGCAACGACATTCCATTCCATGTTGCTCAATCTCCTTTGTACAAGGAAATGCTTGAGAAGGTAAGCAAAGTTGGTCCTCGCTATGTAGGTCCTAGTGAGACTAGATTGAGAACCACAGTCTTGGAAAAAAGTTATTCCAAGGTTAACTTGTTGATGGAGGAGAGGAAGGCTAAATGGGTGACACATGGCTGCAGCATAATATGGGTGGACGGATATTAGACACTGTCCACTCATCAACATTATAGTTTCATAATTCATGCATTGATGGACCTTACTTATTGCGAGCAATTGATTGCTCAAGAAAACACAAAGATGTCGAGTTTCAATTTCAGATCTTGAGAGAGGCCATTAAGGAGGTTGGTCCTCAAAATGTGGTGCAAGTGATTACTAATGCAGCAAATGTTTGTAGGGCAGCAGGTATGTTGGTTCAATCTACATATAAGCACATCTATTGGACCCCTTGTTGTGTGCACATTATGAACAATGCACTTAAAGACATTGGAAAGATAGTGTGGGTGAAACAGGTGTTGGGGGATGCAAGGGAGCTGCAAATGTTTATTTGCAACCACCACATTTCATTGGCATTGTTTCAAACCTTTGGAAAGAAAGAATTCCTCAAACTAGTTGAGACTCAATTTGCTTCCTATTTCATTCTACTAGAGAGGATACTCGAGTTGCAAGAGCCATTGCAACTTATGGTTATGACACAAGATTGGAATAGGTGGATGGAGTCAAAGACTGAGCAGGGGAAGAGGGTGAAGGAGATTGTGATTGGTGATACTTTTTGGTTGAAAGTGAGATACATCACATCTTTTGTACAACTTGTTTTCACTATCATCAAATTTGGCGATTCTAATAGTCCTAGTCTTGGGGAGATATACAAGTGCATTGATAGCATGCTTGGCCAAATGAAGGTTGCCATTTGTGCGAAGGACCCCACCCTAGAGTTCTACCATGAGCATATTCACCCCATTATCCAGAAAAGGTGGAACAAGTTTAACACCCCTCTACACATGGTTGTATATGCTTTGAATCCAAAATGGTATGTGGAAAGAGTTGGTAAAATTCTTCCTATATCACGAGGTGAGGAATGGCCTCATGAAAGCCTTCAAAAAAATGTATAGTTCAAAGGAAGCTTCATTGATCAGAGTTGAGTGGATTAAGTTCACAAAAGTAGATAGCTACAAGACTTCCGCAAGGATTGACAGGCACACTTTGGCACAGGAGAAGCCAGTTAGTTGGTGGACAATCTATGGACCACCAGGACCAATGTGCACACTTGCCATTAAGTAGCTGTTTACAGTTTTCAATTGACTCGACACTATATATATATATATATATATATATATATACCAAAAATATTCAGGAAATTGCAAAACCATAATTGGGACATTACACCTGCAGCATTCAATCAGCACATTAGATGGCCGGTCTACAAGAGCAAGCAAAAAATGAAAAATGACAAAAAAGGCTACTTTGAACAAAACCAAGTCAAAGCTACATAGGACCTAGAAATCAAAGAGATGATGGCTATCAAATCTTCCTGAGATATATATCCAAATGGGAATCTAAATACATTTTTCCTACACACTGAAGCCTAATAAAGATTGCAATGCATGAGAACAACAACAATGTAAGACATTTGGTAGTGGAAAGGGGTTGGATGAAGAACGGAAGAAGGAGAAGGAAATTGTTGCCTTGCAGGCTATCTGTAAGAAAAAGTTTACCAAGCCATAAGTTCATTGACCACACAAATTGTAGCATGGAAAGCTATTTATGAGGAGGTAAAAAGGTTTATTCAGTTCGCTAGGATGGATGATGCAGCTTGCAATTTGACTGGCATGTATCGACCGGATGTCCAATGCCTTGTGGGATTTAGACTTGCTAGGGAGAACAAGAAGAAAACAAAGAATCAACACCACAATGACTAACAAAAGCATTTCAAGAGTAGACGAGGAAATTGGTAGAGGTTTAAAGGAGTCTTTAAGTACCAGCACCAGCATGGGAACTGGATTCCAATACAGCTGCCAGCATGGATGATGATGCTTCCTTAGATATTGCAGCTTTTGCATTGTCCCCCTTGCTTTGTTTTCCTATTCACCTTGCCATCCACACCTCTCAACATCCAACAGTGAATGCTCTTACATCTTCTCACGGCATCGGATCATCGCTACAGTTGGGATTTAATGTACCTTCAAATTCTCTTTAGGGTAAGGCCACTAGAGTTGCAGTTACTCCTCAGCATTACTTTTTCAATTCTACCAAGTCAATTGATCCAGTTTCTCCCAGTTGAGACTTGTTCAGGATGTTCACTGCCGATTGCAAAGATTTTTATTGGTCATAGACCAACCGTAAGCCTCATATGAAGGATAACCAGCATAGTGAGGAGAAGTATGAATCCTGCCTCCTTCACCTTCCTGTAAGACAATATAGGATAAAGGCCATAGTTGGGCCTACTATTGCTGAATTTCTGTGTGACTGAATGTCACTTGGGAAAATTAATCATTGAGAGCCAGAGGGGAATAGATGTAGGTAGAACTTTATATTTCCATCCTTGCAGTGTACTTTTAATGTTGCTATCCCCATGTATAACTAATAATAAATAAATAAATATCCTTTAGAGGGAGCCTCCTCTAGGCAAAGACTAGCAGGATGCAAAATCTCACCGTACGGAAAAGTGCAAATTTATTATAAAAATGAAAGGATGGATACAAATCATTCTGTACAGTCATTGTTGAGCCCTGACAGTATTTTATTGCATTAGAGTGGGTATATAATTTATCATTTACAAATTACAAGTGGTTGTCTTATCTACTATTTGTCCCCATGTCAATTGATGTTTGTGTTCCACCAATACAAGTAAATACATTCTAAAATATTCCTACCAGAACTTCTAAATGGATGGATCAATTTTCCTTCAACTACTTTTAACATGCACTAAAAAAATCACAACATTTTTTGCAACCTATGTCTTGTTCTTTGTGGTTATTGCATAATATAGAATGAGTGCAGATTAGTTGGTGTATGTTTGTTCTAAAAAGGGAGTAACTGGACAAAATTTGTAAGATGGGAAATGGTAATGTGTAATTGAACCCTGCTGCCAATTCCAAGGAGGCTGCCACATAATCCGGTTGACAAAGAAGAGAATAAATCATCCATACAGAACTCATGCAACAATCTTCTGAGCAACACATCATGCGACATGAATGGCATCTACAATAGACGTGCAAAAACTGGAAGCCAGGGTAAAGCAAGATGCCTACGTGAGCAAAACCACAGCTTTTTATTAATTTTCTTAACTTTCCAAATCAACATACTTGTGTCTGTATAGCTAGATGGATCTTGCCCTTCATGAAGACAATTAATTTTGAAATTTTGCAACAAAGAAGAGATTAAATCGTCCATAATGAACTCATGCAACAATCTTCTGAGCGACACATCATGCGATGTGAATGGCATCTATAATAGACATGCAAAAACTAAGCCAGGATGAAGTCAGACGCCTATGTGAGCAAAACCACAATCTTTTTTTAATTATCTCAACTTTCCAAATCAACATACTTGTGTTACGTGTATGTGTAGCTAGATGGATATTTGAAATTTTGTAATGAGAAATTGCCACATAACTTGTCAGGAGGGGGACACAGGAACTATACCAAGCTCAATGTCCAGAGTGGTGGACGCCCATGTTTTCCAAGTAAATATAAACATAAGATATCAAGGCCCATGCAGTGTTATTTGAGAAAATGTTATAGTTCCATTTAGTTGGAACCGTGGACTGCATTTTGAATATAACAGACAGAACTGCCAACAATTTTTTTTTTTTTTGAATAAACAAAAGTTAGGCAAACCTCTACAGTTTGCCTAAATAGCCACAAGTAAACTAAAAAGTGCATTCTAGTTGCAAGATCAAGAGGAATTGCATGGGCTACATCCTACCTGAATCTAGCATCCAACAGAGGAACATATCAAATTGAATTAAATCAAATTTAATTAACCCTGGCTATATGAGTTTACCTTCCAGCAAAGTGATTGTAACCGCCTCCTATGCCATAATGGCTTCTTCCTTTAGTTACGTCAAAGACACTCCTGAACTTCCAACATGAATATCCAAATGTCAGACAGCTATAATGCAAAACTCAGAAAACCGCTTTCACATTAGCATTAGTTACTCCTTAAACTATTTAACTACAAAATACATAACACAAGGAACAGATATTCAATGCCAACAGCACTCCTGCAGTAAAAACAGGAAAATACTGTTGAGCTGGCAAATCTAATAAAGTAGGTCCTGGGTCAAACAGAAATATTGCTACATTAATGAATAATAGATAGAAAATTACAAATTAAGCAACAGCAGAAAACAGCAATGGCATGAGCTATTAATACCCTAAAATGCCCAACAGAATTGGTAAATCTTCATCCGTGCCATTGTATTTGGCCAGCTCTTCTTTGGACCATAACCTCTGCACACAAGACGAGCACAAATGTATATATGCAAAAATAGAATAGAACTAAAATATAGAGAAAGAAATGGCTGATCGAAGAAAATAGAGATGGAAAGATTAAAAATCTTTATAATACTTAACGAATGGTGTTTAGGTTTCAGGGCACTATATGACATCAAAAAGAAGAGATTAAATATTCATAACACAAAAGGAATCGCATAGAAGTTTTACTATAGCAAATCCTAGAGGGCATGTAATGACGTCATGAGAAAGTCTTAAAATTATAATAATGTCTACACAGATGAGTTGACTAGAAATAAATCCTGCAAAATTCAATGGCTGATCATGTAAAATAAAACGGGAGAACTTCAATGTTTCATAATACAAAACGAATAGCTGCGAAATTTTCCAATATTAAACGCTTAAGGGCACAAAATAGCGTCAATCCCTAAAATAAAGCAAATTCTAAGCAGACAAATTAACTAGACGGCTGACCGAGGAACCTAAACCTGGAGAGATAAAATCCCTCGTTATACAACATTAAGAGCTTCCGTTTCACATCACGGATACATAAAATTGCAACAAACAGTAAAATTACACAATACCTAGATAGAAAAAAATAAATAGCATCCAAACCTACAAAATGGAACTGCTGGGAAAGAGAATAAACAGAGAAATTAAATGTTTCATAATAAAAACAAATTGAGGTTAAGCTCCACAATATTAAATCCCCTAGAGCATAAAATAGTATCAGACGCCAAAATAATTAAAATCTCCAAGCACTGAATTTGAAAAGCACCAGACTTAAAAATTTGAACAGCGTCTCCAGAAAAATTAGCACAGAGAGACTAAATCTAAGTCATGTAACGAAATGAATTCTGTTAAATACGATAATTAATGTTTCAAAAAAAAAAAAAAAAAAAAAAACTAACAAATGAAAATCATTCGTATTAAATTTAATACATACAGGCGGCATTGAGGGTCTGTTGCCGAAGTACATGATAATTGTAACGAGTGCGAGTGTGACAACCAGGCCAATAGAGGAAGGGGATGTTATAATTTGTAGGGATGTTATATTCTGCGCTTTTCTGATTTTTTCTTGCGATGAGAGTGTTTTATCATTTTCATTCTTGCGCACCGCCGGTCGAGATCGAATAACAGAAGGAGTGTTCTCGGCCATTTCTGTTAGTCTCTCTGTTTTCTGTTCAAGCTAAAGTGACGATTTGACTGTCGGAGACAATGATTTGTCTTTCGGCTCTGTTCTCCGAGCTTGCCGCGAATCGAACTCGTGACCTACTTAGTAGGAATTTGCTTGGTGCTAGCGAACTCAATGTTCTTTCCCCGTCGCCTTATTTTAACCCCGTGTCAATATTGAGTAGCAAATATTTTAGACTTTTTTTCCTTCTTACTTGGGAAATGAGGAAATGACAACATGAATAACAACATGTCTCTTTTCAAGTGGTGGAGAACTAACTCTCATCAATTCTAGGGTGAAATGGGGAGGTGGAAAAAAAAGAAGTATGGAAAGAAAGAGTGTAGCTTTTGCACAATCTAGGGAGTGAATTCAGAAGAACACTTTATGTTGGAGTGTGATGTCTATAGGGACATGAGGGTCAAATATGCTAGTATCTTGACAGTTATTTCATTGTATTGTTTATTCAGTAAGGGGACAGTTCAGAAAATGGGAGAGTTCATCATCTCTTTGAATAGAAGAAAAAATGAAATACAGAAAACAAAAATGATAGGGTTGGATGTCCCATAGGTTATTTTTAGCCTTGTGGACATTCAAAGTTATTCTATTGTATTCTTCATTCAAGTGCTAGAGATAAAATGGCACTTCATTATGGAGTGCGGGTGGTGGAGAGAAAATGGCACTTCATTATGGAGTGTGGGTGGTGGACAGAAAATGTCACTTCATCATGGAGTGTGGAGTCTACAATGATATCTACATTAAGTAACTAGCAATTGCATTTTAGTGTACAATGAGCACGACAAAGAGGTCTTAAGGTGAATTGTTGATTCCTTAAGCACATGACGTGTCGTGCTCAACATAGCTCCCATGGACACATGTCATATGTGGATTGCAAGCGAAAAAGCGCTAACCAAAAATAATTAAATGCGCATTCACAATGTGCAGACCATGATCGCACTTTAAGTAGTGCAGACTTCACATTTTAAAGCGTCATGACTTCTTAACTGAAAATTGATGGGTAGAGTCCTTTGTGTGTGATGTTCAAAGCTTGCAAGCGTATGAGTCTATCCACATGGAGATAGGTGGAATAATTAGTAGGTGACACATTGACAAGGATGTCAACTTAGATCGACACATAGGTGTGGTGGCTATACCTTTGATAAATCTTAGACCAAGTAATAGTTATAATGGAATATTGAATTATTTGTAATCGATATGCATGTTTGTTTTTTTATTTTTTAGAGGCACATATGCACTATCCTTCAGTGCCCTTATCCTTCTCAAGATAGCAGACGTATGAAAGATCAAAACATAAAATAGGGATAATTAATGTGGATACATGCACTTTCACATTTGTCTCAATTCTTCCAAACACCGAGCAAAGTTTGTGTAACCACTTGAAAAGATAGGAAAGAGAATGGCACTATTCTCTAGTAATCTCACTATTCTCAATTATTTCTTTGTTGAGTGTAATCTCCTTTTAGTGTAAGGCAGATTGATAGGCTTTAGTGATAGTCATTTTGAAATGAGTTTAATTGTTGATACATATTAACAGTATCACTACATCAATGAACTAAAATTTAGCATAATTGTTGCTTTCTCATTGTGGCTTTTCATTGAGATTATAAGTTTAAGAGGAGGGTGTTTGTGCATTACCTTTGGATTCATATGTTTTGGATTAGATTCTTAGGCCCAGGTTTGTCAAAGAGTGAAAACAGTAGTCGAAACTCTAGATATATAGTGGAACCATTAGTTTTGTGTGAATAGTGTCATCTTGAATTGTGGTGAGAAAGGAGAGACCATGTGGTGGTATATGGTTGGCCATGCTTGATTTCAAGTGCATTTGTTTAGTTGCCTCCATTGTTTTTTTCTATATGAAAAAATACATCCAATTAGTCAGAAAAGCAAGCAGACATTGATGGCTGAAGTAGATTCAATAAGAAGGAAGAGAGAAATACCAATCTTCATAGAATACATGTGGATTTAGCTTCTTGTGTACAATTGATATCAAATTATAAAGTGTGTCCTTTACTTTTAAGCTTGCCCTTGGGCCATACAATGGATTGTGGATGTTTCCTTTGCTTATGGGTGTTAAACTTTCCATGGACCAGCTAGGAGTTGAACCTAGGACCTTCCATTTGCTATTGTAGTGCTCTACCAATTGAGCTACTAGCCCTTTGTGACCAATCCATCATCAATCCAGGTGTGGATTATTTCCAACATCCCCCTTAAGCCACACTTCAGGTGCTTGGGGCTCCTAGCCTAGCTCTAATACCATGTTAAATTTTTCATGGACCAGCTAGAAGTGGAACCTAGGACCTTCCATTTACTGTTGGAGTGCTCTACCAACTGAGCTACTGGCCCTTTGTGGCCAATCCATCATCGGTCCAGGTGTGGATTATTTCCAATACCCCCCCTTAAGCCACACTTCAGGTGTTTGGAGATCCTAGCTTGGCTCTGGTACCATGTTAAACTTTCCATGGACCAGCTAGGAGTTGAACCTAGGACCTTCCATTTGTTGTTGGAATGCTCTACCAACTGAGCTATTGGCCCTTTGTGGCCAATCCATCATCGGTCCAGGTGTGAATTATTTCTAACAATGGGAAGACTCTTTAATGCAAAATACTATGCTCTTTGGCATGTAAATATGATGGCTTTGTTGTTGTGAAATATAAGCATAAGAAAACATGCAAAAGTTGGAGGTGTATATAAAACTCCATTGAATGAATGAATGAAGAATTGTAATGACGTCCATGAGGCCGCAGCAGCCTATGGGACCCAGAAACCACACGCAGGCCCACCAAAAACGGAACATCAGAAAAAGTACCCCCTAATACATCTCTAAATCTTTCTTGAGATCCTCCCTTCTGTTGTGCAAATTGATCAAGAGGTTCGCTGTTCCGCATACCCTTGCTTCTTCAAACAAGGTGCTTAGGTTGGTGATATTCAGAGTATCACCATAACTGGAACGAATGTCAATTGTAATAGTGAAAATTGATCAATTGCAAAATTGGTGAGAAATAGTAATAGTGAGAATTGTTGCCCCCCTCAGCAGCCCTCATGCCCCTTAATAGGGCATTTCCATCTACTTAAAGAAAAAGCAACCTCTTCATCGAATTTTATTTTCGCTAGCAGAGCGTTATGGACCTATCATCTATCTCCATCTTGGCTTTCAGTTAGCTTTAGTGATTTCCTCTTCCAAGCACACAATATAGTGTCTTACAACAAATGACAAGATCTTCGGTTCGTGGCCCAACCTTTTAGCAGAAAGGTTTATGGGATACAACTACAAGGTCCTACTATAGCTTCCTTATGGTCCTTATTGGTGCGACCTTCAAAAAAGCTGCACGCTGCACCTCTTGTCTACTCACAGAATCCAATCGCTAAGGCAAATCCACGTCGAAGAAGTTTTTTCTTTGGTTGCTTCTTTGTTTTAGGCTTCCTGGTTGTAGGGTGCCACTGGAGACATGAAATCCCAATTTTTTTTTAATTTTTGGGTTAACTTCCAATATTATATTGTGTATGGTTGCCAACAAAAGCATCACAAGACCTACTAATTTGAGGGACTCAGAGGATATGTGATGATTTAAGGGTTTGATAAGAGGAGCCTTCCTTGTTGGTGGGTCATTCAACTTGGAAGAATATTTGTCATTTCTTCAATAGTTTGGTTTGCAAGGTCTCACAATGGTTATGATCAATATACAGAAGAAAAGAGATGATTTTATGCAGACATTGGTGAATGATCATCGTCAGACATGGAGGACCCACAATGACTTGATTCATGTGCTCATTTCTACAATAGACAAGCATGACATTGTAGACTTTTTAAGTTTTCATGTGAATAATGTAGATAATTTCCATGTCGTGCATCTTCTATTAGAGGGTATTAGTCATCAATTTTGAAGGCATCTTAGTCCCATTCATAGAGGGGAATGCATTTAGCATAGTAAGTCAATTTGAAAGTGCACAACCTAATAGTGTTATTTGAGGAAGTAATGCTTGACAAAATGATAAGTTTTTTTATCAAGATCCATAGTAAAAGATCTGACATTGAAAAGAGTTTGAAAATATCTTACAGTTGTGGCTATTAATCCCATAGATTGTTGGGTCTCATGGACGTTATTAAAATCTTTCATTTCATTTCATTTCTAGAAATCCCTCTTTTCTACAAATTCAACACCCTGTAAACATATTTTTACATGTATTTTTGTGAAGGAAAATAAACTTTCCCTCGGCTTAGTCGAGGGTAATCAAATTAAATGCTTACAATTTGGCACAAATTAATCTAGACTAATAAGAGATGCATTGTGTCCAGTTCCTATTGTTGACTAGTTTGTGTGTTGAGTGGATGCAAAGATGATTTGGTTAAAGTGGTTGGATTCAAAATTAAGGATAGTGATAATTGGGTTGTGTAAATTGTAGAAAGTTATATTTTTACAAGAACATATAATTATTTGTGTACAAGTGACTTAAAACTTGGAACAAAATGTAGGCAAACAAATATTTATGGCTATCACAAAAGGCAATACAAATATGGTTAATAATCATAGTAGATTTTATCATGATTTTAGTAGTTAATATATCAAATAACTATTCTTATATGCTACTAATGTGATACATGTTGTAAAGTCTTTAGAATAGTGAAAATTTATTAATAATTATCAATTTATAATATTGTTTTATAATTATTATATAATAATAAATAAATAGAATGAAAAAACTTAATACAGTAATTAATTGTATAATATATTAATTACAAACAATCTAGTTATAGAATGAAGATTTTGTATGAAAATAAATACATAAGGCAAAGGTGCCACTTCTAAGTATACATCAATAAAGATATTACTTTAGTTTTTGGGTTTCACTTGTTGTAGGTAATTTGTGTTTTTTAAATGTTGTTCCATTAATTTAAGAGTTGCTTTCTTGAAAAGAAGAAACGTTTGTATTAGAAAAGAAAATGGTAATGCTCATGGTCCATCCATAGAAAATATGGAAAAACACTAGATAAGGAAAGCATAAAGTGTTTTATGCTCCCTACAAGTATGATGGCCTATAATGTTTATGTTCAATGGAGGGAAACTATTGAGACTAAGATATTAATTCCTGACAATAGACTTTACTCAAAATTATAAATGAATGAATGTATAGGTATACAAGTGGTTATATTTTAGCTAACATAATAATACTTGCAAAATAGGGCATATTGGTCTAGTTTTGTAAGACCATAACTATACATTCATTCATAGGTTTCTTTTTGTTGTTAATTTTTTATATTTTTTTGAAAACACAAAATGGCACCCAAACCATTATAAAATTTCCTAAAAATTTATGTGATTGAATAATTATGGTTTTGGGTAGATTTAGAACAAAAGGGTAATGTTACAAATTTAAACAGGTAAGTTTCTAGTTTTATTGGAAAATGTAAAAACACCTATAAACCCTTGAAAAATTGTTGCAAAAATTTATGCAATTAAAAAAGAAGATTCCCCTCACCTTGTTTAATTAGAGGGTATATTTAGATTTTTGAAGATTTAAATTTTTATTTTTTGTGAAAAATTAGTGAAAAACTTGGTGGCCATTAATGACAACTTGGTTTGATGGTTCTTGGTGAAATCTTGAAAAGATAAAATTGGGAATTTGTAATGTTTGAGATGATATTATTCTATGGCCTTATTTTTTTGCTTGGAAAATAAAATTATTAGGTGTTTGGATATCATTGTGATGATGTCATGCCTTTTTTTCCATGATATAACCATTTTGCAAAAAATGATGATTTAACATGTGTTAATGAATGAATAGTAATATGGTTTTGGAGTGGCCTTCCTTATTTCCTCAACTTCGTGGAAATGAAATGAGTAGTGTTGGTGAATAGTAAAGAAAAATCTTATTTAAATTAAAAAGGTGTTGATACTCCATGCATTTAGCTTATTGCATTCTCCTTTGTTTAATTGGGGTGTGAGTACCCAAGTTGTGAAATTGTGCATTGAACCCTTGATGAGTTGTGTATTCGAGCATGGGTGTGTATTGGAAATCCTTATTGGATTGTTCATCCATGTTGTATTATGCATTAAAATGGTGTGTGAAAACCATGTGTGACCCTTGTGTGGATTTTGGTGTCTTGCTTGAGACCCTTATTTGTGTGTGAGACTAGTCTTGCTAGAAGTGTATCCATGATCTTCTCTCTGTGTAGCTTGGGTGTTGGCTAGAGTGGAATAGGCATCTATTATGCTCAATCATGGTAATATGGTTGGGAGGCATGTAATGTCCCCCATTTGTCCCCTTCTTAAAGATCTCTTGGGAGCTTAAAGAGTTCTCACTTTGGTATTTTTCTTAGTTTACATATATGCCTTGAAATTAAGTAAAATTTGTAATCATGCTATCATTATAATTAATCTTGTATTTGGTCTTGGATTATGCCTATCAGTAGAGTATTTTTTGATGTGGGCTTGTATTTGTAATCCTTACTATGTTTCATGTTTTTTGTGGAAAAGTATGTGCAAGTGGGGTCTTGTGATCCTAGATTAGAGTGACTAACTATATGAACTATTAGATTATATTATTTTGAATTATAAGCATCCATGTTTGGGATGATATTAATTTCATTTTAAAGTGTATGTTGTTATTTGAGTAATTTTTGCTTACCATCTTATGAGGATTTAACATGTTTGGATCAATATTGGTAATAAGATGAATAGGTTTAAATTGCTTCTGAAGTTGAAATAAAACTAGAAGAAATTATATGTTTATCATTTGAATGCTATGAGCAAATAGAATCAATGAAATGGTGTTGTGAAATTGACATTTTATTTAGGAGGTGCATTACTCTTTTATGATTGTCACATTTGATGTACAATGTCAATGAATGGTAAAGTGATTTTGGTTTAAAATGAATTAGTGGAATTCATGAATGTTTAATGTGTGTAAATGAACCTTAGGCATAATGGAAATGTATGGTTCAAACTATTTGCAGTTAGCCCTTCAATGAGGAAAATATGCCATGTTTGTGCAAGTTGCTATAAGATTGCCTAGGCCTAGCCCTTCACTTGTTTTGAGTTTTCGTGGCTCTTTTCTTTCTTTGTGATGTGGTAAGAGTGTGTTGAGAGTTTAGGGTGTTTATATGCTTGTATGAGACCCTTCACTGTGCTTTGGGGTCAAATTTTAGGCCTCCAAGAAGCCCACCATCCATCTAGGGCCTTTACCTAGCTTGTGGGTCACCTATTTTACCATGGGTGCCATGTTTGTCATTAGGGGTGACCTGAGTAGGGTGCTTATTTTACTAGGGGTAACTTGGATTGGCAATATGGGTGACCAAGTCCTAAAAGGGGAGAACCTTGGACAACTACTTCCTACACTTTTTAGGAAAAAATCCTAAAGATGAATTGTTCCTTGGGGTTTGTGTTGCTTGCCTAACACCTGGTTTTGTGTGGTACCTTGTGTATTTAAGAGATTTTTCTCTTTTTGCATTGAGATTCATGCCCGGTGTTAGGATGACTAGCTTGGAGTGTTCTTGGGTGAGATCTCGGGTCTCCCTACATCCTTTTAGGTGTGTGATCTTTGGATCAAGAAGTTTGTCCCACATCCTTGTTGAAGTGTTGTTGTGTCGCATTAAGTCATTTGAGGGTTGAGATGATATGGTACTCTCATCCTATTCTTACTTTGGCGAGTGAGGGAGATTGCAATCTTGGACCCGATTGCTAGAGTTAGAAAGAACTCTACCTCCTTGCAATGATGTCATGATGACCATGACCCATGATCGAGTAAGTCTTCCACTTGTATCACCATTCTTGGTGCATTGGTGTTGCATGCTTTGAAAGTCATTGTGTTGTTTCATGACATCTTGAGTGCATAGGTGTGTAATGTGACATGGTAATGTTGTATTTGTGTCATGAAAAATGTGTTCGCCTATTTTTTGATTGTTAATGTCTTGGGTGAAAGCTTAGGGCATTACATAATTGAAAGAGAAATTATTGTTGGAAGTACAAAGATCATAACATTATTTTAACAACACTATGTTAATTTATCACAATTGACCACTAGCAAATTGAACATGTATTAGATGTTTCCCTTAAGAATCAACTTAGGGACAAGCATCGTAACTAATGCTCTTGTTTTTTCCTATTGTCAACATAATTTGTATTTTCTATATTAAAGTACTATTCAAATGAGAATGTTGGTGATATTCTTTATGTTTTAAGAGATTCAACTCAAGAGGTAGCAATGAATGTTAAATCATCCCTCTCTACATCGCCAATCTCTATTGTCCCCCTTTCCAATGTTATCCCTTGTGACATATGTATAGTTAAATCCCATGCCATCTTGAAGGGAATTTTTATACAATTTACTCTTGTAATAGGTGGAAAAGGGACAAATTTTAGATTATTGAAGTCTCATGACACACCCACATAATTGTAAAATTCCAAAATCATGTACACAATGGCAACTCTAGTGGTTGAGTACCTTGACAATAAATTATATTATTTACAATACTAGGTGCTCCATTAAGTCAACATCCATCCACAAATTGCACACCAACATTACATGTTGGCCAACACATAGTAGAACCACTATCCACATGATCATTATTAGAATCATGTGATTATGTATGTTGAGTATACGTAGATACACTATGTGTAACTAGCACAGTGAGTGACTTTAGCATTCTCTTATTGGGAATCATGGTTATACTATTTGTGACATATAAATGAATAGATGCATCAAATATTACATTCTCCTAAACACTTATTGAGACTTTTGTTTGACTCATGAGGATTTTCTAGTCATTGTATGTTGTAATCACATTCCTAATGTTTGTTAACATGGAGCTCTAAATTTGCCTTGCTCTAGATCATGTCTGTGTTGATAGAAAACTATGTCCAAGGTCACAACTATTTGGAATGTACTCCATAATGTTTTATAATAAGTGTTTCCTAAAAACACATGAAGTACATTTTTTTAAAAATGTTGTTAAAAAAAATCAAACACTTACACTAACAATTGTTAGTAAGCATGGCAATACAATGGAAGACACCTACATATAGTGGTATGTCTCGAATAAGAGGTAATTAGATGAGATCACCAAAAGAGATAATTGGTCTTCCATCAAAACATTTTATGCCATGTGATGGAAACAATTTTTTCAAGCACTTGTTGATATCAACAAATAATTCGAGGCCTATAAAACTCATTTCATCAATGAGAGTATATCTAATATGCTTGATATCCTCCTATAGTGTAGTTAGTGATTGACCACTCAAAGGTCACATATTTTTAATAGGAATTTCTTAAGGATGCATGAATTGTAGTCACATGTATGTTGAAAGTAGCAACTCTTGTTGGTGCAAGTAGCAACAAGGGGCTTTTTCCATTGACTAACTTACTATCCATTGCATGTCTGATACAATTAATTAGGTAATATTTTTCCATTCGAGCAACTTAGATGATCATCTTAAGAGGTTCATTATTATTAGGTAGATCAAAATGTGTCATGATTGCAAAAAGTGCATTGTGTTATTTTACACTCAAATTACTTGAAGGATTCAAATGGTGATGGAATTCTCTTTGAACTAGATTTCCTAATCAACTTGATTCAATGAATTGTGTGGTTGTTTCTTGTAAAATATACAAGTCATATTGGTTTCAATCATACTCCATGTCAATGTCTCATTGACTAAGAAGATCAATATCATATAACTGAACATCTTGTCATGGAGCCAACCTAAACAAAACTTGTCACTCCTCCATTTCTACATTATCATCGATAACATGATCTTCAAGTTCAACATCATCAACAGTAGTAGTCTCTAAAGAAATGGGTATATAGTAGCATACATGTCATGCAGTATATGTATAATTTCTAATACTCTCCCAGTTTTGAATAATGACTTCTTATTTAACTTTGATGTCATGGAATGGTTTATATAACAAATCACTCTAGCAAAAATTCTCATATTCAGGTGAGTCACTATTTGGAATTGAAAGATATTTAGGCCAAACTTTAACAATTGCTCACATTTTCATGGTTTCCATTGCTCACACCTACATTGTGGACAATATGACCAAGATCTTGCATCTTTCGGCATACACCAATGATCTAATTACATGGGGCACTTCATATATGCATGGATGCTATTTGTTTTAGATGAATCATTGTCATGGTTCAAATTTACATGACAAAATACCTTCTATCCAACATTTAGAAAAAAGGACCTAGTGCATTCAACAAGTGGTAGTTTTAGAAAAATATGTCATGTTTCCTACACATCTATGTAATGTTTAGTAACTATCTCAGTTAGGATCCTTCTATGCGCACACAATGTATGATCATTTTGGATACTTGTGTTAGACACCCTAGTTAACATGTCACGATAACTCTTTGAACTCTTTTATGCTTTAGATAAATATTTTACAATATGAAATTAAAACTACATGACAAGACAATATTGGTTGACATTCTATGTTTGCTAGCTCCATATGGAAAGAATATATGGGTTATGAACATTTACTCTCTCTCATTATTTTGTTCAAGTAAACATTTGTTATGTTCATATTCATCAATGGACAATTTTAATTAACTTTGCAACTACCAAGGAGCACTAAAATGGCAAACATTGATCCAACCCTTTTTTTTACAAACATGTATCCATGATACATTTGGTATGGCGTTCAACATGATTTAATAACTATATGTTATCTGCAAGCATATCACTAGCTAAAATTAGTCATTTCCATCAAACAAGAATCTTCTCCTATAGATCATGGAACAAATACACATCTTTCATGTTCTTCAAGAGGATTCCATGCACTTATGAATTTGTCATAGAAATCCTTTGCTTTTTCAAGCTCACTTAGATTATTCTAATCCAACATGTGTCTATATTGCATGCACCCTCTATCCATATCACCAAATGCTTATGCACTAAAGATCAATATTGTCATTCCTTCCTATAATAACATAATACAATATTATTAAAGGTACACACTATATTGTATAACAACATAGAAATTATATTAACAATTATATAGGTTTTAATTAAATACCTTGCCCATAGGTCTTTTTCTTTTAAATGTTTGAAGAGGATCTCATGATGGAAAATTTTAAAATGATGCTCCATGTACATAGTGGACAATATGGGGTTTTAGCTATTACCTATTGATGGAGACCGATGAGTTCTTCTAGTAAATGGACACAGATTAAAGCTATATCACAAGCCAACATCTAAAGAAGAATTCTCTGTAGAGTTGCAATCTCAAATAGAGCATTTCGCCATGGAGGACCTCCCTTCCATGGGGGGTATGCTCTAATCCCTCAAAAGAAGGTTGTAGGACAAATAAAACAGGAAGGTTGAAAACCAGAAATGGTGGCCTTTTCTGTCCAAAAAAAAAAAGGTTGAAACCAGAAATGACGACATTGCCTAGTGGAAAGATTGAAAACCAGAAATGGTGGTCTTTCCTTGGAAATTTCCTCTTCATCAAAATAAGACTCCTTTTTGAAGTTTATGGAGGTTTTGAATCATGTACTGCAAAGATCCATATGACTCTAGACAGCTAAAAACAACTCCAAACTGATCCAAATGAAAATAGATATTATCACAATAATAAAGCTGCATGCCAAATCATGTCTCCCCTTGAAAAGTGAGTTCAGTAAAGTTGAAATGATGTTGTCTAGCGAGAAGTAAGTATTTTGCATAAATATGTTTTCTTTCTTAAAATAATTATAATCATTTTAAATGTATATATATGTGCCATGTACCCCCCTTGCATGCCCAACACGTACTTCCCTTCCATAAGCACACAAATTAATGCAGCATGATAAAACCAATATAATCATTTAAAAAAATATGTGTGGCACAGGGAAACTCCCAAGAATAGTTGGCAGGTGCATGTACCATCTAATCATGATGACATATTTTCAAAAGGAATACCATAAATGGAAATTAATAAGTGTTAAAAGGTAATCATGGTTAAATTGTGTGATTATAAATGGTCATTAATTACAAGAACTTTGGGGCAAACGAGAGTTGTCGTCAACTCCAGATTTGAATGGAAGAAGCATTTAAGATGGTAGCTCAACATGACCTCTCGCATGCAACAACTTAAGATTAAGGTGTTCGAAGTATAGGCCGAACAATTCCACCATGTACGCCATTACTCTTGAAATGATGACAAGATTAATTGTAGGGTCCATCCACACCCAATGTGTTGATATCATCATCAATTGGGGAAAACAGGTTGGAAACTTGTCAAATTCATTTCTTCTCTATCGCAGTCACATCCACTTCTCCTCTCTACCCTGTTTAGGTTTCTTCGAAAGTTTGAAGGGTATGAAGAAGAATTGGTGGAGGAGTTCATCATTAACTTTCATCAACCCTTTTCTACAATAAAAGGGGTAAGGATTCCCATGAGCCCTACTTTCATTAGCCAAATCTCAAAAATTCTAGAAGTAGGAGCAGACTTGTTTCAAACTAAGACCTCATATGAATTAATTCAAAGCTTCCATGTTGCTCCGGAGCCCTTGCCACAATACATTGTTAGTAAAGGGATGACTAAAGGAATTGAAAGGACCAGCCTCCAAGAACCATGGAGGACTATGGTCCTATGGATCATGGAGTTCTACACTTGTGAAGGACAATATGGGGTTGTTTTGGGCCCTAGAATGCACATGCTAATTCACTTACGGCATGGGGAAAACAGACCCGAGTGTCTAGTAAATCTCCCTACTTATTTACACACATGTTTGCTAAACATGATGGCTAAGGTAAAGCGAACTGATGGGCAAATCAACAATCATGGGTTAATTTATTTGATCATTAAACAACACTTCATCCAGTAAGAGGGTGGTCAAGCAAAATGGGAGGATTTTCTCAAATTCAAACCAAGGTAAAAGAAGACCAAGAAACACCAAACTTCTGTTGTTTTGGTCTTTGTGAGCTAGAGGCACACCATTTTAGATGGCTCCAAAGAGTTGTGGAGCAACCTACCTAAAAATAGAAAGGTGAAGAAATTGTTGCCTCCACCCTTGCACCAACACACCATACCAGAACATTTATCATTTCATTAGCTGATGAAAGGAGGACAGAGGTAGAGCAAGAGGCGGCCACAATTTCAGGGAGCCTCTCCACCCTCGAGGCACAAAGAAAAGAAGAAACCTTCGAACCTCTCCAGAGGAAAGGGAAGGAACCACAAGTTGATATTACTACTAGAGGTGAGGAAGAAGAACAAACCATCCATGCTTTGGTCCTTTCAAAGGCCGAGCATGATTTAAGGGAAAGCCTGAAACGGCTAGAAGCCCCGACTCAGTTATTCAGGGCTAAGGATGCAGAGCAAAAGAAAAACTTGTAGAAAGTTGCTTAAGAAAGAGAAGAGAGAGACAAAATAATCTCTGAACTACAAAAAGACTTAGAGTAGCAGAAAGCCAAAATTGCACAGAATGATGCCCAGATTGCCACTCTTTCTCAACGATCAACACAACCTGCCCCTACACCAACTACATTATGAATTTATGAGATCAACATGCAACTATCTGGAGACAATGCAAAGCTTAGGAAAGAGAATGCACAACTCCAAAGAGATCTAGAGACTCTCCAGACATAGAAGACAACAATCGAGCAAAGAATTTCCCTTGACTGTAAAACAAGGGAAACCCTTTTAGCACAACGGCAACCCTCAAGTGTGTATGCATTATTCTCAAGAGAGCAATTTCTGTGATGGAAGTTATTATACATTAGCTGCAATATGCCCTTTGATTTTGAATATGATAAAGAATTCATGGAGACCTATATGCAAAACCCTAAAGAACAAAAAAATCTTCTATGTGAGTTCTTCCAGCATGGGCATATCATGGATCATGTTAATACTTCCATATTAAACTTATATGTGGGCGAGCTCCAGCTCCAGCTCCAGAGCTATCTATCTCTTTTAAGAAATAATAGGAAGTGGGTAGAAAGAATGGAAGAGTACAATACAATAGCTGGGAATATTGGTCTATTGATGAGGCATGAATGCCCCAAAATCACATGGTATACCAAGACCTTCAAACCTGGTCAAGTTTATAGGCAGGCTATAAAGTACCAATATGTGGAAAAATTAAACTCTTGTACTACATACTTTCAAGAAGTTTCCAACTTTCTTCCCAATGCAGCTTCTCAGAACTATATTTTTCATAATGAGGATTTGCCTCACTACTTCAAACGTTGGGAGCCAATCTCTCCACTCAATATCAGATGGATGTTTGCAAGGGTAGATAAATTGGTCACTCTCATCTAAGAATGAAAGCAAAGTTAGGTTGAGAGATTCTGCCCACCACTCTTGCTAATGCCAACCCCACTTCTCAGTGCACATAGACCAATGAGACAATAGAAAGTAGAAAAGTGGTATGCCAGGGTCATGGAGAATGATGGTTTTGTAGCTAAAGGGTGGCCTATTTTCAACTACAAAACAAATGACTATTGTTATGGAGTAAAAGGTGGACACATACCTTTTTACCTCCTAATTTAGCTCCTAGGTCCCCGTGTTAACATAATACTTGTAAAATATTCATCCTGATGAGAAATCCCCCGAAACCCATGTCAAATGGGAACTAGGGGCCTATTTAATGCTAACGTCCAGGATAAAAAGGTACCTAGGGACTTGGACGCCCACACCCAAGTCCTCCCTGATTGGTTGGGGTAAAATTTAGTACATGTCGGCATAGGACCTTTAAATGGGTCTCTCCTTGTTGGCTCTTTCAATCAATTTGTGAATGTTTAATGGGAAAGCATATATAAGTGAGTGTTTGAATTCATTTTAGTACAAGTTGATGATAGAAAGGTTA
Source organism: Cunninghamia lanceolata (assembly GCA_027924645.1). Classification (NCBI taxonomy): domain Eukaryota; kingdom Viridiplantae; phylum Streptophyta; class Pinopsida; order Cupressales; family Cupressaceae; genus Cunninghamia; species Cunninghamia lanceolata. The sequence goes on from BSBN01000777.1 coordinate 1,226,995, forward strand.
TGATATTGAGCAAAGAGCATTCAAGAAATTCATTGTGTTATTGTTGTAGATTTGTGTTTGTACTATACATGTTTGTTGCAGATTTGGAATTATCATCAACATCTTTATGAGTTGAAGAATCTTCATCCTCCTAAGGACTTCACCTCCAAGGTGACATCATCATTGTTTGAATCATTTCATCATTTGCATTATCTTTAGCCTCTGTCCTGCAAGGACATGCTCTCTCTCTAACAATGGTGTTGGGAAAGGTTGAATGCTAACCTAGGATTTGACTGAGGAAAATCCCTAAACACCACAACCCCAAACCCCTTTTCTTCTTGTGTGCAGGTTGTAGGTGTGAGGACTGAAGAAGTGAAGGTACAAGGAGGTTGTTCAAGATAAAGGGTTTTAAGATCCAAAAATAGATTGCAAAAATTCCGCTGTGAAAGACTTGGGCGCTTGCATTGGTGTCCTCCTACTGAAACAAACACTAGAACAAGCATCTGGACACTCTTAGCAACATTTCTCCAGTTTTGAGTTTCGGGAGATTTGGACTTTCAGGACTTGGGCACCTGCCTCAATGTCCTTCAACATCTCCACTTCTAGAATTAGATTCTCCTCTATTCACTGATCTTAGTGCTTCTTTCAGATTGTCTGTTTCTATCACAATTTGAAAGTTATGCTTCGTTCATTATAGAACTAGGGTTTAGTGCATATATAACCTATGGTTTGATAAAAGGTTTGATTAAATCATATCTTTCCATAGGAAACAAGAGCACAAAATCAGTAGCTAAGTCCTCTTTCATCTTGTAGTTACTTATCTCAGTTTTGCCCTTGAATGTTATTGAGGAAGAGGGTTTGATCTAGTGCACAAACTAGCTTACATCATTCACCTTTTTTCCCTTTAACATTTTGGTGAACTTGTAGCATCAATCGTTTGCATTTTGCTGAGTGTTGAAATCAGATCTTACATTAATTCATATCACACTTATCATTCTTCATTGAAAAAGACTTGCATAAATTTGAAAAAAGTGAAAAAATAAGCATTCTAGGCTTGCATAAAGGCATAGTTTTGCATTAAGGCATAGTTTTGCATTATTTTCATTACATATAATTGAAACATTTAAATTTATGATTTATACATCATATTTGATCTATTTTATAACAATTAATCATTTCATGATATCACATCTTGCATTTGAATATCTCATTTGCTAGTGTTTTTTTGAAAACTTGCATTTTTCTTATAACCTAGTCATTTACAAGGCTAGGGTTTGTAGTCAAAATCTTATTTTAGATTTTACTACTATAATAAACATTTCAAATCAGATCTTCTACTGATTTCTTTGCATATTCATTCAAAAATTGTAAGGTGTAGAAATTTACCAGCTAAAAATAGTACTCGAAAAGATAAGCATATTCCAAAGTAAGATAATCAACCAATAACGATTTCCAAATATCCATAATCATATAATGGTAAGAACTCGTGAATAAGAATAATGATCCATATACCATGATGGATTACAAAACGGTTTACATACACCTGACTTGGTGTTACAATACATCTGTTTCAATGTTACACAAAGAAGAACTAACAAGATTTCCATGAATCATACTACAATTGTAACTTGGCAATGAAGCCATACAAAGAAGCAAATATCCATATCAATAATAAAATCTAATCTCAGTTGCCTCGATCCTCTGATCATCTGTAAACCAAGTCCAAGAGAGTGGTTGAGGTGCTTTTTCCACCCAACCACAAAGTACTGAACTTCCCTGGGTTTCTTCATAACTCGAAGAAAGCATCGACCCTGCACAAGGAGCCTAGCAACCTGGAATGGTGTAAGTAGGAGGGAAACTCTCGATGCATACATGTTGCCTGTATGCATCCTAATACTAGAATGACATAAACTCTTGCAAACAGGATGTGGCAGAGACTACAAAGTTCTAGGCTTTTAAACAAATCCATTTGTTTCAATCGTACAGTAGCTTGGCCAAGCATTTTAAATAAAATGATAGTTTTAGAAAAATTAAAACTATCGTCTCTTTGGGATCCCACATTCGGCATCCTGTCCTGAAAGTTCGTACTTTACCAAAATACATACAACACAATTTTCCTATGTTTGGTTTTCCATAATCATATATTTCAAAAAAAATACAAACATTATTTCTATTTATCAAATGATTTCACTCGTTTGCTTAATGAAAAGTTCACTATTTTTCCCTTATTTTATTTGATCTATTTGAAGATCTGCCATATAAACATAATGCATTTCTTTCAAGAATTTTGATATACTACTAGTTTTTCCAATTGAAATGTAGAAATAACATTTATCAAGAATTCAATAATTCAAAATTTTCTACAGGTTTTTCTCATTAATGCAATTAAAAAGAATATTTCTTTTTCTGCAGAATAAAGAATTCAATTTCAGATATTATATATATAAAGATATATGTATATATATACTCATATAATTCAATTTGACAATTAAACCCAATCCGCATTGTAGTTCTATTCATCATATCCATTTCCAATAAACAAAATCGATACGACATATATATAAATACTCATACAATTGACAGCTAAACTCAAACAACATTGAAGTTCTATTTCATCATATTCATTTCTAACTATCAAAATATATATACATATATTGAAGATAAACAAGGATAAAAATTGAATACAGTCATTCTATTTTTCAGACAATTATCTTCATGCTATAAACTGATTTAAAGAACTTTTCGATTTCCAGAATGTAAAGATACAGTCAATACATCATAAAGAATAGAGAATGATATTCGTTTAGTATATATATACACATAACAACACAACGGACTGTAATTGAATAAAGGTAGCTGAATTATATTATAAATTGTAAATATTCAAGGATTTCACAATTGGTTGAGGCTGATTACAAACTGTTAAAAAGAATAAGGTACAGATGGAAATGGGCGACTGTCCCAAATGGGGTCGCAGTCCCTAAGGGACTGTGGTTCCATTTGGGAAGCCAATTCCCTATTCCAATTTCTAACAGCCTAAGGCCAATGTAATTTATATTCTTTTCAATTTAAAATTACAGTTAGATTCAAGATATAACAATTGTTACTTGATTCATACAGAGGATTCTAAGTATTATTCAATTTGGTCAGAATAAAAATATAATCGGTAAGAAAAATTACAATTTGATTCAGCACAGAATTATTCGATTCATTAGAATCTACCATGAATTGATCTTTATATATATATATATATATATATATATAAACTACAACCAGTAGCCTAGATTTTACAACAATTTCAGATAGAAGATCATGTATTTAACAGATAAGAAAAGATTCAACACCCAAATACCACATACGAAAATTAAGATTTAATAAGAACTTGGAAATTCGCTCCTTAATATAATCGAATGCCGGATTCCTACAGAAGATCTCTTGATTTGATTTATTTCCCTTTTGTGCCCAAAATGCTTTCACAATCGTTTTGATTTGGATGCTATTACAGAAAATGATGACCCCCCCTTCCTGAAATTGAGAGAGGTTACATAGAAGCTTTGATGCCCAAGAAAATTTTTTGAAACTTCTTCTTTTATTGTTTCCTCTTCCTCAAATGTTTCATTTTCTAGTGTCTTTTCTTTTCCTAAAATAAGTTTTTGTTTTCAAAAACACGTTTTATTCTATTTCCAGTTCTAAAAAATATTGTAAAATAATTCACATATTTATCACAATGTATCTATAAAAAAATAGAATAAGATTATTCTCTAAATAAAACAAATTAAATAACTAAATTGATTATTCTATTTTCTAAACACTCATGAATTAAATAATCTAATTAAATCATCATTAACTAACTATGCGATATATAATTGAAATAAAATAAAAATGCAATTTAAATTAAACTAGTAAATCATTCAATATGCAACATATGCAGCTACATGACACTACGTGAAGTGTGTGAGAGATATCCCTCCATCTTAACCCTGCCAGGATGCTAATCTCCTTTACCTCAACCATCTCTTGTCTTCGACAACCTGCAACTCATAGTAAACTCGAATTTCCCATTAATAGATTAGTAATCCAAATAACCTAAGCACAACCGAAGCATTACTAACATGAATATTACATTTATATCTTTTCATATTAAAATATTCATAACAAATTATTCATCTATTTGCATATAATTATAAATGAAATATTTCCATTTAAAGTAAACCTAGATGGTGTCAAAATTTGAGACGCGATAAAAATTTTGCATAATTTTGGAAAAAGTGCATAATTATCATACTTTTTGCAATTACATAATGTGTATTTCAACATAAGAGAATAAGCATCTTTTTCACATATTTTGCAATAAATCAAAAAATTATCAATATCAACTTTCGTGCAGCAATTTTAACTTGGTTTGTAGTGACACTAGTGTATTTTTTATCTTTATAAAAGCTTCAAAAACCCAGTTTCCTCAAACTAGTGTTGTGGTGTACAAAAGCCTCTCATATTGGTTGTTTTGATAAATGAATAGATATTATTACACATTGTTGTTCCAAGACATTTCATTATGGCATCTTCTAATTGTCCCTCTTTGGTATCCTTGCATGCATATCTCAAATATTTTGAAATTTTTTACAAATTTGTTAATATGCATCCTTATGTTTTAACTCATATACAATCCATGTATGATAAGGATATTTTTAAATGCTCTTCATTTGAAATCCTTGATTATGTATCTAATTTTAATAACTTCATAACTCTCATGAATTCATATCTTTCAGTCTTACAAGACCTTACTAGATTCATCTCCATGAGTTATCATGAGAAAGATGATGGTGATGATTCCCTCTTCTACTTCTATTACATTTCATGATGATATCATGGACATTATCTCTAAGATGTATGAGGCTAAAATAACCCTACCCTCTCTTCATTCCAATGCTCTCCCTTCAAAAGATGAAGCATTAGTGGATGAAGAAAGGTCTCTCACATTAAATCCTTTAGGGATGGATGTTGAGCTTAAACAAAGTAAAACCAATGTTAATTCAATCATCACTAATAGACTTATTCAACCTACTAAGAGGATAATGGATAAGTGTACTAATGTTCCTAAACTCATTGTGCATGGGGCACCCAATGTGCCTCCTCACTTCAAACTAGTGATTACGGTTCAAGGTGCTCCAACACCACCTAGACCCCCAGGTTACATTCTTAATATTGCAAAACAAATTACTCAAGGAAATCAAGGTGTTCAATATGTGTCATAGTATCCCACGATTGCTCACACATATAACACCTGTAACAACAAGCAAGGTAAGCAAGCACCACATGTGCCTATTTCTCTTCCATCTTCTCAACCTTTGCTTCCTCAACCACCTTGTCTTACTCATAATGTTGGTCGAGATTATGATCTTGTTGAGCAACTTCATGCTACTCCTGCTAAGATCTCTCTTTGGGAACTCATACAAACATCACCTACATACCATGGAATGCTCCAAGAAGCTTTACAAAAGGCGATTGGACCACCCGCTATTAAGCCTAATGACATAGCAGCTCTGTTAGATTGTATGCATGCGACAAAAATGGATATTTGATTTCAACAACACAAATTACCATTAATGGAAGTTCAGAATCAACATGATCCTCTTATAATCTTTATCACAATAAACAAAAAGTTGATAAAGCGAGTTATGATTGACAATGGATTGGCTCTTAATGTTTGTGGCATTGATTTGTTACACAAAATCAAGGTTGACACATCTTTAATCAAATCAGATAAGCTTAATATCCGTGGCTTTGACAATGTTGGCAGATAATCCCTGGGTACCATAACTTTACCCATAAAGGTTGGACCCGTGACATTATCTACCCTTTTCCATGTCATACATGTTACACTTTCCTATAATATGATTCTCAGTAGACCATGGATTCATGCCACGGGGGCAGTTTCGTCTACCCTTCATCGATTAGTAAAGTTTGTTTACGAAGGTAAACTTCATACCATTGAAACTAATTTGGAGCTGAAAAGTTGTTTACAAATTGAAACACATAAACAAGTTATCAATCATAAGACTCAACAATTTAAAAGTTGATTCATCAATACCTCTTGCCATAGATAATGTTGTGCAAGATTCTAAGCCATTATCAAACACATTTCTTGGTGACGATTGGGGTTCATTAGATTTTACTCCTTCCTTTACGAGGGAATATAAACTTAATAACCCTAATCCTGACACATCAAAAGTTACCTCAATTTCATCCAAACATTCTTTGGAACTACCTAAGAAACCTAAAGTTTCTTTTGTAGAAAACAAAGACAATAGTTTCTCTTACACTATGAACTACGAGAGTTGTGAGGCCACACCATTCTCTAAAAAGATGGAGTCTCTCTATGGTCATGGATTTCAAATCCTTTACAAAAATTGCAACTACATAGGCAATGGTTGTGGTGTATACCAACAAGGAATTCAAGTACCATTTACAAGTTGTTGCAATTAACTACTTGGTTGGTATTGGATACTCTCCTTTGAATCCCACCAAAGCTTATCGTTGTCCTAAACTTAATGTTAACTAATACAATATCAACAAGTCCAAGATTAAATATGATATATCCTAAGATTGTAGACAAGGATTGTCTGCCAGGAAATATCCCATTGAATCAGGTAAGTATTTCTCCCTCATAAATTGCTACACTCGATGTAGCACCTATTATAGTTTCTCTCCAGGGTGGCCTCCTCCTAGATATATATGTTGTTATTATTGTGTTGTGTTCCCCCATGTTGTGTTAAATGTTGTTTAGGTCTCCTTGGATGATCCTTGATACTCTTGTAAGGTCAAGGATACAAGGAGACCACCTCTGTTGTGACCATTCTTCTATTTGTTCCTCTATTCTTCTATTCTCATCTCTCTTCTTGTAATTGTTGTGTTATGCCTTTGGGGCATAACATTGTGGAGGATGTCTTGGGGGCATTTTCCCATGTTGTAAACCCAAGTCACTTTTGTTCCCTCTCTCATTTTTAGTGTTTTTATTCTTCAGTGGCTCTACTAGTTAGTGGATGATGAAAACGAATAAAACAGATAAGGACTGTGTGTCCCTACAACAAGAAAGGAAAAAATGGACCTAGTCCATATATGAAGATGGGGTTGATATTTATTACTGATGCTTGAATAGTAGAATCATTCCATGTTGTGATTTGTATTGTGAGAAATTTGTTGTAACAAATCTTTGCAATACTCTAAATCTACTTCCATGCACTTTGGATTGTTTTGTATCTCACCTTGTCGCTACACTCGATTATGATATACCTGTAGTATAACTTAACGGTTATACTCAGTTTCTAACCTGACAGTGCAGCCTTGGTCTATTATGTGATATGATTTCTATATAACTTTCATGAATTGATTTGGTTATTATCTTAGAGTAAGATTTTCTAACCAAAGCTTATATCTTGTTGATTATCTTAGCAAATGATATCAATGTGTTTGTGGGAACATTCAACGATCGTGGCACAAGTCACTTCAGGGCATGGGCTTTGTGAAATCTCTTGTTCCCTTGTGTGTTTTCACTTTACCTTAAACGTGCTTGATACCGGCAAGCGGGATCAACCACTTTAAGGTGGGGGCATATATCATGGTAACTGCTTAATTACTTTTTACATTGACAAAGTGTGTTTGTGTACATTGATCTATTACATATACCTCCTTTTCACTGTAAGGCATCTCCATGATGTAGGTGGGGTTGTATACTTTGAGCACATGCTTCCTTTGCACTATAAGGCATCTCCATGATGCGAGTGTGGTTGCATTTTAAAATCCCTTCTGTGGAAGGCGGGATGGTGTATCTCTTGAGCTAGTGCACATCCTTTTTAACAAATTCCTCATCACGAGGCATGGCTGGATCTTGGTTCATTCACCATCAAGTGTCTCTTTGGCGGTTGTGGTAGTGTAGCTCAACCGTTAGGCACATGTTTGGTGTGTTTGTTGTGTATAAGACGTATAATGTGTCAATGGCATACTATATGACGCTTGTGTATTTCGTGTGTTTTACATGTGTCTTCTGCATGTTTTCCCTACGTGTCTGGCATGCCTTGCATGTTTTATGTGTGTTTTACGTGTCTTTTGATGGTGGTGTGTAGTGATGAGCTCCTTCCATCGCCTAGTTAGAATTATATATATGTGTGTGTGTGTGTGTACATATCTACACACACACACACACACACACACACACATATATATGTATTGGCTTAATCATGTCTTCTCTTCGTCTCGTGTATTACATGCTTCCTTACTATATTCATTGTGTCTTATGTGGTTGTTAAGTGTTTTATTATGTTTGCCTGAGCTTGGGGCTAGAAATACTCCTTCAAACTTAGGGTGTGTCTTCATTCTTGTGTTTGATGTGTTTGATATGCTTCAAACGTACTTTAATGGATGCGCTACATTGTAAAATCACACACACATTAAAGTGGGGGCTAAATGTTATGGAGTAAAAAGTGGACTCATTCCTTTTTACCTCCTAGTTTAGCTCCTAGGTTCCCGTGTTAACATGATACTTGTAAAATATTCATCCTAATGAGAAATCCCCCGAAACCCATGTAAAATGTGAACTAGGGGCCCATTAAATGCTTAAGTCCAAACCAAAAAGGTACTTAGGGACTTGGGTGTTCACGCCCAAGTCCTCCCTGATTGGTCAGGGTAGAATTTAATACATGTCAGCATAGGACCTTTAAATGGGTCTCTCCTTGTTGGCTCTTTCAATTAATTTGTGAATGTTTAACAGGAAAGCATATATAAGTGAGTGTTTAAATTCATTTTAGTACAAATTGATGACAACAAGGTTATGATATTGAGCAAAGAGCATTCAAGGCATTCATTGTGTTATTGTTGTACATGTTTGTTGCAGATTTGGAATCATCATCAACATCCTTATGAGTTGAAAAATCTTCATCCTCCTAAGGACTTTACCTCCAAGGTGACATCATCATTGTTTGAATCATTTCATCATTTGGATTATCTTTAGCCTCTGTCCTACAAGGACACACTCTCTCTAATAACGGTGTTAGGAAACCTTGAATGCTAACCCGAGATTTGACTGAGGCAAATCCCTAAACACCACAACCCCCAAACTAATTTTCTTCTTGTGTGCAGGTTGTAGGTGTGAGGACTGAAGAAGTGAAGGTACATGAAGGTTGTTCAAGAGAAACAGTTTCAAGATCTAAAAATAGATTGCGGAAATTCCTTTGCAAAAAATTGGGTGCCCGCCCTAGCATCCTCCTACTGAAACAAACACTAGAATAGGCATCTGGACACTCTCAGCAACATTTCTCCAGTTCTGAGTTTGGGGAGATTTAGACTTTCAGGACTTGGGAACCCACTTCAGAGTCCTTCGACATCTCACCTTCTAGAATCAAGTTCTCCTCTATTCACTGATCTCAACTTTTGGATTGCCCATATCTATCATGGTTTGAAAGTTATGCTCTGTTCATTATAAAACTAGGGTTTAGTGAATATCTAACCTAGGGTTTGATAAAAGGCTTGATTAAATCATATCTTTCCATAACAAACAAGAGCACAAAATCAGTAGCCGAGTCCTCTTTCATCTTGTAGTGACTTAGCTCTGTTTTGCCCTTGAATGTTATTGAGGAAGAGGGTTTGATCTAGTGCACAAACTAGCTTACATCATTCACCTTTTTCCCCTTTAACAACTATGATTGCATTTGGATCTTGGATGAGAAGAATGTGACAGATGAAGACGTTGTTCATATTTCACCATGAGAACATGGCTAGGATTCAACACGGGGGGATGATGAGGCAAATTCATGGCTATGTTAATTTCTGCATAAATCTTTCCAAAAACTTTGATACTGTGTTATGACATATATATATATATACAACATTATTATGATTATAATTATCTTTTGAATGAATGGATATGCGTGCTTAGTACTTATTTATTTTAGATAAAATCTTTTGACAATTACTGTGAATTTTGCTTTCAAATTCATGTTATAGTGAGTTCTTGTCCAAGTTGTATGTTGATTTCATAAGGATTATAGCAAGGAGCTTTCTAGAAGCCTTTAGACCCCTCTATAGCCACCCTCCTAATGAAGAAACCAAACTCCAGATGGCTCCGGATTCCTACAACATTGCAAAGGAATCGTCCTTCCCTTTGATTCGATGATTATTGAAGCAAAACTGAGGCTTACTTTGAACCCCGATGATGAGACTCACGAACGATTCCAATCATCTATTCCAATTCCATAACTCCTTGAAAAATCTAGAACTCTAGTTCAAATTTATTTTGGTTTACGATAACTCAAAGTGACTCCCCAGTTCACACTCACGCCCTCCAAAACTTGTCTGACTACCGTCAAACATGCTTGATTCGGAATCTGATTTGAAGTTTTAAATTAAAGGAACTTCTGAAGATATTAATAAGCAATTGGTTAAGTCCAAGTTTTGATGTAGCTAAGTTTTGTGTAGTTATTTCATCAAATAAGGGCTCGATTGTATAAGTAGGAGCCTAGTAGATTCTTAGCGTTAGTCTTAGTTTTCAAAAGTCCAAATTATTGTTTTCTTAAAAGGTAATTTTTCCACTTTCATCGTGTATCCATGCTCATCTGGGTTTAGATTCAATGAATATAAAGAGGAATTTCTGTTGACGTTGATTTAGCATAGGAGGATCCTTCCTATTGGGAAAGTAGGGCCCACTTCCCCAATAGAGGAGATCTCTCAGTACACCTTCCTATTTTTCTTTTTTCATTCTTATTTTTTGTGTTAGAATTAGTTGATGTATTTCCTGTGTGTGAATGTTCTAGTATTTAATATCTGTAGGTTGTTCTATAACTCAGAAAAATACCAAAAAGAAGTTTTGTCCTTTAATATTTTACCTTGTGAAACAACACTGGTTTATTCTGTTGGATTGGTATTGTGGAAACAAAGATTAAATAGTTGATTTCCTAGTTATTTACTCCATCAATTCATTTATGTTGTGTGATAAGATAGTTTCCAATGTTTTAGTAGTTTAATTCAGTTAATGTAGTTTCCTTCTTGCAAAATAGTTTAGATATTTTCAATTTCAACATGTGTTTTTCTTTCGAGCAAGTAGATTAGTTTGAATTTCAGCATGTGTGTTTCTTTTAGCAGTTAGAATAGTTTGATTTCCCATAATTTTCCTTTCAGTCCACTAGGATTCAGATCCATACTCCAACCCCCAAACAAGTAAACCTTACCACAAATCATTCTAGACACCTCCAGATTGATAAAATTAAATGATGATGAATTGAAAGAAATATGACGACCTCATCATATTTCTACCACTTATAATTATCTTTGATAATGTTTCACCTCAGTCATCATATCTCTTTTTACAAATAGAAAATACTTTTGAAATGTTAAATTAATTCCAATTAACTTTCATAACTGAATGTATGGGATCTAGCTTTAGATTGTGCTAAATTCTTAGAGTACACTAAGATTGTAAAAAATCTCTTAAAAATGTTCAACAAAATTTGACTTTTGTTTTCTTATCATATGGTTTTTCCATCATCTTTGCACCTTCCTAATCAATTTTCTTGGGCATTTCTAGATATGTGAAATCCATTAGGATTCACTCAAACTAGTCAAATTTGAGTTTTCTGTGTTCTACAAAACACATTTATTCCTTTGAGCACATAACCTAAGTGACTCCAGTCAAATTTGAGCTGGCTGTGTTCTACAAAACACATTTATTCCTTTTAGTGCATAAGTGACTCCTTTCTAGTGAGAATAAAATAGGGCAAGGGAAATGACAATATTTGAATAAAAAATGACATATGATATGTGTCCAACTTAACATCTTATGATCATAGATTTTAGTGCTTATAGAAAAATTGTGTTGCTTTTTTTGTTTCAACGTTTTGGATCACACTCTGTGATCCATCATTAGGAGGAAAGGAAGAGAATACAAATGAGTTAGAATTGCAGAGATAGTTTCTTAAAAAGAGAGAGAATAGGTGGGCACGGATGACAAAAATATCGTAAGGAAATAGTAAAGGGACAAGAAAAAGAACAACTAAGTTAAAATAAAGATAAGGAGCTTAAGAATAAACATCAAAGAGATAAAAAAGAGGAAAATAATAAAAAATGAGAAAGAGAGAGATACCAAACAAGAGAAAAAGCTAAAGCTAAATTCAATTACAGAACAAGAAGTAACACGAGTTGAATAAAAATAAGATGCAAAAAAAAGAGAAATGAGGACGAGAATATTATACGTACGTAAAAACTGTCACAGAGGCCAAAGACATTAATACAAAAGCTTGAGGCACTGACACGACCCAGAAAGGAAGACCCTGCCAAAACAAGTCAGTCTTGCTACACAATGATTAAATCTGTTGGTTAGCAATGAGAAAGATTAATACAATATGCAAAACTTATAGTTTTAATCTCAAAATAAGACCCAATGACATTAGTTATCAAAAATGAAAGATAGGTGAGTCTCAAAGGGAAGGTTTTGGAAAGGCTTGAAATGTGGGTCTTAAAAATTCTAAACCTACCAGCAAAGTGTTAGAACCCCTACAAAAACCAATGAAAAAAGAAGAGACTAAAACACATTCAAGATCAAAAAGAAAACTGTCATTCATAAATAGAAGCACTAAAACTGAGACCGGAGGCACCACTGCGGGTGACATAGGCGTTGAATAATAGACCGCAGGTGATGCAATAGGAACTACAGGTGTCGACAGACTAACCATAAGTGCTAAAACAGGTAATAGAGGTGCTGACAGATATATCAGAGGTGCTATGGGTAAGTGCACAAAGATGGGGGACGAAAAGGGGGTCTTAAGATGCCACTTTTTTTTTGAAATCAAAAAAGACTGATGTTGGATGAGAAATTGAAGATAGTTACGACTCAAAAATTGAAGATACAACAAAAACAAGAGTCGTAGTGCTCCAAATCTAGTTTCTAAACTACTAATTTTTTTCAAAAATGGTTGAGATTAAGGGGTTAAAAAAGGGGAGCACACAAATTGGTCCCTTTTTTCAAAAAAAACATAACATAGTGTCTGGTGTGCTCCCCCTAAAATGTTCACTTTTTTTTAGTATTTCAAAAATTGCTTCAGTGAAAAATTAGCAAACACCATGTAGTTTATCCCTAATTTTTTTGATAATTTTTTCATGAATAATTGATTTTTTACTAATTTTCAAAGTGGACACATCCTAAAAAATAGAAAATTGAGCGTGCTCCCCCTAAAATTTTTGAAAACTAATCGAAAATACAATTTTTTTTCAATATGTGTAGAATGGAGTTTAGTTTCTAGAAAAGTAATTTATTTGAAATTTCGATGGACAATTAAAAAAAGTTAAAAATACCACACATTGGTTTTTGAAAAAAAAAATGGATACACTAACAAAAGAAATTAAAGATGAAATCCTTAACATAGTCAAAACGTGAAAAAATTATATGGTTAGAAAGCTAAGAGAGCTTAAGATTATGGTGGTATTTTTTCGACTTGTCAATACACGCAAACCTGATGGGGAGTACACTCCAGATTATGTAATTTTTGTTACAATATGGGAAAACATGACTTTGGACATCTAAAACATAGTCCAAGCCTTTGGTTTGGAAGCCCAAGGCAAATCCAAGCCAAAGGCTTGGAAATTACCAAAGTAAAGCATAATGCGAGCACGTTATAATGCACTCACATTATGGTGAAATAAAATCATCTCTCCCTCCCTCCTTACCCCTCTATTATTCTCTTCCTCTCTCTCCCCTCTAGGTCTCTCCCTCCCCTCTCTCTCTCACCTCTCTACCTCCTACCCTCTCTCTCACTCTCTACTTCCCTCCCCTCTCTGCCTCCTACCCTCTCTCTCACTCTCTACTTCCCTCCCCTCTCTACCTCCTACCCTCTCTCTCACTCTCTACTTAACTCCCCTCTCTACCTCCTACCCTCTTTCTCACTCTCTACTTCCCTCCTCTCTCTTTCTCTCCTATCTACCTCCTAGTTTTCCTTTTCCTAACTTTCCTAGCTTTCCTTTTCCTTTCCAATTTCCCTTTAGATCCCACCAATTTTTCCCTATTTTACTATTTTACACCTCTCCTCTCATCATTCTTCCCATCCAATGAACTTTCATTTTATCTTGTTTCCATTTCATCCTCCCAATTTATATCCTCTTCCCTCTTTGCATGTCCTAGTTTTCATGTTTCCATTTGCTTTGTCGATGAGAGAGAGAGAGAGAGAGAGAGAGAGAGAGAGAGAGAGAGAGAGAGAGAGAGAGAGAGAGAGAGAGAGAGAGAGAGAGAGAGAGAGAGAGAGAGAGAGAGAGAGAGAGAGAGAGAGAGAGAGAGAGAGAGAGAGAGAGAGAGAGAGAGAGAGAGAGAGAGAGAGAGAGAGAGAGAGAGAGAGAGAGAGAGAGAGAGAGAGAGAGAGAGAGAGAGAGAGAGAGAGAGAGAGAGAGAGAGAGAGAGAGAGAGAGAGAGAGAGAGAGAGAGAGAGAGAGAGAGAGAGAGAGAGAGAGAGAGAGAGAGAGAGAGAGAGAGAGAGAGAGAGAGAGAGAGAGAGAGTTTAGGGCAATTATTTAGGGTAGGGGTTTAGGGTTTAAGGTTTAGAGAGAGATAGAGAGAGAGGACCAATAGAGATTGGGAGAGATAGATGATACAAAGGGGAGAGATAGGGAGATAGAGAGTGAGGGACATGTTCAGAGACATAGGGAGAGAGATTGAGAGGTAGAGGGACGATAGAGATAGGGAGATAGGGGAGAGATCTAGGGAGATAAAGGTTTAGTGTTGCTTGGGTTTAGGGTTTAGGGGTTTGGGGTTTAGGGTTTCTTGAGTTTAGGGTTTAGGGTTTAGAGAGGGAGAGAGAGGACTGATAGGGAGATATAGAGGAGACTGAGGGGAGAGAGAGGACTACTAGGGAGATATAGAGGAGACTGAGGGGAGAGATAGGGAGATAGAGAGTGAGGGACATGGTCAGAGACATAGGGAGAGAGATTGAGAGGTAAAGGGATGATAGAGATAGGGAGACAGGGGAGAGATCTAGGGAGATAGAGGTTTAGAGTTGCTTGGGTTTAGGGTTTAGGGGTTTGGGGTTTAGGGTTTAGGGGTTTAGGGTTGCTCAGGTTTAGGGGCATATGGTTTAGGGTTTAGAGAGAGAGGACCAATAGGGAGATCAAGGGGAGAGATAGGGAGATAGAGAGTGGGGGACATGGCTAGAGACATAGGGAGAGAGATTAGAGGTAGAGGGATGATAGAGATAGAGAGATAAAGGTTTAGGGGCATTATTTAGGGTTTAGGGTTGCATGTCAAAAGTACTCTCTCTCTCTCTCTCTCTCTCACTTCTATACCTCCCTCCCCACTTTCCATGCACTGAAAACACTTATAAGTTTCCATGCAGGACAACGCTTAAGACTTTCGATGCATGAAAGCACCTAAACTTTCCATGCTTAACAAAATGCACTCATGGTATAATGCGAGTGCATTTTGGTGAATAGAAAAAATAGACAAAAAGCATCTAGGATCCATGATTCAGTCCCACATGCTCTGTTATTCCCTTCTTTTCATGCACAATCAGACAACAAAATGCTTTTTTAACCAGTTGACATTTTGACAACCATTGTTTGCTTAATCCACCACCTTTTTTTGGTTTTTCAATGTAGAAGAAGTAAATTGGATGTTTTTAGACATAATTTGATTGTTTAAACTAATAGTCTCATGTTTCATATTGTTTCAATGTTAATTTTCATGTATTTAGATTGAATTTGATGATATATGTTTTTTTTTTCTTAATTTTCACTAATCCTATTAGAGTCATATAGATTCAACATTGAATATGAAGGAACTTTCCAAAAAGATCAAATTTTTGAGGATTTTGAAGCTAAATTTTTGAGGATTGGGCAACTCAAATCTCGAAATCTAAGGTATGTTCTTTAAATGTATTCGTTTACTTCACTTATGATTATGTTAAAGCATGAAATCTCATGTTATAGGATAGTCATGAGGGAAGTGAGAGGATTATCATTTTGACAAGTTAAATTATCATGAGAAAGTGAAAATTTATATTTATTTGAGATAACAATCTATGACAACAAGCCATATCACCATGGGAAGGAAACATCAAGATATATTGGTATATATTTATGAAGGGAGTCTTATCAAAATTCAAGGATAATCCTAAACTAGAGAAAGGCCATGGAAACACTTTCACTATGGAGTAGATGTGAAATCACATGTTGCTATTATCCTAATTCAAACACTAACCTAAACAATTAGAAGGATACTAAGGGAAATCATGTTAGTCAATCAATTATCATCATGCTAAAATCAAGCTAAGGATTGTCACTTGAGCATACTCACTTAGAAGAACTATCATATTAGCCTAAAGACTAAATTATACCACAATAGCTATCATGCAACCCTAAGAATAGTTATGACCTCTCACCCATGGGTAGGATAGTAACTAATACACAAGGTGGCAATCAAGACAATGATAAGTCAATTATTCTCAAATCCATGCAAAAAGATATCCATGATACTATATAAACATATCTAGGTGGTAATTGAAAGAATATTCATATGGTAGGGAAGATTGGGTTATAGGGCACAATAACCCAGCCAAAATAACCTTGGACACAATAACCTAGTTACAATAACCCAAAGACAAAATATCCCGGGGTTATAATAACCCATGGTAAAAATAATAAACTTATATATAGGGGATCATTCGGTGAATAATGTTTACCACGGTTATTTTTGCCTTGGGTTATTATAACCCTGGGATATTTTGTCCTTGGGTTATTGTGTCCATGGTTATTTTGGCTGGGTTATTGTGTCTAGATTCTAGAAGATTGTCGTCAACTAAAAGATAACCATACATGTCATTGTCACAATTATTAGGACAATTATAATCACAATGAGGTTGTATTGAATATATAGTGACTTGTCAAGGAGTTATTAGATAGAACTAAGGAAGATAGAGTATTGATATTGGTGGGTGCATGTACTACAATACAGTCAAGGAGGGTATGATGTCATCGGGACAATCTTGAGTATAGCCTCCTTGCACGATAATATTACTAGTCCTTTGTGATGTACATGAATCTCCATGAGGTTGATGAAGTTTTAGGGTGAAGAAAGGACAATATAAGTGTCTTAAGTTGCCCAAGACTATGACAATTCCAAAAAATATACATATGATCTACACATGTTCCTTATACATTGCATAATCATCTTGAATATGAGACTATTATAGAACCTCAAGTTGTGATCTAAATGTATCATAATGTTACCTACTATCTTAGTGCAGTCAAGGCATTGATGAGGTTCACTAGGACAATCATGAAGTATCCATGCATTATAATGCATTTAGTCCTTTTGTGATTTGTATGTACTCCAAGAGCAATTGTCGTAAATAGGATTAGGTTTCGAGATCCTAGCTTGTCAAATAGGTTTGGTAAGGGGGTCTGTAAGGTCTTAGAAATATCAAAAGTCATAGAGGACTAGTTTTCATGTCATTTTGGAAGCTCTTGAGCCTTAAGATCTCCATAAGAAAGCACATCCTATTTTAGAGAGAAGATTGATCAAGGCCATCCACCTAGACCCTCCAATAGATGGGGTCATATCACAAGATATATTTGTGTCTGCTTGGGGATAGTCAACAAACCCTGGGATTTGTCGAGATAGTTTTCACTATTCTACACATTGCTAGAGGTAATCATGTGTTGGTGGGACTTCCACATGCCAAAAAATGCCTCAGACATTGAAATAGTCATATCCGGATAGTCTTAAAGAAGATGATTAGGGAAGAGCAGTGATAAGATATCTTGAGGGTTTTATTTGAAGGCATAATCCACACTACAAGTATTCTCATAAACTACATATAGTTCTTGGTAATGACTCCATGTTTGGATGCTACCTTTCATAAGGATCCTAAATGGAGTATTTGGTAACCATTGTTAGCAATTGAAGTCATGATGTTTATTCCCGTTGTTTATGACCGAACTTTAGGGACAATAGGAAGGATGATTTGGACATGTAAAGGATACAACATAAGCCTCCCCACTATTTCAAACATTTTTAAAACATACACTCGGGGTGTGAGTAGTGAAGACAACATGAAGATCTTTTGGAGATATAAATAAGGGTAGACTATTGTATATGAGGTTCTTACGGTGATCATGCAACTTTTACACATCACTTCTCTTTAATCCATTCTAGAGTATGGGGTATTGAGGTTTATGGATATTGCATGTTAAATCCATCAAAGTGGACAGAAAGTTCATAGTTTTCACAAAGCTAAGAACCCTTCCACAATTAGTATAAGCTACCCTAAGTCATTGTCATGATCAAATCCTAGACTGTCACAGTTTCATCAAGTTGTCACTAGTCTCTTATTGCAGATTATAGGGTTAACTATGATTTATGAAGCATCAAAGGCACCAATGACAAGGGTAAGTGTAATAAGTACTTTGTTAATCAACTCAATCATTGTTAACTTGTCAGGGCTATTAATGACTGTCCCACTACCTACAGTCCTACCAACAAAGGGTTGAATATACTTACCACTCATGTTAATACTTTTATGTATTGGTTGAGTGGTCACTATGATGAAGCATACAAAAGAAGAGACATTTGTAGCAGTAGTAGTAATTGTCTTTATCAAGGGTTAATATCAAGAGTTTATCTTTGCCTAATGAACCCATGAGTAAACATGGTTGTGAAGTGAAATGATGGCAAGACATCATGAAGAAGTTATGGAAACTAGATTAGATGTCCAAAACCTCCATTATCCCTTTCACAGGCATGCAAAAATATAGCAATCCTGAGACTATAGCAGCAACAAGAAGTCTTCTTTTTTTCATATGCATGGACCCTGGGTTTCAAGGGGGGAGAGTTGTGGTACTTACTAGATTCAAGCCATCATTATGTGTGAAAGGAAGGCTCCCAAAGTTTCAAGAACCTCTAAGATTTAAAAGAATATTCATTTGCATAGCCTTTTCATCATTTAATGAAAGAGTCATGCATCATGAAGTAGCAGTCAAGATCAAAAGGACACCCAATTTGGTGAATCTACAAAAAGAAACTAAATTTGACACTTGATTTTAATTTCACAACCAATTTGACTAGGAATGGGAGAGGGATTAGAGAAGGGATTTGTCCTAAATAGTAATGAATATGTTGCATCTTTAATCTAACTTGTCATGTTTTCAGATCTTTCATTGATATTGATTAAAATCTTTGTGTTTCATTTTTCATTTATCTCAATTTTTTGCTAGCTAGTAGGAGGTTGCTCTACATACACTATTTTAACAAAAATATTATAGAGGAAGAAAGTACTAAAAGAGAACCTAAGACAAGATCAATAAAAATATTTGAGAAGATATGTTAATAAAATGTTCAAAATTAACCTAGAGATTGTGCCTACCATCATTTGTAAATGTTGACCATATCTTGGCCATTGATGTAATGCTAAAAATTTAGTATTGCTATGATACGTTCTTAAATATCATCTGAATGATGAATGTTAGTTACTCCATGAAGCACAAGAATGGTATGATATATGTCATCTTGCCTTGTAATTCGAATGTTATCCTAGCTTAATCGTGATTTGTAAAAGATTGCTAGTATATGACGTGTGCGATCTTTATGTTTCGGGTTGGACCACCCTAGGAAACTATACATTTTTAGATTTATAATCATTTATTCACTTCAATTATATGATTATATTTTGAGATTTGTGTATGAGATTACTTTACTCTATTGTACCAAGATGGACTAATTTATCTATGTCTTATTCATGATGCATGTAGAAATCAACATCACGTCGAGGAAATGAGCAAAGACTCTAACTCCAAAAGAGCATGAAGCCGAGAATAAAAAGAAAAGAGAAAGAATGAGGCAACTTCGCAAAAGTAGGAAATTGTCAACCATAGAAGATGACATGCCACCAATTCAAGAGGAACATGAATCACCTAACCAAGCTAAGAGAGATGGAATTGGTGACACAAAGGCAACAAATGTAAAACCTCCGTTCAACAAGGAAATTGAATCTCAAAGTTGTAGGCACTCCATCTTTCATAGGTCAAGATGAAGGTACACCATCATTCTCTTGTCAAATTGGAGGCACTCCATCTTTCATAGGTCAAGTTGAAGGTACATCTTCATTCTCTTCTCAAGTTGGAGGTACATCTTCATTCTCTTCTCAAGTTGGAGGCACACCATCATTCCCATGTCAAGTTGAAGGTACACCATATTCTCCATCTCAACTTCAAGTCTTTTCATCTTTTCCATATACAATTGAAGGTATGCCATCTATCCCATCTCAAGTAAATATTAAAGAAATTCCTAATACTGAGTCAACTTTACCATTGAAAATGCCTCCTAGAATTTTGCATAGAAAGCCTAAGTTTCTAATTGATATCGATGAGAATGTTTTGAAGCCCATGCATGATAAGATTCCCAAGCGTACTTGCCAAAGATATGCCAATAAGATATAAAAATCATTCTTTGATAAGTTAAATAAAACTGGAAGATGTCAACTATTTGTTGAATTGATGAGAAATCTAAAATTTAGGCCCACTATGAAGATTCTTGGCCTAAGAACATCAGATGCTTCAAGGGAAAAATCAATTGTAAATAATATAATGAGTGCATATGAGAGTGTGGGTTCCACCTCATGCACCAAGGATAGTAATATCACATGACGTGTCATTACGTCGACAATAGTAAGCCAATAAACAAATAAAGCTCACCTCATTAGAAAGACAAGTGAAGCATTGAAAATAAGTAGAAAAACTCTAATGAGAGCCATTGAAAGGCGTGAAAGAGTTGAGGATCCAAATACCAATGAATTGCAGGCATTCTCTGGGAGACTCCCATGAAAAGATAAAGTTATTTTTGAAGCCTTGAGATCCCTCATTGAAGAATTTTGAAAAAATAACACAAGGGTATCTCCTAATGCAAGAGATGTTGTAAGAAGGAGAATTGGTTGTCGAAATTGTGAACCACATCCAAAGCATTTTTTGGATGTGACTCAAACATAGTTTTTCAAGAAATTTCAAGAGATGTATCCTCAAATCAAAATTAGTTTGTTTAAGGTAAAAAATGATGAAGATTTGTTAGTTTTTAGGGTTAATTTGTATGAATCCTCCTTTCACCTCAAACATTCAAGGACTTCAACCGAGTAGGAAATCTACTATCAGGTTTTCAGTCACTTGGAATGTAGGGAAAATTGGAATTATGTGATTTTGTTGTTCAATTAAGCCCAATTATGCTCATAACCCTAATTATGCAAATTCACAAGCAAATAGACAAATCAAGGAAAATGCTCACATACAGAGATATCAAATGACAATCAAATGCGTACCAGATTTTGAAGTTTAGAAAGCAGAACAGTCGGGGACTAATGAACGGACGCCCTAGTCCAGTGTCATACTTTTTGTCAGGATTTGAAAACCTTGTCTGTAACTTGTTCCTACTATTCTAGAGATTTTTCAGTTGCGGGATCCAGAGGACTAATGAACGGGCGCCCGAGTCTAGGTCCCTATTTTCTTCTTTGATATGCAATTCTGACAGTTTGCACCACTCTCCTGCAACTCCATTTCTCCTGCTCCTGTAACCTGTAACCTGCAATCATGGAAAAATGGGTTGGGGGTTGTGGTGTTTAGAGGCTTGCCTCAGTCAAGCCCCGAAGAGACATTCAAGTCTTCCGAACACTGTTGTTAGATAAAGATGCATATCCCTGCGGGATAGAGGCAAAAGCCAAATGATAAATGATTGAAAACACAATTGATATCACCTTGTAGTGAAAATCTCATGGAAGGAAGAAGCTCTTCATGCCATGAGGAGATGGATGCCAAATCTACAAATACAAACACAAGAACAACACAAATTCTACTTTGCAACACATAATGAATGCCTTGAATCACTTTCCCATAAGCTCATGAATCCAAAATGCCATCTAGTTTACAAATGAATGCCTAAACATGCTTATATATGCAACTACAAACATTCCCACTAAGAATTTTGTAATTGAAACTTACCGTGTCGGCATAGGACCTAAATAACGGTCACAAATCAACACTTTGAAATTGGTCCTAACCTAAAATAGGGCAGGACTAGGGCACGAGCGCCCAAGTCCTCCCCCCTATTTCAGGCAGGATTATTGTTATGTGCACCCCCTAGGTCCCATTTGTCATGAAACTTCAGGGTTTTCTCATCGGGATGTCAAATTAACATGAAAGATGCTCTAAATGCATTCTAAAGACCTGGGAGCTAAACCTTAAGAGGGAAAAGCCCCCAAGGGGACATTTTTTGACGTAACATAGTCAAAGGTATTTTGAAATGGTAAAGCTTTTTTTAGTCAAAATAAATCACACACGCACAACTTGTTGTAGGGTACATATTGATTTTTCTAATCATTATGATATTTATAGATAAATGTGTAGATTTGCATACTAACAATGTTTTGTAGGAGTGTAATATAAAGTGTCCACCTAGATCTTCAAGAGATTTCATATCGAGCATCTTATGTCAAAGAGTGGATGGTTAATTATTCTACAAGAACTTATGCTTGGATGGCACGCATGACCATTATGGTGGGTTGCAACATTTGCCAATTTGTGAACATATGGAGAACACACATGCAATTGGGAATGAACTAGTAAGTTTTGGCAAATATAAGACAGTGGCATATAGTCTAAAAGATGGTAAAGAAGCAAAAAGCTGTGAATTGGTCATTGAAAAGATTCAAGTGTATCAATTTATCTTTATTTTTTGAGAGAATATAGTTTACGAGTATGCAAGGCATACCCATAGAGCTCGATGGTTGGACTTGCAATTCAAGTTATGCAAGGACATGTTTCCACTTGGTACAATTGTTTTAGGTTTTGAATTTGCAGAGAACTACACACTACAAACACATAATGAGGTGCAATCATAGTATTACAACTCTATATAGGTTGCTATATTTGTGCATATAGCATTCATTCATGCAAATGACAGTATAGAGGATGACTGAAACATCTTGAGGGAGTATCATTTTTATATCAGTGATGATTGCACACATTATACAAAGTTCATGCTATGATGCTTTCAGATGTTCTACTGTGATTTGGCTAGCAGGAGCATATCATTTGATCAAAATATCATATGGTCAGATAGCTGTGCATCACAATTCAAGAACTCGCGAATGTTCTATTGGTTGAGCAAGATGCATAGGATGAATGGTGTTCAACATATGCGGTGTTGACACCTAAAAATTTAGTCCACGAAATGCCCTGTTTTGCTCCTCATCTCTCATTCATATTCCCACTTGAACCTATAGCTTATAACCGATCATAGGCATATCTCATAGGTTTTCATGTCTTTGCCATTAGAAATGCAAAGTGGAAAAGCCCAAAAATTAGCTAAGCTCTAAGCCTTACAGTCATCGTTTTACTTTATCTTATAATCTGTTGTTGATTGTCTAGCCTAGGTTGCCAGTCGTCTAAGTTGTAACTTTGAGCCTTATATGTCATAAAGTGACCGGCCCCGAGTCCTAATGTTTACCTATTGTTTCCCGTTAAATGTCATATCCTTTATAAAATCCTAAGTCTTAAGTCTTTAAAGGGGGTCGAAAGTGCCACATGGCAGGATGTTGCAAGCCCGCAGACCATTAAAGGTGACGTCATGTTCCTACTGCGAGGCTACGAAATAGTGATAGCTATAAAGTGTGTCGTGGCCTTTGGCCATATGGTTGATGACTCTATTGATTGAAGCAGACCACGCCAGGTGTCAAAGAATGCAGCAAAGAAGTGGGACCGGCAGAGATCGGATGGTAGCACAATGGCGTGGAAGAATCTTGTCAAAAGGGAAGATCCTCTGTGCGACTATGAGATGAGGACACGTGGCCTATTCCTGGGAAGAAGGAGAAGGTCCTAAGTAATGAGGATCCACATGGAGGGCTTAGTGCGCTCCCGTGGAGCCAAATGAAGATGGCCCACTTCCTACTATGTGACCACGATATTACCACATAAGCTAAATCTTTGGTGCTCTTCCTCAATGCGAAATTAAAAGGAAATTTTGGTGGCTTTCAATCTTAAAGCAGATCCATCTATGACTAAAATTTAAAAGGGACTTTCAGACATCCTGAAGGTGAGAAGATGCACAAATTCAGCTAGCTGGCATTGCAGGGGCCTATTTTCAAAGGATTTAGAGCTAATGAAGACACAGAGACTCAGGGGTTCAAAATTTAAAGTGTTGTAAAAGCTTTGCTTGGTGAATTTGAAGGGATTTGTCTCATATGCCATCAATGTAGGTGCTATGCTTCTTAGCTACCCCTTCCTTCTCAGATATTTGTTGCATTTATGGTTGCAAATCAGCAAACTGGTTGTGTGCATTAAAACATAAAATATCTTCCATCTGCCTCCAGAACCTAGATATTTTTGTAGTTATTTCTAGCAGATAAACGTCCCTTCTGGCTAAGATATTTTCTGATGTGGCCCTTAGGGGAAATTTGTTGTAACCTAATTAGGTCAATTAGAATCAGATGCTATATATGCATGAATGTAAGATGTAAAAAAGGTTGGTCTTTTGGGTATTTTCAGGCAGTCAAGTGTAGAGCTTTCTAGGGTTTTCAAAAAGAAAGAGTTTTAGTTCTCTAGCAGAGACGACATAGGTTTTGAACGGTTTTTCATATTGATTTCAGTTATCAGTGTATGAACTTCTCCTTCTTCTTATGTAATATCTCAAGGAAATCCTAAATTTCTTTTAAGGTTTCCTCTTGCCACACTTCATGGTATGACTATAACCATTGATCAGATGAATGAACAGATTCTTAAAACATTACATGATATGTGATGATCTCTTTTACGGTTGTAGATGATTGATTGTATCTTGATGAAGGATTACTAAGCATATTCTCCATTGATTGTTGTTTTTCTTGCATTTGAATATCCAGAAAGTGCATGTTTCATTTCTCTTGTTTTCTTCCTTCTGTTGAACTGTGGACACTGTAACCCAATATATTAGGCACCATTCTAAAAGTTTCCATGATCACCCACACTCTTAAAAATCAAAACAATCTTATCATGTGTGAAGAAAGTAATTAATTTGTATGTCTTCCAAACAAGCATACCTACACCTTCCATTGTCAATGGGGGTGCCCTTTTATCAGCTATATAGGGGTTACTAATGACAACTAGTTGTTTTAGGTCTAGTGACAGTCTTTGGGGTCTAGAAGGCAGTTTGGGTTTGGTTGTCCTATTATTTTTAGTTGTTCATCTGGTTTGAACCTAATACCTGTTCAGGTATACCCCTTGGAATATCCCTCTTAGGTTTAAGCTGAACCTGAAGTGTAGAGGAGTTAAGCCACTCATATAGGTTGCCCAAAATCACCTTGAACTTGTTGATAAACCTCTTCCATTCATCTAGAATGACCGTCCCCAGCCCAGGCAATTTAGGAATGTTTTAGGGTTTAGGGTTGTAGTTATTTTGGGAGTCAAAACCCTTTCTGGCGTCATTTCCAGGGAATGAATTAAAAGGTTGATCAGTTTCAAGCCACTCTGTAACATTCACTAAAGAAGCAGTTCTTCCCCTGAGGGAAGTGGTGACTCCGTCAAGTAAGAAACCCAGAAAATCAATTTTTAAGAGTATTGAAATGGATAGAGGAAGAAACTAGGGACAACCTGGACATGGGGAGTCCTCTAGTAGTACAGGAAATAGAAGGCGTAGATACAGGGAAAGAAGACCTGGTAAGATACCCTCAAGGAATACCCAAGATAATGCATTTGTTGGCCTCAGAAGTCAATATCAGTATACTTCTGAGGACTCTGCTGATAATATACTCAGAACGAGTAGGAAAATGAACATTGATGGATATGATGTCCAGAGAAATGAAAATGTTATTGCCAGAGGGAGTAGGGATAGATCTAATGATCCCTACTTGAGGACGTATGGGATGCCCTGTGATAATGACGAGGCATATCAAAATATCAGGTATCCTAGTTTTCCCACCAGGACAGTTGAAAGCCAGCATGATACCGTCCCAAATGAGGGTGATCAGCAGTAGCAACCTGATGATGAGGAAAGAGAAAGGAGAATCTAGGATGAGTTAGATTTGCTTGATCATATTAGGAATATGCAAAGAGAGGTGTAGGCCTTACTTCAACAACAACAACCTTAACTTGCTCAGCAGATCCAGGTAGATCGCAATATTCAGCACCAAGGCCATATACCTCAACAACAACAACAAAGACAACAACATCAGCAACATAATCAGCAGGACCCTAACTTTCAGGCTAATCCTAGACAACAACAAATGGGACAACAGGGTGTAAATAATGCCCATATTCGAGGTATGCAAAATCAACCCCTGCAGAATCAAATGAATTAGCAGCATGGCAATATTCAGAATATTAGACCTCCATTCAAAAGACAAGCACACAGGTTTCTTCCACAAAGGCAACCATTGGGAGTTGAAAGGTACAAACAACTTGACTTTATTGGCATACTTAATTTTCCAAATCCCATTCCAACTAAGATTAGAGGGAAAATTCCTAGGTTTCAAGGTAATAATGCAATCACTAGTGAGGAACACTTGAGACACTTCATCAATATCACAGATGAGTATGAGATTGAGTATGAGCATGTGATGATGAAGTTGTTTGTGCATTCATTAGAAGAAAGTGCCAAAGAATGGTACAAGGCACTCCCTGATAATAGCATTGACTCATGGGAAGAGTTCATGAGAGCATTCATATTGTAGTATGGGAATAGGGTTGACCCCAAATTTGCTATCCATGAGCTCACAACAATCAAGAAGGGAATCAATGAAACTATTATTGACTTCAATGGTAGATTCATTATGACAATGAGAAAATTACCACCTCAGATGAGACCTAATGAATCCATGTGTTTAGTTTTATATTGTGGTGCCTTTGATTCTAAGATTGGTTATTATTTAAGGGATAAGAGTCCTCAAACATTGAGGGAGGCCTATGTTGTGGCCATAAATATTGAAAGTAACATGAGAGCCTCAGGTAAACATGTTAAGAGATATGATGTAAATATTTCTCAGTTCTAACTTCTAACCAACCTCTCACAACAGAAGACAAGTTGGACAAGCTAGGGCAACTTCTAACAAGCCTCTCACAACTGAAGACAAGTTAGACAAGCTTATGGGGGTTTATGAAAGACCTATCTTACAAAGTTGCTCGAAATGACAAATGGATGCCACCTAAAGGTGCTCCAACACATTTCAATGAGGGTCAAAGACTACATAACATACCTTACAATATAGATTGGTCTAAGAGACCACAACAAAATAACTGACAAGCTACTCCCAGGCATGTTAGCTTCAAACAGCCTGAGAGGGACACCCCTGATTCATTGAGTAAGGATCAAGCAAATTTTCAAGATGATAGTCTTTGGTGCCAAGTGTGTTTCTTACCCCATGACCCAACAAACTGTGCAGTTACTCATTCAATAAGCAGAGATGAGGAATTTCTCAATGAAGAGGGTGGGGCTGAATATTATGAGGAGATCAATCAGTTTGACACCTAGGGTTTTGAGCAGATGGATCATGATATAAATTATGACAACTATGAGGATGATGATCATATTTTCCAATATGATCATGATGAAGATCAAAAGAGATATCACCTGCCCGCTCATGATTTTGGGCACTTGAGGGATCTCGTGCAAAAGAAGTATAAAAAATCCAGACCTTCTAAGAAGGATGTGAAAGCTCTCACTGATGTTGCCATCTTGCAAGTTCAAGGGGGCTATCAGTTGAGAAATAAGCAAGTGCCTATATAGAACTCTCCTATTGCTAAGCCAAGACAGGGTACATTGGATGATGGCGGGAAGAGGCAGAAGGAGGATGTGGGACAAAAGAGCAATACTGCTCCAAAAAAGACTGTACATGAAAAGAAGAAGCTTCCAGTGCAGCCTATAGCAGTAAAATAGAAATATGTATAAAAGAGCCCAACATCAAAGGTGCAACCAGTTACTTCGCCCGTTATAGGGGTCCATTTTTGAAAGATTACAATAAGCGTGATCAGCCTCAAGTTTAAAAGGAATCAGAAAAAGAGAAAGAGAAGACAAAGGAAGAAGGTAAGGATATCTCATCCTCTCAAGTAATACCTTATATTCCTTCTACAAATGATGTAACTATTTCATCTAATACTCCTTTGTCAAATTATCTACCTATTGACATGGCTCAAGTATTTAGCCAAATTAGAATTTTTGTGCCAATAGTGGAACTCCTTAGGATCCTTGAGCATAGGGATAGAGTAGGGTCTCTTATTACTGCCATAGAAGCACAAAAACAACCTGTTGTTGAATCTAGTAATGATGAGACCATAGAAGTATATCTGGGATCAACTGTTGTTAACAATAAGATGGGAGTTGACCCCTTTTTCACCACATTGATCATAAATGGATGGTTGTTACACAACTGCATGCTTGACTTTGGTGCTTCTAGTAATGTTATGCCCTTATCTATAATGAATAAATTGGGATTGAAAGTGTCCAAGTCTTTTGGCAAGTGTTTTTCTATGGAATCTAGAGAGGTAAATGTGATTGGTCTTATCAAGGATGTTGAGGTTAATTTGGCTGCATATCCTAACAAGTCATTTTTAATGGACATAATCATTGTGGATTCCCCTACTAAGTGGGGCATGCTACTATCAAGAAAATGGGCAGCCTCGATGGGTGGAAGTATCTAGATGGATATCACATATGCCACTATTCCATATGAACACATAGAAGATAGATACAAAATAGAGGAAGATCAATTAAATTTCTTTGACACTAACATAGACCATTTTATGGCATATTGCAATGATGATAATCCTAATTTGGAGGTTTTACCTTCTAACCCTATTACTCCTGTTTGTGGTACAACTAATTTGTGGACTCTATATTTTGATGGTGCATATTCAAGGGAAGGTTCAGGTGCTGGTATTGTCCTCATAGCACCTAATGGTGATCAGTTTGGCAAGTCTTTTAGACTTGATTTTCAGTGCACCAACAATGTGGCTAAATATGAAGAACTATTGCTAGGCTTAAATGTTGCCCATAAACATGTAATCATGTCTGAGAATACTTGATGATTCAGAATTAATTGTGCAGCAAATTAGAAAGATATTTGTTGCCAAATAAAAAAAGACATAGAGGGTACCGAAATGCAGTCTGGGACACAATGGAATTGTTTGATGCCATTGGCATTGAATGGATTGAAAGAACAAAAAATGAAGCAGATTCCCTTGCTGTCATTGGTTCAAAATTTGACCCTCAAATGAATCTTCCCCATGACCAATATGCTATGGAGGTACTCACAAGGCCAACAATTCCTGATAACATTTATAGTTGGAGGGTTTTCAATGACGGGTGCTGCCACAATAATGGGTTACACTTTCTGTAACATCCTGATTTTTGCTGAAATCACGTATTTTTAGAAAATATAATGATTTAAGCCTTGAAAGGTTCCATTTAAAGGATTTTAATTGAAGAGGGTTTGATCAAACCCCCTTGGATAGAACCCCGCTAGTTTTAAACCATACTTATAATGGAGTCTCCTCTACACCTATCAAAATGTTGATAAACACCACTTTTGATTTACCTTTTGAGGGATTAAATGAATTCATTTAAAATTTATGTTTTGTCAGTATGTAGTCCTTATTATAAGCTTCCCAAAAAGTATAATTTTAAATATAAATAATTTGATTATTATATTTATTTTTTATTTCTTGTGAATGTAGGTTTTTCATTGAACATCAAGTTCTCTATTCTACACACATGGAAAATTAGTAAATTAGTGAAAAAAAATTCTAAAAAATATCTTTGCCCTAGGTATTGATGTCCTTGTTTCAACAAAAAAACATTGAATTTCGATACATACAAAAAAAGTTATGTTTTACGGAATACACCTATGTCTAAATTATAATTGGTTTGACTTCAAAACTTAATTAAAAAAAATATTCAACAAAACATTATGAAACCAAATGCATGCCTTATATATCGGTGTTACCAATCTAAATTCAAAAGAATCAGAATTTTATCCTTTGTAGAAAAAAAGTTATGTGCTACAGAATACACATCACTTTAAAAAAATGTTGTTTACAATTTAACTCCAATTTTTTTTTAAATATATTTAGAATCTACAAACAAAATCTCACAAATCACTAGTTTGCATCATCTTCAAATTCCCAATGGTTTAGCAGCTATAGGTGTTAGAAAGTGAAGATTTAGTTCAAAATGCTGATTTCAATGTCAAGTTTGGCCAAAAAGTGTAACCCACTATTATGGGATGACCCTGACACCAATCAAATTTTTAGTTTTATGAATTGCATGGATGAATTTGAAAATTGGTTGATTGATTGGCAACCAATGATGGAAGTGGCAGATGGTAAGGAAACTCTATTTGGTAGTAAAGTTGTGCAATTAAGGACTAATACTACTCCAAAGGGGCTGGTAGCATTAGAAAGAGTGTTTGACAATTTAGACCGATGGAAAAGTAAAAGTAAACCTGTTATAGAGGATAATGTTGAAGGTGTGAACCTTGGAACTAGGGAGGCACCTAGAATGGTTTACATTGGGAAGAGGTTGAAGCCTCATGAGAAGCAGATGTTGATTGCTCTGCTCAAAATTCAAGAAGTGTTTTGTATGGTCCTATGATGAGCTTAAATCTTATAAGGAGGACTTGTTTCAGCATACCATTCCCCTTGAACCTTATGCAATTTACCATTTAGGCAAAAACAAAGACCTATAAATCCTACCATTGCTCCCAAGATGCAGAAAGAACTGTTAAAGATGAAAAAGGGAGGCATTATAAAACCTATCAGACATTCTGAGTGGGTGTCAAACCTTGTCTTGGTAAGAAAGAAGAATGGGTAAATCAGGTTGTGTGTTGATTTCAGAAATTTGAACATCAAATCCCTTAAAGATAACTACCCTCTCTCAAGCACGGACCATTTATTACAAAGGGTTATTGGTTCAGAGTTGATGTCAATGATGGATGGATTATCTGGATACAATCAGGGGTTGGTCAAGGAGTCTGAACAACACAAAACAACATTCACCACTCCTTGGGAGACCTATGTATACCACAGAATGCCATTTGGTTTGAAGAATGCTGGGTCAACATTTCAGCGAGCTATGGATGTAGCTTTTGCTGGTCTCATTGATGAAATCATGGTAGGTTATCAGGATGACCTAACAACATTCTCAAAAGAAAGAGGTGAGCACTGCAAGCATCTTGAAGTAATTTTCTAGAGGTGCTTAGAATATGGGATTTCTTTGAACCCTAAAAAGTGTCAGTTCAAAGTTAAAGAGGGCAAGTTGCTCGGGCACATTGTGTCAAAAGATGGGATAAGGATAGATCCAGAATGAGTCAAGGATATTGACCTCATTCCACAACCCAAATCAGTTAAAGGAATACAATATTTTTTTGGGCAAATCAACTTTGTTAGGAGATTTGTTCCTAATTTTTCTGAAAAGACTAAAACCATTTCTAAAATGCTTAAGAAAGGGCAATCTATTGTATGGGAAAAAGAACCATCTGAAGCATTCCAGGATATTAAAGAAGCTATCAAGGAGGCACCTATATTAATAAGTCCAGATTATTCTAAACCCCTTCAGTTGTTTTCCTTTGCTTCTTTTTATACTGTTGATGTTGTTTTACTTAAAAATAATAAAGATGGATTTGAACAGCCTAGAGGATTCTTTAGCAAATTATTCCATAATGGAGAAGCATGCCTATGCATTGGTAAAGGCCATAAAGAATTTCAAATCTTATTTTACAGGTGCCAAGATCATAGCATATGTGCCACACACAGCTGTGAAGGATATCTTCATACAATAGGAAGCTTCAGGTAGGAGATGTAGATGGATCAACAAGATCCATGAATATGACATGGACATACAGATTACCAAACTAGTTAGAGGCCAGGGTTTAGCTAAGTTGATGGCAAATTCCAACTTAGAGGCAACTAAAATAAATGAGGTAAATGCTTCTCAACTTGTTGATGTGAATGCTTTGACAAATGACCCACGGTATAGGGATATTATCTTTTATCTTGTCAACATGCATTGCCCCCCTAGCATGAGTATAACTCAACAAAGGACACTTAAAATCCAATCCCAAAGGTATGTCTTGATCCAAGGTATTTTAATGTGGAGAATTTATGAGGGATTGTTGTTGAAATGTCTAGATCAACAATAGTCTGAGGAAGTTATTGATGAATATCACCAAGGAGTTTGTGGTGGGCATTTTTATGCTAAAACCACAGCACATAAGATCATTAGGGCATGCTTTTGGTGGCATAGTCTCTTCAAATATGTTGCAAAACAAATTAGAAAGTGTGATGCCTGTCAAAGATTTGTAGGTAAGTTGAAGTTTCAAGGTACCCTTCCTCTTGTGAGTGTTACTATTGAAGCACCCTTTCAGCAATAGGGCATTGATTTCATAGGGGAAATCCAAGAGAGATCAAGCAATGGGTATAGGTGGATATTGGTTGCAACTGATTACTTTACTAAGTGGGTTGAGGCTATTCCAACTCGCAATGCTACGTCCAAGGTAGTAATTGATTTCTTGTTGAACAATCTGATAACTAGATTTGGTGTGCCATCTAGAATTGTTGCAGACAACACTATGTGTTTTAGATCTTAGGACATTGCAAATATGTGTTCCAAGTATGGGATAAGTTTGATTCATTCATCACCATATCATCCACAAAGTAATGGACAAGCTGAGTCCAACAATAAGAGCCTCATGAAAAATTTAAAGAGGACTTTAGATGAGAACAAGAAAATGTGGGATGACAAGCTGAAATATGCAGTTTGGGCTGATAGGATCACTTATAAATGTGCTATAGGCAAGAGCCCTTTTGAGTTAGTATATGGGAAGGAGGCCAAAATGCCAATGTCGCTAAAATTGCTTGTGTATCAATTGCTACAACAAATAGGAGAAGATGGAAATGATGCTATGACATTGGGAATGCATGAGTTAACAGAGCTAGATGAGGTTAGAAGGATGGCACATGATAAAAACCTACAAAGGCAGTAGGAGATACAACATCTATTTAACAAAAGAACAGTCAAAAGATGTTTTCAGATTGGTAATTTGGTTGTTCTCTAGAATGCAAAGTTAGAAGATAGGGGCAAACATGGTAAGTTTGAACCACTCTGGTTAGACCCTTATCAAATTGATGAGAAGGCTAGTCAGGACACCTTTTATGTTAGAAACATGGAGGGGGAATTGCTGGAGCTACCTATTCATGGGCAACATTTGAAATAGTACTTCTCATAGGTAATGTTTTTTCCTTCAAATTTGAAGGTAAAACCTTGTTATATCTGATATATTTTGACTTCGAGTAGTCTTGACCATTGCTAGTCTTGATGGTGTTTTATTTTAATTCCTATGTGCCATTGTTTTGGTATGCCCAGAGATCTAGATTCTTCTTGTGCCACTGCTTGGCACACGTCCCCAGCCATAGCCAGTGTTGACACCTAAAAAATCAATCCACGAAATGCCCTGTTTTTCTCCTCATCTCTCATTCATATTCCCACTTGAACCTATAGCTTATAACTAATCAAAGGCATATCTCATAGGTTTTCATGTCTTTGCCATTAGAAATGCAAGGTAGAAAAGCCCAAAAATTGGCTAAGCCCTAAGCCTTACAGTCATCATTTTACTTTATCTTATAATCCGCTGTTGATTGTCTAGCCTAGGTTGCCGATCATCTAAGTTGTAACTTTGAGCCTTATATGTCATAAAGTGATCGGCCCTGAGTCCTAATGTTTACCTATTGTTGCCTGTTAAATGCCGTATCCTTTGTAAAATCCTAAGTCTTAAGTCTTTAAAGGGGGCCGAAAGTGCCACATGGCAGGATGTCGCAAGCCCGCAGACCATTGAAGGTGACGTCATGTTCCTACCATAGGGCTGCAAAATAGCAATAGCTGTAAAGTGTGTCGTGGCCTTTGGCCATATGGTCGATGACTCTCTTGATTGAAACAGACCATACCAGGTGTCAAAGAATGCAACAAAGAAGTGGGACTGACAAAGATTAGATGGTAGTGCAATGGTGCAGAAGAATCTTGTCA
The DNA here is from genome assembly GCA_027924645.1 of Cunninghamia lanceolata. NCBI lineage: Eukaryota > Viridiplantae > Streptophyta > Pinopsida > Cupressales > Cupressaceae > Cunninghamia > Cunninghamia lanceolata. The sequence continues at coordinate 1,261,022 of BSBN01000777.1, forward strand.
GAAGGGAAGATCCTCTGCGCAACTGCGAGATGAGGACACGTGGCCTATTCCCGGGAAGAAGGAGAAGGTCCTGAGTAATGAGGATCCACATGGAGGGCTTAGTGCACTCTCGTAGCGCCAAATGAAGATGGCCCACTTCCTACTGCGCAACTGCAATATACTACCACGTAAGCCAAATCTTTGGCGCTCTTCCTCAAAGCGAAATCAAAAGGGAATTTTGGTGGCTGTCGATCTTAGAGAAGATTCATCTACGACTAAAATTGAAAAGGGACTTTCAGACATCCCAAAGGTAGGAAGATGCACGAATTTAGCCAGGTGGCATTGCAGGGGCCGATTTTCAAAGGATTTAGAGCCAATGAAGATAGAGACTCAGAGGTTCAAAATTTAAAGTCTTGTAAAAGTTTTGCTTCGTGAATTTGAAGAGATTTGTCTCATACACCATTAATGCAGGTGCTATGCTTCTCAGCTACCCCTTCCTTCTTAGATATTTGTTGCATTTATGGTTGCAGATCAGCAAACCGGTTGTGTGCATTAAAGCATAAAATATCTTCCATCTGCCTCCAGACCCTAGATATTTTTGTAGTTATTTCTGGCAGATAAACGTCCCTTCTAGCTGAGATATTTTCTAACATGGCCCTTAGGGGAATTTTTTTGTAACCTAATTAGGTCAATTAGAATCAGATGCTATATATGCATGAATGTAAGATGTAAAAAAGGTTGGTCTTTTGGGTATTTTTCAGGTATGCAAAGCTTTCTAGGGTTTTCAAAAAGAAAGAGTTCTAGTTCTCTAGCAGAGAAGACACAGGTTTTGAAAGGTTTTTCATATTGATTTCAGCTATCAATGTATGAACTTCTCCTTCTTTTGTAATCTCTCAAGGAAATCCTGAATTTCTTTTAAGGTTTCCTCTTGCCACACTCTGTGGTATGACTGTAACCATTGATCAGATGAATGAACATATTCTTAAAACATTACATGCATGTGATGATCTCTTTTATGGTTGTAGATGATTGATTGTATCTTGATGAAGGATTACTAAGCATATTCTCCATTGATTGTTGTTTTTCTTGCATATGAATATCCAGAAAGTGCATGTTTCATTTCTCTTGCTATTTTCTTCCTTCTCTTGAATTGTGGACACCGTAACCCAATATATTAGGCATTGGTTTGAAAGTTTCCATGATCACCCACACTCTTGAAAATCAAAACAAACTTATCATGTGTGAAGAAAGTAATTAATTTGTATGTCTTCCAAACAAGCATACCTGCACCTTCCATTGTCAATGGGAGTGCCCTTTTATTAGCTATATAGGGGTTACTAATGACAACCAGTTGTTTTAGGTCTAGTGATAGTCTTTGGGGCCTAGAAGGTAGTTTGGGTTTGGTTGTCATGTTATTTTTAGTTGTTCATATGGTTTGAACCTAATACCTGTTCTGGTATACCCCTTGGAATATCCCTCCTAGGTTTAAGTTGAGCCTGAAGTGTAGAGGAGTTAACCCACTCGTATAGGTTGCCCAAAATCACCTTAAACTTGTTGATAAACCTCTTCCATTCATCTAGAACGACCGTCCCCGGCCCAGGGGATTTAGGAATGTTTTAGGGTTTAGGGTTGTAGTTATTTTGGGAACTTCAACATGTGGATTTTTTGTGAGGTTGAGCATGGAAAGAGGGAGGATGATGGTGTAGGAGCATGTATCAAAAGAGCATTAGCATGAGAATAGTTGAAGTACAAAGACAATGCAAAGTTGATAGATGCAAGATCTATTATCGATTGGTGTAATGCTACAATGGGTCCTAGTAATGAAGGTAAGTCTACAGTTCATATATATTTTTGGTTGGTTGATGATACTAACATTGCAAAATATGAGGATTGTTGTACATTGACATGATCGAGTGAGCTACACTCTTTTAGAAGCTCTAATGCAACTTCATGGAGTATTCATACAAGATGGATGGTATGCTTTTATTCTTCATGTACAGATCAAGCATGGTATGATTGTGAATCAAAGGAGTGGGTCGATGAATGGTCTACAAGAAGCCTAAGCCCGATTGGCACGTATCAACTCCTAGCAACACTACAACTCAGAGATTGAATCATCAGTTGACTTTAACCATGTTTCAGATCTAGTTCAACCAGGTATTATTAGCATTCAAATTTAATAAAATTTAATAAAATTTAATAATCCATATTATTTTGTAGTTTTTTCGTATTGTTGACTATATTCATCGAACTGATGCACATATCAATACATGGCATATTTATGCAGTTATTGTAGCTGAAGACAATGAAGAAGGAATAGATTATTATTTGTGTTGTTGTGTTGAGGCAAAAAATAAATTAGATGCTCTTGTTATAGATGGAGAAAACATCGAGTACCCTACAAGATTGGTGGTTGTTACTGGAACATGGCTTAGAAGGTTCCCAGTGAAGAAGTTTGATGTGTGGTTGTTCAAGGACTTTGACACACATAGGAAGATTCTTCATTATTCTAACCTTGTTGTGGCATCAAATGTTCATTTGATCAAATATGGGGGTAGACCATTGAACAGGACCTTGTGGAAGGTTCGTGAGTCTGACCATGAGGCAATACTTTACACAATAAAGAGTAGAATAGACCCAAATGGTTCATTAGACTAAATCATTGGAATGATAGAAAGGTATGTTATTTTTATTTGCTATCCTCATTTCACCTTCTATATTTTTAATATCTATCTTACCTTCTTATGTGTGCTCCTTGGTCTTGGTTGATTAGCTTCGTTTCATTATAGAGTTCATTGGTGTACTCATTTTAGATAATTTGCATGTAGGATTTGAGTATGATGGAGGTAGGCATAATCCTTATGAAGTTGCCTTTGGAAGGAAAGTAAGGTAGATTTTCATGATTATTTCATGATGATATGTCCTTTAGTTACTATTTCATAATGAGTTTTAATGAGTTTTAATGATGTTACTATGAGTTTTAATGACAAACCCTCTTTTGTTTCTTCACATTTGGTGCTAAAAATTGATAGCAGTGGTAAGGGAAGCCTTAATTGATGCTCTACAACACATTGGATCAAGTGAGAACACCTTTATAGTACTGAATTTTCATCTACTAGAAAGTTATTAGGACTAAATTTTTACATTCGACATCTCCTAGGGCCAAATGGATGGTGCCATCGCATCTAGGTGGTCGAGTAAATTCTAGGGGAGATGTCTTTTTGGTGGTGAAGCCTCCTAGTAGTTCTCAGCTACGTTGGATGGAGACAGTCTCTGAAGAGCCCTAAGACAGAAAAGGTGTCAAACTTTGGAGCGATTGTTCTGTCAAACTATGACATCTAGGAACATCTTATTTGCATGTACAGGTGGATGTTAGGTCCACCTACAAAACCTACCTCAATTTTTTTAAATCAATTTCATTTGCCTATGGTGCCAAGGAACACTTTCTTACAAAATACTTCAGTTTCATGCAATGGAAAGGTGCTAGGAGTGACATTTTACAATCCACAGCTCGTGGGGCCAAAATGATAGTGCCAATGCGTCAGGGTGGGTAGGTAAATACTTGGGGAGGTCTTGTTTCATGCGCCAAGTGTCCCAGTCGTTCGAGACGACAGACTACCGACAAATTCACTTAAGATCCCTAAGAGCAAAAAAATGCCAAACTTTGACGAAGAAATTCTTGGAATTCATGGAAGTTGGGAATGTTTTTTCAGACCTACAGGTGTACGTGGGGTCTATCCACAATAACCTCTCTCATTTTTGGTCAACTCCAATCCATTTGACCATGCTGAAATCAAATGCATTCTTGCAAAATCCTTCAGTTTCATGAAGTGGAAAGGTGCTAGGAGTGACATTTTTCATTCAACAACTCATGGGGCCGAACTGACCATGCTAACGCATTGGGGTGGGTGGGTAAATTCTAGGGGAGGTCTCATTTCATGCGCCAAGTGTCACAGTCATTCGGGGCAGCAGGCTATCGGGAAAGTCACTTAAGATCGCTAAGAGCAAAAAATTGCCAAACTTTGACAAACCAATTCTCAAAATTTGTGGTAGTTGGAAATGTTTTGTTCAGACCTACAAGTGCATGTGTGGTCAATCCACAATAACCTCTCTCAGTTTTGGTCAACTCCAAACCGTTTGACCATGCTGAAACCAAATGCATTCTTGCAAAATGCTTTAGTTTCATGCAGTGGAAAGGTGCTAGGAGTGACATTTTGCATTCCACAGCTTGTGGGGCTGAATCGACAATGCCAACACATCGGTGTGGGTGGTTAAATGCCAAGGGAGGTCTTGTTTCATGCCCCAAGTGTCGCAGTCATTCAGGGTAGTAGGCTATCGGTAAAGTCACTTAAGATCATAAGAGCAAAAAACTACCAAACTTTGATGTAGCAGTTCTCAGAAGCCGTGGAAGTTGGGAATGTTCTGTTTAGAATTAAAGGTGCATGTGGGGTCCATCCACAATAACCTCTCTTAGTTTTGGTCAACTCCAAACTGTTTGACCATGCCGAAATCAAATGCATTCTTGCAAAATGCTTCAGTTTCATACAACACAACCTTTCTAGGAGCCATATTTTTCATTCTACTTATTGTGGGGCTGAACTGATATTGCTAATGTATCAGGGTGGGTGTGTAAATTATAGAGGAGGTCTTATTTCATGCACCAAGTGTCGCAGTCGTTCGGGGCAACAGGCTATCGACAAAGTCACTTAAGATTCCTAAGACCAAAAAACTACCAAACTTTGACAAAGTAGTTCTCAAAATTTGTGGCAGATGGGAATGTTTTTTTTAGTTCTACAAGTGCACATGGGGTCCATCCACAATAACCTCTATCAGTTTTGGTCAACTCCAATCCGTTTGACCGTGCCGAAATCAAATGTATTCCTGCATAATGCTTCAGTTTCATGCAGTGGAAAGGTGCTAGGGGTGACATTTGCATTCCACATCTTGTGGGGTCAAACCATTAGTGCCAACACATTGGGGTGGGTGGGTAAATTCTAGGGGATGTCTCATTTCATGCGCCAAGTGTCACAATCATTCAAGGTAGTAGGCTACTGGCAAAGTCACTTAAGATCCTAAGAGCAAAAAATTGCCAAACTTTGACGGAGCATTTCTTAGAAGTCATGGCAGTTGTGAATATTCTATTCAGACCTACAGGTGCATGTGGGGTCCATCCACAATAACCTCTCTTAGTTTTGGTCAACTTCAAACCGTTTGACCATGCCAAAATCAAATGCATTCTTAGAAAATGCTTTAGTTTCATACAACACAACCTTGCTAGCAGCCATATTTTTCGTTCTGCTTATTGTGGGGATGAACCGACAATGCCAACATGTCAAGGTGGGTAGTTAAATGCTAGGGGAGGTTTCGCTTCATGCACCAAGTGCCACAGTCGTTTGGTGCAACAGGCCACTAGCAAAGTCACTTAAGATCCCTAAGGCCAAAAAAGTGCCAAACTTTGACAAAGTAGTTCTCAGAATTTGTGGTAGTTGGGAATGTTCCATTTAGACCTACAAGTGCATGTGGGGTCTATCCACAATAACCTCTATTGATTTTGATCAACTCTAATCTGTTTGACCATGTTGAAATCAAATGCATTCTTACAAAATGCTCCAGTTTCATTCAGCACAACCTTGCTAGGTGCCATATTTTTTGTTCTACTTGTCGTGGGGCCAGATCGACAATGTTAAAGCATCGAGGTGGGTGGTTAAATGCTAGGAGAGGTCTCATTTCATGCACCAAGTGTTGTAGTCGTTCAAGGCAACAGGCTACCAGTAAAGTCACTTAAGATCCCTAAGACCAAAAGACTACCAAAATTCTTAGAATTTGTGGTAGTTGGGAATGTTATGTTTAGACCTACAGATGCATGTGGGGTCTGTCCACAATAAACTCTCTTGGTTTTGGTCAACTCCAATCCATTTGACCGTGTCGAAATCAAATGCATTCTTGCAAAATGCTTCAGTTTCATGCAGTGGAAAGGTACTAGGAGTGAAATTTTGCATTCCACAGCTCATGGAGCTGAACTGATTGTGCTAACGCATCGAGGTGGGTGAGTAAATTCTAGGAGAGGTCTCATTTTGTGCGCCAAGTGTCTCAGTCATTTGGGGTAGCAGGCTATCGACAAAGTCACTTAAGATCCCTAAGAGAAAAAAATTACCAAACCTTGACGCAACAGTTCTCAGAATTTGTGGTAGCTAGGAATGTTTTGTTTAGACCTACATGTGCATGTGGGGTCCATCCACAATAATCTTTCTCAATTTTGGTCAACTCCAATCCTTTTCACTGTGCCGAAATCAAATGCATTCTTGCAAAATGCTTCAGTTTCATGCAGTGGAAAGGTGCTAGGAGTGAAATTTTGCATTCCATAGGTCATGGGGCTGAACCGATTGTGCCAACACATTGAGGTGGGTGGGTAAATACTAGGGGATGTCTCGTTTCGTGTGCCAAGTGTCTCAGTCGTTTTAGGCTACAAGCTACCGACAAAGTTGAAAGGTGATAGGAGTGAAATTTTGCATTCCACAAGTTGTGGGACCAAACTAATTGTGCCAACATGTCGGGGTGGATGGGTAAATGTTAGGCGAGGTCTTGTTTTGTGCGCCAAGTGTCTCAATCATTTTGCGCTGTAAGCTACTAGTAAATTTGACAGGTGCTAGGAGTGAAATTTTGCATTCCACAGGTTATGGGGCCGAACCGACTGCACCAATGTGTTGGGGTGGGTGGGTAAATGCTAAGAGAGGTCTCGTTTTGTGTGCCAAGTGTGTCAATCATTCCAGACTATAAGCTACTAGTAAAGGTCACTTTACTGATAACTTACAACTTGGAACGATAGGGACACTTGGCACACAAAACGAAACCTACCCTAGCATTTAACCACCCACCCTGATGCATTGGTGCAGTCAGTTCGACCCCACGATGAGAAGAACAAAAAATATGGCACCTGGTAAGTTGTGCTGCATGAAACTGAAGCATTTTGCAAGAATACATTTGATTTTGACATGGTCAAATGGATTGGAGTTGAACAAAACTGAGAGAGGTTATTGTGGACAGACCCCACGTTCACCTAGAGGTTTGAATGGAACATTCTTAGCTACCACGACTTCTGAGAACTGCTCCGTCAAAGTTTGGCATTTTTTTTGCTCTTAGGATCTTAACTAACTTTGCTGGTATCCTATTGCCCCGAACGAATGGGACACTTGGTGCACAAAATGAGACCTCCAATATGGTTTGCCTACCCACCCCGATGAGTTGGCATGGTCGGTTCGGCCCCATGAGCTGTGGAATGTAAAATTTCACTTCTAGCACCTTTCCACTGCATGAAACTGAAGCATTTTGCAAGAATGCATTTGATTTCGACATGGTCAAACGAATTGGAGTTGACCAAAACTAAGAGAGGTTATTGTGGATGGACCCCACATGCACTTGTAGGTACAAACAAAACATTCCCAATTGCCACAAATTCTGAGAACTGCTCCATCAAAATTTGGCAGTCTTTTGGTCTTAGGGATCTTAATTGACTTTGCCAGTAGCCTGCTGCCCTGAATGACTACGACACTTGGCACACAAAACGAGACTTCCCCTAGCATTTTCCCGCCCACCCTGATGTGTTGGTGCAGTCAATTCAACCCCACGAGCTGTGGAATGCAAAATGTCACTCCTAACACCTTTCGACTTTATCGGTAGCTTGCAACGTGGAACAATTGAGACACTTGACATATGAAATGAGACCTCCCCTAGCATTTACCCGCCAACCCCGAGGTGTTGGCATAGTCAATTTGGCCCCACGACCTGTGGAATGCAAAATTTCACTCCTACCACCTTTTGAATTTGCTAATAGCTTGCAACCTAGAATGATTGACACTTGGCGCACAAAACAAGAACTCCCCTAGCATTTATCCACCCACCCTAACATGTTGGCATAGTCTGTTCAACCCCATGACATTTGGAATGCAAAATTTCACTCCTAGCACCTTTCCACCGCATGAAACTGAAGCATTTTGTAAGAGTGCATTTGATTTCGACAGGGTCAAATGGATTGGAGTTGACCAAAACTAAGAGAGGTTATTGTGGACGAACCCCACGTGCACCTGCAGGTCCAAATAGAACATTCCTAGCTACCACAACTTCTAAGAACTACTCCATCAAAGTTTGACAGTTTTTTGCTCTTAGGATCTTAAGTGACTTTATCGATAGCCTACTGCCCCGAACGACTGCGACACTTGGCGCATGAAACGAGACCTCCCCTAGCATTTAACTACCTACCCTGATGCATTGGAGCTGATGGTTTTGATCCATGAGATATGGAATGCAAAATGTCACTCCTAGCACATTTCCACTGCATGAAACTAAAGCATTTTGTAAGAATGCATTTGATTTCGCAATGGTCAAACGGATTAGAGTTGGCCAAAATTGAGAGAGGTTATTATGAATGGACCCCACATGCACTTATAGGTTTGAACAAAACATTCCTAGATGCCACAAATTCTGAGGACTACTCCAAAGTTTGATAGTTTTTTTGTCTTAGGGATCTTAAGTGACTTTGCCAGTAGCCTGCTGCCCCGAACGACTGCAACATTTGGCACACAAAATGAGACCTCCCCTAGCATTTACCTACCCACCCCAATGCATTGACATTGTCAATTCAGCCCCATGAGTTGTTCAATGCAAAATGTCACTCTTAGCACCTTTCCACTGCATGAAACTGAAGCATTTTTTAAGAATGCATTTGATTTTGGCACGCTCAAACGGATTGGAGTTGACCAAAATTAAGAGAGGTTATTGTGGAAGGATCCCACATGTACCTGTAGGTCCAAACAAAACATTCCTAGCTGCCATGACTTCTAAGAATTACTCTGACAAAGTTTGGTAGTTTTTTGCTCTTAGGGATCTTAAGTGACTTTATCAGTAGCCTGTTGCCCCGAACGACTGCAACATTTTGTGCACGAAACGAGACCTCCACTAGCATTTACCCACCCACCCCAATGCATTGGCACTACTGCTTCAGCCCCATGAGCTGTGGAATGCAGAATGTCACTCCTATTACCTTTCCACTGCATGAAACTAAAGCATTTTGCAAGAATGCCTTTGATCTCGACACAATCAAATGGATTGGAGTTGACCAAAACTAGGAGAGGTTATTATGGATGGACCCCACATTTGTTAGAAATGAAAGCAAAACTACTTCAATGGAAATCTGATTCAATATAATTTTTTGCAATCTTTAACTATGTGTTATTAATGGAGATTGTAACACAGAAACAAAACTATGCTTCACATAAATGCAAAATTAGAAATGTGCACACATAACACAATGTTTAATGTGGAGAAAACCCTTTCGGGTAAAAACTCTGCACAGGAAAGAGGTCTAATGTTTGTATTAATCTGAAAATGATTTACAATACAACAACACTTGAACTCTCTCCACCAGTCTTCAATCCAACAGCATTCCGACAGCACCTGAGTACCTAAAATCTGTATTGCAGCAACTAATACATGGAAAATACTTATAGAAAATTTTTTGAACTCATCTTAGGCATTCACCTTCTCTCTCCTAAGATTCTCCAACCCATAAACATTAATTAGCATCTTACACTTGTCCAGAAATAGCCATGCAAAGGTTGGGCTCCCAAGACTAAATCTAGCCTCTTACAATATCTTATGACGCGTCATAACCATCATAGATTCCAGCAAAAGAGTATCTTTCCAAGATAGGAACCTTGGGCTAAATATCGTAAATATACAACTAACATATCCGTCATATGCGTCATAGAATCTCAGAATCTTATGACAACTTGTAGCTGTCATAGATTCACTCACCAAATATTATGACAGTTGTCATACATGCAAAAAATAGTATATTCCTCAAGGGAGCATGCCTATCCTCATTTACCATGAGTTTTTACATTTGCCAATAGTAAAAGTCACTCCGTAATTGCCGCCGGTAACTCCAAAATTACAACTGTCAATGAGACTACCTCATTCCCTTATGGGTAATTATAAATAACAAATAATAAATGGAATAAAATACAATATTGGAATTTAAAAGGTTAATGGCACCTTATTCCAATATTCTTCCACTTGACATTATACATTGTAAATCAACCCATAAGAAATCAAATGAAATTATTAGGCACTAGAAATAAGGCCCATGGCCTCTCTGCACCACACAAACTTTTCTGTGCTCACAGGTTTGGTTAATGAATCTGCAACCTTCTCCTAAGTGTCTATCTTCTTTAGCTCAATCTCTCCATTTGCAACCAATTCTCGAACAAAGTGATACTAAACATCAACATGTTTAATCTGAGCATGATACATGGGATTCTTAGCCAAACAAATAGCACTCTGGCTATCACAACCAATCTGAATGATCCTGCAATCAAAACCAATACCTGTACACAGTCTCCTCAACCAAAATGCCTCCTTAGAGACTTGAGTAAAAACCATATACTCTTCTTTTGTGGTGGACAAAGCAACTGTGGCCTGCCTCTTACTCATCCAACTCACTGTACCTCCAAACAGAGTAAACACATAGCCACTAGTGGACCTTCGACTATCCAAGTCACCTGCCCAATCTGCATCAACAAAACCCTGTATGTCTAAAGATATATCAGCACTATCAATACCAGAATAAACCAAACAATGATCAGGAGTACCTGCAAGATATTTAAATACCCTCTTCACATAGTTCCAATGCTGTCTACCAGGGTTAGACATAAATTTTCTCTAAACTCCCATTGCTTGGGCAATATCTGGTCTAGTGCAAACCATTGCATACATCAAACTCCCTATAGCACTAGCATATGGCACATTAGACATATCCTCGAGATCATCTTTAGTCTTTGGAAACATATCTAATGAAAGCTCAGTACCAATGGGTAAAGGAACTCTAACTGGGTTACAGTCCTGCAAACTAAACCTCTACACAATAGTATTCACATACTTACTTTGTGACAACCAAAGATTTCTATTAACTTTGTCCCTCCTAATCTCCATTCCTAGAATATACCTTACAGCACCAAGATCCTTCATCTCAAATGCACCTGAAAGTTGGGCTTTAAGCTCACTGACCATACTTTTAGTATTACTGAAAAATAACATGTCATCAACATACAAAGCAATAACCAATATAGAATCATCAACACAATGATCCTCCTCACTTCTAACAAAATCCAATTTCAAAACAAATGAATCAAACTTTTGATACCACTTTCTGGGGAACTGTTTCAAACCATAAAGAGACCTCTTTAACCTGCAAACCCAATGTTCTTTTCCTCTTACCTCAAAACCTGTAGGCTGTTGCATATAAATTTCTTCTTCAAGATCTCCATGCAAGAATGTAGTCTTAACATCCATTTTCTCAATCTCCCAATCATAAGTTGCAACAATGGATAAGAGAAATCTAATAGAAGTCAATTTAGTAATAGGAGAGAATATCTCATCAAAATCAACTCCCTCTCTCTGGGAGTAGCCCTTGGCTACCAGTCTAGCCTTGTACTTCTCCAATGACCTGTTTGCTCCAAACTTCTTCTTGAAGACCCACTTACATCCTATGGCCTTTCTTCCTTTGGGCAAACAAACAAGATCCCAGGTGTTATAAGAGTCTAAAGACATCATCTCCTCCTGCATGGCTAGCTGCCAAGACTCACTATCATCTGCAGAAATAACTTCCCTGTAGGATCTAGGTTCATCGTTATTACTCAATAAAGCATATACTCAATGGAAATCTGGTGGACTATACTTGTCAATCAGATTCTGTTGTCTTGTGGATCTCCTCAAGGGTGGAGTAAGAGACTCTACTCGTTCTTCTGCATGATCATCTGCAACAACTTCTTCTATAACAACAAACTCATCTTCATCAGAACTACTCAAATCTTCTTCTTCTTCTTCACCCCCCAATCCATCATTATGTTCTTCCTGAGGTGCATCTTGCTACTCTAAATCAAAGTGCACCTTCTTTACCTTTTCATCTTTTTATTTTGGTTGCTCAGGTTCAGAAATAGCTCCAAGTTCCCTGAAAATAACATCTCTAGAAAAGATAATCTTGCGGGTTAGTGAATTCCAAAGCTTATAACCTTTGACATTGTCACCATATCCATTAAATATACACTTTTCAGCCTTTAGATCCAACTTAGATCGCTTTTCCTTAGGCACATGAATAAAAGCCTCATAGCCAAAAACCTTTAAATGTGAAACAAAAGGTTTCTTACCTGTCCACACTTCATAAGGTGTCGAATCAAGAGCCTTACAAGGAGATCTATTTATCAAGTAGAAAGCAGTACACATAGCCTCTGCCCAAAAGCATTTATCCAACTATGCATCACTAAGCATACTTCTGGCCCTTTCCATAATTTTTCAGTTCATCTTTTCTGCAACACCATTCTACTTTGGTGTATACGGAGTTGTCTTTTGTCTGATTATACCTGCATGCTTGCAAAACTTATCAAATTCCTTAGAGCAATATTCCCCTCCATTGTCAGATCTTAATATTTTTATCTTTAAACCTGATTGGTTCTCTACTAAGACTTTGAATTCCTTAAACTTAGTGAAAACTTTAGATTTATGCTTCATAAAATAAATCCATGTAAATCTGGATACATCATCAATGAAGGTTACAAAATAACGAGATTTTTCGATAGATTCATTATCCACAGGTCCAAACACATCTATATGAATAATTTCTAACTTCTCTTTTGCTCTATTACTTCTTGAAGGAAATGATTTTCTGATTTGTTTACCAAACACAATGCTCACAGAATTCAAAGTGCTCATCAGAATAGGAGAAACCATCCAATAAATTTTTATTCTTAATAGTTTTTAATACATTATTGCTTGTGTGGCCCAATCTACGGTGCCATAACATACATGCATTTTCAGTATTAGCCTTAGATACATAGGAGGCATTATAAACTGTAGTGGCTTCAAGCTTGAATAGGCTTCCGAATCTCTTCCCCTTCGCTACCACCAAGTTCCCTCTCACTAATCTGTAGCCATGCTTGTCAAATGTCACATGCATTCCCAAATCATTCATTTTGGAAACTAAAATAAGATTTCTAGCTAATCTAGGAACATGCAAAACACCAGGGAGGGTTTTAATCCTCCCATCACTAAAACACAACAATACCTTTCCTTTCCCAACAATCGGATATGTAGAGTTGTCACCAAGGTAGATATTACCTCCATCATATTCTTCATATGTGGAGAACCATTCCTTATGCGGGGTCATATGAAATGAGCATCCTGAGTCAACCAACCAATTTTCATCAGAAACAACATTACATGCAGAAAGTAAAACTTCTTCACCTACATTCGAGGACTTATCCAAAGCACTCTCCCAATGTTTCTTGGGGTTTCTGCACTCCTTTACATGTCCCCTTTTAACATAGTTCCAACACTTAACTCTATTCTTTTTACCAGGAGTCTTAGACCGGCCCTTGGACTTGTCCTTAGCCCCATTCTGATCTCCTTTAGGTCCCCTTTCCTTAGACCTTCCCCTGACATTGAGAGCATCCCCTGAACTATCTGAACTCTTCTTCCTCAATTCATGTGACAGTAGCACTGAAACAAGAGCATCCAACTTTGGATCCGCAAGGTTAGCAGTGATAGAAAGGATAACATTCTCCCAAGATTGAGGTAAAGAACATAGAAGTAAGATACAATTATCTTCCTCACTAACCTCAGCATCTACTTAATCAAGCTGACTCACTAACAAATTAAAAGAATTTAAATGCTCTGCAACTGATTCACCTTCTCGCATTTTCATGGAAAACAATTTTCTTTTTAAATAAAGTTTATTTACCATACTCTTGGCTTGATAGATCTCACCCAACCGTTTCCACAACTTGTATGTAGTGTCTTCCTTTGCGACGTTCAATAGGACAAAGTCTGAAAGACACAACCGGATGGTTCCCCATGCCTTCTTATCCAGTCTATCCCACTCATCTTGAGAGACATCATCGGCTTTCTTCTCTTTTTGAACATCCAACCATTGGTTTCTTTCTTCCAACAAATCTTCCATTTTTAGCTTCCACAACTCATACCCCGTTCCATTGAACTTCTCAATGTCTAATTGAGAGGTTGATGCAACGGTGGATGCAACCATAATAACAACACAAGATCTACAAAACAAACACAACCAAATATCCCATTGCAACTACAGCTTCCACACTACCACCTATTGGTCTCGTACAATGATTTAACAACTGAGCTCTTAAAACTGTAACTTAGAGATTGGACATCTGAACTGAGTAGCTATCTTAATCACTATGAAGATGCATTTCACTTGTCAACCCAGGGACATGAACTTGAAATGGGTCAGCACAGTATGTGCACTAAGAACTTCAAAGTAACCATGCTCATCTTATAGCTAAAAAGACACAATGTTGAAGATAAACTGCTAAAAATGAAATAACAGGAATGCTAAATATTAACCAACAACTATTCTAGAATCAAGTACTTAACACAAAGTAACAATCTGGGCAAACAAATAGGAAACTACTCTGTCTGCTTTGGCTGCAGGAATAGACATAGAATAGAATTCTAGTGGCTACAGGAACATTCAATGCCAGATTTACTAAACACTTGACAGAAAATGCAATTAAACTAAGGGGTGGAATTCTCACCAAGTGGGCCCCCTTGGATGAGTATTCCCTAAAACAAATGTAAACTCAGAAATGCGAACTCACAACTTTATTTTATTCATTCAAAAGGATGAGTACAACTGAACATGATAACTGTGTTACTAAAAACTGGATAGTGCAAGTACAATCTTTGAATAATCAACAACAACCCCAAAAGGAGTATCTGAGTCTTATTTATAGAAGAAAGACTACTAACTAACTAGCAGGGCTGTCAACTCCATCAGAATAGGAGGATGCCACATTATGGAAAACATAGAAAGTGGAAGGAAGTACGCATACAAGGAAATCTGGTCAAGCGAGTTGCTTTACCGCAGATTTAGCATACCTATAACTCCTAAATCCGCTCAATAGATATTTAAGACCAGTTACAAAATGGTTGCTTTCACTCCATTTGATATTTGAATGGCCACCACCTTTGACTTTATGGTAAACGACCATCCAGCAGAATCTTCCTCACTTTATGGATGCCAATTATATTTGCAATATAATGTTAGTACACACAAATAATTGCTCATTCAAAACCACCTTGGAGTAATATTCATTAACCATATGCAACATTAGAATAGATAGTTCAAATAGCATGTCTTTGCCATAGAAGGATATAAGAAATGACCTATTCTCAACAAGTTATAGTTTTGGGGTAATGACATAGAAAGACCAAGAGTAAAGCATCAAAGTCCAAGATAGTTACAACAAATAGACAATAAAGTTTAACAAAATATGAGTCATAAACTAGACTCATCACTCTCCCCAACCTAAGACTTTGCTGGTCCTCCAGCAGAGGAAGGGTTGTTCTTCTGCTTGGTCAATGCTCTAAAGTTAGCAACTACCAATTGTCTAATATCAGTCTCTCTGGTGCGTGAAGTAGGATCCCAATAGAATCCTTGCTGCCTGTCCAACCTGTTCCATCTCTATTTTTCTTCTGCAATATCATACTGGTAAAATCTACAAATTTGGCACTAGCCACAATAGGAGGGGTGGTTGAAAAATTAAGGGAAGCCAGAACTGTCCCTTTGTCCTTCCAATCTGAATATATTTGTCTGCCCTTTTACATGCTACAACATAATTCTGCAGGGAGTGAGGCTCTGCCTGTTTTAGCTCATCAGATAAACTAGTCCACCTTTGTGTCAGCTGTCCTTTCACAGATTCTCCAGTAGTGCATGCCATCTTTTCATATTCTTTGTATGCTGCTTCTCTTTCATGCAGGATTCTGTTACCATAACTTGGCCTATAAAGCATCTTATGCCAATCATTAAAAATGCTTCCTGGATTTCCATACTTTGCTCTAACAGGCAATGGAGTGTTGAATTCTAATTGCTTATAAGCCCTGTATTGCTGTCCCCAACCATCCTCATTTTGCATCGAGGACATAAATGCCCTCAATTGAACATCCCCAACATACAACAAGGGGTTCCACTCATGGTCTTGGGACACAACAAAATTATGCAAATAAAACTCACACAACAAATTCTTTATTTCTGGAGGAGCAATCCTATAAGCATTGAAAAATTCAAGAGTTTCAATAGAAGGGTTCAAACCAGAAATAATTCTTGCCAACTTAAAAGAGAGGTACCTTTCTTTTAAATGTAGAGTATAGACTCTCAGAGCAGTCCTACATTCTAATACCTGAGGCACCAAAGCTGCCATACCATCTACTCTCTCTTTTAAAACTACAATTTTTGCATCCTTTTCTTTAATCTCTTCATCCTTCTTTTGAATTTCAATTTTCAACCTACGTTTCTCCCTCTTCCATTCCTCTTCTCTCCTCTGCATTTCATCCCACAAATTCATGGCAACCATTTGCATTGAAAAATTAGGAGGTCTATGAATACCTACCAAAGGTTTTCCTGGCATAGATGGCAATTCTTCCTGTAACATAGGCTGTAGGGTTTCTGATTGCTCAGCCAAATCTGGCTGCAGGGTGTCTTGCTGCAGGAACTCCTGTTTACTTTCATGTTCCTGTCTCTCCATATGCTCAGCAGCGGCTGCAAGGTCTGCCAGAGTTACATCTGTTGCTTCCTTAATTATGTCTTCTTTTTCTACATCACTAGCATGCCCTACTGGGGCCTCTATTTCCTCAGCTGCCATTTCATCAATCCTAGGGCTTGTCTATGTAGATGCACTGGAGACAGGCTCAATAGGTCTTGGTTTACTAGAAGGGCTTTCATGTTGTTCTTCGGTTGCAGGAAGAACAGTGTCATCTTTTCGTTTCGTAGAGTGCAGCACCTTCTTTTCTGCGGTTTTCTTTTTGGTTTTTCCTTTCTTTATTTCTGCCCTTCTCCTCTATGCCCTAGTTTGAATTAAATTACTAAGAGGAATATCCTCATTGTCAGAATCTGAAGAATTTTCTTTATCTGCAAGCTCTGCTTCAGAAGAGCCAATTTCAACGGCTGGTTTTGCTGCAGGAGGGTTTGCATTGGAAGTTGAAGTTCCTGGTGTAGTTTCAACTCTACGTATTGTTCTCCTAGTTCTATGATGTTGTGGCACAACCACAGGTCGCAAATGACTAGGTCTTATTTGATCAATTTCTAGAAATTCCTCCCAAGCTATATCGGATACATTATGCAGAGACTTCTCAACAAGCAATTTGATTAAACAATGGTGAGAGACAGAATTAGGCCTACCTTTTTGAGTCTCAGCGGCCATAATCGAGAGAAGGTGGTGAAGCACATTTGGCACATTCATTCTTCTTCCATGTCTCATATGATTTAGCAATTTGAAATGCACAAAGTGAAGGTTCAACAGTCGACCTTCGCAAATGATGTACTTCACCACATGGACAACTACCTATCTCCACGGCTCTGGTAGAGAGGTTCTTTTGGCTCCCTGCTTGTCTATAATCAATGGTGGATCCCCAGGTTCAGTAAACATGGCCCTAGCTAACCTGGCATCTTTGGCAATAGGGTATTCTTCACCATCAACAGGCAAACCTGTAACCTCTGCAATTCTTTCTTCTGTGGCCAACACCTCTAAACCTCTTACCACTGCTTTACCATCAGACAACGTCTAAGCAAATTCCAATGCAATATTTTCATCAAAACCATTTAATTTCAAGAAATAGTCCATCCAACCATAATTTCTGAATTCAGCCTGGCTAAGTGCATCCTGTAACAACACATCATGAACTGTGGGTTCATTCCGAACTAATCCTCCTCCCATGACTTAGCTGTCTGAAATCAAACACACTGCAAAGTTTTTTTCTTTCTGCGCAAAATTTGAAAATGAGCTTCACCTTCCTACAACCCTGTAAGTTTTCAAAAACTCATGCTATATGTATTTTCTTTTATGGCTTCTTTCCTTGGGAATGCAAGACAAGGGTGGTATAGGCATAAATGAATGATCGATGAAGGTTGTCATCTCACACTTGCGAGCCATCACCTCACTCAGGATTCAAATTATTCAATTTCAAAACTTTACCTTTACTGATATTCAGGCATAAAACATATAGATGGACAGACACGTGGTCATTATATTTACACTCCCTCCCCAACCTATTTGTAGGCATGTGTCCACACATGCGGATTTGAGGTGTGACAGGACAAGGAAGTAAATAATGACATGCTACGAGAAATACCGATATTAATGTACAATAATTAAATAAACAAACCACAAGGTAATTAAGAGAGAATTATTGAAGTGTGTGTACCTTCATTTGTAGAAAATCTGCTGCAAGAATCATGGAGAAAGTAATAGGTAATGTATAAGAATTTGTTGAGCAATGAATGGAAGTGAAGTGGGATGAAGTGTAATGAATACATGATATGGAAGAGAGAAGAATGGATATGGGTGGGTGGATGGGCGAAGAAGTGAAAGAATGGACTCCCACGAATGTGGAAATCTTTATTATGATTATTGTTGTACCTTGGTTAGCCAGAAGGAGGAACACTAGGTCCACTAACTTTGGCTGTAGGAAGTGCTAGCATTGCATGTTGATTGAACTGCTACAGGAAATCTTCTTTGGAGGCTGGCTTATGATATAACCTGAGTCTATGACCATTGACTAATAGTTTGAATTTGATAGGGTCAATAGTAGTAAGCTAAACAACACCATTGGAAAACACTTTAGCAACTTCATATGGGCCCAGCCATCTTGTCTATAATTTCCCTGCATTCACTTGATACCTTGAGTCATAAAGCAAAGCCCAATCACCAGGCTGGAACTTCTTATCTTTGATGTATTTGTCATGCCACCTGATTCGCTGGTTTTGCACCACTTCTATATGTTGTAAAGCTAGTTTTCTCATCTCATCCAGAGCATTAAGCTGCATGATTCATTCTTTTTGTGCTTGTGATAAATCCATCCCCAAGTCAAATGCAGTTCTAAGAATTCTATGTTCAAATTCAATAGGCATCATGGTTGTTTTGCCATACAGCAA
This sequence comes from Cunninghamia lanceolata, assembly GCA_027924645.1. Lineage (NCBI taxonomy): Eukaryota > Viridiplantae > Streptophyta > Pinopsida > Cupressales > Cupressaceae > Cunninghamia > Cunninghamia lanceolata. The sequence goes on from BSBN01000777.1 coordinate 1,280,007, forward strand.
CTCAAAAGGAGTAAAACCAGTAGTTGTTTTCTAGGTTGTCCTATAGGCCCAGACAGCTTCTGGCAACCTACTTGCCCAATCCTTCCTATGAACTGCCATAGTTTTGGTCAGAATAGCTTCTAGTTCTCTGTTAGTCACCTCAACTTGGCCATTAGCTTGGGGGTGATAAGGAGTAGACTTCTTGTGCCTTATATTGTATTCCTGTACTAATGCTGCAATTAGAGTTGAGGTAAACTGAGCTCCTTGATCAGTTACTAATTCTCTGGGAACTCCATACCATGTAAAGATTTCTTCATAAAGAAATTTTGCAACTTTGTTGTCTCTTGCATGTTTCATAGCTTTAACTTCTACCCACTTAGTTACATAGTCAGTGCATACTAAGATATAAGATTTACCATTAGATGGAGGATCAATAGGTCCCACAAAATCTAACCCCCATTTATCAAATGGAGTAATCACAAGCTGAGGATAAAGGGGCATCTCATCAGACTTTGTTGGCCGTCCCATCCTTTGACAACTATCACATTTCTTGGTATATCTTGCTGCATCCTTGTATAGTGTAGGCCAATAATAACCTGCATTCAAAATCTTCATTGCAGTTCACTTTGCTGTAAAATGATCTCCACAAGGTTCATTGTGACAGGCATGTAAAATGTCATAGGTTTCATCTTCTCTCATACATCTCCTCATGACATTGTCTGGTCCAGTGTAGAACAAACACTAGCAATCCATGAAAAAGGAAAGGATTTTTCAATGATTACCCTTCTTTCCTTAGGAGAGAAGTGAGGAGGGACTCTTCCTGTGACTAGGTAATTGGCTGTGTCAGCATACCAAGGTGTTTGCACAGAGAGTGAAAACAAATGTTCATCAGGAAAAGAGTCATCAATCACCTGGTTATCTTCTGATGTAGTCATTCTTGAAAGAAAATTTGCAACCACATTGGCTTTTCTTGGTTTATCCACAATAGTGATGTCAAACTCCTGCATTAACAACACCCATCTTGCTAGTCAACCTGAGATGAGAGGTTTGTTCATGAGATATCTAATGGCTGCATGATCTCTATGCACAAAGATTTGATAACTAGTTATCTAGTGCCTAAACTTATTAAGTGCATAGATGACTGCTAACATTTCCTTCTTTGTGACTGTATAGTTGAATTCAACACCCTGTAAGTTTTTGCTTACAAAGTAAATAGAATGCTTAATGACTCCTTCTTTCTGGCGTAAAACTGCTCCTATGGCATAATTTGATGCATCAGTATGAATGTGAAAAGGAAGTTCCCAATTGGGACCTTTAAGCACAGGAGCATGGGTTAAGGCTACCTTTAGGTCAGAAAATGCTTTGTCACAGTCTTCATTCCACTGAAATTCAGCATCCTTTGTCAAAAGAGTATATAATGGGGATGCCATTTTGCTGAAATCTTTGATAAAGCGTCTATAATACCTTGCATGACCCAAGAAACTTCTGACATCCTTTTGCTTTGCAGGAATGGGCAGATTAATGATGACTTCAATCTTAGCTGGGTCTACCTGTATTCCTTTTTGAGAAATATAGTGACCAAGCACTACACCTTCCTGCATCATCATGAAACACTTTGCACTGTTTAATGATAGGCTATGGTCTTCACATCTTTCCAAAACTTTGCCTAAGTTTGCTAATGCCTCTTCAAAAGTAGCACCATAAGTCATGAAATCATCCATGTAGATTTCCATACAATCATGCGAGATATCAGAAAATATGCTAATGATTGCTCTTTGGAAAGTTGCAGGTGCATTACATAAGCCAAATGGAAGCACTGAGTAGGCATATGTTCCCCAAGGATAGGTAAATGTTGTCTTCTCTTTATCCTCAGGTGCAATCTGAATCTGATTGTAACCACTGAATCCATCCAAAAAGGAAAAGTACTGTTTTCCTGCAAATGAGTCCAAAACCTAGTCTATGAAAGGAAGTGGAAAATGATCCTTTTTGGTAGCAGAATTTAATTCTCTATAATCAATACATACTCTCCATTTTCCTCCCTTCTTAGGCACAAGAACCAGAGGAGACACCCATTGGCTATCTGAGATTGGGTAAATAAATCCTGCATCTAATAACTTCTGTAATTCTTCTTTGACAATTTCTCTTAGTGCAGGGTTGATTCTCCTTTGTGGTAGTCTTACTGGTGTACAATCTTCCTTTATGTAAATCCCGTGAGTGCATAATGTAGGATCCAATCCCTTCATGTCATGATAATCCCATGCAAAAGCATTTTTATGTTTCTTTAACAAATTTGCCAAGGACAACTGTTGTGATTGAGTCAAGTTGTTATTAATATTGAGATACCGGTCCTCTGAAATTTTCACTTGAGTTGTGAAATCAACCATAGTTACTTCATTAATGCTAGGTACCTTAACTTCTTGTGGAAGCAATGTATGTAACATACCTGATGCTGCAGGAAAAATTGGAACAAGCATCCTTTCTAAATCAGCAGAATGAGAGGATGATGCTTCCTCAACTTCATAAAGATTTTGGATTATATTGGACAACACCTCCTCCTCTCCTTGAAGCTACAGGAAAGAAGTTCTGCCTATCATCATAAGCTGCTCCACAAAATTAACTTCCTCTACCTCTTCACCAACATGAGGCCAAACCGGATTCTTCATATCATGAGATGGCTAAGCAGGTAGGTAAAGAACAAGTGTTTTCGTGCTTCTCCCATCAGAGATGGTCATGTCCCCTGATCGACACCCAATATAAGCGTCTGCTGTGGCTAACCACAGCCTTCCCAAAATGATGGGGTATCCCCCAATGTAGCTTTAGGAGAAAGTATCATGAAATCAGCTGGATATTCCCATGAATCCAGGGATACCACAAGATCCTCAACTATTCCATCAGGTTTAATAGTAGAGCTATCAGCAAGCTACAGGACAGTAGGGGTTGGTCGCATAGTTGCAACATTTAGTTGCTGCAGGATATCCTTTGTCATTACATTTATGGCTGCTCCAAGATCAATTAGAGCATTTATGATTTAGATTCCATTTATGACAACTCCTACTACAGGACTTCCTAGATCATTATATTTAGGAATAGTCACTTTTCCAAGCATGATGTCAGCCAACTGTCCCACCACATGGACGATAGTGGGGTCTTTCCTTTTTCTACCTAGCTTTTTAAGGCATGCTTCTTTGATTGCTTTGCCATATATAGGAACATCTTTTATGGCTTGAAATAGAGGTATCTTGACACATACATGTTTCAACTTCTCTAGAATATCAAAGGTAGATTCTTCTTCTACTACCTTATGTTTCACAGTTTCTAACCTTTGTGGAAATGGTGGTTCTTGGGGAGTCTATTTGATTGTCATTGGTTCATGATTTTTAGGCACATCTGATTGAATGGGGGTTTTGTTAGGTTCCATCTCTTCCTCAGAAAGCTCAGTAATGACAGGTCTTGAAGGAACTGCCAAGGTAGTTCTTGAACGCAAATGTATATCAGTGACATTCACAGCATATGCAGAGTATTGATTTGGATCAGTAGAATATATTGGCTATTGCTGTGGTCTATTATTTGGGTTAGGTGAGGGTTGAGCTAGTATTTGAGTAGGTTTAGGTGCATTTGTATTGGAGCTAGCAGGTGGAGGCATTATGGCAGGTTGTTGGGGCTGAGGAGGTGTCTGCATGTAATTAGTGGTCTGATTGGGCCATTGTTGTCCTCCTCTCCATTGAGATGTTTGCTGCCAATTCCCTGGAGGTGACTACCAATTCCCCAGGGGCTACTACCACTAGGGTGCAGGGTTTTGGTAATTTTGCCAAGCATTTTGAGGGTTGTTCCAAAGCTGAGGTGGATATCCTCCATAACTAGATGGAAATGGCTGTTGCCATTGATTACCAGATGCATAAGTATTAAAATGTGGACCAACATATGATAATGGATCTGGTGACATACCTTGTCTTGGAGCCCATGGCCTTCTTTGTGCAACATAGAAGACTTGATCCTCTTCAACTTGTATTGGCTTGAACTTAGGTGGAATCTGCTTGCTATCAATGTTAGCTACCAACTTGCATCTGCAGTCCCTCTTCTTTTATCTGCAATGAGGAGAATATTCTGCCAACATTGCCTCAGCCTCTTCATGCTTCTTCTTTGCTTGGAGTGTATCCAACTGGGTGGCCATATTGTTTATAATATCTTGCTTGAAATCAGATAGCAAGTGGCTTATCTCCATCCTTGAAATTCCATTGGTAGAGGTTTTGCCCGCAAGGGAATGGTAACCTCTTCCTTTCTTCATGGCTGCTCTGGAATAATTCTGGCACAACTTCTTGATATCATCCCAAGACACTTGGGTAATATCTCCTCCTCCCATTAAACCTAAAGCATCTGTGCAATGCTCACTTATTCCCCTGAGGAAGAGCAGTTTCTGAGAGTCCTCGGTGAGTGCATGATGAGGAGACTTTTGTAAACAAAACAGGAACCTTGAGATGTAATCCTCCAAACTTTCATCTTCCTTCTATTGCATTTTGAAAACATCATTGCCTCTCATATGCCCACTCCTACAGTAGTCTTTATATTTTTCAAGAAATTTATCTTTCATTTCTCCCCAAGTATTGACAACATCACTACCTAGACTCATAAACCACCTTAATGCAGCCTCCTTCATGGTAGTAGGAAACAACTTAAGTCTATGAGCATTAGTAGTGTAATCATAGCTTCTGCAGAGGATATCAAATTCAAACAAGAAGGTGTCTGGGTCCTCTGTTGCAAGTCCATAGAACTTGGGGAGAGCTGAAGCAGGTATGTTCTTGAGATTATCCACTTCATTTTGTAGAGCAATTCGAAATGGAAATGGTGGTTGATTAGGTACATTTTGGGCAGCCATGACTGCTTGACCTACTATCAAAGCAAATGGATTTTCAACTAGATTTGGGGTATCTTGATCTTCAGAGGAGATTTCAGAGCTATTCAAATCAGGGAATGCATCAAGGAAAGGATTCACTTCTGCTTCTTCTGCTGGGTGAGTTAAATCATTAGGAAGGAATCTCCCTAAAGCATCTCTTCTCCTACCTCTATGCATGCAATATACTCAGTATCAGCTGCTTCTTACACAAAAAATGTTGATGGGTTGTAAATGGTTTCTTCCTAACTAACGCGCATTTTAAGGAAAAACTGCAAGGAATAATACTAACAGATGACTCCAAAGACTTTCTTAGTTTGACACCATCCCCAGAAATGGCACCAAAAATGTTGGTCTCGTACAATGATTTAACAACTAAGCTCTTAAAACTGTAACTCAGAGATTGGACCTCTGAATTGAGTAGCTGTCTTAATCACTATGGAGATGCATTTCACTTGTCAACCCAGGGATGTGAACTTGAAATGGGTCAACACAGTATGTGCACTAAGAACTTCAAAGTAGCCATGCTCATCTTATAGCTAAACAGACAAAATGCTGAAGATAAACTGCTAAAAATGAAATAACGGGACTGCTGATTATTAACCAACAGCTATTCTGGAATCAAGTACTTAACACAAAGTAACAATCTGGGCAAACAAACAGGAAACTACTCTGTCTGCTTTGGCTACAGGAACAGACATAGAATAGAATTCTAGTGGCTGCAGGAACATTCAATGCCAGATTTATTAAACACTTAATAGAAAATGCAATTAAACTAATGGGTGGAATTATCACCATGTGGGCCCCCTTGGATGAGTATTCCCTAAAACAAATGTAAAATCAGAAATGTGAACTCACAACTTTATTTTATTCATTCAAAAGGATGAGTACAACTGAACATGATAACTGTGTTACTGAAAACTGGATAGTGCAAGTACAATCTTCGAATAATCAACAACAACCCCAAAAGGAGTATCTGAGTCTTATTTATAGAAGAAAGACTACTAACTAACTAGCAGGGCGGTCAACTCCATCAGAATAGGAGGACGCCACATTATGGAAAACATGGAAAGTGGAAGGAAGTTACACATGCAAGGAAATCTAGTCAAGCGAGTTGCTTTACCGCAGATTTAGCATAATTATAACTCCTAAATCCACTCAACAGATATTTAAGACCAATTACAAAATGGTTTCTTTCCCTCCATTTGATATTTGAACGGCCACCACCTTTGACTTTATGGTAAACAACCATCCAACAGAATCTTCCTCACTTTATGGATGCCAATTATATCTGCAAAATAATGTTAGTACACACAAATAATTGCTCATTCGAAACCACCTTGGAGTAATATTCATTAACCATATGCAACATTAACATAGATAGTTCAAATATAATGTCTTTTCCATAGAAGGATATAAGAAATGACCTATGCTCAACAAGTTATAGTTTTGGGGTAATGACATAGAAAGACCAAGAGTAAAGCATCAAAGTCCAAGATAGTTACAACAAATAGACTATAAAGTTTAACAAAATATGAGTCATAAACTAGACTCATCACCACCCAAGAGTCAAAGCTGGCTAGGCTCTGATACCAAATGTTAGAAATGAAAGCAACACTACTTCAATGGAAATATGATTCAATATAAATTTCTGCAATCTTTAACTGTGTGTTATTAATGGAGATTGTAACACAGAAACAAAACTATGCTTCATAGAAATACAAAATCAGAAATATGAACACATAACACAATGTTTAACGTGGGGAAAACCCTTTCGGGTAAAAAACTCCACACAGGAAAGAGGCCCAATGTTTGTATTAATCTGAAAATGATTTACAATACAACAATTAAACTCTCTCCACCAGTCTTCAATCCGACATCGTTTCGACAGCACCCGAGTACCTAAAATCTGTATTGCAGCAACTAATACATGGAAAATACTTATAGAAATTTTTTTTAACTCATCTTAGGCATTCACCTTCTCTCTCCTAAGATTCTCCAACCCGCAAACATTAATTACCATCTTACAAGCATCTTACACTTGTCCAAAAATAGCCATGCAAAGGTTGGGATCCCAAGACTAAATCTGGCCTCTTACAACATCTTATGACATGTCCGAACCGTCATAGATTCCAACAAAAGAGTATCTGTCCAAGATAGGAACCTTGGGCTAAATATAGCAAATATACAACTAACATATTCGTCATATGCATCATAGAATCTCAGAATCTTATGACAACTTGCAACTGTCATAGATTCACTCACCAAACATTATGATAGTTGTCATACATGCCAAAAATAGTATATTCCTCAAGGGAGCACACCTATCCTCATTTATCATGAGTTTTTACATTTGCCAATAGCAAAAGTCACTCCGTAACTGCCGTCGGTAACTCTGAAATTACATCTGTCAATGAGACTACCTCATTCCCTTATGGGTAATTACAAATAACAAATAATAAATGGAATAAAATACAATATTAGAATTTACAAGGTTAATGGCACCTTATTCCAACAACGTGCACCTATAGGTTTGAATGGAACATTCCCATCTACCACCAATTTTGAGAAGTTCTCTGTCAAAGTTTGGCAGTTCTTTGCTCCTAGGTATCTTAAGTGACTTTGTCGGTAGCTTGCTGCCCTGAACAACTGGGAGATTTGGTGCATGAAATGAGACCTCCCCTAGCATTTACCTACCCACCTCGACATGTTGGCACTGTCAGTTTGGCCCCACAAGCTATGTAATTGAAAATGTCCCTCCTAGCACCTTTCCACTACATGAAACTGAAGCATTGTGCAATAATGCATTTGATTTCGGCATGGTCAAACAGATTGGAGTTGACCAAAACTGAGAGAGGTTATTGTGGATGAACCCCATGTACACCTGTAGGTCTAAACAAAACATTCCCAATTGCCACAAATTTTGAGAACTGCTCCATCAAAGTTTGGTAGTTTTTTGCTCTTAGGGATCTTTAGTGACTTTATCGGTAGCCTGCTGCCCCGAATGACTGGGACACTTGGTACACTAAACGAGACCTCCCCTAACATTTACCCACCCACCTGATGTGTTGATGTTGTTGGTTCAGCCCCACAATCTATGGAATGCAAAATGTCACTCCTAGCACCTTTCCACTGCATGAAACTAAAGCATTTTGGAACAATACATTCCTTGCCACCATAGGCAAATGAAATTGAGTTTAAAAAACTGAGGTAGGTATTTGTAGGTGGCCTAACATCCACCTATACATGCAAAGAAGATGTTTCTATGTGTCATGGTTTGATGGAATAGCTGGTCCAAAGTTTAACACTTTTTTTGTCTTAGGGCTCTTGAGAGATTGGCAACATTCGATGTAGCCGATAATGACCAAGAGGCTTCGCCACAGAAAAGACACCTCCCCTAGCATTCACTTCCCCAACCCAACGCATTAGAATAGTCAATTTGACCCCATGAGGTATGAAATGTATTCTAATTACATCCATCAAAGCATAAAGGATATGGGAATTTTATTAGATGTTGTAGTTGCAATTGCCTTGGAAGACATGCATGCAAAGTGGTAGGTGTAAAGCAAATGTAGAAAGGTGAAATGAGGATATGCAAAGCATAGAAACCATATAGAAGGTGAAATGAGGATATGTGAATCATGCCAAACGTGTCTCTCTCTCTCTTACTCTCTTCCTCATTTTGTAAGAGAAAGATAGGGTTATTTTGTATGGAATAGGAAAAAACTGGGTTCTTACAGTCAAATTAGGCCTATTTTGGGGAGTGTAATATAACAACAGAGACTTGCACATAGATTTAAACCCTAAGATTGATAGGGAAGGTGTAAATAGGCATATATAACATGTATAAACACTTGAACCCTTGTAGAAATCACTCACCCAACACAAGAATTCTCAAAAACACACTAAAATAGGGTCTCTTTAGGCCAAATAGGGTAGGGCTTATTCAAAATGGCACTTACACGTGTGACCAACCTTTGAAATATTTTTTGTAGCTTTGTATATACCTGCTCATACACGTGTGACTTAATATTTTTATATACCCTAACCTCCTCATAACTTCTCCATTTGGATTTGAGTACTAGATATTTGGCAATTTGTGATGATAATATTATGACCATAACTAACATTTTCGTGACACCACTATTCTAGTTTTGACAGAGATCCAATTTCCTATGATAGTTGCAAGTTCACAAAAGTGACAATAGTTAACATTATGGTTGTCCTAATAGATTGTTAACTAGCTTTTAGTCTTCATGATAGTATTTGAAATTATTAGCATCTCCTCTTACTCATACATCAACTCTTCTTCATTCAATCCCATCTTATGATCTTTTTAAATGTTAATCCAAAAGTTAGGAATGACTTCTCAAGGGCAGAAAAACCTAGGAATAGTATGGCAATCTATTGGAAACATGCAAAACTCAATCATTTTAGGATAACAAAACATGGAAAACTCTATATAACTAACCTAGGGTATTGTGAATGCATAACATTCCTCCTTGTATTTTATAATCTAGGACAACACTAATGTGCCCACCTTAAATTGCTTTTACCTTAGATGGATTTTATGGAGACACACTCATCCACCATCTTTCATGATTCAAACAATACAATACCTCAGTGATCTAAAGGTGACAGTCCTAAACACATTGAGTTTCATAAATTTGAGATAGTCCCATGCAACTCCTCATAATAGTCAATCCTTTTATCTATCACCTATGACAATCATGTAGCATGAAGATTGATCTAAAGACTCTTGTATGATTTCCTCATGCTAATAGGAATCTACATACCACTTCCTTCTTTCATAACATGATCATTAACCATTACATAGTGATAGTGGAAAGTTTCATAGCATGGTTATGGCATGTGAGGATTTGTAGGGTAACCACCACCCCCTTTTCTCCCTAAGACTAATTCATGGTATTTCACCATAGCACCGTTAACTTATGAAGAAAATTGATTTCACCTTCACCCTAATGGAAATCAGACCACAAAATATGCTACAATATTGTCATTGTTTGGGTAGTCTTATATGGATGGTATAGATGTCTTTATAAATCTTGAATGAAGAGTTATAAGGGGCACAATGATGCAGATATAAGACAATCACATGTGACATGAACAGTAACAACATCTTAACTTCTTTAATTCCAATCCCTTGATGCCCATTATTAGCATCTTGATGTGAATTTAAAAAAAACTATAGAAGGGAATTCCATCAAGATTTGATGAATGGTCTATTGACCATCAAATATTAGATTCATTCTCCTCAGTACTCCATCTTTCATCCAAGCCACAAAACTAAAGAAAAGGATTAGATTCTTATGAAAAATGCAACACCATCAAAGGACAAATCATATAGTCAACTAATTGAGACCCTAAGAATATAGTGCGTTGTACCATGACCAAACCATAGATCATGCATATGAGAGGGACCCCTTGCTAAAGACATGCTCATTCTTAACACATTATGCTTCCATTGCTTAAACTAGTAAAAAACTATGTCTGGATGCCCCAAATATTCCTCTGTATAGGCTTAACATAAGTTTTAACTCACATAATCTAGAAACCCTATACTTAGGACAGGTTACTCCCCTAAGTAGATGTAAACAACATAGCATAAATTTAATTTCACAGATAAGATAGATAGCTAAGAAATAATCATTATGATGTCACATGTGTAGGAGCTCAAAACATGTCATATTCCTTAAACCTTAACATAGAAATAAATGAAGCATCAAGGTGAATCCAAATTTCATAATGATTACATTGAGACAATCAAGAATTGAAGTAAAAAATAAATAAATAAAGAACTTAACCATAACAAAATTGTCAAAGACAATCAGTTACTCAACCAAGTTTCAAACCTACAACCATTGATCAAATTGGAAACATAGTGATAGTGAATGACAAAAGGTAATATAGCAACACTTAGCTCAATGAATGTGCATAAAATGGAAGGTATGATTGTAAGATATGCACAAAAAGGATTTTTTGAAAAGGCTTTAGAAAGTTTCAAGCAAATGCAATTGGCAGGTTTGAAAGTCAAATTCGTCAACCTTTGCCAACACCCTCCCTGTCTGTGCCAAAATGAGATCTTAGGAATAGGGTGTGGATATCTATCAAAGCATGAAGGATATTGGAATTTTTTCATATGTTGTAGTTGTAAATACCCTCAGAGACATGAATGCAAAATGTGGAAGCATAGACGAGGCATATGAACTATTCGATAGAACACCTCAAAGAGATGTCATCTCATGGAATGCTATGATTGCAGGATATGCACAAAATAGGTTTGGTGAAAAGGATTTAGAAACTTTCAAGAAAATGTAATTAGTGGGTGTAAAGCCAAATTCCTCAACCTTTTGCAGCACCCTCCCTACCTGTACAAAAATGAGATCTTTGGAACAAGGTATGGACATTCATCAAAGCATGAAGGATATAGGAATTTTGTCATATGTTGTAGTTGCAACTGCCTTCGGAGACATGAATGCAAAATGTGGAAGCATAGAAAAGGCACATGAACTATTCGATAGAACACCTCAAAGTGATGCCATCTCATGGAATGCAATGGTTGTAGGATATGCACAAAATAGATTTGTTGAAAAGGCTTTAGAAACTTTCAAGCAAATGCAATTGGCGGGTGTAAATCCAAATTCCACAACCTTAGCCAACATCCTCCTTGTCTATGCCCATATTGGATCTTCAGAATAGGGTATGGACATCCATCAAAGCATAAAGGATATGTGAATTTTGACAGATGTTGTAGTTCCAGCTGCCCTAGGATACATGTATGCAAAGTGTGGAAGCATGGACAAGGCACATAAACTATTTGACATGATACCTCAAAGAAATGTTGTCTCATGGAATGCAATGATTGCAAGATATGCACAAAATTAATTTTTTCAAAAAGGCTCTAGAAACTTTCAACCAAATGCACAAAACAAAATTTCAAGCAAATGCAATTGGTGGATGCAAATCCAAATTCCACAATCTTATCCACCATCCTCCTTGCCTATGCCAAAATGGGATCTTCAGAAAAGGGTATAGACAACCATCAAAGCATAAATGATATAGGAATTTTGTCACATGTTATATTTGTAGCTGCCCTTGTAGACATGTATGCAAAGTGTGGAAGCATAGACAAGGCATGTGAATAGTTTGGCATGACACCTCAAAGAGATACCATCTCATGGAATGCAATGATTGTACGATATGCAGAAAATGGATTTTTTGAAAAGGCTTTATAAACTTTCAAGCAAATGCAATTGGCATGTGTAAAACCAAATTCCATAACCTGTGCAAGCATCCTCCCTACCTGTGCCAAATTAGGATCTTTGGAATAGGGTATGGACCATAGAAGCATATATGTTTAAAATATCCTGATATATTCCAATATATCTCGATATATTCTGATATTGTTATTGTGATTAGTGATAATCATTTTCACCTTTGACAACAACAAACACTTCTAAAACCAAATTCCACAACCTTATCCAACATCCTCCTTGCCTATGCCAGAATGGGATCTGTAGAACAAGGTGTGGACAACCATCAAAGCATAAAGGATATAGGAATTTTGTCACATGTTTTATTTGTAACTTCCCTTGTAGAAATGTATGCAAAATATGGAAGAATAGATAAGGCCCATGAACTATTTGACATGATTTCTCAAAGAAATGCATAGTCTCATGGAATGCAATGATTGCAAGATATGCACAAAATGGATTATTTGAAAAGGATTCATAAAATTTCAAGCAAATGCAATTGACATGTGTAAAACCAAATTCCTGTAACGATAATTGATCATCATATTAAATATTTAATGTAAACTGTCATATACATAATGTCATGAATTATAACATCTAGTCTATATATAAAGCCATATAGGCATGTACAAACAAAGCCATACATGCATATACAAAGATATACATCGGTAACATACAAAAGTATGTATACAAAGCCATCTAGGCATACAAAAAAATGTCCCAAAATCTAGTTTCCTATGAACTGTTATCAAATAATTGGCGGCCCTTGCTTGGCCGTGAAGATGGAGAGCCAATCAGTGACTCATCTTCTCTCTCTTGTCGATTAGACCTCAACAGAGATTTTTGTATCTCCACCTGTTAATACAATCAAAAAATATGCACATTAATATAGAAAACATAAAATATATAACATTACGTATGTAATCGATCACTTGCTGCTAGCTGATGATCCCTCTCAATCATCTTTTCTCTCTCTTCATTCGTAGTTGGATGGGTTGGAGTTGTGAACTCCTGTGAGAAGCATCAAGAAGCAAAACTGACTAAACATAAATACCATTTATGTACATCAAATGACATGAGATAAAACAAGAAATACAAAATGACATTTACATATTACTGGCTCATACCTCAGTCAAAGGATTTGAAGACAACACAGTTGCAACAATGCCTATCTCCGTTGACTGACGAAGATGAGGAAGAGTCTCCATATTCAACATCTGAAAATAGAGTTCAAGGTTATTTGATAAAAATAGATACATAACATTATTTAAATGTATAATGATTACAAATGGTTAAATTTACCTCCATAAAAGTGGTTATGCGTCTAGGGGACCAAGGAAATTGTGGAGGTGCCGATGAAGCTCCCTGTTGAAATTATCAAATTGTCACTAAATAATATTACCATTGATATATGTACTATATTTATGATCATGTGATAAATTACATACCTACTGACTCAAACTCCTCTCATAACCTACCACTAGAAGGCTAACAGAGGCAGGATGAAGACTCTGACCTTGGAATTTCATTGCGCAGATAATTACATACATTAATTTTGAGTTATAATATAGATAGCCATATAAAATTAATTACAAAATTCAAATACAAATATATTAAATCAATAAGAACCTTGTAAAAAATTACTTGGGAGTCAATACCAAACGTACGTTGTAAGACATCATCTGTGAGAACAATATCATCTAATATGGATGTGTCCATCACTGGCTGCTGCCCTTGCGTTGCAACATCCTGCCGAGAATCCTGCATCCCATAATCGCACAAGTTCCCACATGAACTACAAAGATGTGGGGACAAATGACACCTACAACTCTCACCCTCATTAGCCTGGGTGAGATCATCACCGTGCTGTGCTAGAGATTGCATGAGAGAACTCAATGAATGTAGTGTCTCCACCTCAACACTCTCCTTTAAAGTCAAAGGGAGTGAGACACATGTTGGCCTCATCAGGGGTCTAGGTACACGGTTTTGGTCTCATTGTGCCCTCTCTCTATCTTGGGCAGAGCCACCACCTCTGCCCTGGAACTCTCAAATGCCAAAATCATTAGGAATCTCCTTGAGGACGAACTCACAATAGAGTTTCCTCAAGAAATATTGCGACAGCTCATTGTTATTACATGGACGCTCATCAAAGACCATGTACCATCTATCCCAAAAGTTTTGGCATATATATTTGTTCCTACACCAATGAATTGGGGAGTGTTTGCAAGTCTCTTTTAATGTCTGGCCAGTTTTAGGATTGATAAATTGTGAACATAATGCAGATTTTGTATTTTTTTCTCCTTCACTTGTTGGTAAGACAATTTGTCAACATAGTATTGTCGACACCTCTCCCTATAATCATTCCATTCTCGTGATTTGGTTTGTCACTGATTCAATGTGAGAAACAATCACCTCTAATGACTTGGCAAGGGCTCTCCTACGATCAGTGCTTGCACTTGGACTATTTAACATTTCAATTAAGGTTTGAAGATGTTTCTTGTTTTCTTTAATTTGCGCTAAATAGTTTTCCTATGTGTCTCTTTCATGGTGAGGACGTGAAGGTGGGGGGTTTTGAGGGTTTTGGTGATTGTTTTCAACCTCCTCTGTTGGATTAGTGTTCTATGGTGCCTCATTGACTATAAATTCAACATAAAAAACCAATCAAACATTGCAAAAGTAAAAATTTCTTTTCAAACTTACAAAAATCAATCAAACCCTATCTTCTTCGGCTACTACACCCTCTACATTTCGTTCACGACATCCTTGAGAGTGGGATTGGCGAGGTGGCATGGTGAAAACGTCAATTACACTTAGAACTTGCTTGATTTCTCCTTCCTCTAATGCGCTCACGCTCTTATAACTGGTTTTTGCTTGCCAAAATGCAAAATGGGCCGCGGGTTTGTGTTTTGCTTTTTTTTTTCACTTTATAACATAGTATAACACGAGCGCATTATAATGAGCTCATGTTTTTTCTTGCATGGGAATAAAAATCCAAGTGGCGACTTTTTGGTCCCACAAATTTGTGCATATACCCCTATTATAACCTACAAGACAACACAATTAGCAGATAGATTATTAGTTTGAAAATGGAGGTGCCGACAAAGGGTTCGGAGGCGCTAAACTGGTTGTCAGAGGTGTTGACACATAGTACGTGGCACTAATACGACCCGCATGATAAAAAAATCAAAAACTTGCAAAAAATGAAGTTAGATACAGGGATGTGGGTCCCACCAGGTGTACGAAATAAAGATGGAGGAAATAGGGAAGGAAAATAACACAAAAAGACAAACAAATGAATGTTATACCTTCAACCTTGACTACTCCTTGATAGAGTGGAGAATGCATGCACCCAATGCATTCTAGCTATACTCCATGATGAAGATGGGATGTAGATTGCTCTCACTAAGCATAAACTAGGGCCATGGAGAGCAACAAGAGGATATTTGGGCAGCATTAGATTAAACAATGAGATGAGATCATGTTTTGGCTTGGATGAGGGTTCAATATATAAATAGTTGAGAAAAGGATGGAGGGTTGAGATTGAAAGCTTAAATCAATGGTTAGGGTTGCTTGAGGATTAGGGTATGGATTAGAGTTGTAGTCATGTGACATGTGTCACATTAGGGCTTGGATTAGGGTTTGATAATGATTTCTAGGGCATCCTTATGTGTGAAGGGTCAAGATTGAAAGATGAATGGAGGGTGGGGATTGAGTTGTAGGTTTTTGTCCTCTTGTGGAGGAATTTTAAATTTGGTTTTATTTGTGGGGTGTTGAGGATAGTGACATGTGTTTAGAATTTATTTAATTAGTTGTGGGAATGGGATTAGATAGATGTTAAGATTAATTAAATAAGTTTTATTTAATTAATCTAATTAGTGTAAGGGATGTTAATTAAATAAATATAGTTTATTTAATTAACCTAGGGATATGAAGGTTAGAAGGTGGAATTAAAAGGGGAATTTATTTAATTAATAATGGATAAAGGGATAAAATTAATTAAATAAATATGATTTATTTAATTAACTTAAACTAATGGATAAAGAGATGAATGAATCAAATAAATACGATTCATTTAATTAACTTACGATAAAGGTGAACATAAGGATAAAGGTTTCGTAAGGCGACACAAATTGATGTTGACAAGGTGTCACAAGATGTTGAAAGTGAGGTTAGTGGTGTTGGAAGGACACAGTCGATTTTAGGTGTCTACAAATGTAATAATAAATTTCTTTTTTATTTGTATTTAAAAAAAATTAATTGTATGTTTTTATTTTAGGTTCTTTTCTTCCATATTAAAATTTACTAAATGATGTTAAACCTTAACGATATGTTTTAAAATTTACTAAATAATATATTAAAATTAAATTTTAATATTAGATAGAATTTAAATTATAAAATTTAAAATGTTTTATTTTGTTTTTATGACTTAACCTCACCTTAATTTTTTGTGCCTCATGAATTTCAGTGGAAGTTACGTTGACTAAAGGATTCATTTTTAACACAATCTATTATAAATGGGTTCGAGTTTAATTTTCTTTACTTACATTGCTCTACAAAGTTTGCCATCATTTTTTTAGGTACTTGGTCAAGCAGGGGAATTAATTAAGTTAGATACTTGTTGGGAAATGAGGTGTCTCAACCTTGCATATTTCCCGTAGCATTATTTTGTATTTAATATTTTCCCACAGTCAGTTATTGTTTTTATTTAGGTCCAAAATAATGTAGGGGCGTTTGAATTCTTAATTGACACTTTTGCCACATGTCAGTGCCTTAAAAATTGAAATATTAGTTGTCAAAATATGCCCACATGGTAGTATATCATGGAAGGACTATTTTTAGAGGTATTATGACATATTCTATGACAACTGTAAGGGTCAAAAATAGGGGATATTATTTTGGACGTGAGAGTTTATTTTTAGACTGAAATTTTAGCTGAGAAGTTAAGTACATGGTTTTGTAAAACCACAGATGGTTTCTTGTATAGCCAGAAGTCTATAAATTGGAGGCTTGAGGAGTAGTTTGTATGTGTGAGTTTGTAGGTACTGTTATGCTGCCGGAATTCTTCCAGAGTTGTTTACTGGTGATACTCCTGTAATAAACTTGCTCTGCAAGTGTATGTAATCTTGTTGTTGGATTTGGAATACATTGAGCAGGCTTTTGGAGTGTGGGGTTTTTCACTCGAACGGGTTTTCCCCACCTATATTTGGCGTTTTGTGTTTCATTATTTATTTCATGTTTTGAATGTGCTTCTAGAATTTCAGTGATTGTTAGATCAATTTCTAAAAGTTATACATAATATCTCTCGTCAAGATTGGCGTAGGAATTTATTTCTGCTACTTTAACTTCCTTACAAGTGGTATCAGAGCCTGATCACCTTTGGTTTTAGTTGTGGGTTGTTGGGTTTTTTGTGCTAATCAAGGTTTGAGTGGGAGCTTGTGTAGAGAATACTTTGTGATCTTGTTGCAGGCATTTTTTAGATGGCGAGCACATCTAGGAGAATGGAGGTTGAAAATTTTTCTGGCACAAACTTTGAAAAGTGGAAGCTGAAGATGGAAGATCTGTTGATTGATCGGGATCTATGGGATGTAGTGGATGAAAATGTCCAGAGGCCTATGGATCCAACTTTGGCTGTAAAATATGATGTAATGGATAGAAAAGCTAAAGGTCTCATTAGACTATGTCTTGCAGATTCAATCCTGATAAATGTCCATGAAGAATCCACTTCGAAGAAGCTTTGGAAGAAGTTGGGTGAGATATACCAAGCTAAATCTCTAGTAAATAAGATTTTCTTGAGGAAGAAGTTGTATTCCTTGAGAATGGAAGAAGGTGGACAAATTTCTAAGCATCTGGAAATATTCAATATGTTTGTGACTTAGTTGACATCGGTTGGGGTTAAGATGGACAAAGAAGAAAGGTGTCAAACTTTGCTGTGTTCGCTGCCAGACTCATGGGACAGCCTAGTCATGGCCATTGGGAGCACTTCAATCACTTTGAAGATGGAGGATGCTATTGGTTCTCTACTCTTCGAAGAGATGAGAAGGAAGGTCTCTTTGAATGCCAAAAAGGCTTTGAGTGTTTGAGGAAGACCAAAAGAACGAGGCAAAGATGAGAATTAGCGTGGCCATTCCAAGTCCAAGAATAAGGGGAGATCAAAATCCCCTGGTAAGTCCAAGGCAATATGCTGGAACTGTGGAAAATCCAGACACTTCTGAAAGGAATGTAAAGAAGAGAAGAAAAAGAAGAAGAAGAAGCAAGATTCTGATTCTAAGTCCAAAAAGGAAGATGGAGATGCCTTTATTGTAGCCTTGGCCACTCGTGTAGGTGATAATGCATGGTTGATAGACTCAGGTGCATCTTTCCACATGACTCCTAACAGAAATTGGTTTAGTAAGTGTGAAAACTATGATGGTGGTAAGGTGCATTTGGGTGATAATTTTTTTCTTGACATTGTTGGCCATGGTAGTATTAATGTGAAATTTTTTGATGGTAGAGTTAGACGATTTGATGGTGTCTTGCATATCCCAAGACTAGCAAGAAATTTATTATCTGTTAGCAAGCTAATAGATGTGGGTGTGCATGTACAATTTTTTGAAGCAGGTGTGAAAATGGTGAGAGGTGCTATGGTGATAGCAAGAGGAAGTAGATTGGGTACATTGTACTAGATTGATGCATGCACAGTTGAGTGCAATAACACTTCTGATAAAATTAATCTATAAACTACTTCGCTGAAAAAAGAGATGGTTTCCTCTTCTATGGATGGTCGTGGCTTCTGGGTACCCAAGGGTGCTCTGTCTACCGAATCAAAGTTGCCTACAGAGAAGACCATGTTATGGCACCGAAAGCTTGGCCACATTGGAGAGAAGGGTTTAAAAGCCCTGAAAAATAATAACCTTGTTGAGGGGTTGAATGATTGCAATCTAGAGTTTGATTTCTGTGAACACTGTATTTATGGCAAACAAAACCGCGTTCAGTTATACTTGTCTTCTCATAAGTCTTCATGTATCTTGGATCTAATCCATTCTAATGTATTTGGTCCTGTTGATGTTGCTTATATTGGTAAATCACTTTATTATGTTACTTTCATTGATGATTTCAGTAGGAGAACATGGGTATATTTTTTAAAGAGTAAATCTAAAGTTTTCAGTTGTTTTAAAGAGTTCAAGGCTATGGTAGAAACTCAGACTGGAAAGAAAATTAAATGTTTGAGGACTGACAATGGCGGTGAGTACTGTTCTACAGATTTTGACAGATTCTATACAGATTGTGGGATTAGAAGACAAATGACAACTCCGTATTCTCCATGGTAGAATGGAGTTGCAGAAAGAATGAACAAAACTTTGATGGAGAAGGCTAGGAGCATGTTGAGTGGAGCTGGTCTAGAACAAAATTTTTGGATTGAAGTTGTTGCCTCTGCTTGTTATTTGATCAATAGATCTCTTACATCAGTGCTTGTTGATAAAATGCCAATAGAGGCGTGGTCAGGGAAAAAGCCTTCACTTAGACATCTGAGAGTTTTTGGTTGTGAGGCATATGCACATGTGCCTAAGGAGAAGAGAACAAATTTAGATTCTAAGGCTATCAAATGTATCTTCATCGGCTACATCTATGGTGTGAAAGGATACAAGCTTTGGGACCTTGTTGCACATAAGGTAATTTATTCCAGAAGTGTTATTTTTAGAGAGACTAAATCTTCTCCTATTACTTTTTAGCCAGAATAGCATAAAGAAATTGAACAGAAAAAGGATGTGATTCAACTTCCTTCTACGCCTGAGAAAGTTGAATCAAGACTCCAATATAGACCAGAAGTTGAGGAGATCTCATCAAGCTTTGAATCTTCAGAAGAGGAAGAAGTGGAAGAACCTCCACCTCAGCTTGTTCGAAGGTCTACAAGGCATAGGCAACCACCTGAAAGGTATGGGTATTCACTTGATGATTGGAAATGTGTATTTGCTTTGAGTACTAACATTGATGAACCAAGATTTTTCCAAGAGGCTTTGGGTATGAATGATGCAGAGTCCTGGAAAATAGCCATGGATGAAGAAATGACAACCCTTGAAAGAAATGATACATGGGACTTAGTACCATTGCCTAAAGGATGGAAACCTGTTGGATGTAAATGGGTGTTTAAGAAAAAGATTGGTTCAGATGGAAATGTTGAAAAGTATAAGGCACGGTTGGTTGCGAAGGGATACTCTCAGGTTGAGGGTATTGATTACGGTGAGATCTTTTCTCCCGTTGCTAAAATGTCATCCATTCAATTTTTATTATCTATTGCAGTAGCTTATGACCTAGAGGTCAAACAAATAGATGTGAAAACTACTTTCCTTCATGGTGATTTGGAGGAAGAAATCTATATGACACAGCCAGAGCACTACGTGGTGAAAGGTAAAAGCAACTTGGTTTGTAAGCTAAAGAAATCTCTGTATGGCCTTAAACAAAGTCCTAGGATGTGGTACCAGAAGTTTGATACTTATGTGTTGAGTTTGGGATTTGTGTGGTCTAAATCTGATCACTGTGTATATTTTAAATATGATGGTGATTGTTTCCTAGTAATTGCTTTATATGTTGATGACATGTTTATTGGGAAAGCCAAAGGTTTGATTGCAGAATTGAAATCTCAGCTCTCTATGAAATTTGAAAAGAAAGATCTTGGTGCAACAAAACACATACTTGGGATGGAGATCAAAAGAGATCGTGAGAATAGAAAGCTATGGCTTGGCCAGAGTAAGTATGTTTGTTCAGTTTTACAAATGTTTAACATGCAAGATTGTAAACCACTTTGTGCTCCTGTTCTATTGGGAATGAAGCTCTCTATTTCACAATGTCCTACATCCCCATCGGAGATGGAAGACATGAGAAGAGTGCCTTACCAGAGTGCAGTTGGAAGTTTAATGTATGCTATGGTGTGTACAAGACCAGACATTGCCCAAGAAGTGGGAGTTCTTTCTCATTTTATGTCTAATCCTAGAAGAGTGCATTGGGATGCAGTTAAGAGGGTCTTTAGATATTTGTAGGGTACAACAGAGTATATATATGTTTTCATGGTACAAGAGATTGTCATTCCTTGAGTATTCGTGGTTTTGTGGATTCAAACTGGGCTGGTGATGTCGATAGCAAAAGGTCCACCAATGCATATGTATTTACTCTTAATGGTGGTGTAATCAGTTGGATGAGCAAGCGGTAGGCTGTGGTCACTTTGTCCACTATAGAGGTAGAGTATATGGCAGCTACTCATCCTTGTAAAGAAGCCATTTGGCTCAAGCATTTGTGTTCATATATTAGATTGAAACAGGGTGTAGTTACAGTTTATTGTGACAATCAGAGTACAATCTACCTTGCAAAGAACCCGACTTTTCATGCCAAGACCAAACACGTTGATGTTCAGTATCACTTCGTGAGAGATATGGTTGAGGATGGCAGGGTGAAGCTGGAAAAGGTAGAGACAGTGGTGAATGTTGTTGATGCATTAACTAAGCCTGCGAGCATAGAGAAGTTTAGGTGGTGTTCCGAGTCTATATGCCTTTTGGCCCCTAGCAGTTGATCCATGATAGTGTTATTCCCCTGGCTCTTGCAAGGTATTCGACAAGTGGGAGAATGTTGGGAAATGAGGTGTCTCAACCTTGCATATTTCCTGTAGCATTATTTTGTATTTAATATTTTCCCATAGTCAATTATTATTTTTATTTAGCTCCAAAATAATGTAGGGGTGTTTGAATTCTTAATTGACACTTTTGCCACATGTCGGTGCCTTGAAAATTGAAATATTAGTTGTCAAAAGATGCCCACATTGTAGTGTATCATGGAAGGACTATTTTTAGAGGTATTATGACAGATTCTATGACAACTATAAGGGTCAAAATAGGGGATATCATTTTGGACGTGAGAGCTTATTTTTAGACTGGAATCTTGGCTGAGAAGTTAAGTACATGGTTTTGTAAAACCACAGATGGTTTCTTGTATAGCCAGAAGTCTATAAATTGGAGGCTTGAGGAGTAGTTTGTATGTGTGAGTTTGCAGGTACTGTTATATAGTCAGAATTCTTTCAGAGTTGTTTACTGGTGATACTCCTGTAATAAACTTGATCTACAAGTGTATGTAATCTTGTTGTTGGATTTGGAATACATTGAGCAGGTTTTGGAGTGTGGGGTTTTTCACCCGAAAGGGTTTTCCCCATGTATATTTGGTGTTTTGTGTTTCATTGTTTATTTCATGTTTTAAATGTGCTTTGGAATTTCTGTAATTGTTAGATCAATTTTTAAAAGTTTTGCATAATATCTCTCCTCAAGATTGGCGTAGGAAGTTGTTTCCGCTACTTTAACTTCCTTACAATACTAATATAATAGTTTCTTTACTATATTTTGATGCTACTAAAAAATAATTAATATCAAAATGAGCTTCAAGTAACAAATGTGTTTTGTTATATTTCAACACAACCAATGATAAAATTAAACAAGTCCTTACTAATTAAGTGCAATAAATCATTCCATGTACATATGTATTTAAATAAATAAAAAAAATTGCTTCTATGAGAATTGAGTCCATAAAAATAAAGCAACTTAATTTATTTATATTTCAGTACAAAGCTATTTGGCAAATCATTTTACATTTCCTTATGTTCTCAATGCACTATTCTAGTACTATGTTTTCTCTTTAATGTTTTAGTAACATTGGTATGAAAATTGCTTGGCTATGTTTAAATATTACTTTACTACTAACAATTGTATGTTTTAATACTACTTTTCCTCCCCTACAAATAGCCTATCATCAGATATGTGTGCAACTGCTAGTTTATCTAAAAGTTAGTCTCATTGATTTCATGAGCATAAGTGGTACCCCCTTCTCACTCATTTTATAAATATAAATGATAATTCCTTTTGTAATTGTAAAGAAACTATTGAATCATCCAATAATTATATTTGTATTGATTTATAAAAAATGGTTGAAATTAAAATTAATTTACTTAAAAAAACTAAACTAAATTTAAAACTAAACAAAGTTTTTAAACTAAATTTAAATAAACAAATATTTATAAGTCCATGTCCTAATATAATGTTTTTTTCCTTATCTTATAGTAGGAAATTGGATGAAGAAGTTGAAGTCAAGAATGTTTTATGAAATGATAGTTTAGGTTGGGCTATTGGTTGAAATATCCTTCCTAAAAACAAAAATTAACTAGCAATTGCATAGTATTTATGCGCAATGGATTTGCCTATAGGTTATTTGTAGTGGAAGCAAGAAATAATTTACTATTATTTGGTTGTTAGATTTGTATTGAATATGAAAAGATTAAACCGATGGTCCATAGGATGACTCTAGGGTGAGTTGTCTATGGTTGTGTGACAAACTATGTAGATTATGACAAGGAGGAATTGTGTCAATATCACCAGAATTCAAGCATTTAAATTTATCTCTTACTTCTTAAAATGTAGATATGTAGAATTGGCCACATTAGTTGTGTTGGGGTAAATATTGTCCACCCAAAGCCGGGGCTTTCACTTGGCTAGCTCTTAAGAATAAGATTCTTACTAGTGATAGACTTGTCAAAATTGGGATCTCCAGGGCTTTTAATTGTATTCTATGTGGAGCAAAAGAAGAGAGTACTTCCCACTTGTTTTTATTATTTCCTTTTGCTTTCAAGTGTTGGTCTTGGTTATGCAAAAAACTCAGTTGGTATGGTACTCTTCCCAATTCAATTTTAAGTCTTTTCCAAAGTTGGCCATCTCTTTACAAAGACTCAATGTTTTCTTTTATTTGACAAATTTCTCCCTCCATTTTAATATGGAATATTTGGTTGGAGAGGAATTGCATAATTTTTAGAAAACATCAATTACAAATAGATGAGGTTTTGGTCAAGATAGAAAATTCCATATAGGAAATGGTGATGGCATAGGTTTTAAAAATGAACAACCCAAACTTTTCTTCTTAGGATGATCTTATTCTCAAAAAATGCCCTTTGCTCAAACCTATTACCCTTGGTTTTGGTCTAAATAAATCTTCAATTGATGGAGTCAAATTCATTGGACCCCACCAGTTAACTGGTTTAAACTCAACTTTGATGGTGTTGCAAAAGGCAACTTAGATTTCTCTGGGGTTGGATGTGTTGTAAGAGATCACATAAGAAATCCTGTCTCAGGTACAACTTTGAAGATTTTAGATGGAACTAATAATGATGCAGAGGCCTAAGCTCTTATTATGGAACTAAGACTTGTCAGGGAAATAGGCATCAATAAGATAGTTATTGAAGGTGATTGTCTACTCATTACAAAGGCAATTCTGCATAAAACCTCTTGCAATTGGAAAGTCAAAAACATTCTATAGGCAGCTTGGGAAATAATGGATGGTTTTGAAGAATATTTGTGTCAACATATCTACAAAGAGGGAAATCAAATTGCAGATTCATTGGCTAACTTAGTTTGTGAAATGTGCCAACAATCTATTAATATAGATATTCACTCTCTTGATCAATTCCCAAGGATCATGGAGTTAGTGAAAGCTGATAAAAATTGTCAAGGCTTCTCTTTATTGAGAAGTCCCTTTTTTCGACTAACTTTTCTTTGATTTTTGGTAGGCTGTCATGCCACCTAGCTGCCGTCATGTGAAAACGACTGGTAAAGTACCAGATGCCGCGCAAACCCCTTTTTTTCACCGTTTCCTGCAAAACTCTATTCTCCTTTGTATGTTATGTGTTCAATAAAACTCTACAGGCATATATTAAATGTAAATAAATGTTCTTTTTAAAATTATTTCCTAAATTTAAAGGGTTGATAAGATGCACTTTTATATAAAATGTAAATAAATGTTCTTTTCAAATTATTTTCTAAATTTAAATAGGTTGCACCGACAGGAGGTTCAAGGAATATGCCGAGAACAACTGACGAGTTTAGAAAAATTTCCGGCGTCAATTTTTTTAACAGCGTGAGACATTTTCCGAGCACTATAATGCTCACATATAAAAGCCTATCAGCTAATTTATAAAATACCTCACTTTTAGGTTGCTAAGGCACCACATGTCATGAATACAAGGGGACACTAAATTTAGCAAAGGTTTTGCAGCATTGAGATTCTTAGGTTATCACTTTAATAGGAAGCGACATATGCCCCTTTCGGTCAATAGGAAGGTGAGAACTAAACCAATGTGACTTGTTTTTTCATCTCGGTATTTCTTTTTTTCTTTAAAATTATTGGTTGTGACGTGAAAGCACTTGATTCCAGGTTTTATTATTACTAAGTAAATTAAAAATGTGTTTTTATATATGGATCTATTTTATCAAAACATACACTTTTAAAGAATAAATTATATAAAAAATAACAAATAACAAATTTTATAATTATATATAAGCGTTCTAAAATTATATGATTTAATGATTAACGATTAACTATTTTTTAATGTATTTTATAATATCCAAGCAAAATTATGTTGATGTGGCATCATCTTTGATGAGGTGGACCCCAAACTTTAGGTTTAAGTAAATTACTTGCCAAGTACATTGGCATATAAATTTGAGAGGTATTCAAATTGTGACATAATAGTTTAAGGGGTGCAAAGTAAGCCCTAATAATTTTCAAGTGCTCTCCCCTTTTGTTGGACATCTCATTGTTTATAAGGTAGTAAGTAGAGGCTAAATTTTATGGTCATATGACTGTATTTATGTACTTTTATTGTAAAATACAACCAATCTTTTTTAAAGAACATATATCAAATTATTGATTCCCAAGTGGATTGGAAGACAAATCTACAAATTAGCTTGTAATCTACAAGATTTGTGAAATATGGAAATGGAATCCTAGGTTCGAATGCAAATGCACATTTGATAAGAGTAGAAGGCTTTGCAATATAAATGCATTACATTAGAGAAGATATGTCCAATGTCTAAAGACATGTATGCAACATAGTTTCCAGATGGTTCTTATTTGCCTATACATTATACAATGCAAGTATTTATGTAATGGATCATCAATTAGGCCTTCAACAATATATTGGTAGGTGTCACATGTGTATGGTGTGCTTTACATGTGGATATGATGGTGCCAAGTGTTGAACTCATATGGTGCTAATTGTAAGCCAATTATATAATCACTTATGTTTTATTGACTTTCCATAAATCACTGAATATTTGTTGACGTTGACATTTTCTTTAAATAAATTAGTTAGAGATTTGATGCTTCCTGGCCCCACCCCACCACCACCCCTTTTGTTTAATATTTTTTACATCACCCTATATCATCTATTGTTCGGCTAATTTGATTGGAATAAATATTTAGATTATGTGTACAAAGTCCAATAAATAAATTCATTCACATAAATTATTATATAAAAAAACACACCCGAAAGAAAAATGAAAAAAAACTAACACCTAAATATCAATGACCTATAAACAACTCTCTTCTTTTCAAAGTGAGGTGAGATATTTAGACTCAATGATGGTCTAATAACACCTTGTTGTAGAGATAAAATCTAACCTTAATGTCTATATACTATCTTCAACTATCTTTAAGACAAGTTAAGATGCCCACCAATGGCAGAAGATAATTTTACAAGTTTACATTTATATTAGAGAAAGGTGATTGTCAATTTACAAGTACTATAAAAAATTGTAATGATGAATGATATGAAATACCTTAGTAGTTCTTACCTTCCTTCATGACTACATTGATTTTGTCTCATAGCCACTAATTATTTCCTATCCTCCTTCCATGGTTGCCATTCTTGTCAAGATTTAAGCTTATTAATGATAATTATAAAACATGCATGTAAAAAATTGTATTCTTATCTTGGTGAGTTGATTAGTTCATTCAACCCTCCAAAGTCATATAGGACTAACACTCTTCCTCTTAATGGCCCCGATCATGTTCTTTTGTGTTGGTTTCCTCACCCTTGGAATGAAAAACATACTAGCCCCCTTGCCATGCAAACAATGATAAACATTTCCAAAACTCAAACTCCCTCATCATGTCCACCTATGCCTTGGCAGATATGAAGCCCCTTGGTTGCACCATTAATCCCCTTGTTAAACCACCCATAGAGGAGCTTGTGACAAGGTGTAATCATGGATGAAGGATTGAAAAACAAGTGAACCAATCGAGGATGTGATTAATTATCTACTAGAATATGAATGATGATGGCAACAATTAAGTTATGACTCTTGAATGCTCATGATGACATTTTATCTAGCAAAGCATGCATAGGCAATTCCGCATTATGATGCACAAACCATTTTAAGTGAAGCAAGCTACCACTAGGCATGGGACTTTGATTTCTGTCTAAAAGTTTCCTCCAAATATGAATATCCCATGTGGATAGGGATTCCTCACCTCAATCTGTCATTTAGACCCTTTATTAAAGGGATTGCCTTTTATTTGGACAACATAGTTTTGTGTACAAAGAGTGTAGATAATTACATATTACATATTTGAGGAAGTTGAATTCTTGTTTCTATTAAATAGACAAGAAGGTGATTGGATAGAATATTTCCTAGTCCATAAACCTATGCCTCTTCCTAAACTTTTTCACCAACCTAACACTTTTACAATAATGGAATCATATCCCTCCCACCTCCCCCAAAGCCAAATTTATTGATGCTCCATCCTCCTCCCACACCTACTAAAACACCTACTACAACACTAGCATACACTCTTATGAAAAACATGAACCCTCGAGTCCTCCTCCTCACATTTTGCTTTCCCTTTCCTTATCTTCCTTGCCACCTAGGTTCCTACAAACTTTCCAAAAACTCCTAAAAGCAATTCATGCTCAAGGAAATATGGATAATAATTACGATAAATAAATAAATTGTGAATAAATAAAACAAGCTAAATATCTTTGGTACTCATATTGAATTAAGGTCCTTGGTAATTCATAGAAGTCTCTGAAAAGACAGTGGAATTTCCCACAAATCTCATAGTAGATAGGGCCTTTGAATACAAAATGTTCTTCACTTTTAAGCTCACAAAAATATAGTTTTCATATACACTCATATTGTGGGAGGTCATTCTCTAATTCCAACA
The DNA here is from genome assembly GCA_027924645.1 of Cunninghamia lanceolata. Taxonomy (NCBI): domain Eukaryota; kingdom Viridiplantae; phylum Streptophyta; class Pinopsida; order Cupressales; family Cupressaceae; genus Cunninghamia; species Cunninghamia lanceolata. The sequence continues at coordinate 1,308,153 of BSBN01000777.1, forward strand.
AGAACTAATGTACAAAAACCTAATTTCACTGACCATTGATTTACCTACATGTGTCCCTAATTTATGACAATATATTATTTATTTTCTAAATTCAAAGAAATGCACATGATTATAATTATATACACATTGAAACTTTTCATTAGATATAGGAGAACATAATTAAATAATAACTCTCCTTACTATATAACTTCTAAGGCCCCTTCTACTCTTTCCTTGCAAAATCAACTCTCCTATCTAGATATCCAAACTAACCTCTCATTTTCTTGAATTTATGATTATTAGCGTTTCCTTCAACCCACCACCCCTAAAATGAAAAAAAACAAACCCATTTTATAGATTACATTCTCATTCAACCATGTACCTCATTCCACTCTAATATTTCTCCCATATCTTTATATTTTCCATGTGTTATTTGACAAGACACAGACAACATTACTCCCTCTTCAGCTAGATGGCTAACTACCCTAATAATTTGCTTAAGTGGGTTGTTAGAATTTTAGGTCTTTTCATGTGCAACTAAATATACTATAGGTTTGTTACTAATAATGAGTTAAGTAATAATTTTAATATTAAATTCTTGATAATAGGTGAAATAATGAAAAAGAATAATTTTGAATATTTTTTTAAGTATGGTTATATGCAAATATGTGTAAACTAGATGCAAATTAAGGTTATGTTTAGGTAAAATTTAGATGAAAACCAAATGAAAACTAAGTTACCTAAAGTTGTCTCCAACTAGCCACACCTTATCAAATGTTGGAGGAGAATATGCTAAATGAATGCATGCAAGGCTAGGAAACTTGAAATTGGTATGCTAAAATACAAAAAAAAAAAATATTTGCTTGCTTAGACATGGTTTACAAAGGGTAAAGGTGGGGTTGACACATAGGACAATGCTAGCGATGACAAGTTGAGGCTTAACAAGGGGGTTAAAGGGGTCAACAAGGAAAAAAGTAAAATACAGCTTAGGACATAGGAAAGGGATGAAAATTAAATGAAAGACAATAATTAGAAAGGCTAAATAAGGCTTAGGAACAAGGCTAGAAAGGGGTACAACATGGCTAGGAAAAAATAGAGCTAGGAAAAAAGGGTTAAAATGACACTCAAAGCACACACATGGGTTGACAGATAAAATGGACACAAAAGTGTAGTTAGGATAATGAAAATTATGTTTTTATAGTTTGCCCCCACTTTAGTAGGCTTATGGTTGGCTATAAGAGGAAGTTTACTAAAGGGAGAATACAATGACATAATTCATTAAATGTAGGGGATACATGAATACCAATAGGAGAGATACTGGTCTTCATAGTTGATCTTCATTTTTGCATTGGTTCTTGTACCTATTATTGCAAACCACCTAAGGAAAGTAGTCACTAAATCCAACCAATCATTTGACATGGTGTGGTAAACAAAAAATTATATCTTTATTTTCTATAGACAAACCTTTGGAAGACATACTTTCTTTGAGCTTTATCTTTTGAAATGGTTTCTTGTGATGGGTTTCATATAATCCTTTTCTAAATATAAGTGTTTTCTTTTATGAAATTTGATTTTCTGCACATCCTCCAGGCTTTCATTCAATCCTTGCAAAAGGAAACCATGGTTAACATGACTAATCAACTTAATAACCTTGGGATTGTAATTGGCAACATACAAGCCTGCAGTTAGTCCCATGTTGATTATGCAAATAAATTTGCTCCATATAATAAAAATAATGTCCATATTTTTCAATACTTCTTTTTTCTAACCTCTTTAATTTGGGGGAACATGACTATGACAAAACAAGAAACTACTAATCTATTTAAGTGCAAACAAGTACAAAATAAAGAATTCATTACCACAATACCATACAAGTCTACAATTGGCAATATCCATACTTGCAATTAGTCCCATGCTATTTGTGCAAATAAATTTGCTACATAGACTCAAAATAATAATAATGCCCATAATTTTCAATACTTGTTTTTAGAAGCCGCTACAATTTGGGTGGGAACTTGGCTATGAAAATAAGGAACTTATAATCTATTGAAGTCCAAATTAGTACAAAATGAAGGTTAAATTATTCTGTCAAGTTACACTTGAATGCATTACATGCCTTACATAATTCACAATCCTTGGAAATTCATAGACAATAGAGGAATGCTTCCCCTCTAGCCCATCCCTTGTGTTCCTCTTATTGCTTATCAGATTATTATATGGGCTTCCACCTATTATCAGATCAAAACCTCTAACTGAATTAATCATTTCATCGTCTTTGTTTTGTCAAATTTTTCACATCTTCCATCTCAATCAATTTACACTTTTGATGTCTTTTTTCTGCCCAAATTTTGAGGATAAGCTTGTTTTCTTTACAATTTTTTTCAAACACAACATAATTGAGTGGTATACCCAAATGATGCAAAGCAACTTTTGCACCTCTAGTTTTAGAGAATAAACAAAGGATATTGACCTCTTATAGATAAATAGGCTTCAAAACAAAAAAGATGGTATCCTATAATGAACAAATCAAAGTGATACATTTTTCCTCTTCTTCTATATTTACATCTATGGAAGCCAGTTGACTCACTACTACATGAAAAACATTTAAATGTTTGGTTACAAAGTCTCCTTCATGCATCTTTAAAGAATACAAATTTCTTTTCAAAAATAATTTATTTAGAAGACACTTAGTTTGATATAATTCAATAATTTTATTTCACAAACTCTTAGCAATCTTTTGAACTAAAACATTCATCAAGATTGAATTAGAAAGGCACCAACTAATAGTAGATCTATCTCTTCTATCTAACTTATCCCATTCATCTTGCTCGATTGTTGATGGTACAGAAAATTGAGTGCAACAATTATTATGATCCACTAATCTCTCTCCACTAAAAGATCTTCAACCTCTAATTTCCACAACTCAAATTTTTACATATTGAACTTCTTATTCTCAATTGTCAAGGTATTGGCCATGACTTCTAATTTTCAAAGCTTATATTAAATCCACATGAATTGTCCCACAACAAAGATATAAAGCAACATAAGAATTGTATACCTTCATGGGATTAATCCAAATAAATCTTTGATACCAAATGTTGGTTTTACAATGATTATTCCTCAATTAGGAGCAATTGAAAACACATGTAATCTTAATTAAACATAGAAGAGTAAGTGAAGGAGATAGAGAAGATAAGATGACATATAGTTTCGAAAACCCTTATGAGTAAGAGACCCACCACTAAAAGTAAACCTTAATATATTAGTTTTAAACATGTCATTTGCTTAAGGACCTAATAATTCACCTTTAAGACCTCTTTACTGTACCCATTGCACACTAAGGTGTAGCTATCTCTAACAATAGCAACATTTGATCTCTAAGTGTAGACATCGAAAAATTGGATTGCTCTGCAAACCAATTTTCCGTACCTCTGCACTAATCCACTCTCCCCATCTGCATATCCCTGGTGATCAATTAATTCACCTAATTAATCCATTTAATCTTACAACCCTATCCTATCAATTGAATGAATATTCCTAATATTTATTTAGTTGATTTATCCATTTCCCTAATCCCTGTTAATTAGATAAATCCTGCTTATTTGATTAACCTAGACTTAAGTTAATTAAGATAACGCTTAATTAACCCTGCTTACCTCATCATCCACTCACTGAATTTAAAATTCAGTTGTCTCCCACTATCCTCCACTAAACTGAATTTAAAATTCAGTTGTCCCCCACAATCCTCCAATCACTGAATTTAAAATTTAGTTGTCTCCCACTATCCTCCACTCACTGAATTTAAAATTCAGTTGTCCCCCATTATCCTCTATTTTGATGTGATCAACTAAGGTCTTGATTTATTTGATTGGGGTTTTAAGATTTGGATTTTGATAAGGATGTTGGGAGACTTGGATAATGATTGGGATCAATGTTGATGTGATGTGCTAATGACTTGGATATGGTTAGGATTTGGGGTGGTTAAGAATGGGTGATTAGGATGAGTGTGATTGGATTTGAATGTGATGAATGAGTCTTATGTGTTTGATGTTTTAGTTTGATTTGGCAATGTTTAGCAAATGATCACATGTACAAACAAGAATCACTCACACAAGACACAAGCAATTTTGAATTGTGAATTGGAAGAATATGATGCTGAAAACAAGCACATGTGTAAGACAAATCAACATGCCCTAATGCCTAGTTTGATGTAAGGTATGGCCAATCAGGTTTGGTCAATGTTTAGACGAGGTTGACTAATGATAACACTTAATTAACCCTGCTTACCTCATCATCCACTCACTGAATTTAAAATTTAGTTGTCTCCCACTATCCTCCACTAAACTGAATTTAAAATTTAGTTGTCCCCCATAATCCTCCAATCACTGAATTTAAAATTCAGTTGTCTCCCACTATCCTCCACTCACTGAATTTAAAATCTAGTTGTCCCCCATTATCCTCCACTCTTCCCAAAATGAGGATTTTTAATTCATCCACTAGGAATAAAAGATTCACTTTTATTCCTAGCCCTTGATCTCATCAACTGAATCCTCACCCTCCATCCTCATCTTCAAAATTCTATAAATTGGACCCCTCTCTAAGCCATTGGAGAGACCTCTTGATGCATCAGACCTCTGCCCAAATCACTCCACAATTTCCTCATCTCATCAAACCTCTGCCAAAATCAATCTAATCATTCCCCATCTTCATCCAAATCAGGCATCAAACCACTTGTCCCTCATCTTACATTGTGTTGAGCACTTGAGCAATCCACATCTTGCATCATTTGGGAAACATCTGAGGAGCTCTATTGGGTGCATCTCCTTCCCGCATGGATTCGTGAGTCAAAAGGAAGGTATAATCATGTTATTGTGCATTTGATTAGTTTTAATCTTCATTTTGATTTCATTGATTACACTAGGATTTATTGGTTCATACATGGCATGACCAATACAATTAGAAATGATGCCTCTTATTGAAGTGGATCAAAGATGGACATTTGTAGCATCTCAAAAGTCCAACAAATAGAAAGAACAATTAACACCAACTATTGTTCAAGTCTCCCCTTGTTTCACCACCATCCTAGCAGTAGATAATCAATGTTTTCAAGCATTCCGTTGGAGTGAACTATTGCTATACCATCCATTCAAAAACATTCACAATGATATTGGTTCATTAGAGCAAGATATTACAACCCATTTGGAAAGAATTTAAAATAGTTACCATCATTGGAATTTGCATCGTACATCTCCAGATCCATTGACAGACACTGATAATGAAACTCCTTTTGACTAGGGACATGTAATGCAAGAAGATAGTATTGATGAATGGAAAGCCTTGTTAAGGCTATACGTATCCCTACCGTTTCAACTGGATGGGTTCAACGTGCTTGGGAAATAAGAAGACAATTGTTTAAGGGCACTATCACTTGCAAATAATTGACCGAAACAAAAAACTTTACTTGCATGTACCTTCTTTAACCCACAACTATTCAAAACCAACTTTACTTGCATGCATGTCAACATATTTAACTTAATCTATTTCTTTTCTAATGTAGAACAACAACACAGATCACTACATACAAAACTTTGGAAGACATATTTTTTTTAGATTTTTCAAGTCTTAAATGGTTTCTTATGATCGATTTCATTGTAATCCTTTTCTAAATTTTCTAAGTGCTTTATTTTATGAAAACATGAATTTGCAATATAATATTATTTTTAAAATCTATTAAATAATATATTATATATTAAATTATTTTTTATATAATTTTTTATTATTTTAAAAATTTATTAAGCCAAATAATATAACTTATTATATATATATAATAAATTATTTTAATTTATAATTTTATGACATTCATATTTATAATATATTATATATCATATATAATCTTATTTCATATAATAATATATATTATTTTATATTTATAAATATAAAATTGATATATAATATATTAGATAGAATATTATATTCTATTTATATAAACTCTCTATATATTAAAAAACTCTTAAATCTAGCTAAGAAGCCTAAGACATAAAAGGTAGTGATAACACTTTTAAACATTTTCCTGAAAATTACCTATCTATCTTATATCACATACGTGGAAAATTGGAAATCATGTGTGGGCACAAAATTCAGAGGGTACGGGGTTATTAGATATTTACGCGGCAAGAGACTTTTAGTGGCATGAGTACAACTGACGAGTTTCCGGCGTGAGACGAAATCTTGAGGCCTATAAACCAGCGACATGAAAGCATAAATAAAAACAACAAACAAAAACGCGGTGAAAAAATGAACAACCAAGATTTATTTCATCGTCTTGCACTGCGTAAGATGGATTGTTAGCCGTCGATTTCATTCGCCAAGCCGTTTCACCTCATAAAATAATTTAAAACTTTACTTGCATGTACCTGCTTTAACCCACTACTATTCAAAACCAACTTTACTTGCATGCATGTCAACATATTTAACTTAATCCATTTCTTTTCTAATGTAGGACAACAACACAGATCACTACATACAAAACTTTGGAAGACATACTTTCTTTGATATTTTTCAAGTCTTAAATGGTTTCTTATGATCAATTTCATTGTAATCCTTTTCTAAATTTTCTAAGTGCTTTATTTTATGAAATAGGCTTCAAGATAGAAAGATGGTATCCTATAATAAACAATTTTACATCTATGGAAGCCAGTTGACTCACTACTACATGAAAAGCATTTAAATATTTGGTTACACATTTAGTTTGATATAATACAATAATTTGATCCCATAAAGTCTTAGCAATATTTTGAACTAAAACATTCATCACAACTGAATTAGAAAGACACAACCTAATAGTAGATTTATCCCATTCATCTTGATCCATTGTTGATATTTTCAATCTCAGTTGTCAAGGTGTTGGCCATGACTTAAGATTTCCAAAACTTATTTCAAATCCACATGAATTATACCAAAACAAAAATAGAAGAAAATATAAGAAATGTATTATATGTTATAAATTTAAAGAGATACACACAGATACATTTTAACACTTTAAAAGATACACATAGAAAGAGAGGTCGAGAGGGAGAGAGAAAAATACTAAAAAGGGGGAGAGAGTTAGCGAGAAAGGGAAATAGAGAGAGGAGAGAGAGAGGGTTGAATAAAGATAAAATTAGACAGAGGGATACAAAGATAGAAAGAGAGAGACACAGAGGGCTGAAAAATGGACATTTGTGACATCTCAAAAGTCTAACAAATGGAAAGACATTGACTATTGTTTGAGTCTCCCCTCATTTCACCATCATCCTAGCAATAGACGATCAATATTTTCAAACATTCCGTTGGATTGAATTGCTTCTATACCAACCATTTAGAAACATTCACAATGATATTTTTTTATTATAGAAATATATTCATATAATTGACAAATAATTTCAAATAGCTATCATCCATGGAATTTGCACCGTACATCTCCAGATCCATTGAAATACATTGATGATGGAACTCCTTACTAGGGACATGCAATGCAAGAAGATAGTCCTTAAGTCTAGATTAGTACAAAATGAAGGTTTCATTATTATATCAAGTTACACTTAAATGCATTGCACGACTTACATAATTCACAATCCATGAAAATTCATAGAAAATTGTAACATCCATATCCGGATTAACAAGAAAACTAGGTTTTCACAAAGGTAATTTTTTTTTTTACTCGGTAATCAAATACAAAAGAACTTATCTACTACCAAGTATAACATTTTTCACTTTAACCTAAACATGATTTCATTTTTCATAAAACTAAAGGAAATGATATACAATAAACATTTTGTTCTCTAACAATTTGCAATGTTCTTGAAACAAATAATATATTGGAAACATACCATTAACATGCATCTCGATTGTCGACCCATCACATTCAAGACTCGGCAATCCTCAGTATTTGCAAGAGAAAGTATTTTCAAGGAGCTTAACCTCCAACCACAGACCGTCGGTCTCCCGCACTCCTTCCTAACCAGAAGTGGCCCTACCGTACTCAAGAGGATAGACTTAGGATAACCATCGGTGTTTGCCATCTGAGCTCTAGTGTTGTAACCTACGTGTCTTGTTATCGTGCAGATCCCTAGATACCCTCTAGTCATGCACGGCTCTCCACAAGAAACGCCATCCAATCACAGTGAACATTTGATGCACTTGAGGATAGTACACCACCTTGGCCAAAGGATTTGTTTTTAAATAGCGTTCTAAGAACGCATGTACTTAGTTCACCCACCCTACTCGACTTGAATTGATCGAAATCCTACAGTTTCCTATTTGTAAAGTTTGAACAAATGTTGACCTCGATGACCTCAAGGATTTAGGATTTTCTCCTTCAATAGCGCATGGCGCTACATTTACTCTATCCCGAGTGTATAGTTTCAAACTTCCATATATGTATTTATCAATGTTTAAAAACACCCACTCCTAAGTGGTTTCATACATGCTTACTCGGTTCCCCTATTTGTACAACATACTCAAGTATCTAAAACAACTTCCCGTTATCCCAAAATTTAAGGATTTTAAACTCATAAGGTCTACAAAATAAAACGATACTAGAATCATTGCATGCAACGTAAGCTAGACTCAAATGGGGGTTTTTCCCCCCTACTTGTTCTTTACAAAACCATGACGGTTTTCGACCAACACAAATACATTAAATCCCTACTCCCCTTTCCAAGTCAATTAATTTTGCATGAGTTATTGAGGTAAGAATCATAAAATAAAATAATAAAAGATTTGGAGTCTTTCTTACGACTTTAGAGATGACCAAACACATGGTCGATCTCTAACTAAAGATATAAGACGAAAACGACTCTAGCTGGTTGCAACTACAACTTCGGCTGTCAAACACATTAAAGTTTAGTCAAACATGCTTTAAATCTGTGGTTTTAATCTCCCACACAACACGCACATGGAGCAAAGTGTTTTCTCACTATGGAGCTATTGTTTCAAGTGCTCCAAGGGCAGTTTTAAGTTGATATCTCAGTCTTAAAGGAACTTCTTTTAACTTACGTCTTTACCGACTGTTTGAAGTTTGTAGTTTACATTTGTATCATGCAGTGATCATTCTTAGATGAATGCATATTGAGAACTATGTTCTATCATCATACAACATCAACCATGAGAGGTAATGATCTATTTTCTAAGTTCTCGAATACTAACAGACAACAGCAATATTATTTCTGAGGTTTCTATTACCATAATACAGCAATGATACATTTATGATGATTAACTTCTCACAGAATCACAGTAAAAGACATTATCATCATATTATATTCATTGTAAGCATATTACCTTATCTTAGCAATGAAGACACAGCGAATGCCGAAGACTCCCCTCAATCCTCACTGCCGTTTTTCCTTATTTCTACACAGCGATAGTCTCCTCCCTATCTCTCCTCTTCTCTGCCATTTCTAACTTGATTTCAAACAGTGACCCCCACTCAAAACTATCTCCTCCCTCTTATCTCCTGCCCGACCACCACAGGTAAGATCCTTCCGTTATCTCTCTGTCGATCCTCTCCAAAACCCCGACAGACTCCCCCTCAAACTCCTCCTATCTCTGTCGTTTTTGCTCCTTTCAAAACCACGACAATCTCCTCCTTACTATCCTCCCTAACTCGCAATTTTCTAACTTCTCAAAACCGCCACCTCTTTCCACGATGAAGGATTCAAATGCATTTCCCTTTACTCTCTGCCGTTTTTGCTGCTAAACAACGACCAACTCCTCCAAAACTCTCGCCTCACCCACTCCTAAACTGCCACCTATTCCCATGATGAAGGATTCCAACAACCTTCGTCTCACCGCATAACTAATACCTCCTAGAGCGCAGCAAAAGGCTCCACCTTACTGCGGTTTCCTATCCTTTTTCCAATAACAGCAAACCGATGCTTTTGCCCCCTCACCATGATGGAGCATCAGCATTAACTTTAACGGTTATACTTCTATCACAACCGCTTATCTACCTCTCTCTTGCGCCACGGAGAAAATGAATCAAAGCTTTACATAATGAGGCTAAGCGTAAAGACTTGAACGGGAATGGTTTTTATAATGTTGCGATAATGGGAGATATTAGTTTTGATGAACATAGTACACTACATGTTGAGGTTGCGCAAACTTATCAAACAACATGAATATCAAGGGAAGAAGAGAATACATGGCATAAAATCTAAGCCATTCTAGCAAGGCATACATCACGCTTGGCATCTCTACATCACACATTTGCTTGAATAGAGACACACTTCATGATGGCATGCATAGGCCCAAAGGTTCATGGATTACTATGGTAAATATTTAGCACATTGAGACAGATCCAATCAATGGTGAGGACTTTGTTGACCAAATCTCACTCGAACATAAGGCATCTAATTCTCCAAAAGCAACTAAAAGCTGAATGTGGGGTTAAACTTGACAAGACGGCGGTTAAGAAATGTCTAGAGCAAATTTTTGGTCGAAAAAGAAAAGAGATAAATACCAACTTAAATAAGGAAACTCAAGGTCAGATCGATAATATCTCGCGGTCAAAGCTAGAAGACAAAGACTTAATCCCACAATGACCAAAACAATTTATTACACGCTATGGCTTCAAAATTGACATTCATTGATCTCCAAAAAGAATAGATTCACAACACAAGTTCTACGCGTTTCTACGGCAATCATGACGGATTGGTCGTAACGCATCAGCAGGTTTCTAAATCGTTAGACGCACAAAACGACTTCTCGCATCTTTCAACTACGAGACGTGATTCACGAATCTGCCACAAGTAGATTCATTTAATTACCTATCAATGAAATAATAATCATCTATATAAGTCGACTCGCCTTGGTGGACTTACGACAACATCGTCGATTCCAAGATTCAATATGACAACTTACGAAAAGAAAGTTACACCTTACTTCAGACGTCGACATCTAGTTTAACTATCCCAGCCGACAAATAAGACTTAATTGATGGCTTCAAGGTTTAACTACCTGTTTGGCGTTTTCAGTAACAAACACCCATGGTTAATTTCCAGAGTCTATACTCTCTCTCAAAGATACTTTCTCTTCCTGTCGAACATGGTCCACCTATTCCTGCAATGACAATCTCACATACAATTTTGTGGTCAAAGCACCTATGTTCCAAATCAAAGCATAATATATCCAAAACATCATTTCGCTTTTAACAAAAGAACGTTTAGTCTACAACATCACTTTGATCATAATCAATAGATTCTAAAATTTCATATAACAAACTTTGTATAATAAATCATCAGTTTCCATGTCGTCCACAACACATTATATACTGAAATTTGCAAGAAAGTACATAGCATAATTGATTCCATAAAGAGGGATGTAACAAAAATAGAGGAATGCTTCCCCTCTAGCCCATCCATTATGTTCCTATTGTTTCCTGTTAGATTATTAAATAGCTTCCACCTATTATCAGATTAAAACCTACAATTTAATTAATCATTTCATCAAGTCTTTATTTTGTCAAAGGAGGGAAGATAGAGATGGAGAGAGAGAGGAAGAAAAAAGGGAACATAAAGAGAGAGGTAGAGAAATAGACATAGATAGCCTGGAAAGATTGATATATAGAGGTAGATACATAAAGAGATAAAGAGGGAAGAGAGAAAGAGAGAAGGGGATATATATATATATATATATATAGAGAGAGAGAGAGAGAGAGAGAGAGAGAGAGAGAGAGTATTAAACCACTCCCCCCTTTTTAAACCTCTTTCTTCCTCTTATCTCTCTCTCTTCCTCTTGTGATGGGTTTCATAGTACTCTTTTTCTAAATCTAATTGCTTTCTTTTATGAAATTTGATTTTCTGCACATCCTCTAGGCTTTCATTCAATCCTTGTAAAATGAAACCATGGCTAGCATGACTAATCAAACTAATGACCCTATGATTGTAACTGGCAACATCCAAGCCTGCAAACAAATTTACACCATATAATCAAAATAATGTCCATAATTTTCAATACTTGTTTTTACTAGGCTCTTCAATTTTGGGGAACATGACTATGACAAAACAAGAAATTACTAATCTATTTAAATGTAGACAAGTACAAAATAAAGAATTCGTTATCGAAATACCATATGGGTTTACAATTGGCAACATCCATACTTGTAATTAGTCCCATGCTGGTTGTGCAAACAAGTTTGCTACATATAATCAAAATAATAATAATGTCCTTTATTTTCAATACTTGTTTTTGGTAGCCTCTTCAATTTGGGTGGGAACTTGGCTACAAAAATAAGGAATTTCTAATCTATTGAAGTCCATATTAGTACAAAATGAAGGTTTCATTATTATGTCAAATTACACTTCAATGCATTGCGTGCCTTACATAATTAACAATATGTGGAAATTCATAGAAAATAGAGAAAGAGAGAAAAAGAGAGAGTGTGGGAGAGAGAGGTAGAGATAAAAGATATAAAGGGAAAGAGAGATAAATGCCAACACTTAGGGAAACACGTCATTTTCTTAAGGACCTAATAGTTCACCTTTAAGACATCTTTACTATACCCATTGCACACTAAAGTGTAGCTATCTCTAACAATAGCAACATCTCATCTCCAAGCTTCAATGATTCACTCATGGCATAACCAATACAATTGGAAATAATGTCGCTTATTGAAGTGGCTCAAAAATGGACATTTCCAACATCTTGGAAGTCCAACAAATGGAAATAATACTTAACACCAACTATTTTTTGACTCTCCCCTCATTTAACCACCATCCCAACAATAGATGGTCAATATTTTTAAACATTCTATTGGAGTTAACTATTGCTATACCAGCCATTCAGAATCAAGATATTGCAACCAATTGGGAAATAATTTCAAACAACTACCATCCATGAAATTTGTACCATACATATTTCGATCCATTCACAAACATTGATGATGAAAATTCTTCCACAAGAAGCCTGATGAATGGCAAGTCTTATCAAGTCTGTACCTAGGCCTACCATTTCAATTGGATGGGCTTGACATGCTTGGGAGACAAGAAGAGGACCAATCATGAACAAAACTGTATGTTCTCTTCTCAAGAAATTTTAATGTTTGATGTGAAATAATAAAGGAACCACTGATTACTTTTATCTACATGTTATCTCGGCCTACCCATTACACACTAACGTGCGATTGCTAGTTTATTGGTATATTCATGATTATGGTAATGGATCTTCAAGGATTTCAGTTGTGGAGTTTAGGATGACATTATTTCATCTGATGTGAATTAATATTTAAGTTTACCTTGGGATGTTTATCTTTGACAAACATTAGTTGTTTTCTTCAAGTGCTATTCGCTACAGGTATGGAGAGGATTAGAAAATAAGCGGATGTTTTTTCCCATCCATAAATGGAGGCTCCAGTTCACGGAGCTTTTGACACTAGTTCCTCTTGGCAAGGGTTTTCAAGTTTGATAATAAAGTAATAGAGGAAGCCATCTTCGAGGTTTGCAACAGAGAATTACTCCACGAGTTGAGGATGATTTACTTTTCTTAGCTGGTTTCAATCTTTCTTTCCAGTGCAATGGACTTGATGCAGAACACGGAAATGGTAAGGAATTTGGCTATGAAATTTGTTCAAGACTATCTTTTCTCTAAAGATAAATTTAGTGAAGCTCTCTCCAACTACGACTTGCATATTGGTAAAGGGTTTGTTCTCTCTTCATGAGATTCAGAGGAACCCAGTCGTGCATTATGTCTATAATGCATTTATTCAAGGCATACAAAATAATTGTTATGTTACTTTGGAAAGCTCTGTGTTTGCATATCAATGAAATTGGAGTTGAGTTGGGGGATAAAGTTGAAGACATGTTCCATGACTAGTCTCTGCTATTGCACTTCCAACCTCCCCTCCCAATGTTGCTCCAGATGATCAAGATGCTAGTGAAGCTGACATCCACCACGACTTTTTGGTGGTTGATCTCAATGTTGAAGACCCACATGCTTAGTTGCTCAGATTTTGGGTCATAGTTTTTTTGACTTCATATATGTAATCCTGTTTTTTGGGTGTGATATTTTGTATTCCCTATTTATACTCCAAGGTTATGGAACTCTACCTGTAATCCCTTTATGGGAATTTTGTTGTTTTTAATATTAATATATATGTTTAGGTGTTAAGCACCTTTTACCGATCAGTTTTTTTTGCAAGGTTTTCATTACCTAATGTTAAGTAAGATATCAATGGCCTTAAAGCAACATAATGGCAATTGGTGTTAGTAGCCAACATTAAACATAGAAGGACATATATAATATGGATCATTTACTTTTTTTTCTTCAAAAGACATTTTTTATATATTTGACAACTTGAACTCTACAATTTTTAATGAAAAGTTGAAACCAAATATATAAAAGCTTGAACAAAACATGTAAGCAAAAGTGTAAAGTTCATTTGTTTGCACAAAGAAGTCTTATATGTGTAGTATTACCAATTGCTTAACTACTAACATTCAATATTGATCATCTTATAATACTAAATGCTATAGCTAACATAATGCAAAAGAAAACACCACATACTTAAGTCAATACACAGTCGTGCTTGAAATGAAAACACCACATTCAATATTGATCATCTTATAATACTAAATGCTATAGCTAACATAATGCAAAAGAAAACACCACATACTTAAGTCAATACACAGTCGTGCTTGAAATGAAAACACAATCACTCAAGTTAATTCTATGGGAGAGTTTTCTTGTCCATGAAATATTTGGAGACTCAATATTGCATAGATAATTCCACTTTGAAGAGACTAACTCAGGAGGGGAAAAGCTTAAGAAAAAATAAATAAAATTATAGATGATAAGTAGTGGCAACTGGTTCCCAACTGTCGTTACTCTTAAAAAAATAATAAGAAAACCATGCCTTTACAATTCATTGCATAGATAGAAAGAGGTTAAACGGTTTGGGTGGGAAGAAGGCCCTACGTAAAGAGCAATACACATCTCATTACTTTCAATTAGAAAGAAGTCATTCCAGTATGGGTGCAAGCACGTGATCTAATTTGATATTTCTTTTTAAAATGGGTCAATTCCATCTATCTCACATATGTGTTCTATTTTGTTTTGGTATCCATCTATCCTTACTTCTCACCCTTTCCTTGAAATAAGATAACCCAATAGAGAAGTGAATCTAAATCATACAAATGTTTTTTGTAGTCTTTGTATAAGTAAATTACTTATATAGGTGTTTTAGTTTTCTATAGTCTTTGTACAAGTGAATGAAATGTCTTGCTAAGGTAGATTATATGTAGCTTGAGGAGTCCACAAAACACTTAGAATTGAAATGCTCTAAATGGTAGATGAGAGGAAATTTTTGGATTAAGATTACTGATGATACAGAGTTTGTAGTCTTGATTCACAACAAATCTAGGGGTGACACATATATGGAGTCTACTGAAGGCACACAGACAAAATATTTGGAGGTTGAACTTTAAGCACAATGTGTGAACTTGATGTTCTCACTCAAATGTAATTGATGGGGGTCATGGGGTGTAATAGTAGCTTGGTTATGAGTCATGGAATTTTTGGACATGAGGGATTAGATGAAACATAGTCTAGCAGAAAACTAGATGATACAAAAGTGATCCCCTAAAACCTAAAAACTTATTCCTAGGATCACTCTTTTAGGAAATTCCTCATGAAACACTTAGTTAAATAAAAACAATACAATTTAAATAGGTATATCCAGATAATTATTGATGAAGATCTATAATTATATAGACTCTTACAATCTCCAAAACCTAAAAACTTATTCCTAGGATCACTCTTTTAGAAAATTCCTCATTAAACACTTAGTTAAATAAAAATAATACAATTTAATGAGGTATATCCAATTTTTTTTATTGATGACAATCTACAATTATATACACTCTTACAATTGTGTTTTTAAAGTATTTCTTTAAATTGTATATCCAAATTTAAATACTACCTAATATTTCTTAAAATGAAGTACACAAAGTGTAAGTACCTAGTTGCATGTTATTATGGGCTATTTTAGCATAGTGTAGAAATACATGAATCCATAGAGCTTCCAAGACACAATTTTGAAATGCCAAAGTCTATCAAATAAGATGTCATGTTGTCACCAAAAAACACATTATCAAGCCTTGAATCACAATGGGTGACTTGCACAAAATATTAACAATGAAGATATTCTAAAAATTAACTAATTGCCAAACACCCAACCCATTTCAAAACTGAGATATATGTACCATAAAAATTAACTAATACCTACAACTCTAAAATTTAGAGATAATAGATTAATAGGTCTAATAAATTAAAAAATTGTAAAATATAAAAAAATCCAATAGCAATGAATTAAAAAGCTAGTGACCATCTAAGAATTATATGAGTCCATGATTAACTTTTCTCTATCAAAAGTTTTGCATTCCCAAACATAAATAGCCCCAGTCTAGCTCTCGATAGAGCAACAAGAATTATGTTCTCAATCCCCAAACACCCTATAGGTGGATCAAAATAATTCCTGGCTCTAACCGTAGAAGAGGAGGATGTGAAAGCCACTCACTTTACACATTCTATTTTCTTGCAATATATCAATAATTGCTATTCTTAGATCCAAAATCTCAGTCTAAATTCCAAAATAGTCGAATTAGTCCCCATCTCTATACACTCAATGAAAGTTGGCTTGAAATAGGGAAAAAAAGGAGGAAAAATATAATTTCAGTCACACCACATAAAAACTTAATTCAATCCATTATTGAGAATCAAAAGAAAACTAAATGCTTCATAATATGAGTCACATATACACCTTCCTCTAAGTGGCATATACACCTTCCTATAGTTTATTGGCTATTACAATACAATATACACACATTTTGTTGATAATGCTTCTGAAACTAGGGCACATATGGTTATTTTAATCAAACATTCCCATATTTAATGGACATCCATTACCTGTCAAAGCTTGTATCCTCACCCACCATAGAAATCTGCCTTAAGCTTATTCTTTTTCCAAATAAAATGCAGTTGATGCCAAGTAGAGAATATATACACATATGTACCCTAAGAAATGGTGTATCTTCCACACTAAATATCTGATGTGGCCTTTCTAAATATGCCTAATATTAGAGGAATGATACCAAGTGGTTTTTGGGTGATACTCCATAGTTTATTCGTTGAATGTCTTCTCATGTACACTTATGGACAAAAAATATTACAGCCATTGGTGACGAAAATAAATAAACTCCATTAAACTTCAACAAAGGAAACAAAATAGAGTAGGCCCACAATCATTGCCTGAAGTGATTGAAGAACATTGAAATGTGTCAGGAAAAAAAACTCACCGAATTATGAGACAACGACAAATCGTTCAAAATTTTTTCAAACAAAACCAAAAAATGTGCATGAATAGAAGGCAAACAGTCATAGGCTCCCAAGAAGGCCAATGGTTTTCTGGTGCAGTCACGGCTAGGAGGGTCCACAAAGTGGATAGTCTAGATTGTGCAACAAGAGTAAACACAACGGAAGCAACTCAAGTATAGAATACAAATGCATATTCAGTATATCATAGATTCAAAATACAAACATGTCAGCAACATGCGGGCTTATAGATTAGGGCTAATAGGCCTGATTCTCCAGTTACAATATATGCACAAGATATGGCTTTGAAGCATCGTACATAATAGAATCCTAAGACTAAAACTTCATATTATGATTCACTGCTTTCCTAGGCATCTATTACATGATTATATATCATCTCTGGATCATAAGATTCCTATGTTAGACAAACAGATTACAAACTCCAATGAAAGAGATGTAACGTGTGTACACAGATAGGTCGAACCTAAACATATGGAAATCCTCCGCAAGTGAATGAATCAATGTGCGGATCTCAGGGAAGGTCGGCCACTATCCAAAGTTCCTTGAATGATGTGTAATTTAGCTTCGCAAGTTGTGAAAGTGCTCTACAAGTCTTCTCCTTTAGCTGATTGTCTGAGACTGTCAAGATGCTTTGTTCTGAGAAAACAATCGATCTTATGATAGCGATATCTTTCCAAAAACTGATCCAAATAATCTAAATTTTGGATATGATGTGCATGAAGATTTCTAGATGCTAAGTCCATCTCTGCAAGGTCTGCAATGAAATTACGACAGAATACAGACCAATCTACTAAAACGGCTACTGACTGAATTGACTGTATTGAACTGCAAAAATGAAAGAAAACAAAATGAAATGCAAATATTTTTGGTTGGTGTAAGATTTCTCTTGAATCAGGGATGCTCCTGCATTAGAAACCCAGGGTTGTTGAAAAAGCGAGTTCCTCACTTTGTTGGGGCTAGAGGAAAACCAAGATGGTCCACCTCATCCTGAGAAATCCAAGATGAGTCTTCTTCCGGTTTGGCTTTCCACTTCACAAGATATTCTTTGTATTGCTTGCCTCTAGTGCTACGTCCAATTCTATTGTCCAAGATGTCTTCAATCTGCTTTGTTGCTTGTTCTGGCAACTGCTTCTTCAAGTCTTCTTCAATGCTATCACTGAACTCTGCTTCACGATACTGATATAGGTCTGCAATGTTGAAATTAGGTTATATACCCAATGTCTCCGGTAGCTCCACTTCATATGCATTTCCTGAATCAAACTTTCTGAATATCCTAGATGGTCCAAACTTCTTCATCTTCAACTTGTTATATGTCCCTACTGGAAATCTTTCTTTTCCCAGGTATACCATTACCTCATCTCCTGCTGAAAATTCTTTGTGTCTTCTCTTCTCATCTGCTTGCTCCCTATACTTATTGTTCATATCTTCCAAATGCTTCTTAACCTAATTATGCACTGTCTCCATGTGTCCTACAAATTCTTCTACTTCTGCACTCCCTTTGTCCTCTATGCTGATATCTCTCAATTATGATACTCCCTTAGGGTTAGTTCATGTTACAATCTCAAATGGTGTTCTTCTGATGCTCATGTTCATTGAATTATTATATGCAAACTCTGCTTGTGATAGAATCAAATCCCAATTTCCTTCCTTCTCTCCAACCAAGCATCTCAACAAGTTACCCAAACTCCTATTTACTACCTCTGTTTGTCCAATAGTCTGTGGATGAAATGCTGAACTGAATTTCAAATCTATCTTCATCTTCTTCCAAAGTGTCCTCCAAAAATATCCAAGAAATCTTGTATCTCTATATGAAATTATGCTCTTAGGTAATCCATGCAATCTCACAATCTCCTTGAAAAATAGGTTAGCCACATGAACTGCATCATTTGTCTTCTTACAAGGTATGAAATGTGTCTTCTTTGAAAATCTGTCCACCACTACAAATATAGAATCATGTCTTCTTTGTGTCTTCAGCAATCCCAATATGAAATCCATACTCATGTCTTCCCAAGGTCTCTCCGGTACTGTCAAAGACTTGTACAATCTAGTATTCTAACTATTTCCTTTTGCAACTTGACATACTCTACAACTCTGCACAAACTTCCTAACATCCTTATATATATGAGGCCAAAAGTAATTTTCACTTACCAAAGCCATTGTCTTATCAACCCCAAAATGTCTTGCCAATCCACCACTATGCTTCTCTTTGATCAGATTATCTCTCATTGAACTCTGAGGTACACACAATTGATTTCCTTTGAACAACATATCTTCCTGAATGAAATAATCCAATCACTTACTCCTATCTGTCACAATAGGTTCCTTACATGCTTTCCAAGGTTCTGCAAAATCAAGATCTTCCTCATACATGTTTTTCAATTCTTCAAATCCCAACACTTCAACTCTCATCTCTATCAACAAATTCCTCCTCCTACTTAATGCATCTGTAACTTTGTTTGATTTTCCACTCCTATGCTTCAGTACAAAAGTATAACTCTGCACGAACTCTACCCATCACATATGTCTCTGATTCAACTTTCCTTGATTGTTCAAATATTGTAAATCTTGATGATCTGTATACAACACAAACTCCTTAGGAAACAATTAATGTCTCCATTTCTTCAAGGCTTGAATTATGGCATAGAACTCCTGATCATAAACTAGATATCTTTTCCTTGCATCATTCAACTTCTCACTGAAATATGCTACAGGTCTATCTTCTTGACTTAACATTGCTCCTATCGCATTTCCACTTGCATCACAATCTACTTGAAATACTTTGTTGAAATCTGGTAAAGTCAACACAGGTTGTTCTGTCACTTTCTGCTTCAACAATTCAAAACTTTTATCTACTCCTAATGTCCACTTAAAGTTTTTTCTATCACCTCTCATTGTCTCTGTCATAGGGTTACATACTGAACTGAAATTTCTAATGAACTTTCGGTAGAAACTAGCTAATCCATGAAATGATTTGACTTCTCCAATACTCTCAGGTGTAGGCCACTCAACAATTGCTCTAACTTTCTTAGGGTCCATCTTTTCAATCCTTCCGCTGAAATCACAAATCCAAAGTATACCAATTCTTCCTTCATGAAAATACACTTCTTAATGTTTATTAGCAATTTTTCTTCTCTCAGTCTCTGCAATACTTGTCTCAGGTGCCACAAATGTTCTTCTTTTGTCTTACTGAAAACTATTATATCATCCAAATATACAATAACAAACTTACCCAAGAATTTCTTCAAAACCTCATTCATCAATCTCATGAAAGTACTTGGTGCATTTGTCAATCTAAAAGGCATCACTAACCACTCATACAATCCTTCATTTGTCTCAAAAGCAGTCTTCCATTCATCTCCTTCTCTAATTCTGATCTGATGGTATCCACTTTTCAAGTCTGTCCTTGTAAAATATTTTGCTCCACTCAAACAATCCATAATGTCATCCATCCTAGGCAATGGAAATCTATACTTAACTGTGATCTTGTTAATTGCTCTAGAGTCTGTACACATTCTCCATTCTCTATCCTTCTTCAGTGCTAACACTACAGGTACTGCATAAGGGCTCAAAATTTCTCTTATTAAACCTTTCCTCAACAACTCATGTATCTGTCTATTTAGTTCTTCATTCTCTGTTGGTGTCATTCTGTGTGTTGCTTTGTTAGGAAAACTAGCTCCAAGTATAAGATCCATGTGATGACTGATACTCCGGATTGGTGGCAATCCTTCATGTACATTATTTGATATGATGTCTTCATACTCTGTTAGCAACTCAGTTATCTTCTCTGGTTGTGATTCTTCAGTCTCTGTCTTTAGGTTTTCAGACTTCTTAGGAATCAAAGCATAAGACATATTCTCATGTCTCAAACCATCCATAAATTTCCTTCCATCTACCAAACAGATTCTAGAATTCCCACATACTTCACTCTTAGGTTCATCTTCCAAAGGAATCAAAGTAATTCTATTTCCATTTGATGTTATAGTATATGTATTCTTTCTTCTGTCATGTATAGCTTTTCTATCATACTGCCATGTTCTACCCAACAAAATATGGCATACATCCATATAATATCACACAATACTTCATCATGGTAAGATCCAATATAAAATTTCACCAAACATTGTTCACTCACCAGTACCTTATGATCATCTTGAATCCATGCTATCTGATATGGTTTAGGTTGTTTCTTGATATTTCCAACTTCAGCTTAGTCACCATCTCCTCTGAAACCAAATTATCTGAACTACCACTATCAATTACAACTTTACAACATTTACCTCCTGATTTGCATTTGGTCCAAAACAAATTTTTCTTCTGTGGTGGTTCCTCATTTGTCTATGCTTGAAATAGTGCTCTCCTCATGACAAGTGATTCTCCTTTCTCAAGTTTACCAACTAAACTAGGTGATCCAATAGGTTTTTCTTCTACATAGGCTGCTCTTCCATTGTTCTCTATCTTCTTGCTTGTACTTCCTTGATTACATTCAAATGCTCCATGTCCTTCACTTCCACACTTAAAATAGGTTCCTCTGAATGTTCTCTTATCCAGTCCTCTTCCATCTCTTATCGATCCTTTACTCTGGTATGAATTAGGGTTTCCTCTGCAGTAAAAAGTTCTATCATCTCTCCGCTATGCACTGCTATCTCTGTCTTCCTTCTTGAATGTGTTATCTTGTCTTCTCTACTCCGCAAATGATCTCTCTCCTCCAGAAAATGTTCTACCTCTCTAAAATTTAAATCCTCTACCTCTCTATCTTTTCTCATGCTTCTTATTCAAATATGCTTCCTCCAATGTTGTCATTCTTACCAAACTCAGTTCTTCTTGAATGTTCAATCTCAGTCCATTGATGTATCTTGCCACTTTCTCCTTGCTTGCTTCACTATGTCCTATCCTTATGATCATCTTATGAAATTCTTTAGTGTACTCCTTCACAGATTCCTCCTTTTCTCTCAAGTTCTGCAATCTCTTCAACAGTTCCAACTCATAGTCAACAGGTATAAATTGATTCTTCAACTTTGTCACCATTCTATCCCACTTTATGATCTTCTCTTTTCCTCTTCTATTTCTATCCAACTGAACTTCTTTCCACCAAATAGTAGCATGTCCTTTCAACTTAGTCTTTGCAAATTTCACTTTCTTTGAATCTTTAATTTCTTCATATTCAAAGTATTCTTCTAGGTAATTTATCCAATCAATCAGCTCCTTAGGATTCAAATTGCTAGTATAGTTCGGTACATCAACTCTACATCTTTTCCCAATCTTTGAAATAGCTCACAACATCTTTACTTGATCAGATTCTTCTTCTCCTAGGGTTTTTTCATTTTGATCAACGGATTGAAATTCTTCATCATCATCACTTTCAACATTAGGTCTAGGTACAAGTCCTCTTCTTCGATCTTCTTCAACAACATCCAAGAGAACTCGCATTGTATTCATCATTTCCATCATCTCATCCATTCTTTCATCCATAGTACCAACAACAAGTATTCTACTCAGGGGCATCTTTTCCTAGGATCAAGCGTAACTACCTCAAATTTGGTGATCGGGCTACAAGGTGACAACTGCTTCACAATCGGCAATCGATTGACAACACAAGTAGTCTACCTCAGATTCAACGATCTGTTCACAATAAGATCTTATGGAATGTCTTCTCAAACTTCACTCAATTCACTCAACTTCGCTCCCAACGGATTTGAACTTCGCTCTGACACCACTTGGTGCAGTCACGGCTAGGAGGGTCCACAAAGTGAATAGTCCAGATCGTGCAACAAGAGTAAACACAATGGAAGCAACTCAAGTATAGAATACAAATGCAGATTTAGTCATTTAGTATATCATAGATTCAAAATACAAACATGCCAGCAACATGCGGGCTTACAGATTAGGGCTCACAGGCCTGATTCTCCAGTTACAATATATGCGCAAGAGATGGCTTTGAAGCATTGTACAACACAAAATTTGAAGACTAAAACTTCATATTATGAGTCACTGCTTTCCTAGGCATCTATTACATGATTATATATCATCTCCGAATCACAAGATTCCTCCGCATTTGCCAAACAGATTACAAACTCCAATGAAAGAGATGTAATGTGTGTACACGGATAGGTCGGACCTAAACATATGGAAATCCTCCGCAAGTGAATGAATCAATGTGTGGATCTCAGGGAAGGTTGGCCACGATCCAAAGTTCCTTGAATGATGTGTAATTTAGCTCCGCAAGTCTTCTCCTTTAGTTGATTGTCTGAGACTGTCAAGATGCTCTATTCTAAGAAAACAGTCGATCTTTTGATAGCGATATCTTTCCAGAAATTGATCCAAATGATCTAAATTTTGGATATGACGTGCATGAAGATGTCTAGATGCTAAGTCCAGCTCCGCAAGGTCTGAAATGAAACTACAATAGAATGCAGACTGATCTACTAAAACTGCTATTGACTGAACTAACTGTACTAAACTAGGAAAATGAAAGAAAACAAAATGAAATGCAAATATATTTGGTTGATGCAAGATTGTTCTAGAACTAGGGATGCTCTTGCATCATTTTCCAAGAGTCAGACAATTCTGGAGAGCAAAGTTCCTAGTAAGAAACCTATCTGCCAATAAAAAGTCATTGGATGCCATAAAACTATTTAAAGATAACTTGAGTTTTACTAAATGCCATCAGTAACCCAAGCCTTTGTAGTTGGTAATATTTTCTTTAGCTACAAGAGAAAGTGCATTAGAATTCATAAAACCAAAGCCAAAAATTAACAATAGGACATATTTATTTAAAACACTTCTTTTAGTTATTTAAAAATAATAATAATGGAGAGGGATGGAATGTTTTAAGAGTAGCTAAAATGATAGCTCAACAATTAGGAATAGGACAAAATGGATGATAATCATGGATTCTTATTATTATTATTATTTATGTTGTTTTTAGTTAAATATTTCTTTTGCTATATTTTAATACATTTGAGAAGAAATCGAATGAAATGATATTAAAAAGATATAGCATAAAGCTTTTGGCCATATTTGAAAGTTTTGGATCTAGTATAAAAGAATTTTTTTTTTGGAACTCTTTCTTTTGCAAATGCTTTTGCCTTTCTACCTAATGGTAACTTTGTCTTTCTTCCTTAGCTATTGTTAAGTATGAAAAAGGAGAATGATGATTGTTACTAAATTTTGTTCACACTAAATTTAGTTAGACCTAAGTGCAGTTGTTTTAGGAAGAATAAAAGAAAACTTTGAGGTTATTGCATTTAATGAACAGTTGATGTCTTGGCAAAGCAAAGATAGATATTCAGTTGTCAAGATAACCTATCAGTCCAATCAGGACTGATGAATCATCACGACAAGTGAATCAAGATGTCAAGGAATCAATCATTCAAGGAATACAGTTGATCTAACATAGTGTTATCTTTCAGGAGTTATAAGACAGATTGATTATTTAGTTGATCATATTTGAAAGAAAGAAAGAAAGGTATTTATTTGAACTGATATTTCATGTCATATTTGGAATATACAATTCAGTATATGTTACTTTATCCTATGCATTGATTAAAAAAGAAATATACATACATCGAGTGCATAAGATAAATTAACTAATCATATTTAAAAGAAGTGTTCAAATGTGTCCCACACAAGCCGTGGGAGTAACTAAACTGAGCAATGCAGACATTTGCAAGCTATATATCTAATGATAAAAGAAATAAGGAAGAACACGTGATAAAACTAAATATCCATCATTGCCTGAGCAAGGAGGTTGTTGAGTAGTTGGATAGTTGATCTTCAATCCTCATCTTTAGCTCCAGTTGTATCAGTTGAACCTGCAAAAAATTGGGGAAAGTCCCGTAAGAGCTCTAGATATTTAATGTTATCATATGCTTTTATCAGTAGACATATCAACTTGTCACATCATGCATTTCATATGAAAGATCAAATCAGACATGTGCCATAAATTAGAATATCATGAAGAGGATCAATCGACTTTAAGAGGTATCTTTTTATGCTAATTTGTTTGTTCACTGTGCAGGTATAGGAAAAGTAATGTTGTTGATTTGAAGACATTAAAGCATGTGGAGAAAATGTGGCTCCCACAAGGGTAGAGCTCAACATGCTATCCCCATTAAGCAGAAATGTGCCATAATCATACAATGTCAAGAGAGGCAGTACACAGGATAGGGTACAATAATGAGAAATGAGTTCATTCAGGAGCATGCCAATCAACAGAACAGAAAAAAGGTGCATTCATTCCTTACTAAGGAGTACTATTCACATACAAGTTATCATGCTGTCACTATTTAAATATCACTATCATATAGCATTAATTGCTGCCACATCATGATTCAATGCTGTCATGTCATAAAAGCATGATGTCCCAGCCATAAATTGTTCATTTTGACATTGCACATCACAAATGTTATTACTACCATAAAGTCTCAGGTCATATCATGCATCTAGTCACAGTTATATTAGAACGACAACATGGCATTGATATTTGAATGTAATGCATACATTGAAAAACATAGTCCATTCATAGGAATGCCATGTTGTCACCTTGTATAGATTTCAGAGCTTTAGCGAACATGAAGTAAATAGGACAGTAGGTTCAGTGCACCACCATTCCCCATGCACAGTCAATAAAAAAGGTACAATATGTTGATAAGATGTCTATTATCAAAGTCAAGAACATGGTGATCATATGTATACCTGGTGTTCATTACACAGTCATCTTCATAATAGCAGGACAATCACAAAGACAAGATTTAAGCAGTGGTATAAGCCTTCAAGCTATAGTCATCAAGGTGATAAAAGAGAAATATTCACAGATGACAGTACAAACCAAACAAAACAATCCACAATGTCAAGAATACAGTCATAGATACCCACAGTACATAAAGAACAAGGTGTAGCGAAAGCATCCAATACAGCATAGAAGGTCGTAGGGGCAGTTATGCAAGAGGAATAGAGCAAGTATTAATCATTTCTGTTGCAGATACATTATTTCTCTTTTGACTATTGAAATGGATGATATTTAAAGGCTTTCCTGTTGTCCCAGCAGCAAAGATAACAATCACCATACTTTAGAGCCTATAAAGAATAAGAAGCAACCATCTCCAACAAGTAAGACTGTCACACAATTGTTTGATTACTTGCCTCTATATGTTAGGTGAGGTAGATGATGCATGTGAGTTCTTGAAGAGAATGGTTATACAGGGCTTCACTCCATATGTGAAGATATACAACTGTGTTTTTTTTTTTTTTAAATAGTTTTGCAGGAAAAGAAAGTCTAAAGAAGCCTTTGAACTGTATAATAGGGTATCTGGAACTATCTTTTCCCTGAACCTTAATGTTCACAATCATTTGTTTGACATATTTTATCTACTGGGCATGTGTACTTGACCTTTCATATTGGAATGAAATGCAAGAAAAGAGGGAGTTTCTTCTTTTCATCATATCACCACACAGAAAAGGAATAATACAGCTACAAAGATAGCAAACATTGTATTTTTCCCTTTTTCTTGCAAGAAAAACAAAGATATGCAGAAGTAAGCTCGAGTCCAAACCCTAGCTGAAGTTTTCCACGAAGGAGATCATCTTTCTCAGCAAAAAATCATGCTAAATATCATGCCAGAAAGGTCAAGCAAAGCAAAAAATAGAAGGTCGTGGCCACAAAGTTCTTGTTTTTTCAAAAGATGCACCAACCCTCTTTCTCTTTTCAAAAAATCGTAACATATTCATGTATGCAGTCAACAAAGAATGAAACCTTCATGTATCCATTATACAGTTGGAAAAAGAGATACCCAGAATGCCATAAGGGCCGAACAGAGAAGAAGAGTAGTATAATGAAAGAAACAACATTGATAAGGTATAATCACCATTGAAGCTAGCCACAGTGAAAGAATGAATGCTGAAGGCCATATTCAATACTCACCTTATATTCATGTAGAGGAGGAGTTATAGGATGAGCATTTCCTTCTATTGAAACCCTTGAAGTATATGGAGGTATTTAGCAGTAATATAGAAAATAAGAAGATATAGTGAGAATGGAGTGTAAAGACTCATGAAAATACTCAGCAAGAAACATCAGGCCACGACCATGAAGGACATAAACCACAGAAATATCCAAGAGAAGTTCATTATCATATAAAGGAAAGCTCACCTGCATCAACTGCCATGAAGCAAGAGTTTACCAAACCCTAGCAGATGTTTACAGCATGGCAGCGTAGACAAGAGCACAAAAGAATGACCAAGTGAAATGAAGTTAGGGTTTTATGGGTTGATGGATCTCATCTGATCTCTTGCCTTTGTGACTTCACAAAACAAAATCAAATTATTACCTTATGTCGTGGTCAAGACTTCTATGTCTTGAAAAATCTAATTATCTAGCCACAGAGGGTCGTGGACCATGATTCCTTTCTTTTCTATTTGATTTGATTTTTACTAAGTCAAAATGTGCAAATCATTATGAGATAAGGCTTAAATTTTATTGTTCCTTTTTCTCCATGATAAATCAACAAGAAGGTAAATCATGATGGTTGACAACATGGATGATGAATAAGGTAAAGTCAACAAGGTAAAATGATTTTGAAACATGGAGTAATAAGGTAAGGGTAAATATGGATAAGTCATTATAGAGTCAAATAAAGATGGCATTGATGAAAACAGGATGATATGGATAAGGGTAATGCATCATGAAGACAAGTGGTTACAAGGTGGCAATTTGTATGGACAGTGCATGCATTTAAAATCAAGACAAAGATAAAGTAAGAATTTTGCAAGGTGATATTTACAAAATGCATTATGAAGACAAGGGGATGTATTTTACCTTGGTGCAATTGAGATACAAATATAGGGTTTTTTCTTACATGGAGTGATAAGAGGTAATTGTTATGCCTTGGTGTTTGTAATGATATATTTTTTCCCTTGGTAATGTAAATGGAGTAATAAGGGTCATTTTTTTTGCCTTAGTGAATATATCATGCAAACTAGGAGTTTTTTCTCACATGGAGATATAAGGGGATTTTGTTTTCTTCTAAGTCCTTTTTTGCTCAAATCATGCAAATTAGGCAAGTGCAATTGGAGAAATAAGGAGATTTATTTATTTTTTTCATCATGCATGATTTTACAAATAAATCAATGTAAATAAATAATAAAGTCATATTCTTCAAATTACTTTATTATTTTTCACAAATTGTAAAATCAAAAATAGTGCAAATTGTAACTAATAGTAGAGTAATTATCCTCTAATTACTTTATTATTTACTCACATCAATTTTGCAAAAGCAAAATCATGCAAATTGATGAGTTGAGTTAACTGAGGCTATTTGGAGCCTCTTTGCATGATTTGAGGAGCGATTTGAGGGGTTTTGGTCAACTTCTTGGTCAAACACATGGAGAGGGTCATCTTGAAGCTATTTTTGCTTGATTTGTGGTAGTTTGAGCCCTCATTTTTAGGGATTTCTTGGTTTGCTCATGGATCACTTTGGAGGGCTTATTTTTAGAGGCAGTTAGCTGCAGTTCATTTTTGCAAGCCTCTTAGTGAGAGCAAACTATATATTGTAAAGCAAATTTTGGTTTTTTCTAGTTCTTGCCTTTTTGCTCTTATACACTTTGAGAGATAAGAAGGTTTTGTAGCTCATTTTTGACAGTTTTATAGAGATTTTTTTTTGTGCCTGGTAAACTTTTTTCATGTGACTGGTGATGCTGGCATGACACGCCCTTCGGTACCACAGGGACAGGGGGAGACTAGACCTTGTGACCATCTTTACCACAACGGAATTACTTAGCCAATCGAGCCAGGGCCCCCACCCTGGACAGTTTTATAGAGATTAGAATAGGTTACAAGTTCCATTTTTGTCTCTCTTGCAATATCTCCTTTATTTTTTTTTGGAATCAAGTAGTTGCCTTTCCATTCAATGCTAATTGTATGAGGTAATTTGATGAAGTTTTACTGTGTTTAATTATCAAAACCTTTAAAACTATTGTCTCATTCTTACTTGAAGTATTAAGCATAGTGATATTACAGGTCTTAGGTTGTGTTACAGAAAATAGTTCTTTTATGTTGTGAAAATTCATTTTTCTTCATAAAGAGTTTATTTTCCAGCCTTCCTCAGAAATACTTTTTGTGATATTTATGCCAAGATTAGATTGTGTGGGTTAGATTTTTGAATTCTATTATGAACCAGATTGCAAATTTTCCATCCTTAATAGGTGCATCACCAAATTTTACAGTTTTATTTCCTTATAGTTTCCTTCTTACCCTTTTTCCAAAACAAAAAATCATAGTTTCAAAATATAATATTTTAAGGAAACCAACCCATAATCTAGAGGTTCAATCTCATTATAGGTCACCCAAAGCCTGAGTTTGTCCCCATGTTTCAAAGGATTGCAGAGTGTCACAACTTTGCTTAAGGGTGCAATCCTCATCAACAACAATGATAACTAGGATGCACACTAGATCAAACCCTTTTCCAAATAACACTCAAGGACAAGACCAAGCCAAATCACTACCAAATGAAGGTGGACTCAACTTCAGACCTTGTACTCAGGTCTGTTATAGAGGAATTAGATTTAATTTAGCCTTTTTATCAAACCCTAGGTTAACAATGCATGAAACCCTAGTTCTATAAAGGTCAACTTATAACAAAATAAGTACAACAACAATCTAGAAACCAATTGCACAGGGATGATCAAGAAGATGATAGAACCTGTATCCCAGAGCAGAGGTGTCGGAGGACTAATTCGAAACTGCCCAAGTCTTGATTGAAAGAATCTATAGAAGCTATAAACTGAAAAGATGTTGCGGATGCTGCCCTGATGCCACATTTGAAGTCAAAAAGAGCAGAATGACTAGGGTTCCATCACCCAAGTCTTGGATAGAGGAATACTTTGTGACTATTATCAAATCCTGAAACCTTGATCTTCACTCAGTCTTCCTGTATCTTCACATTCTCTAGATCTCGCTCCTGTAACCTGCACACAAGATGATAAGAGAGGGTTTCAAGGGTTATGGTGTTTAGGGACTTGCCTCAATAAAATCCTGAGATAGCATTCAAGCTTCCCAACACCGTTGATTGATAAAGAGTGTGTTCCCTCGTGGGGGCAGAGGCTGAAAACAATGATAATGAGATAATCCAAATAATGATAAACAATAATGATATCACCAATGTGATGATCCCTTAGAATGGTGAAGATCCTTCAAATCCTAAGGAGGATAGATGATAGCTTCATGCCTACAACAAACACAATAAAAACACACAAATCTACTCTAGAATCATAATGAATTCTCTTGCTTGCTTTCCTTCAATATCTCAAGTTGGCTATGTCTATCTTAGTTACAAATGAACTCATAAACACACACATAGATGCTTTCCCACTCATAATCGTGAAATTAAACCAAAAGAACTGACAAGGAGAAACCTTTCGAAAGATCCCAGGTCGACCAATACTTAATTTAGCCCCGACTAATCGGGAGGGATTTGGGTGGTGGAACCCAAGTATTTTAGCTCCTTTTGGGTCCTAGATAAGATAAGTGAAGGGGCCCTTATTCCAATTTTACATTGGTGTCAGACAATTTTGCATCGGGATGAACATTTAGAATGAATAATGTAATCATGGAGACCTAGGAGCTAAACAAGGAGGTAAAAAGACAAGTGGACACTTTTTACTCCATAACAACTATAACTAATGGTAAGATTAGGTGAAGAAAATATCCTACTTTATACTTCTATAAGACCAAAAGTTATTGTTGAAGGGACACCTTACTTTCTGTAGGATCTACTTATGTTTCAAGCAATTCCTTCTTCACTTGAAATTATCATGCAATGATTCATACTTATTTTTGTCCTAAATTTTTCAAAGGTTCAATTTCAAATTTCATGTCTTCTATTTATGTAAAAGAGTCTTACTTTTTCCAAGATATCAAGTGGTCGTGTCATTTTTCCTAGTTCAGATCTGGGTGTGAGTATTTTTGGTGTCAAGAAGAGTCAAGTTAAAGTATTCAAGTGTCTAAGATGTCCTTAGGAAGGTTAAGTTTAAAAAGGAAATGAAAGTTCTAAGTAAAAAATGTAAAATCCCTCTTTTTTAAGGTTTTCAATTTTCATGTCACTTTGTAGTTCTTTTGCAAACTTACATCTAATTTCTGACACCCCATAGATTTGGCTTCACTAGAGTTTTAGGATTTCCTTGAAACATTGTAAGTGTTACAAAACTATTATCAGAACTTGAAAACTTGAGTGTATTGACCATGTTGGGAACTTGGACTTTTCATGCATCATTGTAGTTATATTGCCAAATTGCATCCCTACTCCAAAACCTTGCATTGTCAACTAAGCAGACTTTTGGACTTCACTGGCACCTTTGTAGCGAATAAAAACCTACATTCGAACCCTAAAATCCCATGTGTATCACTCCTCATAGGGTTCTCCTATCACTTTGCACTTGCAAGCTTGTAGTTAGAAGTAGAAACCTCGTGAGCAAAACTAAAAAGGCACAACATTTTTGCTTGCACTTGTGGTAAAAACTATAAATCCTTGCGACCTTTCCTTCATTTGCAAAGCCTTTCTTTGTCATTTTATTGCACTCACACACTTTTCCTACTGATGCAATTGTGTAACTCTTGTAAATTCTCCCACATCTTCATATATTGATCCCTAAGCAAGCCTAACCATGCCACGTAAGCATAAACATGTGGAGCTAGGGTTTTGATAATTTTTGACCTTCACTATCTGTGCACAACTATGCAGTTTTTGAATCTAGTCCACATCCTTCTTTATCCAACCTCCAACCCAAACTTCCCTTTGATATTTTTAGGTACTCACCATTTCACCAAACCCTAATTCATTGTTTCATCTTTGCAATTGTAAAATTTCAAATCACTTTAGGGTTTGCTAATGTTGCTTGTGGTTTTCTTTTTTTAGGGTTCTAAATGGTCCATGCACTCGTGAATATGTTACAAACTTTAGTGTTGTGTTAGAATCCCCATTCAAGCCTTTGAAATTTGAAATTTTGGGATCTCGCTTGACTTTATAATTTTACCCAAGTTCTTTGAGTTTTATACTTTATCTGTGTCATTGCACACCCTGTATGGTTACAACCAAAACCTAAAATGCCACATCTCCTAACTTCATTAAAGTTTTAGACTTCATGTGCACATTTGTAATCCTTGCAAAGCTATAGCCAAAACCCAAAATTTTTCTTGTAATTTACCTTTAGGCTTTCAGACCCCATGTGTAATCCTATAACTACAAATATGCTCTAAAACCTTGAAATCCCACT
Source organism: Cunninghamia lanceolata (assembly GCA_027924645.1). Classification (NCBI taxonomy): domain Eukaryota; kingdom Viridiplantae; phylum Streptophyta; class Pinopsida; order Cupressales; family Cupressaceae; genus Cunninghamia; species Cunninghamia lanceolata. The sequence goes on from BSBN01000777.1 coordinate 1,340,760, forward strand.
TCAATTGCATCCAAGATCCCTAAATTTTCTAGCATTCTTGTAATTACATTTAACATACAAGCAAACCCTAAAACTCTTTGATATTAAACCCCTTGGACTTATGAGTTTTCCTTGAAATTGTCAATTTGTATCTAGAGTCTAAAAACTCACTTAGTTGCTAATTGAATTGTCTTTGCCTTGTTTCTTTGAAACTAAAAGGTTTTGGGCACATGACATCACCTCAAAAAATGAAGTACAAGTTTAACTTAGTTGTTCCTCCTTCAAAGATCATCTCAAAGGTGATGAATATTTCAAATACAGATCTTGGGCATGTGAGTTAAGAGAAATTCCAAAAAGAATGAATGAAATGTAAAACACAAATAGAAGAGTTAACGACATTATAGAAGTGGGATCATTTAGGTTGCTAACTTCCCTATCTTGATCTAATCCCTTGAGCTGGTGTTAACTTGTGCACAATTCTACTAATGGAGTATAATATACATTCAAAAAATTTTAGGGTAGAAGGTGGTCAAGATCATGCCAAAACATGCAAGGGTTTTTTGGAATTCTTACTCATGAGAATTATGTGGACATCATGATTGAATCAACTAGACAATTATATGAGAACTTTGATCAATGCCTTTCAATACTCTTGAAAGGCTAGCTAAGGAAAGAAAAATCTACAATTTCTATAATGCCTAAGACCCTTCACCATAGTGAGTTTGTGGAAGAACTATTTGATTTAATCACCTTAACAAAATTTAGGATACCCAACCACCAAAGAGTTCCACCCATGGATGTTCTATTGCCATAATTCTAGATGGTAAAGTGTATATTGACCCAGACACTTTGATCAAGAACAATCTGCATAACCAAATGGTAGAGGTTATTCCACCAAAGCACTTGTTTATGACTTGAACTACCTATTCTACTCAATTCCCAAAAGGGCAATCCTCTCTAAGTTAGAAATAGATGGAGTTATGGGTGTTGGTATGAGGCAGAAGTTGGTTTATAAACATTATCCAGAACTTGAACTCAAAGGAAGTCAATTTTATTTAGAATGGTGAATGATGCTTTCATATTTGTCATTAGCAGGATGTTGGAGAATGATAATAACAAGTATATGTCAATTGAAGCAACTATAGTTATTGCTTTGTGGGGAAATTAATTTATTCAATTCCCTAATTTCTCATATATTAGAGGGGGAGGGTTCACTAACTCTCCATATAAACTTATAAGATATGTTAGTGACATAATGGTTTTGTTGGATTTATGTCAATAGTTAGTGAAGGTTCAATAGAGCTTATCTAAAAAACATAAAATAGGTATCCAATTTCTGTTGGTGATTAGAGAATACACTTGCTCAACTTATGCAAGTACAAAGGGTGCAAACGTAGAAATGGGTGACACTTCACCCCTTTGAAAGTAGAATAATATATGACCCCAGAGGACTCATGAAAAAAAAGCAGGGTTGGCTATGCCAACAAGCCAAGTCTTGAGGATTTCTAGGCTGACTTTCAGATGATGAACATGAAGTGTAGAAAAGAGATTATTGTATACTCACACTATTTCATAATCAATCTTTTCTAGGATAAAATATGTATCTACAGAAATATCAAATGATGGCAAAGTGTTGGATCTTGCATACAAGGAGCAATAGATATTTGATAAATCAATTCCTCCAATTGATTGGTCAATTCTTGAATACAAGATGAATGAGGAAAGAACTCAGATTGTGATTAATAGGGCCATAGCATGGTTGATAAAGAAATTAAAATAAATGGTTAAGAATAAGGAAAAATCACCAAGAAGAAGAAAACGACTAATAAATCACTCAAATAGAAGTAATAAGGAAAAATCACCAAGAAGAAGAAAAGGACTAAGAAATCACTCAAATAGAAGTAAGCTTCTTTGATTTCCACTCTTCCAATTACACAAATAATTGTTGAAAAAAGTAAATGTAGAGGACTTGGGACAAGAATTAGGGATGGAGAGAAGCTAGTAAGGAAGAAGAAGAACCCTAAGATTGAAAATTGATTTTCCTAGTAGTTCTTAGAATTGTGAAGATACACAAATCCCAACTTCCCTTTGTTTCATCTCCACATAACTCATCTCCTCCTCCTTTTGAGAAAATCCCATCTCCCAAAGAGAAACCCACTTCTTCTCCTCTTAATTATCCCCTACTAGTTTATACTTATCTTCTAGGTTCTCCTCCCTCTCCACCTCCTCAACCATCCCCTTAGAGATCACCTCTCCAAAATCCTTTGTCTCCTCCTCCATCTCCTCTAAAGTATCCTATACCTCTGAAGAAGAGTCCATCTCATAAAAAATATCCTCCTTTGCCTCTGGTGAAGGATCCTCAAAGAGAACAAGTTGAAAATGAAACTACAATGCAAGTAGATCCTTCCACCTCAGATGTTTTGATATTACTTATATAAACATTGAAGAGAAGAAATAGGGTGACCAACATATTAACTAAAGATGTTTTTGAGTTGGAAACTCTTTTCACACATCCAACTCCTCCTTAGAGATCCAAGATTAGATCATCCATCTCTACAAATGCACATGTCATGATGTTTATTGAGGTTGCTACTCTTTGTGTGACAAAGCAGAAGGAGAAATCAAAATATTGGATTACTAAATATCCATGGTAGCCCTAGAGAAGTAAACGAGATGTACACAAGACTACAAAAACTACCATTGATATGATGATATAAAATATGGACAAGGATAAAGAAACTAAAGCACATCTTAAGAAAAAGGTGAAACAACTAATGTTGTATGTGTAATATTTGGTGGGTCCTATCCAATCCTCCATGCCAATATTGGCACCCTCATTTGTAGATATTATATTCTATCATGAAGGAAACCAAAACTTGGACAAATGAGTTGATGGTGTTGGGCATGAAGCTGATTGATGAAGTTTATATTCTATACCACCAAATTCATGATGAATTCAACTCTTTGGAAGATAGTGAAAGTAAATATGAAACAAAATTATAGGATCTAGAATAACATTTGTCATCAATTAAGGAAATGGATAGGGTCAATTTCTATATCCTTGTACTTGAAGGAATTTTTAGTGCATTAGATATAGGTTTACATTTAGAATGGCTTGAAGCTATTATTTTCAAGAACAAATTTCTCAAAGTGGGAAAGGCCAAATTCAAAGAAGTGGATGTTGTAACTCATGATACCTTGCGTGACATAAAGGATTTCATAAAAAATTCATGAGAATTATGTAATGCTCAAAGATCTATGAATATTGAAAGTAATTTAAGAGAACAATTCATCAAAGTGATAAAAGAGATGTCATCTAAGCTCAACGCTACAACTATTGATCAACTTATCTCAAATGCATGATTCCAGTTGTAGATTTCAATGGTGGATGATGATAGGAGATACAATCTCCATGAATGTAGTGGTTGAGTTTCATCTACCAATTTCCTTTGTGTATGCTCTAGACTATTCATTTTGAGTGAGAAACTTCTCAAGCACAGATTTCATGGGATTTTTCTCAGTTTGCATTCAATGTCATGACCTTCTGAAGTACATCAATTTCTTGACGGATGACCAAGGGGCAAGAAACTGAAATGATATAAATGCAAGTTTTTTTTGTCATTCAAAGGGTTGATCATTTCTCTCCCACACACCTGCAAGTGTCTAAGGTTGTCTAGGGTTTCAATTCTTGCAATGCCTAGTTTGTAAACAAAGATAGCATATTTTATAAATCAAAAGAAGGGTTTCAATATGGCAATGGTGCTAATGAATGAATGTCTCCATGGAGGTCTATGAATCTTCAAGGGAACCTTCTAATCTGGTCGAGGGTTTCTTCTTGCCATAATTGTTGGTATCAGTGTAATTGATGATTTGTTGAATGTGACAACTTTCTAAGTCATTACAAAAAAATTGTAATGGTCATTTCTTCATTACACATGGATTTTTTTATAGAATGGCAGTGGATTCTTAAGTATGCTCATTTATTTGATATCACATTTTGATGTATGTTTATGCATAGATCTGGCTTGTTTGTGATTTGCAAGTTTGTTTGTTTCTCTTTGCAAGCTTGGACTGTGTAACCCATTTAGATAGGCACTGGTCCTAGAAGTTCATGATCAATAATATTTCTAAAATAAAAGAACATCCTTCATCAGTAGTTTAGGAGTAGGTTATTAGTTTGTGTGCATCTCATGATTTAGTGATGCAACTAGGGAAACATCTTCAGTGAACTAAAATAGTAATTATCTTGGAGAATCATGTTGTGTATACCTTCATCTTGTATTTGTGCAATGACACCTTCATCATCTTAATAAGAGTTTTTATGTGCAATTGATCAGTCTGTGACCTAGTTACAATCTTTGGAGTCAGGCGTACAATGGATACAACTACAATAATTTTAGTTTTTTCATCTTTTGTTGTAATCATTTCATACTAAGGATGCCTCTAGGAACCCTCCTAGGTCTAGTTGAGCTTGAAGTAAAGGAGAGAATATCCACTCTCAACAATTGGCCTTTAATCACTTATATTGATGAGTTGATTGATTTACCTTCAAAACAATAATTCTCGGGCTTTAAAGTGAATTGATCCTTCTAGGAGTGTGAGTAGTGATTTCAAGACCCAATATATTCTTTTCCCTCTTCTTTATATACTATGGGACTATACTAAGCTTCACACTTTCTCATATTTTACTTAACAACTGGCATGCCATTCATGTTATTATACTCTATGATGATATACATGGTTGTCCTAACATGTGGCATTGTTCCAACATGATTGTAGTATCCCATCTACCTACATTGATTGCATGGGTTAATTTTCAAAAATAGGCTACAAGTACCGTATCCTTACATATGGTTTACCTTCTATGGTACATTGGCATTATCCATTTACAAGGAGAATTCTACGTTCACATATATTATTATACACACATTTATCATGAATTTATTCCTGTTGGCAAGAGACACTATATGGATTCATGAATGTTGTCATTGATGGCAACAAAGGTCAACCCACACATTCGCAGGACATGATGAGTCTCTACCGGAAGGCAGATTGTACAGTGTTGTGATCCGGTAAGCAAGAACAGAGCATGTGGCGAGGTCCGACAAGTTAGGTCCGGATCTCTCAGAGAAAGTATCTTGGTGATTGCGGATTTGGGGAAGTCAAGAGGACTACCTTGAGTGATAGATTCCAAGGATTTAGCCTCCGGTGATAGATGAAGAAAAAGATATGAATACTTGAGTGTCGGGTTTCTGATTGGCAATGTGGACAGAGGAAGAACTGACTGGCAGAACATCAGACATTATTCCAGATGTGTTACTGATGATGGTAAAGGTTCTTAAGACATAAGTTATGATTGGCTGACATGATTGATGACTTCTACAAGTATATCCTTGATCCGCATTACTTGGTAAGCAAGAATTCAGCCGACAGATCAGAGTTTATGGAAAATATTAACTATTCCGAATGCCAACTAGAAAGGTAATGGAATCACTTGTGTGGATATATATACAAGATGGATTTAGTTGTGAGAGTTGTGAAATAGTGTATGCGAAGAAAAGCAGAAGAGCAGTGTGAAAGCAGTAAGGAAGGTTCGGTGTGTGAAAGGAGAGCATCACAGAAGAAGAGGAAAGATGAAGTGCAGCAGATCAGTATACTGAAACTCCAGCATATGTAGATGCTCCTTATCGGTTCAAGTATTGTATTACACTCTTTATAAATTGTAGACAGTGAGTCTCTTGTAGGCAGTGGGCCTCTTGTGAGCAGTGTGCTTGGGCAGTGAGCCCTAATTGGCAAGTGCCATTTTGTATTTCTATTCTTCTAACAAAGAATACATTCTTGGGTTAATCACCCCGTGGTTTTCTCCCTTAACAGGGTTTCCACGTCAAAAATATTGTGTCATGTGTATTTCCATTTTATGGTTATGTTTGTTTATTTGAGTTAATGCTGCATTAATTATTAAGAAAGTTTAGAAAGCTAAAATTATTAGGATAACTTATTCACCCCCCCTCTCAGTTATCAACAATTGGTATCAGAGCCAAGTTCCTCCTAACAGAGCCTAACAGCTTGAGGAAGATCTGGGAATTCAAATGGATGTATATGGTATAAGGGAGCAACTCAAGACTGCCCTTGATGATCTTGAGCAGTCAAATTCTAAAGTCAATGAATTGAAGGAAAGACTCAAACAGGCTGATGATTTCATAAATGAACTAAAAGGGAAACTGAGTCTCTCTATGAAAAAGAGAAAAGAGCACCTTCAGCAATTGGCAAGTCAAGGTGAAGCCAATGATACAAATGGAGATCTGAAGGAGAAAACCAAGTTGTGTGAAAAGTTATCAAAAGAGATCATCATGGTAAGACATGAGATGGAATCAGGAGTTATGAAGTTTACCCAAGAAATTGAAGAGAAAAGAAAAACTGAAGATGATCTAAGACAATCTCTCAAGGAGAAATCAGAAGACTGCCACAAGATGGATAGAATAATTAGACACCTTGAATCTGATCTTGAAGATGCTAAAGATAATGAAGAAAAACTTGAGGATCAAATTGTCTCTCTTAAAAGGGATCTTCAAACATCAAATGAATATAAAGAAAAATTCAAGATAAGTTCTGCTCAACTTGAAGTTCTTCTTGAAAGTCAAAAGAGGGTAGATGACAAGTGTGGTTTGGGATATGAGAAAGGAGAAAGCTCTGGATCCGGTCAGAAGAATTTTGGATCAGAAAATCCAAGGAACAGGCCTACAAGACCTCCGGTAAGGCAGCCTAATGCTCAAAGATATCCATCCTTCAATGGATACTGCCACAATTGCAATAACTTTGGTCATAAAGCTAATCAGTGCAGAAAGAGAATGAATCAGACTAATTCATCCTTCTCCGGACAGTGTTTCAACTACAAAAGGTATGGTCACAAATCTCATGAATGCAGAAATATGCAAATGAACAAATCATTCAATGGTAGATGTTTTGCATGCAATAGAATAGGTCATATGGCTAATCAATGCAGATCAAGAGGATATCAATCAAATATGCAAAGAAATGTTGTTTGCCAAATTTGCAATAAATCTGATCATATTGCAAAATTCTGTAGAAGCAAGAATCAGGACAAAAGAGGTCCGGTACATCATAATCATAATCAAGATAAGGGAAAATGAAAAGTGAATGCGGATGAAGTTCAAAGGGAGATGAACAAGATTTGGGTGAAGAAAAGTATAGAGAATGTAGGGGATGGGTCCACACCAGACTCTAGTGCTGATATTCCTTCTGGAATTAAAAAGTGAGCTCTGGCTCAGGGGGAGACACAAAGAAAACCTTGTTCCCCTAGCCAGTCAATTGGTGCCAGAACTGGCACAAGAAGAGTTGCGGATTAAAGGAAACATCCAAATAAACTATGGTTAAGATTTGGAAGATCTGCAAGATGTTTAAGATCAAGATTGATCCAATTCTTCAAGTCATCCGAATAAGGCAAACCAGAATGACTTAGTTCGAGCATTTATTGCAACTTAACATTAGGGTTTGTGGAGCAATATAAGGGGTTTCTCATTAAGCATTTGTTCATTCTGCATTCAAGAAGAAATGAAAAGAGGAGCTCTGCAACAAATTACTTCAAACTTCTCAAAGACCAATCGTTGGAGTTGAGTCAATCAGCGAATCATTCAAGTTCATTCCATGAACTCTACAAGCGCAAAAGGTATTCTCCGTTATCAAATATCTCTCTGTAAATCCTTGAATGATGAATACTCCAAATATTGTGAAGATCTCTGATAGGCCTCTTCCCAAATTCAAGAAACATCCATACAAATCCTTGGAAGTAGATCCCCTAGGCGCTTTTTCAAGCATTCCGCATGGGGTCTTGCATGTAGAAGATGTTAGGGTTTACATTCATGCAATCATTGAAGAATTTGGAGAATCAAGTTAATGGATATCTATCACAAGCAGTTAATAGATGATTCTTTTGAGATCAAACCTCAGTATAAAGCCATCTGGGATAACCATTTTGCACAGTGCATTCATTTCCCCTGTTTTGAAGAGGATGAATGGGTCCGGTATGTGTTGAGCAGAGTGCATGACAATTTCTTATGGTTGAATAGACCATTTAAGATCACCAAAGATGCAATTAGGGCAGTAACCGGTCTGCACTCATCCGGAGGGATACCTGTTCTCAAATCTGTCAAGAATCAGACAGTAAGTGATGCAACCAGATCAAAATTTGACAAAAGAGCTATGACAATTGAAGATATCATTGATCCGGATGTCAAATTTGCATCCATGATAATTAGTTACAAGATTTATCACTCCAGTAAGGAAAATTTAGTACCAGGAACTACAGTTTATACAGCCTATCAAATGCTAAAAGAAAATGCTGACTATGATCTGTCTGAGCTGCTTCTAAGCCAACTTTTGGAAAATTTGCAAAAGATCAAGAAGAACTCCTTCAAGTATGGCGGCCTGATACTCTGCCTATTCTTTTATTACATGAATGAGCTTCTCGAATCCAGTGGCTGGGTATGGCAGAATTATAGACCAGTAGCTATTCAAATCAGAGATTATATACATGGGCTTGGTGATGCCAAGGCACAGAATACAACTCTCTGGGGCTATTTCAAGAATTTTCAGAGCATGATGCAAGCAAGAGAGAGAATCCCTAAATCTTTAGTTGAAAAATATAAATATACAATATGCTTTATGGTAGAAACTGATCAGTGCCTAATGGAGGCAGTGGAGCAAAGAATAGTGTGGATCATGCCAATGGGGTATGAAGTGGATGAGAAAATTGTTGAGCTACATATTCAACATATGCTTAGTCAGCCAAAGGATCCTAAGGTAGAAAGGTTTGGAACCTTTAAAGAACTAAGTGTGAAAATCCATGTAGAGCTAAGGTAGCCAGAGATCAAGAGAAAGGTAAGAAAAGAAGTAGAAAACAATGCCAAAAGCTTTGGCATCTCAAAAGAGGCACTTGATACCAATAAGGAGAAGATGGAAAGAGCAGAGAAAGAGAAGGAAGGTGTTGAAAAGGAAAGTGGTCCGGTAGAAGCCCCCACCCGGACAAGATCCTCTAAGAGGTCCACTCCTACCACTGACAAACGCTCAAAAACATCAAAACCGGAAGCAAAATCATCCAGTAAAGTAGAGAAGAGAACAAAGAAAAAGGCAATGAGGTCCTATGCAAGCCAAAAGGATGAAGAAGAAACTGAATCAAACGAGGAGATAAAGAAAATAAAGAAGCAGAAGAAGGAAGGATCCGGTGAACCCTCTACCGGTAAAGACAAGGAAGAGATAGCAGAAGAATTCGTTGAAAGGCCTACTCTGTCTTTAGATGATGTCATCAAATCAATCACTGTGGATGGAAATCTCCAACCAATGGCTGAATTCTATGATGATTATAATGAAGCTAACCAGAAGATCTTGTAAGAAGCTGCAGTTAAGTATCTAAATATATATAATAAGGCTTTTATTGAAATCATATCTCTCATTCCCAAAAGCTTAGAGAAGGAATTAGAGATAAGAAGAATAATGCTAGGGCAAAGGATCTTGAAATCTGGGAATAGATAGCCATTCAACTATATCCTTCAATTGATTCAAAGCAAATGAATATGATCTTCAAAGACTGTAAGGATGAATTCCGGAGCAAAGCTAGAATGAATCAGCTCATGCTTGGTGAGACTGACAAGGTAGCCAAGGAAACAGAAGAGATCCTCCGGAGTGCCTTTAAAAAATTCAATATTCCTGTCATAAAGGACTTGGGTGCTGATCCCTCGGCCACAAGTGTTGAAGAAGAATCGACTGAGAAAATGGCAGAAGAAGTCATGGACACCGAATTAGAAAAGGGTAAGGACTTGGAATCCTTTGTTCCAGAAGAGGAAGTTCATAAACAGGCAAACATCTCTCCTCCGGTTTCCCCTACAGTCTCCGGATCTAAAGGAGAAGAAAGAATAGAGGAGAAAGAAGAAGAAGCGAAAGGAAGAGAAGAAAGTCAAGCTGAGAAGAACATAAGTGACTGTGTAGAAGAGAAGAAATCTCTGTCTCCGGCAAGAGACAATGCAGAAACTGTTAAGGACTTCTTGATAAAAGAAATGTTGGAGATTGATGAATCGGAGTTACTTCAAGGTCCATTTAACTTTGACTCTCTCTCCCTGGTTCAAACAATGAAGATAGCTTCATTTGCCAATGCAAAGGCAAAAGAAAAACTCCTGAAGTCTCACATGGAAGATTGTGAGCTAATAGAAGCTGCATCCAGCGTTTTAGAAAAGATCATGCCATCTTTTCAGAAGGATCACTCAGCCTCCTTATCAGGTAATCTTAAAGCTCTTGTTAGTTCAGTCAGCACTCATTTTGAGTCCTTAGAGAAATCAGCTGAGGAAAAGGTCCGAAAAGAGTTTTTGGATAAAAGATTATTTGAAGTAATAAGTCTAATATCAAATGATAGAAGGAATATGGATAAAGGGATAAATAGCTTAGAAAATGCTCTTAAAGATGGCGGGGAAATATATAAATTTTGTCTATCATGGTCCAAAGCAACAATGGAGATTGAGAAGAAAATGAAAGAACAGGAGACCCAACTAACAAAACTTTCTCAAAATTTTGATCCATTTACCTCATCCATAGTAAATCAAGAATGTCAAACCATTGCAGTCTTGGATGAAATTAAGAAGCTAGAGAAAGAAAAGAAAAGCAGAATAAGCAGGTTAGGTGAACTTAGAGGGATAATTATCCCCAAGTTAAAGGCCATGCATGAGGCCATAAAAGAAGCTCAGATCACAGCCCGGACCAGTGATCTGACAGATCTAAAAAGGGCAGATGTGTTTGCATTCCTATTGAGCGGTCATATATCAATTTTGGATAGAATGAAGCAAAGTTAGGTTGCAGAATTCGTCCAATTAAAGATAACTTTTGCAGACATTCTTCAGTATATGTGAGTATGTTATATGCGGCTAAGTATAGTTACAATTTGTTTGAAAATTTTGGTGTGCGGACCCCACCCTTTGCCATTAATGTCAAAGGGGGAGTGAGGAGCAGTGAAAAATGAGGAATCCAACTAAGGGGGAGCTCTGAAAAATGTGTATAAAAACAGAGCATCAGCCAAGGGGGAGCATAGTGTAAACACTTAGTCATTTTTCACTAAGTGTTGCCATCAATGCCAAAGGGGGAGATTGTTGGCAAGAGACAGTATATGGATTCATGAATGTTGTCATTGATGGCAACAAAGGTCAACCCACACATCCGCAGGACATGATGAGTCTCTACTGGAAGGCAGATTGCAGAGTGTTGTGATCCGGTAAGCAAGAACAGAGCATGTGGCGAGGTCTGACAAGTCAAGTCCAGATCTCTCAGAAAAAGTATCTTGGTGAAGTGCAGATTTGGGGAAGTCAAGAGGACTACCTTGAGTGATAGATTCCAAGGATTTAGCCTCCGGTGATCGATGAAGAAAAAGATATGAATACTTGAGTGTTGGGTTTCTGATTGACAGTGTGGACAGAGGAAGAACTGACTGGCAGAACATCAGACATTATTCCGGATGTGTTACTGATGATGGTAAAGGTTTTTAAGGCATAAGTTATGATTGGTTGACATGATTGATGACTTCTACGAGTATATCCTTGATCCGCATTACTTGGTAAGCAAGAATTCAGCCGACAAATCAAAGTTTATGGAAAATATTGACTATTTCGGATGCCGACTAGAAAGGTGATGGAATCACTTGTGCGGATATATATACAAGATGGATTTAGTTGTGAGAGTTGTTGTGAAATAGTGTATGTGAAGAAAAGTAGAAGAGCAGTGTGAAAGCAGTAAGGAAGGTCCAGTATGTGAAAGGAGAGCAGCACAGAAGAAGAGGAAAGATGAAGTGCAGCAGATTAGTAGACTGAGCTTAACCGGAACTGAACTCCAACATATGTAGATGCTCCTTATCGGTTCAAGTATTGTATTACACTCTTTATAAATTGTAGACAGTGAGTCTCTTGTAGGCAGTGGGCCTCTTGTGAGCAGTGTGCTCAGGCAGTGAGCCCTAATTGGCAAATGCCATTTTGTATTTCTGTTCTTCTAACAGAGAATACATTCTTGGGTTAATCATCCTGTGGTTTTCTCCCTTAACAGGGTTTCCATGTCAAAAATACTGTGTCATGTGTATTTCCATTTTATGGTTATGTTTGTTTATTTGAGTTAATGATGCATTAATTAGTAAGAAAGTTCAGAAAGCTAAAATTATTAGGATAACTGATTCAACCCCCCCCCCCCTCTCAGTTATCAATAATTCCTTGGTCTAAAAATAACTTTTTTTGAGATCGATATACAATAACATGTGTTGAGGAGTCATCTCATGGTTCTTCCTACATGTTGACACATTTTATATATTTATTAAATATTACTTTCATGGTTATCATCAATATTTTGCTCACATGGTGTACTGATGATCTTTTCCCATGATGATTGTAGGATCTCCATTCATTACAATGCTTAGATCTAATTTGTTCATAAGTATTTTACCCATGCTTATATTTTGTGCTTAAATGTTCAAGATGAATATGGATTTTCTTAATGCTTATCATGATGATATCTCACATATGATGTGTTTTCAAGATTTTATATCCAACATTTATGGTTATTCGCATTGCTACATAAACCTCACTAGAGGCAACATGAGGGGCAATGTGGTAACTTTGACTCTCTTTCTACTTTCAAGAGATATCATATTATCTTATACTAGGGTCACCTACATGATATCTTATCTATTGGTTGCAATTTCATGATTATGTGTTATTTTCTCTCCAAAATTATTAAATTTTGTGCATACAAGTTTGCTAACATCATTCTCTTATATTTGGTCATAGAGACTATCACAAGCTTATTCTATTTTATAATTGTTGATGGTAGTATCACTTTAGATACTTACATGATATCATATTAGCTGTCATTAGGAAGTATCATATCACATGCCCCTTAGCAATATCCTATAGCTACTAAGTGCAATATCACTTTAGTTGCTTATGCAATATGATGTCAGGGATTGTTAAGCAATATCTTTTATTTTTCCATAGATAGTTATTAGTTATGTTTATGCTTATTTTAGATGCTTTGGATAGATGTCACTAATTAATGTCTCTTTTGTGTTTAAAGGTTTTTAGATGGAGCACTCATTACAAAGGAGAAAGTACCAAAAAGTCATCTGCATCTATAATTGTACCATTTTGTGAGGGCCTAAATATATACTTTTTATGTTGGTTGCCTAATTTTACTTTGACAAATTACCATGGCAGTTCACATGCAAGTTAAAGTGAGAGAAAAATGAATGGTAAAAATTGCATACCTTACAATTTTCCTCTGCATTTTAAACTCACTTTGGCTAGGTTACCGATTATGCAATGACAAGTGTACAAGTGGCACGATTTTGCTAACAGTTGGTACATGACTTGATCAATACCTATTTCTAGCTACACTCATTCCTAGGAACCAATTTTTATCCTTAGATTCATCCTTTCCCTGCTAGGGTTAGATCAACAATAGTGCAAATGATCGTTTTTAGATGCATAATTACATAAATGACCTTAGATATTTTAAATTCAAATTGGGGGCCTATTTGTTTTTCCTCCACTTGACTATTATGTGTTGACTTGAAATGAGAAACATTTTACTTGCACCCTTGGTATGGTATTTAAGGAATAACCCTAATTCATTTAGAACATCTAGCAAATCTATGTAATGAAAACCTCTTACAAACACCAAAGAATATTAAAATTATTATCTAGTGGCACTAGCATTGCATCCACATTCTATGACATAGTGCATGATAACTTATCCTTGATCATGTTCAAAGTTGTTGACTAGGCATTCTTATGAGGTTTGATACATGGGAGATACTATCCTTATCATAAACAAACTCTTGACTAGAAAACCATGCTTTTGTGCAAGTTCAAAAACAAAGGTGAACAATTTCCAAGATTAAGGATTGTCACATATCAAATTATTACATAAGGATTGCATCCATGATTGTGAGATCAATTTTGAAATTGTGTAGAGTATATTTGTAGAAGTGACCCAAGTAAAGAAGGAAAATGTTACTAAGTGTGATGTACTCGACTAACATATTCCAGTATTTGTTGTAGAAACAAATCAACTTGGAACACTTGGTCGAGTCATATTCTACATCAAACTTAAATTCAATAAAAAAAAGAACTAGGTACCTTTTATTTATTTAAATTTCAAACATTAAATTCAATCTTTTGTCAAACCCAACTCTTATTCCTAAAATATTTGTTTGCCAATGCTTATTTAATTGATTTACCCTAAGATTTATGTAAAAAGTTATTTTTATTTCTTTACAATTGTATAACATCATATATTTATGTTTATGTGGTAAAGGTTTTATTAAGCATTTTAATATACATTTAATGATTGTAAGATTTTAACTTGTGTTTATTTTATGAATTTTTTTATAAAAGGTGACTTTTACCCTAATGTCTTCCAAAACTCCTAATCCTCTACACTCCAATAATTTGTCTCCTTCAGACAAGGATAATAGTCATCGATAGCAGGTCAATATAAGAACAATGAACAAACCAAATCAAAAAGGGCCACAAGTATGACTCCAATATTGGTGTTAGGGTTGAGGGCTCATATGTAGTTCATCATAGGGGATCTCCTTTAAAGGGTGTCATAGCTCAGAAAATTCTCCCCTCCAACAATTTGCCTGGTTGCCTCTCACAAGGGTATTTCTCTAATGCTCTTCCAGTTGGTAAATCAAATTACTCTGTGGTATGGGTGGGATATTTTGGAAATAAAAAATGAAGAAAAGAAGCTCACATAGATTTACAAGTTTCACAATCTTTGAGAAGTTTGGTGAATTTGAACAAGTGGATTATGGATACTTGGAAGCCTCTTTTGAAAGAAGAAATTTTCATTTATCCCTATGCAAAGGGTTTTTTCCCTTATTATTTGTGATTCTACTGTTGATAAGGATAGGTTTCTCCAAGGGGGACCATGGTCATGGAATAGTTCATCCTTGTTCTTGAAACCATGGCATCAAAAATTTGATTCCCCCACTAAAACCTTCATAGTAACCTCGGTCTAGGCTAGGTTGTCCAAGCTTCCCCTATAGTTTTGAGATGAGTCTTGCCTATCCTCCATTAGGAACTATATTACTAATATTCTTGTAGTTATAGATATTTAAGAACTTCATTCTCATTTCACCTATACTTGAATTCTTGTGGAATTATATTTTTCTAAAACATTATTTAAAAAAGTTTGGCTTCAAGTGAGTAATTGTTTATAGAATCAACAATTGGACTCTAAAGGAATTGTCTTCCAATGTAAATTGTGTTTCACCACTAGCCATTTGGCAAATCTCTACATAAAATACTCCTTCGAAGTTAAAAGGGATTAAATCAATGAAACATGCCACCTGGTGGAGAGGAGCATATTTAAGCTATCAATTCATTACTCCATACTATCATCTAAATGATTCTAAAACTCCCTCCTCTTGTTAAAAGCTCTTCTATTTTAAAGGCAACGGAGGTCCTTGGCTCTAAACAATCATTGAGATTGCTCTCTCCCTCCAATTCCAAGGCCGAAGGCCCCCTCCCTATAGAGGTTTCAAGGACAGACCTTAAGTCTACCATTGAAGGTTTTACAAATTTTTATTCAAATGAGTGAGCTACACTACAAAAAAAAGAGAATCTTCTTCCAACAAGGTGGGGTGGTGATCTTCATTAGATAGATGACTGTTATTTTTGAGGGCTTGTTCAATTACTTGAGATTGATAGAAGATGGATGATGCTTGGCTTTGACTTAACAACACCGTAGTTGATTTGCATTTTGTAAAATCTTTTACCCCCTATTTAGGGTCTAAGGCTGTTAATATTGATGTTTATTTGTTATTATTATTTTATGGGAATGGATCCCACACCCACATTATCAAATTTAAAAATAACATTTTATTCTTTATATATATATATAATTTTTATTAAAAATATATATTAAATACACAAATATATATATTCTTAGTCCACAATGTTTTTTAAAGCTTGTCAAATTATGTGATGTTTTTACCCTAATTTAACTATATAGGTTTTGAGTCAAATCCTTGTCAGCCCATATTTCATGAGTAATGGTTCATAAGAACCCAACTCTCATAAAACATGAATGGTTTACTTGGCATTCATTGCATCTAGGTGACGTTGATAGGGATGAAGCATTAGGATCTCCCATGGGATTACCCATCTTAGTACTACTCCAACTCAAACATACTTAACCAGAGTTTCCCCAAGGATTTAACACTTCAGCACACTTGAGTTGAAGTAGTATTAGGATAGAGAACCTCCCGGGAAGTCCCAATATCTCCTCCTAAGAACATCGCTTAGATGTAACGAATGTTAAACAAACTATTCATACTCATAAAAGACGAGTTATTGTAAATCACTATTCTTGAAATATAAAAACACAAAAAATAATTCAAAAACTATACAATCAAATCCTAATAAAACTTCAGACATATAATCATCATTAATTACAGGACAATTTTCTTCATTTATTATTATTATAATAAAATGCAAAAGGATTACTAACACAGACAGACCTTCAAGGTAACACTAAGACGCAGTTAGTAGGGCTGACCTTGCTTTGTTGATAAAGAGAAACCAATAAATGGGGTTATTAGTTTCATATGATTTTTTATTTGGTTGAGAGTGGTCGTTGTCTTCCCTAGTGGTATTAGGGCTAATTTAGACTGTCTTCTCTTCTCTTCCTTCATCTGCTGCAATGTGTCTATACCACAATCTTGTAGTGTTTATTTTCTTCATGTATAGATTTCTGCAAACTGTGGCTAAAAATTTAGGAAACTAGATTCTATAAACGTTGATGTTAAAAAATTTAATACAGTTGAATTTAAAAGCGATTGTAATCACTTTTATGAACTATAAAAAATTGGTATTTACCATTATATTCTATAAGTTCAAGTTTTCTTCACAAAAAGACCACATAAAATAAAAAATATTAGTGCACAAGAATGTCTTGCTGACACTAATAGTTTTTTTCCATTAAATTTTGAGGAGCCATGCAAGTACAGATATAATTTGCAGCTCTTCATTTAGAGTAGAGACCCACAAATCCTCGCACAATTCCTTCAACCCAGTAGATCAAGAGGCATTAAAAGTTAAGGAGTGGGAGAATTTCTACTGATTTTTGAGGATGAATGCCAGCACAAAAAGATGCAGGTTATCTTCATTGTAGAGCAGGGGCCTCAAAGTTCAGGTAAAGCGAATATACAACACCTATGTACAGAGTGTTATATAAAATTCATAATTAGGGAAGACACAGAAACAATGGTTCAAAGTTCAGTTTGGTAGTCTGGATCATGATATCCTGATTCCTGGAGATTAAGCAAGACAAATGGAGCCTGATGTATGTACATTGTAAAGACAATATTTCTTTAGAGGGAGATGAAATGAGAGAAGAATGAAGGACACTGCCCAAATTATAAGACCTATTGCTGAGTTAAATAAATAGACTTAACTCTTGGCAGAGACCATTCATGGAGGCTGCCATTATAAATTGATTATAATTAGGTGTAATAGTTAATATGATTTGAATAATCTCTGCTTGGGCAACCACCTTCAAATCCCATCCATTCTTCCCATTGGTCAAACCCCATGTAATTCTCATCAGCATAATATTCCTCTTCCTCATTTGCCTCCTCCAGAGTAGACATCACAGTCTGCACCATCATCAGTAAAGATTAAAAAAAGGAAACAGAATTAGCAAATCCTATTTTAAGATTGAAATATAACAGTCTAATAAGCAGGTGGATCAGAAACAAAATTTGAAGTTATATTATAAATTTGAAATGAAGTACCTGATAGGCCTCATTGATCTTGTGAAACCTCACACCACAGTTGTCTCCTTTACAGACATCCGGATGATACTGAAAGCACAGAGTGTCACCATGTAAGCATTGTAAGCTTTTTTTTAAATCAGTTATTTACACAACTCCCTTCACTGGCAATCAAACAGCAACTAAAACATATTTTAGGAGCTTCGATTGGCCTAATGAATTTATGTTCAGATTCTTCAGAACAAAATTGAGAAGAGCAAGAAACACAAAAAATCTCATGAAGCATTGACAAGATCCTATGGGCTAAAACACAAATACCCTTTTTCCGTTTCTGCTTTCAAAAAACTTTTTGGGGTTGATTCCTAAAATAGGCCAGAAATCTTTTCAAATGGGTTCACAAAAATCTTAGTCAATATTTGAAAAACGTTGACCAAAATTTCCATTTTAATCTTTTCAATGAATGTCCCAAAAACCCTGAGCCGTCTAATTTCCCCCAACTTTTGCATTTAAATCCTAACAAATTGAATGCAAATTCTATTACATATGATGCTATTTGCCTACCTATTGTTCTGAATCATTCATCAAAAACTTCCATTCTACACATAAAACCAGATTTTTTGAGAGGCTCCTGCATTATTTTGCTGGAATCTTCATTATGGGACTGACATTGCCTAATTTTTGTGGGTGGATTACAGAGTTTTAATTTTATTTCACTATTTCAAATTTGTACAAACATTTCACAAACAAAACCCCTACACTCTGTTTTTTCCCCAAGAATCACCAAAAAAACTAAATGGATATTTCGGTACCTGCAAGGCTAGCCGACGATATGCCTTCTTGACATCATTTTCAGTGGCATTGGGTTTCAATCTGAGCAATTTATACTCTTCTTTCAGTCTGCCATTGGTAACAGAGGCCATCGCTCTAACATCTCTGCTCTGCCACAAATTTCCGTTTTTTCTTCTAAACATGGTATTGGGGTTCCCCTTGGCACCCACAATCCTTCCAACCGTAACGGCCATGATCGATTTCTCACCCAAAAAAGCCCAACTGGAAAAAAAAAAATTAGATCTACCAAATATCACCCCAAAACCGGCTCAGAAGACAGACTTAAATCCAGGCTTCAATGTACACAGAAGAACAGCAGAATACCGCAGTTAAAATGTTGTGTATCATTGCTTGAAATAGATGATGAGATGAGCCCGTATATATTCTAAAATTCCTGTGGTCGATACCAGCGGTCGGCTGTAAAACCACTTAATTATAGGCCTGCCAAAGCAAAAATAAAATAAAATTAAAAGAAACTTTATAAGACACCACAGATAAGAAATGATATTATATAGCAAAGAGGGCCAATCACAAAAACGTGATTAGTAAGGAATGGTGAAAACCTGTCGTCTGACGTCACGTGATGTCACAAACCACTTTCGTGATAGCGACCGCTGGGCCCCACTCATTGATTGATCATTTACAATTTTACACCATTTTTGAAAACGACTTGTTAATTAAAATATAAATAAATGCCAACTGTGACAGGTGGACATATATTGACTTTTCTACAAGTTTAGGTTTCCTTTGTTTTTATCCGCTGTGGTTCCCACGAGTTCCACGTCATCATAAATATCTTCCACGTGTAACACAGCGTATGTTGTGGAAGAAGGGAATACTGGAGTCATGTTCATAGGGATTGAGTTTTTTGTCCCTTATCCATTTGGTCAGGAGTCACAAATTTCCACGTAAGCGATTCGGGATACCAAAGCAAAAATTCTTTCTAATCATTAAATTGCTATAAAATGATTAATTCATTTTATATTTTTGTATCTAATGGATTTAATGAATATCTTGTGTTTCATGAGGATTGTCCGTATAAAAAGCTTTAATTTATTGTTCTCATGTAAAAATTGCCCTTCCAATAAATCTTTTTATTTTGATTATCCATGATAAAAACAATAATAATACAAATTTGATCATTGATAATTCAATCCTACAACCTAAAGGGATTTATATGTACTTTATGGACTAGTAATTGCATCATGTGGGGTGTAATTGGTCATGTCTATAGAATAAAGGTGTAATAATATTATGAGAAAGAAAGTTAGTACATAAAATTATGAACTAAAAAAAAAAAATCGGGCAATCACCATTATATTCTATAAGTTCGAGTTTTCTTCACAAAAAGACCACATAAAATAAAAAAGATTAGTGCACAAGAATGTCTTGCTGACACTAATAGTTTTTTTTTTTAATTAAATTTTGAGGAGCCAGCAAGTACAGATATAATTAGCAGCTCTTCATTTAGAGTAGAGCTCCACAAATCCTCACACGATTCCTTCAACCCAGTAGATCAAGAGGCATTCAATGTTAAGGGGTGGGAGAATTTCTACTGATTTTTTAGGATGAATGCCAGCACAAAAAGATGCGGGTTATCTTCATTGTAGAGCAGGGGCTTCAAAGTTCAGATAAAGCGAATCTACAACACCTATGTACAGAGTGTTATTTAAAAATCATAATTAGGGAAGACACTGAAACAATGGTTCAAAGTTCAGTTCGGTAGTGTGAATCATGAAATCCTGATTCCAGGAGATTAAGACAAATGGAGCCTGTTGTATGTACATTGTAAAGACAATATTTCTTCAGAGGGAGATGAAATGAGAGAAGAATGAAGGACACTGCCCAAATTACAAGACCTATTGCTGAGTTAAATAAATAGACTTAACTCTTGGCAGAGACCATTCATGGAGGCTGCCATTATAAATTGATTCTAATTAGGTGTAATAGTTGATATGATTTGAATAATCTCTGCTTGGGCAACCACCTTCAAATCCCATCCATTCTTCCCATTGGTCGAACCCCATGTAATTCTCATCAGCATAATATTCCTCTTCCTCATTTGCCTCCTCCAGGGTAGACATAACAGTCTGCACAATCATCAGCAAAGATTAAAAAAATGAAACAGAATTAGCAAATCCTATTTTAAGATAGAAATATAACAGTCTAATAAGCAGGTGGATCAGAAACAAAATTTGAAGATATATTATAAATTTGATATGAAGTACCTGATAGGCCTCATTGATCTTGTGAAACCTCACACCACAGTTGTCTCCTTTACAGACATCCGGATGATACTGAAAGCACAGAGTGTCACCATGTAAGCATTGTAAGCTTTTTTTTAAAATCAGTTATTTACACAACTCCCTTCACTGGCAATCAAACAGCAACTAACAACATATTTTAGGAGCTTCGATTGGCCTAATGAATTTATGTTCAGATTTTTCAGAACAAAATTGAAAGGAGCAAGAAACACAAAAAATCTCATGAAGCATTGACAAGATCCTATGGGCTAAAACACAAATACCCTTTTTCCGTTTCTGCTTTCAAAAAACTTTTTGGGGTTGATTCCTAATATGGGCCAGAAATCTTTTCAGATGGGTTCACAAAAATCTCAGTCAATATTTGAAAAACGTTAACCAAAATTTCCATTTTAATCTTTTCAATGAATGTCCCAAAAACCCTGAGCCGTCTAATTTCCCCCAACTTTTGCATTTAAATCCTAACAAATTGACTGCAAATTCTATTACATATGATACTATTTGCCTACCTATTGTTCTGAATCATTGATCAAAAACTTCCGTTCTACACATAAAACCAGATTTTTTGAGAGGCTCCTGCATTATTTTGCTGGAATCTTCATCATGGAACTGGCATTGCCTAATTTTTGTGGGTGGACTACAGAGTTCTAATTTTATTTCACCATTTCAAATTTGTACAAACATTTCACAAACAAAACCCCTACACTCTGTTTTTTTCCCAAGAATCACCAATAAAACTAAATGGGTATTTCAGTACCTGCAAGGCTAGCCGACGATATGCCTTTTTAACATCATTCTCAGTGGCATTGGGTTTCAATCTGAGCAATTTATACTCTTCTTTCAATCTGCCATTGGTAACAGAGGCCATCGCTCTAACATCTCTGCTCTGCCACAAATTTCCATTTTTTCTTCTAAACATGGTATTGGGGTTCCCCTTGGCACCCACAATCCTTCCAACCGTAACGGCCATGATCGATTTCTCACCCAAAAAAAGCCCAACTGGAAAAAAAAAATTAGATCTACCAAATATCACCCCAAAACCGGCTCAGAAGACAGACTTAAATCCAGGCTTCAATGTATACAGAAGAACAGCACAATACCGCAGAAAAAATGTGGTGTATCATTGCTTGAAATAGATGATGAGATAAGCCCGTATATATTGTAAAATTCCTGTGGTCAATACCAGCGGTCGGCTGTAAAACCACTTAATTATAGGCACCACAGATCAGAAAAATTCAAAGAAACTTTATAAGACACCACAGATAAGAAATGATATTATATAGCAAAGAGAGCCAATCACAAAAACGTGATAAGTAAGGAATGGTTAAAACCTGTCGACTGACGTCACGTGATGTCACAAACCACTTTCGTGATAGCGACAGCTGGGCCCCACTCATTGATTGATCATTTACACCATTTTTGAAGGCGACTTGTTAATTAAAATATAAATAAATGCCAAAGAATACGATAATTTAATATTTAAAATGTTGTCCATTAGATCCTCAATTCTATATTTATCTGAGTGCTAAAGCTGGCGCAAATATTAGGGAACTGTGACAGGTGGACATATTCCTTTGTTTTTATCCGCTATGGTTCCCTCGACTTCCACGTCATCATAAATATCGTCCACGTGTATCCCAGCGGATGTTGTGGAAGAAAGGAATACTGGAGTCATGTTCATAGGGATTGAGTTTTTTGTCCCTTATCCATTTGGTCAGGAGTCACAAATTTCCACGTAAGCGATTCGGGATACTAAAGCAAAAATTCTTTCTAATCATTAAATTGCTTAAAGGGACAGGTAATTTATACTATAGAAATAATATTTGTATAATTAAATAAAATTATTAATTCATTTTATATTTTTGTATCTAATAGATTTAATGAATATCTTGTGTTTCATGAGGATTGTCTGTATAAAAAGCTTTAATTTATTGTTCCCATGTAAAAATTGCCCTTCCAATAAATCTTTTTATTTTGATTACTCATGATAAAAACAATAATAATATAAATTTGATCATTGATAATTCGATCCTACAACTTAAAGGGATTTATATGTACTTTATGGATTAGTAATTGCATCATGTGGGGTGTAATTGGTCATGTCTATAGAATAAAGGTGCAATAATATTATGAGAAAGAAAGTTAGTACATAAAATTATGAAACAGTATGAAGGGGTTGGTTTTTTTCTTTTTCATTTAATCTTTACAATAATGAAAGAGGATTAAGTGACGTGTTATATATGTTTTATCAAATTCCTTAACATAAAAATCACATTATGTACTTTATGGACTAGTAATTGCATCATGTGGGGTGTAATTGGTCATGTCTATAGAAAAAAGGTGCAATAATATTATGAGAAAGAAAGTTAGTACACAAAGTTATGAAACAATATGGAGGAGACGGTTTTTTATTTTTCATTTAATCTTTACAATAATGAAAGAGGATTAAGTTATGAGTTGTATATGTTTTATCAAATTCCTTAACATAAAAATCGCATTATATACTTTATGGACTAGTAATTGCATCATGTGGGGTGTAATTGATCATGTCCATAGGACAAAGGTGCAATAATATTATGAGACAGAAAGTTAGTACACAAAATTATGAAACAATATGAAGGGGACAGTTTTTTCTTTTTCATTTAATCTTTACAACAATGAAAGAGGATTAAGTGATGAGTTACATATGTTTTATTAAATTCATCCAACAAAATTGTAAGTTAGAATAGAAGAAACAATATTTTAGGCAATACAACAGGTATTCGAGTTGTCACCATTCAAGATGGTGGTAAAACCATTGTTATAGTCTTCTTCCAATGCTACAACAAGTGGGCATTGTCTTCTATGTTTGTTGTAGTAATTATAAATGACAAAGAAGCATTGATAACATTTGGTTTCTCTATTGTCTCTGTGTTTTCTTCTTTTGGTGTGTGATGACTACACATTTTCGGTATTTTCCTTGTCTTTTTAATGGCTTTGGTCACTTTCTCAGGTTTCATCCATCCAACCACTATTTTTTGCTATCCAAAATCTTCAATAACATTGTATATGCCTATAAAAATCATTACACTTAGTACAAGAACCATTAATAGAAAAATATTAATTGGAAAAAAGGTTATATTTCTGTGTAACAGAGTTGGAATTGTTACTTTGGGACGGTTTGAAGGGCCTTGCATATCTTTTGTACACATCCATTACAGTCCACGTAGATTTGTATTTCCATTACTTTTGGTCTCTATTATAGAAGAGATCACAATCATCAGCATATATTTTTAATTTTAATTATCTTACAAGTGAGACAAATAAAAAGAAAAGACCACCTTGAAAAAACAATGTGAAAAAAATTAGATTAAAGAGAAAAGCCTCTAGATGAAACTATTTGAAGTTGATTTCTAAATTCTATGAAAATGAACAAAAAAAACAATGCAAAGCATTAGGAGGCAAACCTCAATTTGCAACACCATGAGTAAGCTAAACTCATTGAAGATCGAAGATAAATTATGTTCCTATTATGAGTTGCTTTATAAGTATAGATTTTTATATCATCTCATTTTCACACATCCAAACACTACCTAGGAGCAAACATAGTTTGTTGAAATAATTATGGTGCAATAATATTATAGAAAAGAAATTTAGTACATAAGATCATGAAATAATGTGAATGGGGTAGTCTTTTATTTCATCTAATCTTTACAATGGTGATGGGTACAATAAGAGTGGAGAGACTCATCCACCGAGTTTTTACACAATCATCCTACATCCTTCCTTATTGCAGTTCTAGTGACACATGCTAGTGGTCTTTGTCAAAGGCATGTGGGTAAAAACAAAAAATAACATGATGTAATAAACCATCAAGGATGATGAAAAGGGATACTCTCCCTTTCAAATCTACAACAAATACCAACACAACAGCCTATGCAAGAAGGCTACAAATGAAATAACACAGCTAAAAATTGAAGAGAAATATGAAACACAATATTTTATTTAAATATGAAAATTCATTACATCAAAATGAAGCCTATGAGCTTCCTGGAATCATACATGCAACACCTGCAACAAATAAATTTCTCAACATCCTGGACTCATTCTGGCAACATCTAAGTATGCAAAAATTTTCTCCTTCACCAAATGAGCAAGCATCAATATATAGAAATTGTGTGAGAAGAAACCACTATTGGTTTCTTAAAACAACCTCCACTAAACCACCAAGAAAACCCACCACTTTCATCCTATCACTGCTCCCTTATTTTTTGGAATTTTCTAAAATGGTTTTTGGGTTTTGTGCGCCTCCTTCCCATCTTTCTAGAACATTTTGAATTTTTCTATTTGAATTAGAAATGAGAAAGTAATGACCATTTTACTGAGATTGGGTCTCATAATTATGACCCATACATGCAACAACATGCAAAGTTTGTGGCCAACATGCAAAGAATGCAATTGAACATGCAATAACATGCATACCAAGTGGTCCCACCTAGAAATGGGATGCCCAAATGGAAGATTCCACCATTTATGCCTTTGAAACATTTATGAAAGTATAATTCCTAAAAAATTACATTTACCAATATGCCCCAGGAAAATACATTTGTTGCAAATTAAAATATTAATTTCTCAAGCCCACAAACCTTATTGAAAACATACAAACAAAATTAAAATATTTTGGTTGATACAGGATCGCTAGTACGCCTAGATGCTCTTGCATCAGACACCTAGGGTAGGAAAAATTTTGTGAATATGGATTCACAAAATGGAGTTGAGTGGTAGTTCCACTCTTTCGAATTACAAGCAATCCTCAACAAACTCCATCACTAAATTTAGTACCTGCAATTATTTATTCTTTTTGCTCTTCCAACACTTAACCAAAACAAACAACCTCCTCCTTTGACAACTTTGCTCTACACTCAACCTCATGAATGTGGAATCATTTCCACCATAAGCCAACCACCTCCTAGTGTAATTCACATCTTCATCCAATCTTGTGGTATTCAACCCACCATAGTCCATCCACCTCCACCAATTTGCACCTGCACTTAACTCTGCAACACCATACAAATCCTTCTCTGCATACCAATCATCTCTAACAAAATCTAACTGAACCATATCATCTGCATTCACTAACTCATCCATCTCAACATGAAAATAATTATTCTCAAATTCACAGAAATTTGAATTTACCTTTTCATCACCTGTTCCATCTTCAACTTTATTTTCTTCTTTCATGCCTTCTACAAGACATGCACTGTACCACTTATTTTTCCTATATCTAGTGCAACAAATTCAATGTTAGTAACACAATCAATATATTCATCCTTTCCATCCTGAAACAAATTTTCATTCATACAAATCTCTTTATCAAACTCCTCTTTTACCTTCACCTCATGTTTCTCAGTTTTAACATTCTCAAATTGATTCATTTCTACAACAACTTTATCCATTTCTAAATTCTTATCAAAACATACATTAAAATCTGATCTTACATCATTACTTTCTGCTACAAATTTCACCACTGCAGTTCTTTCTTCACTATAACTCATCATATCATTCAAACACAAATCAGATTTGATTCTAATCTCATCAAAATCTGATATCCCTCTTTTCCTTATTACTACAACACAATTTTCAACTTCCTCATATATTCACCCATTCCATTCACATAATGCATAAGCAAACCAGAATCACCGACTAACTAACAAAATACAAGTTTTACCTCATCTTTTATTGTTGCAACTTTAGTGTCTTCTTCAATGTTCTCCATTGCACTCAACTATTTTGTTGTTGCAACCTCTTTAATCTCTGCTGCAGTTTTCTCTTCCTTCTCACTCTCTTTCTCTATGCCTTCCTTAAAGCACACTTCTGCAATATTTTCTCCTTCCTGTTCACTTGCATACACAACTATGACAAACGTTTTGCCTTTCTTCTTTGGCATTATGTCAAACACTTGCCACACACTCTCAATTTTCAACCTCTTAGGTATAGACTGCCTCACACTTGGTGATTTGTCTACACACAAATCACACACACACCACCACAGGTCCTGGTGCAAACTACCTCACATCGGCGCTTCTACCTACACACTCAGGAACTCCCGCTCTGATACCATTGATGAAATGGGAATACTCTCCCTTTTAAATTTGCAACAAATACCAACACAATTAATTCATATCTTGCAACCTTCAATCTGGAAATGATAATTAATTCATAATTATGACCCAAACATTCAACGACATGCAAAGCTTGTGGACAACATGCAAATGCATGCAAAGAATGCAAATGAACATGCAATAACATGCATACCAAGTGGTCCCACCTAGAAATGGGATGCCCAAATGGAAGATGCCACCATTTATGCCTTTGAAACATTTATGAGAGTATAATTCCTCAAAAATTACATTTACCAATATGCCCCAGGAAAATACATTTGTTGTAAATCAAAATATTAATTTCTCAAGCCCACAAACCTTATTGAAAACATATAAACAAAATTAAAAGATTTTTGGTTAAAGATTTTTGGTTGATACAGGATTGCTAATACCCCTAGATACTCTTGCATCAAATGACAATATGAGAATATTTTATTATTACTTTGGATGCATAATCCAAATAGAGGGAGTAAAACTCAACTCATGGAAAATTGTAATAATCAAGATTTGTGAGGTAATCTATCATGCTTTCAATTATTCTTAGTGAAAATCCCATTTTAATTTGGCCAAAGAACCTATGCATATCATCTTCAAGGATGGCTCCATAATAATCTACAAGGTTAGTTAAAGGATATCTAGAAAAACATATACTATTTATTACTCTTGTGGAATACAAATTTAAAATTGTGTTTATTCTAGAGTCCAATATTCTAGAGTAAGATGCCTTATAACAACATATATACAATATGTGCTCGTTGGATGAATAGTGATGGGAGCTTCTTCCAATCCTAAGGCTTCCATTATGAAAAATCATAACCTTGAATGTTGGACTCCCAACAATTGAATTTACCATAGTCTCAATCATTTCAAGCCACCTAAAATGTTGAACTCCCAATGATTGAATTTATCATAGTCTTGATCATTTCAAGCCACCTGTTAGCATACCAAGAGTAATAAATCTAGAACATCATATGGAAGAGTTTGTGGATCTTTTGGGTCTATTGTTATGGTTACCATAGAACTTTAAAACCTTAACTTGTTTGAAGTTTATTTATAAATTATATTAAAATAAATATAAAAACACAATGTAGAGCATTAGTGTCACACCCCAAATTTTGACTATGTTTTTTTTTTACTTCCACATAATTAGCAGTTAATTATGCATGAGTTAATGATTTGACGTTAAGAAAAAATGTCAGGATAAATCAATAATATCATGAGTTTATGTTTATATGTTTAGAATTTAGACATGTGATTATAAGATGTTATGATTTCATAAGGTTTACGAATTGACTAACAATACACTAATCTTAGTTTGGTGATTGTAAGTTGTAATCAGGAAACAAGTTTTTCCACCCTCCAAGAAAGAAGGAGAGCATCATCATAGAGAAGAGAATAGACGTATGGATAGAATGGATTGGTTGCCATTTAAGTCTCGTGCTCTCACAAGTTTAGTGAACATTCGTTGAGTTTGGTAAGTTGTATTCGGCCAATTGGTCTAAGTTTGGTTTCGACTCGACAATCATTGATTTGTTGTTAAGATCCATTAGTGTGGTTTTTATCGAGAACTAAGTCAAGAAAGTATGACCATCAACAAGGAATAGTCAATAGTCATTAGTTCTTATATGATATGAATATAGATTATATTCAAGGGAAAATATTTATTGTGGTTAAACAATTTCATTTCGATAATTTTTTATTTGGAATTGCATTTTGATAACCTATCTATTTTGGCGTTTATGCAAGAAAGAGAGGGGGAGAATACCTCAACCCCATTCTCATAGCTTATTGTGTGTTCGAGACAACGTATGTATACGTTGTGTACAATGATATTATGTTGCTAGATTTTTATTTAGTTTGAACTAATAGTTTAAAAAATGTTTGTAGTTGATGTGTTTTTATTAAGGAACATGGTGTTGATTTCATACTTAATGCAACACTCAATTTCTTTCTCTCGTGATTGAATAGAGAGAGAAAGGAGGAGTTTTGAATGAATAATGGAGCTGTCATTATGACTAGTAACTCCATTAACCTCGCATGCCCCATGGAGTTTTATTAGGCTAGGATGCAAGAGGAAATTCAGGTGGTTATGGAGTGCATGCTCTATTAAACATCGCAGGAGAGGCACCCAAAGGGGAGGCATACACAAGAAGAATAGCATTGACCTTCTTTGGTGGAGGAACTATCGATAAAGAGAGACTGTAGCTCATTGTGGAAAGAAGGTGGAGAACTATTGAAGCACTTTAAGCCTCTATTCACCTTCAAACTCAAACCAGGTTCAATACTTTTACTAGAAAAATATTATTATAGACTAAATTTATTTTTTATTGTATCGACACTATAGTATGTTGTTTTTGAGGCCAATAAGCTTGGTAACAATTATGTTGAAATGAGGTCTAAGAGTCTTTATCTATGTGTATTCTATTAGACCAAAATCTCCTTAGTTTTGTAAAGTCGTATCATTGTTCTTAGTAGTGACTATGTTTACCTTTCCTTTCTACGCCTATTAAAGGCTAAGTAATCTCTGTATATATTTATACAGTTTAGTAAACTAAAACAAGCTGAAAGGCTAAGATATATATATACAATATAGAAAACTGATGTCGGTTGAAAGGCTATGTAATCTTTGTATAATATCTGCAGCATAGTAAACTATGCAGTCTGAAAGGCCTAGTGTGATGGGTATACTATACACAGTATACATTGTAGTAAACCTTGGCATACCGAAAGCCATGTAGTTGGTATTTAAACACCAAATATAGATTGAGAAAATCAAGCTAAGGCCGATAGTATGCATTTATATTCTTTCACAGTCATATAATGTTCAATTCTTGATATGGGACAGGCCAATGCATGAGAATATATCTCTGCAAGAAGGCCAAGGTAAGACCATGATGTGTTTATATAACCATTAGTAAACCAGATCAACCACTAGTTATATATATCCATATTCATGAAATTTAGACACTGAACTATTTAAGAACTCAGATGGAACATAGGAGTCAAGTTGTTTATGATTAAGAAAGTATAGACATTGATAGATTCATATTTCACAATGTATTATACATCTGAGTTTTGATGTTTTAATCAAATGTCTTTGAGATAGATATTCACATTTTTTTTTGTGTGTGTGTAAAATATCATTTTATTTCTATTATAGACTCAAACCTATTTAAGTGAAAATTTTGAACTTAGTCAAAGAGTACTTATGATAATGATAGTATTCATTAAGATCTTATATGAATGAGGATGTACCTCATGTATTGTGTTTATAAGTGGTCAAGAGAAGACTAGAAGTTTTCATTTCCATGATTATATTATTATAAAATTTTACTTTTGAGAAAGCAAGAGTACTCGTTATATCAATGTATTGGGTTAGAGAATTAAAAAACCCTAGAATCAACCTAGAAGGGTTTATAAGATTTAAAAACTCTTAAGTCAATTAAGTCATTGATTTACTTTATTGTATTTTATGGTCGACAATGATTAGTCAAGAAACCATAGATCAAGACAATATAATTTAGGAAAGTCTAAGAAGTATCTTGATAAACTTAAACGATTTCTTGAAGAAGTCGAAACTTGATATATAGCACATGAGTGTTTTATCTTTAGGTTATTGAGTAGAATGACAAGAAGTCATAGACCCTGGTATTTGCAAGTATGCAATGTGGGACTCTTTGAAAGGTTAAAATCACCTAATTCCTTATATTTCATTTATCTTAAATTAAGAATTAATTCTAAGTCAGATCGAAAAGATTGAGTTAGTCAAGATAATTCATGTTTAGAGGTACTAGTCAAGTAAGTCAATTTCTGTAGGATGAGGTAGTTTCCATGTCGAGTTAGAAGTGTGTGAACACACTACGTTTATTGCAAATTTCTATTTATATAGAAACTTTGGCCCAAGTGATGCATTTGTCTTTGCATGCATTAGTTGGTTCATAATGTCTAGATGGCATGACCTATCAAAATGATCATACTTAGCTAGAAGATTGTCTAGAGTTGTATGGTCGATTGAGTTACGTAGGACACAACACTAGGACTCATATGGAAACCTATTGGTTTCTTATTTCTATACTCTTCATAAAGGGTAGGACCACTTCTAGGAAGGAAGGTGTGTGGGGGACCACCGATCTATGGATGGACGTAAAGCGCTCTAATGATGCTCTCCCTCTGTAAAAGAAGACTCGTCGAGACTTGTAAGACAAATACCAAGATTCCAGATGTAGTGTACTTTATGATTGACTTATGATTATCAAACTTATGTAAACTTGTTCATATTGCTAAGTGCAAAATATTTGTAAATGTAAAGTGAAATGATTTTGCTATGATATTATCTTTGAATATAATGTATTTGCAAGGTTGAAAATATTAAGAAAAGATATGCATTTATTTATTAAAAATATGTGAATGATTAAAAAAAGTTCATTCATATTAACATGTTAATTTACTTTCTTAGTAAATTTTGTGAGTAATTCCTAGTAATATGAGATAGTATGTTACAATTAGAAAGAGTCATGCCTCCAATTGGGATGCCATGAGTAGGTTGAAATTTGTTGAAGACCATAGACAAATTATGTTCCTATTATGAGGTACTTTATAAGTATAGATTTATATATCATCATCTCATTTTTCACACATCAAAACACTACCCAACATGTAAAATTTTCTGAAATGAAGGTGTAATAATATTAGGAATATGAAGGTTAGCATATAAAATCATGAAATTGTGTGAAAAGGGTATTCTTTTACTTCATTTAATTTACATCTAAGTGCATACAATCAAAGTAAGTCTATATTTATGTATCATCATCTCATTTTCACACATCCAAACACTACCCAACATGTAAAATTTATTGAAATGAAGGTGCAATAATATTACGAATAGGAAAGTTAGCACATAAAATCAATAAATAGTGAGAAAGGGGCAATCTTTTTTCGTCTAATTTACACCTAAGTGTCTACAATCAAAGGATATATAGATTTACATATTGTTAAGCTCTCCATAGTTGTTGTTCTCCTAATCATCGTTGGAAGACGCCTCTTATGGTGATAGTTTGTAATCACTATCATAGAGAAACATATTGATTTCAATTTAGATGGTGGATTTCACTACATGAAGAGTCAAAGTGCCTAAGTGTGCATGTAAATATTTGAATGACAATGTTATAGAGTGAATGTGGAGTTTGATATAGTAGTTGGAATGCATATGTTCTTCAATCCATTGTTGTGTTTGGATTAGTTGATTATCTTCCATTTCATTAGCCTTTACTAACTTTAGAAATTGTAAACTAAGTTTTCCATTTAGATTGAAGTTGTTGATAACAACTAGGTAGATGATCATTACCTTGTATATGCAATTTCCAAGAAAGAGATCACAAAGTTCTTGGTATAAGCTATACTTGACCATCCAATTAGATCTCGAAGTAATATTTTGGCAGGTTTATTGTGGAAATCAAGATTCATCATAACCTTATGGTCATATTTGAAGTTGAATAGCTCATTATAAGAGTGATTTTACTCTCTCCAGGGGCTTGTAATATTCTTGTCATCTTGTATATAAGGAGATAAGGAACTTGGAGTTCTACAATTTTGAGGAGCACTTGTTCTATAAGTAGATTGTGATAGTTTGATAGGAAGTTTGAAATCCATGATTCTTCATATTGATACATCTTAATTAATTTTGGGTAAGGTTTGTATATGGTCACCTACAACATAGGAAAACAAGTTATGCAATGTTGTTTTTAAATGTGACAAAAGCATTTTTTCCAATTAAAATTACCTACAAAATCAAATAAACAAGTTGTTACATTAGTAAACATGATATTTCCACAGTCCATGATAATCAAATGAAAAGCAACACAGTTTATCCAGAAGCTTTTCATTTAAGTTGTTACATGTTGTAATTATAAATGTAATAGAGGCATTTTTTCAAATAAACACACTAAATAACTATGTGTTGGGGTCCAATGAAAATAGTTAGACATGTAATGCTTGGAGATCAAGTCTTACAAAAGCTAGTTAGAACAAGATACATATACATGAGTTCAATCACATGGCAAACGTTACTTCAACCTAATATAATTGAGATTTGCCTTTACTTTTTTGTATTAAATAACCAAGTTGTGTGTGCATGTGTGAATTGCTTCACCCTTCCCATTTCCTTTGATGTTAACAAAAGTGAGAGATGTATCAAGATTATGGATGATTTGACACCTAAAATAAACATTGGTCTATAAATGATTTGATATGTGAACCTCTAGACATATTTCTTAAAGTAAGTCATTGCTCTATTGCTAGTTAGATGTTTATAATCTTAATAGAGATAACTCTAGTCCCAATTTCTATCTGTGAGCTCTCCTTTAAAAAAATTCATTGCCCTTTTTTTCATTGCTTTAGGAATGTAGGCATGAGAGCACTTTTAGGGTTAGGGACCTCTATGACTATTTCAATGTTAAATTGAAATGTCTTGATTGTATCAATCATAATGTATCACCTTAGCAAGTTAGGAATTTTATTGTGTAGTTATCAAGCTTAGTTAAGAGAAACTTAATAAAATTGTATGAACAAGCTTGATGTAATCATATTTAAGTGTTGTCATGTTTGAGGTACATGCATTTGAAGTTTTCTCTGTAAGGAGCTATATTGCTAGAAATAACATAAGTATTATGCATAATTAAGCTCTACATGGTATTTTTTTTATTAAATACCTACTATAATTGGATATTGAATGTAAAGAGTAGGGTTAGTAATGTGTTTCTCATGTTCTTTTTTGTTCATATACTTTATCACTTGTATTTAATGTGGAGTCCTTACTACTTGCCTATGTTGTTCTTGGCATTCACCTACACATCAATTAAGAATATAAGTAACATTGTCACGATGAAGTTAATTTGAATTACTGGGGACAATATAAGTAGATATGTGTACCCAAATGTGTTATAAGGATAATAGTTGTAGATGAGCCTCTTCTTTCTTCTTGATGATGTTATAAGGATTGTTTTTCATTCTTGAGTACTAGTTGAAAGAGAAACTAGGTGCTATGTGAAGGCTTTCTATGTATTTGACTCTCAATATAGCTGTAAATGTTAGGCCATTTATTCGAATCTCACCAATGTGTATTGAAGCTTTGTTCAATGCGATCCCTTGTGATTTGTGAATTGTAATTGCCCAAGTGATGGATAAGGCAAATTGTATATGATTACCATGTGTTATAGTTAATAAAGGCATGTTCATTGAATTTTTTACCCCATGTTGGGCCACTATAGTTATCAAATTGAACTATCACATACATTGACGTGTGTAGGGTTTAGAATTGAGATTGTAAATAATAGTTGTGATTTCTCCTAACAACCCATTGACAAGTTCAACTTAAATCCATAAGTTTGTTGTTAGCATCACCCATTGGCCTATACAAAGAAGTGCCTCTTGTTGGAGCAAGTCATCCTCAATACCATTGCCTGCTTTTCATCAAGTGTATTTTTTGTGACACTAAGTGTACTAGAAGATTTAATAGCTTCAACATCTTCCTATTATGTAGAATGGCTAGGCTGTTGGTGGCAAATAAATGCATGGAGACATCAAATTATTCTCATTCTGTTGTATTTTGTGATATATTTGTGCAATTTATTAGTGTTTCCCAATCATGTTGCATTGGTTTTACATTATGTACTTTAGTAATATGGCACGGAGTTGTGTTTGGGTATGACTATCACCTTCTATTCAAAATATTATTTCTAATGTGACAATTGCAGTAAATGTTTGCTAGAACATCCTTATAGTTGAGTGTAGTACACCACATACCTTCACAACAGTTATTACACAGTTGTTAGCATCACCCATTGGCCTATACAGAGAAGTGCCTCTTGTTGGAGCAAGTCATCCTCAATACCATTGCCCACTTTTCATCAAGTGTATTTTCTGTGACACTAAGTGTACTAGAAGATTTAATAGCTTCAACATCTTCCTATTATGTAGAATGGCTAGGTTGTTGGTGGCAAATAAATGCATGGAGAGGTCAAATTATTCTCATTATGTTGTATTTAGTGATATATTTGTGCAATTTATTAGTGTTTCCCAATCATGTTGCATTGGTTTTACATTATGTACTTTTGTAATATGGCACAGAGTTGTGTTTGGGTATCACTATCACCTTCTATTCAAAATATTATTTCTAATGTGACAATTGCGGTAAATGTTTGCCAGAACATCCTTATAGTTGAGTGTAATGCATATATAGACTCGTGTCCATGATTTTTAGGCAAATAATGCAGTTGTAGATATCATGGTTGTGGGAGAATAAACAAGGCTTGTGAACTATTTAACACACAAACACAAGGTACTATGAAATATTATCCCATGTCTCTTTAGTGGAGAGGCTTGTGCAAATTCTGTGCATTATGTGTTTAGAGCTTTTGGAAGCTAAGCATTATGAAATAAAACTTAAGGCAGGGTAGTGGTCGATGGATGGTTAGTGTTTAAGCATTTTCAATTGGGCATCATGGATGATAGGAAAGGAGATCGATTAGAGTCTTAACAAAACACTAAATCTTGGCCATATGAGGCTTTCCATGACTATAAAAAAGAAGCCTCAAGCTCTAAATCTTGACCATATGAGGCTTGACAATGTATTAATACACATGCAAAGCAAATTCATTCAAAGTTGAGTTAACAAATAGAGTAAAGATTCTATCAGGTCAATGAGAAAGTCCATGGCCCAAAGTGCTCTATAAAACCCAAAGGAAGCACATACAAATCATTACAATCCTCAAATCAGCAATTACCACAAATCACAAATCACCAAACAAGCATAAATCACAGCTACAACAAAAACTTGGCATACATTCATTCAAGGTCAGGCATACTCAATAGTAAAAGCATGCACAAAGTATGTCAACTATTTGACAAAATGACCCAATGAAATGTATACACAAAAATTGTGAACTATTTTGACCCAAAAAAAACCTTCAAAATATTAAAGTATGCATAGAAATTTCAGCCTTAAGACCATATTTAGATGCCGCAACTCTATAGAGAAGTGGAAAATATGCAGATACCTAGTTTGATGAAATAAATAAATAGCAAAAATCTTACTTCGAATGAGGCTCACATGCCCTCAGATGGAGCCCATCAAGAAACTATATAGAGAGAATCTACTGCAGCAAAAAACACATGCGGACTCCCTTTTTTTTCAATCTTTCAATGAAATCTTGAATGATTTTAAAAAAAAATTCAAAAGACTTAAAGAACAAAGTTAAATTTTTGAAGCAACTTTAACCGATTTTCCAAATTTGCAGAAAACCAAAGCAGAATTAGCACATTAATGATATATAGCAGGAGATTGTCCACCATGGTCACCAAAGATGTAAACATGCAAAATCCGAAAAGCTATTAGCAAATGAATATTCAATGAAATCATAATTCTATTGTAAAAAAAAATTATGATTACTTCAGATAGAGCATACAAATGGAAATTAAACAAAGCAAATAAATACAATTTTACCATCAATCTCCATTGAAAGTAGATTTGCTCCAAACAATTTAGGATGTGGTTGCTCTTTGATAAAATGATTAATATTTTGATAACATATGGCTAACATAAAAATGGATTAGAAAATGAGAACATGAAGCTCCTATTTATAGATTTTTTGGGAGAGGAAATCAAGAGTGGAGATGAAGTGAAAAGATCGACGGTGGAGGATGAAATAATATGCATGTGAGGACTTTCCTAGGATTGAGGAGAGGATGAAGGGTCGGGATCAAACTTTTAAAAAATGAAGGGCTAGGGTTGCATAGGAATTTATTGCAACCATCCTTTATTCTTCAAAATTATTGAGGGAATATAGCAATTTGTTGTAACTATGCAATATGTGTCCCCTTTATTCTTGGAAAAGGTGAAGTCAAGGTGGAAAGAATATAGCCATTTGTTGTAACTATGTAATATGTGTCCCATTTAATCCAGGAAAAGGTGGAGAGAATATAGCCTTAGCCATGTGAGGTGGAAAAGAGGATAATTAAATAATAAAATTATTTAAATATGTGTGAGAGGGAAAATGACTAATTAAATAATAAGATCATTTAATTAGTGTGTGGAATACATTAGGTGGGGTAAATCAACTAAATAATTAGATCATTTAGTTAATTGAGAGTAAGGTTGTACTAGGACAAATTTAGGTGTCTACAGTTTGTGTGTTTGCAAGTTTGTGGTTAGTAGTTTATGGTAAATAAAGTTAGCATATTTCACCGCATTAAGGAATTAGCTTATGTGGTTTGAATTGTTTATGGTTTGTTTATTTATGTTGAAATTTGAGGTTGATTGGGCATTTAGCTATGGTTGGTAATTTGGTTTGTGAAGTGTTTGTGAGTTAACAGTGTGTTCAGTTGAAACTATTTTTGTTTGCGGAAGGTTTATATTAGGTTTGTGCCAAAGGTGGATATTTGAAAAGTGTGTAATAACCGTTGTGAAGGTATGTGGTGTACTACATGGAGATTCTCCACTGTTTGACTATTGTAATTTTGTTAATTTTAATCAGCAACATGTTTCATGTGGTTTTGGGCTTTGCACCATCTTAAGGCCAATGCGGGTCATGTGAGAAGCTTGAGGGTGATATATATAGAGGGTTTTGCATCAATTGAAAGAAAGTGAAAAAGACTAAGAGGGAGTAAATGCATAGAAGGTAAGCTCACCAATGAGACCTGAGTGAGATTTGAGAGGTAAAGTGTAGTAAATAGAAGTATTACGTGGGATACAATCTAAAAAGATTGAATGTCGCATGTAGGAATATTATCTAGTGGTGAGAATTAAATGTACTTATACTTGATTCATTGTGTAGCCCATACGACATGTCTGTGGTAAAATTTTGAGGTTATATTGTACCAAAAATTATTATGTGTCTGATTGCGACAAGTCTAGAATTGGTGTTTCCATAGTTTAGTGAGTGTTTTGCATGTAGGGAGCCTGTGGGACAACTATCCATTTGTGTAATCTTGTTGTAATCAAATAGTTATGGCCTAGCATGTAAGAGGGCCCACTGCGGAAAATCTTGAGGTTGTAATTCAATGATAATCATACAAGTTGTCTAATGAATAACATGTAGTGTCTTATGTGAATTTTTGTGGTTTGCAGCAAGTTGTGTGTGAGTTATTGTTGTGGGTTTCATGGTTGGATAGTCCTTTGTTGGACCCTCCTACCATGACTGTGTCAATAAGGTAATAAGTTCCTAGTGGATATAAATATAAAGGGTGGCAAGAAGATAAAACAATGGCATGAAATTGGAACTATTGGGTAGGTCCCCAATGTAAAATATAGAAATAGTAGAAGCAAAAATGTGATAAAGAAAGGCATGATGCTCTCAGTGTAAGGATAAATTCTAAGGATATGTTAGAAGGATTGCAAGTAGTATAGAGGGGATGTTCTAAAGGCATGATATGGTAATGTAGACTCAAAAAAGTGACTCTAAAAGTGAAATGTATCAATATAGGCTCTATCTTATCATGATATGGAAATGTAGGCTCAACAAGTAACTCTAGAAGTGAGATGTGTTGGGACTTGGGTGATATTCACTTATAGAGAGTCCTTGTAGAAAGAGTTTGCCTATAAAATACATTTTGGTGAGTTTTAGGTATTGTGGTATAGAATTTATGTTGACTAATATGTGGTGATGTTGTGGTAGTCAGTTACGGTGCAACATACATGGTTTGTCTACGTGTGGTGGTGCTATGACAACAATTGCAAGTCATCTAGATGAAGAACTCATAACTACATAGAGTTAGTGTTTGTTGGAAGCATGAACAATGAATCAGAAGCACTTGCGATAGAACTAGAGTTCATTATGCACAATTCGAGAGTAGGGTAATCTTCTAGAAGATGGCACAAGGTACCGCAAGCAATCAAAAGTGAAGTTATGTTTGTATATGATACCACAAGAGAGGAGTTGGTAGTGGTGGCTCTATTAGAAATGTGTATGCATATTGACAACGTAAAGGTTATAACTATTGATTCATAGTGTGTAGTAGTGGCTAAGTATACAAGGTGACTATCCTCCTGGATACATCATACTTGGTGATATTTGTGGTAAGGTGATGTCATGTATGGTCAGATTATAGGTGCATGAATTTTGGTATTCCATGGGTTGGTTTGATAGTTAGATGGTTAGTAATCCTATGTACAAGTCTATATGTATCACTTCATGTGAATTTACTAAGGTTAGAGGGTTGTATAGTAAAAGCACAAAGCTGTGTCACACTTTTAGCCGACTTATCAGCACAAGTGAATTTAAGTATTTCTAAATAAAAATTAATTTTGGTCAAATATATGATCTTGTAAGATTCATTCTAGCTAAGTTAGATACGTCCACAACTTTTCTAACTAAAATTGTTGGCTAAATGCATATGTAGCACCACTATGAGGCCAATTTACCAAAAAAATAAAATTATTTGAAAAACTTGATATTTCAACAACTTCTACTCATGTAAATAACATTTTAAAAAAAATATAAAGGGTACCCTTTTGTAGATCTATAAGTTTAGTTTTCAAAAATATATATATTTTAATAGTTTAATTATTATTTATATTTTCCTTTCTATTTTTACTAAAAGTAGGTTATCGACACAAAACATTAGGTTGATTACCATGTCAAGGAAAAATAGTAAAACTTATTAAAAAAAAATTGAAAAAAATATGATGCACTAGATGAAAGAATCTATATCAAGATGGTATATATATTTTTTATTTTAGATAAATAGTTAATATGAAAGTTGACATCGAATGGAAACAACTAGGTTTTAAGACACACGCATTTTATTATTTATTTAAAAATATATATTTATCAAAATTGGAAAAAAATATATCCATGCACTAAAGTTTCAAGTTATAAATACACAAAAAAAAATTGAAGAAAATAAAATAAAATTTACTATATAAATATTGACGTCTCATGTAACTTCATTTTTCAGTATTTTATCAGCAACTAAATTATAGTGTCAATTTATTAAAAACCATATTCAAATAATTTTTAAAATTTTATCAAAAAATACAAACATAAAATACACTAAAAAATAAATATTTTATTAGTTTACATCATTTCAAAATTTAAAACATATATGTCACTTTTTAGTGATTCAAGTTTAAAAGTTGGATCAGCGTTGGTCATTTCCTTTATAAAAGTGTGACACAACTTTGTGCTTTTATAGAAATTTGAAAGGATAGAATTTGATTGTATAATGTTGGTGTGTAAATTTAGAGTGATTGCAAAAGAAGTATGTTGTAGATTAAGATTCTCATAAGACCTTGTTGTATTGAATCTTTGTTGATTATGAATAATATCTATGACCATCTTTTGGTGGTGGGTTTTCTCTTGAAAGGGCTTCCCACATAAAATTTTGAGTCTTGTGTGTAATCTTGTGGATGCATACTATTACTTTTATATTAGATAGATTTTGTAAGTGTTGTTGACTATTTTCTAAATACATAATCTTAAGTTTCCTTTAGCCTAGTCTATTGGTGGACTATAATAGGTGTTAAAATCATACTTGTGTTTATTTATGCTACTGCAAGAGAGGAGCTAGTAGTGATGAGTATACTAGAAAAATGTATGTATACCGACAATGTAAAGGTTGTAACTATTGATTCATAGTGTGTAGTAGCGACTAAGTATACAAGGTGACTATCCACATGGAGACATCATACTTGATGATATTTATGGTAAGCTAACATCATGTACGGTTGGATTATAGTTACATTATTCTTGGTAATATTCCACAAGTTGGTTGGATGGTTAGATAGTTGGTATTCCCATATATGCATCTATATATATCGCTTTATGTAAATGCACCAAGGCTAGAAAGTTGTACATGCTAAAAGGATAGCATTGGATTGTACATTGTTAGTGCATAACTTTAAAGAGCGATTGCAAAAGAAGTATGTTGGAGATTGAGACTTTGATAAGACCTTGTTGTATTAAACCTTTGTTGATTCTAAATGATATAACTGTGAACATCTTTTGGTGGTGGGTTTTCACCCAAAAGGGTTTCCCACATAAAATTTTGAGTCTTGTGTGTAATTTTGTGGATGCATAATATTCCACTTACTTTTGTATATTGTCACGTCTCGTTTTTATGGACTATATTATTATTCTAGATTAGTGAACATTTACCATGATTGTTTTACTTTGAGTAAGTTCTACATGTGTGAAGGTAATTATCATGAAGTTATATTTGAGTAAATTTGAAAAGTTGATTTAAATATTAGATATTATCGATGTGATTATAATGATTTGCTTCGGCTATGTTTTTGAAAAGACTAACCTATTGACATCGAGTTGAGTGCAAGTGAATGCAGGTACTCGTCAAAGACGAGAACATGGTTGAGGTAGAGGTGTTCTAGCCACTTGGCAAGAACTGATGGTTTATTATGCATCATTGTGTGGATAATAGTTGTGATTGATGGTTTGATAATTAGAAAATTATTATGTTTTTAATTGTTATGAAAATTCCTTTTTGAATGCATGATTTGATTATAAGAATTAAATGTCTCTTCAAATTATATTTTAATTGGTGTATTGTTAAATAGTGAATATATATGGTTGTATTTTATATGTAAAATAATAATAGTAAAAATAATAAGCGTTTTCTATAGATGTTTGGAAGACAATATGTAAAATAGATTTAAATAATTATATTAAATTATAATAGATATATATGGATACATATGTATATATTGTTATATTATTTCACTTCTTGATTTATTAAAATAATTATGTTTTAGTAAAAATAGTTAAACAATGTTAATAATAGTGTTATTATAATTAGAATTTTAAATAAAAAGAACAAAAAAAAACAACTTAATATCATGCATGCGACAATAAGCTAAATAAAAAGATATTATTTTAAATAAAATAGAAATTTACAGCTTTTTAAATTGGCAATTCTCATGCAAACGAATGGAGAGCTTCAGTTAACTAAAAAAAAAAGCAGTGTTTGCCTAATTTGGGGAGCGCCAAAAATAAGAGGTTTTGGAATAAAAGAAGGGCATTCAACAGAGAAAAAGGCCATGACCTTTTTGCAGCAGGAAGTAATCAATTTCATCTGGTGCGACAAAAAGAAGATTCAAGGTAGCAATTGGAGGGCAGTAGGAGTGAGTGACTCAGGCAAATCGACCTCTATTTCCAGGCAGATAATTTCGGGTATTTTTCTTATGGTTTGCATTTAATAAAAGTACGTGGAATGACAATAGAAAACTTAGTGAAATCAGCCTGTGTATATTCTTTTCTGGCCTGCGTTTTGACTATAACTGACTTACCTTTAGAAAATATAAGCGACCTATCTTTAATTCTTCCTGCCGCTAGTCTTAAAAACCATGGCGTTTGACTCATAATCGACCTGTTGTTCTTAAACCTTGACTTCGCCAATCTTTTGCTTTCTTTATTTTATGCTGAGAAACATGCCTCTTTCTTGATTTGGCTTAACCATTGAGAACATTAGTTAGCTGAATCCTTGATTGCTTATTGAACTTACCCTTTGATAGACATCAAATTGAGAAAATGTTAACTTCTGGTTTATTGTTCCTTGTTTTGGTTTTGCTCAGTAAAATGCCTTCATCATGATCTTGACGTAGCCGTTGGAAAAATATAGTTAACCAAAATCCCTAGATATTGATAAAACATTCTCTGTCAGACATAGATGATACAACTATTATCTTTCTTTATGTTGTCAGAAATCAGTTCTTGTTAAAGAATCAACCTTGTCTTATTTAATAAAAAAAATGAGGAAATGAACTCTTAAACATAGGTGAAAATAAGAGATTCCTGTAGCTAACCGTTCTTTATTGTTTGCTATCCAAAACTTTATTTTATAAAATATTATCAGTAAATGACAGTAAAATATTATACTCTCTATTCTTTTGTATTTATTTATTTCTGTTGCAGTTCCTGTCGCAGTTGCGACAAGAAGATTATTTATATGGTTCTGCAGTTACTGTCGCAGTTTTGATAGGAAGTTTATTTTATGTTTTTTTGGAGTTCCTGTCACAGATTTGGCAGTAAGAATATTAAGTAGATTAGACTGCTTATAAAATTGAGGAACTATAATTGAAATATGGACTTGGTGATTATATCAACTTGATAGCTTTATGGATGCAATTGTATGTAACGAATGATGAATTATTGCTTGGAAAGTGTATTTTCTTGATTGGTGTTTTGAGATAGGGATTTTAATTATTTATTGATGAACTTTGATCCTTTTATTTTATTATTTATTAACTTGATTCTTGGGGAAAGAAGTAGTTCTTTAGGAATGTTATTGGGTTACATTTTGAGCTAGGATGTCGAATGTGGATTATCAGAGATGACTTTTCCTCTCTTCGAGAATTGAACCAAGTTACTATTTTTAAAGGATTAGATCTAATCGAGATGACATTGAAAAATATGTTTATTTTTTCTAGCAAACTTATTTATATATATCTCTGCCACATCCGATTGTGAGACAATATGCTTTTCATTATTTCGAATTACACATTCAGACATCAGGGTTGCATCGGGTGTTCCCTCCTGCCAGTTGTTTCTAGGTAGCTAGACATTTTGTGTAGGGATGGGTTTCCTTTTATCATGAAGGGATCCAGGGAAGTGTAATTATTTCATGGTTGGGTGGAAAAGCACCTGGTCCATGTTCCCGTCTCTCAACTCGCAGGTGGTGGACCACTTGGTTCGTGCAACCAATGAGTGTCTTGATTTATTTATTCTTGTTATACATGATTATTGTAACATGAAATTGGATGTATTATGGAGTCAATGCCCATGGATTTTGTATATTATTTATAGTACTTTTTACCTAGATTGAGCATGTGATTTTGTAAGATTTAATGACATTTTGATTCATATTTATGAGACTTATCTTTTACTTGAGATATTGTAATTAAGCGGATTAATTACACCTTTTTACTTTGGATGTTATGATGTTGTATTTAAGTGGATTATTTACTTCATTTACTTTTGTGATGAAATTGAGGGCTTTTACATTTGGTATCAGAGCTCTAGGTTGAACACTAGGGCCTTTGTTTTCTTTTGGGACTATTGTGCTAAGTTGCGAACTTGATATAGATTATCCATCATGAATACTAGAAACACTAATCGAGGTGAAGGATCAGGAATTGATCAAAATAGAGGAAACCGTGGAGGTGCTCGTGGTGGTCAAAATGTAGGGGATCGTGGAGATGCTAGTAATGATCAAGATGGGAGATTGGACTGTATGCTTGCTCTCTTGACCCAATAGGACACGAGGATGAATGCTCTTGAGCAGAAGATAAGAGGAAATCTTAGAGGGCAGAATGTTGATGAGAATCCAAGGATAGAGGCACACATTCCTGAGGTTGGAGTTAATACTAACAATCAAGCAAAGATTGCAGAAGAATTGGGGAAATACCTCAAGAAGGTCTCACCACCAAAATTTGATGGAAAGACAATTAGAGAT
The DNA here is from genome assembly GCA_027924645.1 of Cunninghamia lanceolata. NCBI lineage: Eukaryota > Viridiplantae > Streptophyta > Pinopsida > Cupressales > Cupressaceae > Cunninghamia > Cunninghamia lanceolata. The sequence goes on from BSBN01000777.1 coordinate 1,385,249, forward strand.
GGAGCAATACTTTGGGCTCTAAAACCTTTCAGATCACATGAAAGGAATGTGGGGATCTTACCAGTTGACTGGTGAAGCAGCAACATGGTGGGATAATGAGAAGGCAGATAAGAAGTTGTTGCCTGGTGAAATAACTTGGGATATTTTCCTGTAACTATTTAGGAAAAGATGGTTACCACAGCTATTCTTTGACAAGAAGATGATAGAGTTTCAGAATTTGGTTCAAGGAGGTATGTCCGTAACGAGTTATTAGGAGAGGTTCTCGCATCTACTTAAGTATGTTCCACAATATCAAATAGATGAGAGATTTTGGATCAGGAAGTTTATTTTGGGATTGAGACCCCATATTGGAGCGGAGGTAGACATTCATAATCCACTTACTATGGATGTAGTTTTTGAGAAGGTAATTAAACAAGAGTAGAAGTTGCAACAACCAGCTAGTTACAGCAAGTAGAGAGATGCGAAGTATACAAATAAGAGACCTCAGAATAATCAACAGAACTATCAATAGAATAACAATCAAGGCAATAATAGGTAGATCAGGAATCTGAAGAGAGGTAATAATTCTCAAGATGGAAATGGTGGAAACCAGCATGGAGGAAACAAAAGAGGTGGCTATAACAACAGAAACAACAATCAGAGGGAAAGAGCTGAAGGACTAAGAGCACCTAAGGGTGGATGCTATAATTGTGGAGGAGATAATTATGCAAATGCGTGTCCACATAAAATGGGAAACAAGAATCAACAAGGAGCACCTCAACATCAGATTCATGTCGCAGTGGACAATCGGCAAGCAGATTTTCAAGAAGCACCTATTCAATTTCAAGGTAAGCTCTATGGACTACCTATTTCTATTTTAATTGATACTGGTGCCACATAATGTCTTATAGATCCTAGAGTAGTATCTAAGTTATCTACTAGACCTAGACATATGGAAAACTCTTGGATGGTACAATATGGCAATAGAGCTGAAAAGACTAGAGTAGACTTGTGTCTAGCATGTAGTGAGTTAGAGCTTCCTAGTTTTTAGACACAAGTAAATTTGTATGTAGCACCTTTAGGCTCTTATGATATAATTTTGGGAATCAATTGGTTAGCTGAACATAAGTCTCTAGTATATTGTGAAGACAAAGTTGTTAGATGTTTAGATGACCTAGGAAATCAAGTGGAGATTAATGGATCTAAGAGACCTTTAGAACTTAGACAAATCTTGACTATGCAATTAAATAAGGCCAAGAGGAAAAGGTGTGCCATCTATGTCATCCAAGTAAAGGACCTTGACAAAGAAGAACCAGTGTTCAATGACTACCCAATCCTTAGAGATTTCAGAGATGTATTCCCTGTAGAGTTGACAGAGTTACCACTGAAGAGAGAATTTGACTTCTCAATTGATTTGCTACCAAGGATTGAGCCTCAATCTAAGGCACCCTATAGGATGTGTACTACAAAATTGTATGAGCTTAAAGCACAATTGTAGGAGTTGATAAATCAAGGGTTCATTAGAGATAGTGTGTCACCATGGGGCACACCAGTTATCTTTGTAAAGAAGGATGGTACTTTGAGATTATGCATTGATTATAGGATGATTAACAAAGCTACTATAAAGAATAAGTACCCACTCCCAAGAATAGATGAGCTCTTTGGTCAAATGAAAGGAGCTACAGTGTTCTCGAAGATAGACCTTAGATCCAGCTATCACCAATTGTGGATTAAGGATGAGGGCATCTCTAAAACAACTTTTAGGACTAGATATGGTCACTACGAGTTCACAATGGTACCATTTGGGTTGACTAATGCTCCAACAGATTTCATGAATTTGATGAATAGCATTTTCAAAGATTATTTAGATGATTTTGTGTTGATCTTCCTTGATGACACAATGATATACTCTAAATCAGTGAAAGAGCATGGAAGGCATTTGAGGATAGTTTTGCAATGCTTGAGAGAGCAAAAGCTTTATGGTAAATTATCTAAGTGTACATTCTTTCAAGATAAAGTGTACTTTCTTGGTCATGTGATCTCGGCAGAAGGGATTACAGTTGATCCTGGGAAGATAAAAGTGATAATGGAATGGCCTGTACCGTAGAGTGTGACAGAAGTTAGAAGTCTTATGGGACTTGCAGGTTACTATAGAAAGTTTGTAGAAGGTTTCTCAACTATAGCAACACTTATTACCTCGCTACAAAAGAAGGGTAAGAAGTTTGAATGGACAGAAAGGTGTGAGAAAGCTTTCCAAGTGCTAAAGGAAAAGCTCACAACTGCTCTTATCTTGACCATACCAAATCCTAATGGTCACTTTACCGTTATAACTAATGCTTCGAGAGGAGTAGGAGGAGTGTTGATGCTGAATGAGCAAGTGGTTGCATATGAGTCAAGAAAGTTAAAGTAACATGAGTTCAACTATGTGTCGTATGATTTTGAGTTTGCTGCCATAGTTCATGCACTTTAGATGTGGAGGCATTACCTTCTAGGTAAGCCCTTTGAGTTGAAGACAGATCGCTTAGTGCTCAAGTATATATTTACTCAACCTAACCTTAATGCACGACATAGAAGGTGGTTGGAATTCCTTAGTCAGTATGACTTTGGAATTGAGTATATAAAAGGAAAAGAGAATAGGGTAGTAGATGCTCTTAGTAGAAGAAGACATTTAGCTGCCATGGTTACAACAAGATCCAATTTGAAGAATAAAGTAATTTAGAATCTTCAAGGAGATGAGCATTATGAAAGAGTTTAAAGCAAGCTTTAGAAGTAGACCCCTTAGATCACAAGTTTTATGGTTATGTGATTGAATCAGATGGACTTTTAAGATTTCAGGGAAGAATGTATATTCCTAACTCAGGAGAGTTGAGGGAGTTAGTACTTGAGGAGATCCACAACGCACCATATTCAGGGCACCCTGGAGTGACCAAAATGGTCAAAGGTTTGAGACCTTTATACTTTTGACCTAGACTTAAGAGGGATGTGATGAAATTTGTGGCTCGATGTTTGGAATGCCAGTGAGTTAAGGCTAAGCATGTGCATCCAGTAGGATTGTTGTAACCGCATAGTGTTCTTGAGCATAATTGGCAAGTAATAAGTATGGATTTTATTCAAGATTTACCCATGTCTAAGAATAGACATGATGTTATCTTAGTGGTAATGGAAAATTTGATTAAAGTAGCACATTTCATTCCAGGGAATCTTTTAGATGGTTCTATGGTTTTAGCTAAGAAGTTTGTTCAAGATATTTTTCGATTGCATGGAATACCTGAGACGATCATTTCAGATTGAGACACTCACATGACATCCAAATTTTGGACAACTCTTAATGCAGCATTGGGCACAAAGTTAAATTTCAGTTTGGCCTATCATCCTCAAACAGATGATCAAACAGAAAGAGTAAATCAAGTTGTAGAAGACCTTCTCAAAATGTATTGTATGGATCAGCAACATAAATGGGAGGAGTATCTTCCATTGGTAGAGTTTGCATACAACAATTCATACCATACATCTTTGGGAATGGAACTGTTCAAAGCTCTTTATGGGCATAGGTGTCGAACACCTATCAGTTGGGATAAGGTGGAGGACAGAATAGTGATTGGTCCTGATATGCTAAGAGAAATGGATGATCAGATGAAGTTGATCAAGAAGAAGTTGATGCAAGCTTCAGATCGTCAAAAGAGTTATGCAGATAGGAATACAATGCCTAGACAGTTCTTAGTGGGTGACAAAGTCTTTTTGAGGGTCAAACCTCAGAAGAGTTCAGTTTCATTTGGCAAGGCCTCCAAACTTGCTCCTTAGTTTGTAGGGTTGTTCGAAGTTCTGGAAGTGATTAATCCTATAGCTTATAGACTTGCTCTACTGCCTACACTTGCTAGAATCCATAATATTTTTCATGTGTCCTTACTTAAGCTTTATCATCCTGACACGTCACATATTCTTGATTGGCATGCTTTACAAGTTTAGGATCCAAGGGTGGTGCTGGTGGAGCCCACTAAAATTTTGGAGAAGCACAAAATTAAGTTGCATAGTAGAGATGTGGTGCAATATAAGGTCCAATGGGATCAGTGTTCAGAGGATAGTGCCACATGGGAGGATGCAGAGGAGATTGATAGATCTTTTCCTCATTTGAGGATGACATAGATTTCTTGTTCATGCATGGATTATGATACTTTAAGTTTTGTTATTGTTTTTTATACTTTGAGTTGTTATTATACTTTGATTTGATGTTATTGTTTTATGATACTTTGATACTTTATTGGTGGTTGATTGATACCTTATTATTTTGATGTGTAATAAGACATCGGGATGATGTCTCTTCCAAGTAGGGAAGGATGTCACGTCTCGTTTTAATGGACTAAATTATTATTCTAGATTAGTGAACACCATGATTGTTTTACTTTGAGTAAGTTCTACATGTGTGAAGGTAATTATCATGAAGTTATATTTGAGTAAATTTGAAAAGTTGATTTAAATATTAGATATTATCGATGTGATTATAATGATTTGCTTCAGCTATTTTTTTGGAGACACTAACCTATTGACGCCGAGTTGAGTGCAAGTGAATGCAAGTACTCGTCGAAGACGAGAACATGGTTGAGGTAGAGGTGTTCTAGCCACTTGGCAAGAACTGATGGGATGGTTAACCCTGATGAAATCACACACTCATGTAGTTTCATGTGGCATTTTTAATGGTTTATTATGCATCATTGTGTGGATAATAGTTGTGATTGATGGTTTGATAATTAGAAAATTATTGTGTTTTTAATTGTTATGAAAATTCCTTTTTGAATGCATGATTTGATTATAAGAATTAAATGTCTTTTCGAATTGTATTTTAATTGGTGTATTGTTAAACAATGAATATATATGGTTGTATTTTATATATGTAAAATAATAATAGTAAAAATAATAAATGTTTTATATCGATGTTTGGAAGACAATATGTAAAATACATTTAAATAATTATATTAAATTATAATAGATATATATGGATACATATGTATATATTGTTATATTATTTCACTTCTTGATTTATTAAAATAATTGTGTTTTAGTAAAAATAGTTAAACAATGTTAATAATAGTGTTATTATAATTAGAATTTTAAATAAAAAGAATTAAATAAAAAACAACTTACTACCATGCATGTGACAGTAAGCTAAATAAAAGATATTATTTGAAATAAAATAGAAATTTAGAGCTTTTTAAATTGGCAATTCTCATGCAAATGAATGGAGAGCTTCAGTTAACTGAAAAAAAAAAGCAGTGTTTGCCTAATTTGGGGAGCATAAAAAATAAGAGGTTTTGGAATAAAAGAAGGGAGTTGAGCAAAGAAAAAGACCATGACCTTTTTGTAGTAGGAAGTAACTAGTGCGACAGAAAGAAGATTCAAGGCAACAATTGGAGGGCAGTAGGAGTGAGCGACTTAGGCAAATTGACCTCTATTTCCAGGCAGATAATTTTGGGTATTTTTCTTGTGGCTTGCATTTAATAAAAGTATGTGGAATGACAATAGAAAACTTAGTGAGATTAGCCTGTGTATATTCTTTTATGGCCTATGTTTTGACTGTAATTGATGTGCCGTTAGAAAATCTAAGCAACCTATCTTTAATTCTTCCTGCCGCCAGTTTTAAAAACCATGGCGTTTGACTTAGAATCGACATGTTGTTCTTAAACCTTGTCTTCACTGATCTTTTGTTTTCTTTATTTTATGCTAAGAAACATGCCTCTTTCTTGATTTGTCTTAACCATTGAGAACATTAGTTAGCTAAATCCCTAATCGCTTATTAAACTTACCCTCTGATAGACATAAAACTGAGAAAATGTTAACTTCTGGTTTACTGTTCCTTGTTCTGGTTTCACCCAATAAAATACCTTCATCATGATCTTGATGTAGCTGTTGGAAAAATATAGTTAACCAAAATCCCCAGATACTGATAAAACGTTCTCTATCAGACGTAGATGATACAACTGTTATCTTTCTTTATGCTGTTAGAAATCAGATCTTGTTAAAGAATCGACCTTGTCTTTTTTAATAAAAAATAAGGAAATGAACTCTTAAACATAGGTGAAAATAATAGATTCCTGTAGCTGACCGTTCTTTATTGTTTGTTGTCCAAAACTTTATTTTATAAAACATTATCAGTAAATAACAGTAAAAAATTATACTCTCTATTCTTTTGTATTTATTTATTTATGTTGTAGTTCCTGTCGCAGTTGTGATAGGAAGATTGTTTATATGGTTCTGCAGTTATTGTCGCAGTTTCGACAGGAAGTTTATTTTATGTTTTTCTAGAGTTCATGTCACAGATTTGACAGTAAGAATATTAAGTAGCTTAGATTGCTTATAATATTGAGGAACTATAATTGAAATATGGACTTGGTGAGTATATCAACTTGATAGCTTTATGGACGTAATTGTATGTAACGAATGATGAATTATTGCTTGGAAAGTGTATTTTCTTGATTGGTGTTTTGAGAAAGGGATTTTAATGATTTATTGATGAACTTTGATCCTTTTATTTTATTATTTATTTACTTGCTTCTTGGGGAAAGAAGTAGTTCTTTAGGAATGTTATTGGGTTATTTTCTGGGCTAGGATGTTGAATGTCGATTATCAGAGATGGCTTTTCCTCTTTTCAGGAATTGAACCAGGTTACTATTTTTAAAGGATTAGATCTAATCGAGCTGACATTGAAAAAGATGTTTATTTTGTCTAGCAAACTTATTTATATATATCTCTGCCACATCCTGTTGTGAGACAATCTGCTTTTCATTATTTAGAATTGCGTATTTAGACATCAGGGTTGCCTCAAGTGTTCCCTCTTGCCAGTTGTTTCCAGGTAGCTAGACATTTCATGCAGGGCTAGGTTTCCTTCGTTTCATGAAGGGATCCAGAAAAGTGTAATTAATTCATGGTTGGGTGGAAAAGCACCTGGGCCATGTTCTCGTCTCTCAACTCGCATGTGGTGGACCACTTGGTTAGTACGACTAATGAGCGTATTGATTTAGTTATTCTTGTTGTACTTGATTATTGTAACCTGAAATTGGATGTATTATGGAGTGAATGCCCATGAATTTTGTATATTATTTATAGTGCTTTTTACCTGGATTGAGCACGTGATTTTGTAAGATTTAATAACATTTTGATTCATATTTATGAGACTTATCTTTTACTTGAGATATTGTAATTAAATAGATTAATTACACCTTTTTACTTTGGATATTGTGATGTTGTATTTAAGTGGATTATTTACTTCATTTACTTTTGTGATGAAATTGAGGGCTTTTACATATATGTTGTTAGATAGATTTTGCAAGTGTTGTTTATTATTTTCTAAATACATAATATTAAGTTTCCTTTATCCTAGTATATTGGTTGACTATAAAAGGGGTTAAAATTCCCAACAAGATGTATCATTGTAGGCTAAAAATTCAAGCTCTAAATAAACATTGGTAAAATAATGTAGGATCAATAAGTGGTGGTCAAAGACTAAAACATAAGAAAAAGCATAAAATGAGAAGAAAAATGCCAACATGACTAAAGAGTGTAAGTAATAAGAGGCAAAATGATAAGCAAAAAATAAGTGGGTAATAAAAATGAAAGTAAAGACATAAAAACAAGAATGGATGGTAAACATAAAAAGGTTGAAAAGAGATAAAAGGATCAGCCCAAGTAAGCAAAAGGTATGGGTATATGTAACAAGTATATGAAAAGGACGTAAATAGGCATTAAAAAATGTAAGTGAAATAAGGGGAAATACCAACCAAAATTCCCCCAAGTGGGAGAAAACAAGTGTGTAAACAAATATAGAAGTTGAAATGAGCAACAAAGCACAACAAACAAGGCATAAACAAAAAGGCCAAGGTATAAGGGTAAGACAAGAGAATCAAAGATAAACAATGGTACCAATGCTATAAGTATATATGTATAGACTCTACAGTGGTGGTCATAAATCATTGAAAAACTTCTATTTAGGTGCCACCTTTGGTAATTCCAACTATGGATCATCCATTAGATCATCATCATCTTTCTAAAATTAGTTGTCAAATATTCTTCTTGTTCTTTTATTTTTTTCTCTTCTTTTATTTCCTTTTTAATGACTTCTTAATGATATTTCTTCATGCTAGGCGTGATCACATGCTCAACAAGAATGACATTAGGCACTTCCTTTCTCACCCATTCTTGCTTCTTAACTTGTGGTTGTGGTGGAATGATAGACATTTTATGTGCCACAACCTCATGTTGTGGTTTCCATATAGTCTTTTGTGCATGGAATTTAGGTACTACTTCCATTTCTTTCTTTTGTTCTTATTTGAAGTGATTTTTCTTTGACTCTTCCTTTTTCTACTTCTTAAGTTTAAGCTTTAGTTGTTTTGTTTGTTGTTTCTTCTTTTATTGTTTATCTTAAAAGCTTTTGTAAAAACCTTCCTCATCCTCGTATAGAGTTGTAATATATGTATCTAAGGTAAAGTGAGTCAACTCCATGATTGGTTTGGACCTATCTTTGTTGATCTTTATAACTCTTCCTTCATAAACAAATTTGGTATATTGATGCACCACTTTGTAATGTTTTATCCATGTGTATCTAAGTAAAATGGGGATTCTATCCATAGCGAGGATAGCATGGCATATAACTTGCACTTGTTTAGGTCCAAATTCAAGTGATAAAATGACACATCCCAAGGTTTGAATTAACATTCCATTGGTCATTTAAGCTAAAGAAACTCATGAATGAGCATATGATTGTGGCTTTGTTTTTGTACAAACTAATAAATCCTCCATGAATATGTCCTATTGATTTATTGAATCAATTAGAACATCTCAAGTTTCCTATTGCTTCATTTGTGCTCTAATGTACAATGGTCTATAATAATTATTTTATGAGATCTCCTCATCATAAAATGAAATCAGTGGATTAGGAGAATGAGAAGAAGAAGATGAAACATTAAATTCAATGGCTCCTAGAAAAGCATTCCCATGTGTTATGTCCCCATGTTTCACAGTATCGTTATTATTTTCCATATCAAATGCCTGACATTGATGTGGAAATTGATTTGTAAATATTTGTAATCTACTATTAGCGAGTGCAACATATGGATGTCCATTATCTTTAACCCTTTTACCTTTGATTGTATTGTTCTCAATAAGGTCTTGAGCCTTGTATTTAAGACCTATTAAATTTTGAGTGTAATGACCTTTTACTCGAGATGATAGTTACAAAATGATTGATCATTATATGTTTTATAAAGTAATATACTGGGGTCTAATGGATGGATGGGAGTGAGTGCAAGTAGATTAGTACTCAACAAACTTTAAAGAAAGTTGTCCATATACTCTTGAAGCTATGTAAACTTCTTAAAAGATTTTGATTTAGAAGAAGGAAACAAAGAAGTAGTAGTAACTTGATTCACATTTTCATTCACATCATTACCCTTTGAAAAAGTATTAGACTTTTGAAACTTAGAAGGGTAAGAATATTAAGATGATGATGAACTGTATTTCAAAGTGTTTGATGCTAATAATTTAACCTCAATATTATTCAAACGTGTACACATGTCTTTACAAGATGAAAAACTATTTAGGTACACATTACTCTTTATCATTAGAAGTAATCCCTCAAGAAACATGATTTGTAAATCATCATCATCAAATTGGTGCTTTAATTTACCATATAAAGATTGAAATCAAATAGCATAATCATTAATAGACTCATTGCTCTTTTGTGTGCATATAGTATATGGATATGATTATGATATGCAAAAATGATTTGTTTTTGCTAATGTCAAGTATACTCAATCATAAAATAACAAGAAAAGTTAGAAGAATTGATTTGGATAATGAAAAGTAATTTAGAAGAATGATTTGGTTAATGGATGAAATGATTTGGATAAATGGATAACTTAGATTTTGAGACACTTGGAATTTTGGTAATGATGAAATGCTTATGATGAAATGGAATGCAATTTGGTATGTATGGATGTGGGTTTTGTCATCTTCTTGTACAAGTTTTTGAAGTACTTTGTTTCATCATTGAGCTTTTAAAATGTTGTAAGAAAATACAAGCATCTAGGTATAATTAAACCATGATGACCTGAGTATTACTTACATGGATTTTGATTTAGAAGGTTAATACAAGAATCTAAGTATAATTGAACCAAGATGACCTGAGTATTGCTTGTGTATCAACAAACAAGGATTACACCTGTTTCATGTTTAGACCTCTGATGTCCTCAATGATCATTATGGTGATCATGTCTTTAGACAAGGCTTCACATTACTAAAAATAAACCCACAAACAACAAACAAATAAAATAATTATGCTCCCATCATTGCTCCTCTAGTTTTTGACATCCTTGAGTAGCATAGGAAACATAATAATAAAAAATAAGATATAAGACTTAAACAACCATTAAACCTTCTTGTCATAGATATATTTTTCTTACAATAACTGATAGAGTCATGTTTGATAGTTTTAGGTAGATTGTTGTTGTCAGGTTTAGTTTGATGTCTCTTTGTCAAGATGATGTTTAAAGCTTGCTTGTTGTGTTGCTTGTTGTCTAGTGATAAAACCATGATCTGATATGCTATCCTTTGAGTTGTATCATTCAAAAATCCAATTCACTAACTAGGTCGAGGATTTGCCCCCAGTCAAGTAAAGGATCAATTTATTATGGATCGACTTAGCCATTTTTAGGTGTATACACTCCCAATACTACTATTGTTCCCATTGTCACCTTGGATAGACTTGTGCAAGAGATATAAAATATAAAGAAAGAACTTAAGGACAATAAGAAGGATGCTATTGCATACAATCCTCCATATTGCATGCCTTTAGCTTTTGAGGTTGTTGCATGTATATTTCCTATAGGATTTTTGGCTCCTCATTTTGAGACGTATAATGGAAATGGAGACCCGAATGCTCATTTATAGTCATTTACATGTATTGATTTTACTTGTGATGATGTCATCTAAGCTAAGTTGTTTCCATGAAGCCTTGAGGATTATGTTATTCAATGATTTTATTCATTGTTTATAGGTTCAATTAAATGCTTTGATGAACTTGATATTAATTTTTTACAATACTTTCATTTTATTAAGGGGCATATCTTGGAGCATCTTGCATTTACATCCTCATTCTATTGGAATAGACATTATGTGTTGTATCGCTAATCTTTGATTGGCTTATGTAATTTTGTTATTGTGGCTTGCTTTTTCCAAAAAGATATTGGGTAATTGCATAGGCATTTATATTGTTCAAATGCAAGCTTATGACTCACGTAGGTGATGATGCCAATCATGGGGAAGTGCATACTTAACTAGTTTACTAAAAATACGATGTTACATCCCTGAGTATATACCTATTTAAATGAGAGATAACACTTACCTAAGTAAACTTATCGTAAGGTGCATAATATTGCAAGGAAAAAAAACTGAATGCATAAATAATAAAATGTAGCAACACATGAAATTAAAAATTATTATTAAAGTCATAGAGACATATCACAAACATGATAAACCATAAATGCGTATCATTTTAGGTCATTAGGTTACATAAACATTGTAAATCATAATTGTCCATAAAAAGTATCATATAGTCATGTCATCCATCCATATGAGTCTCATACATAGAATATATCATTGAAAAATCATAAAAACATAGAGTGCATAATCACCAACATATCTTACATCATTACACATACATATATATATTATAGGTTTTCATTAATGCTATAAGTACGTAAACATCAACAACATGTAGAAATCATCACATGTAAAATCATCACATATAGAAACATCATCATGTCCAACGTAATCATCATAGTATTGTATCATCAGGTCCAACATAAGCATAGACATCAATATCAAAAGCATGTAGGCCATATATAAGCATAAACATCAAAACATCATAACATGAGTAATGTCCGTCCATAATTAGTACATCATAACATAGTCCATCGAACACTAGATCATAGATATCATCATCATCAAAAGAATAATAATGTCCAAGTGTACAATGATATCAAAAAATAATACATCTCAAAATGTCCACAATGTGGTGTATACAAAATCATGCTGCAAAATGATACATGTCTAGTAACATCTAGGAGTGGCTGCCTCTTGAAGGTGCCAGCTGCTGTGGCTGACCATCTCCACCGCCTCCACCTACACCACCTGATGTCCCTACACCTAGTGCTCCCCTAGGTGGCCCCATAACTCCACCACTCTCTGTAAATGTCCGTCGGGACCTGCTGCGGGCGCTCAGGTGGAAGCTACCTACCCGTTGCTCTGGAGGCACTGCCTGCTCATAGAGTGACCACCAGTAGAAACTCTCCTGGCCATCCCTCACCATCTCTGCCATTGTCTACCCTGTGGAACCCTGTCTCGCAGTCTATTGTACCTAATCAAGCAGTTCCTCCACCCTGGTATACCGCTGGATTGCGATATCTCTCTCCAATCTAGCAGTCTATAACTCACCCTATAGCTGGGTGATCTGTTCCTGCATCTACCCTAACTGTGTCTACTGCTTAGCCAATTGGGCTCGTAACTCTGCAATCACCCCATCATCCTGTCCCTGTGCCTAAGGCTGCACATGAGGCTGTATCTGTCCTAGCACTACCAACTGTGTCTGCTGGGCGGGATCTCTGTCAACCTATTGTCTAACCCTCCTAACATCTCCAGCACCTCCATCACTCCCATCTCCACCACCACCACCTCTTTCATCATCACCTCCACCTCCACCTCCTCCATTGCCTCCGCCATCATCACCCCCACCCCTTCCACTTGGGCCACCTCATCCTCCTCGTCGCCTCCGTCACCACCGAGGCCCCTTACCATCCTCCTCCCGATCATCTAGTCTCGGGGCCTACTCTCCAGGTCCTGAGTAGTGCGGGAATGGGTGTGCAACAAAATAGTCAGCATAATCCTGTGTCATGCCTACGTCAACCACTGTCCTCCTTATCGGCCATGGTTGATATGGTATCTGCAAAAACTCTACCTGTGGCTGCTCATAAGATACACCAGGACCCCATCGAGGACACTCCTTGTGCGTCTTGGCAAAGATGGCATTCCATTGGGGCATCCCCTAGATCCTGCCAAACTGCTGGTACACACGAGAAATGATGTGCCTCTCAAGTATATGGGGAGTCCTCTCTATTGGCCATCTGGTCTGGAAACAAAATGACAACTCTGAGGCATCCTCATCCCATACCTCACAATCAATGTAGGGGTGCCAAACAACTAAGTCAACATTGTCAAAAGCATGTCGCCAATACTCTAGCTTTCCTAGCTTGGGCTGGGAAAGACTCTCTTGGAACATGTAAGCGTATGGTTGATCTCTGCCCCGAGTGCCTATACCAATTAATTGAGTAATCACAACGTGGCACCAAGCCCAAATCTATAGAAGCGAGACTCCACATGACAAACTAGAAGATCCATCATACACAAACTGGTGCAAATCATGATAAAGGTGTGCAAGCAAACACACACCCCAAGCATATCGAGTGCCCTATGTAGTGATCCACTCTAGAGCTCTCCCCCATCCAACAGAAAACCCGTGTGACCTCCTGTTAGGGCACACTATCCCTCCAATCAACCCATCAATAACCGATGGAAGAGGCTCATAGTAGGCAACCATTCTACCCAGCTGATCTCTGTACTTTCAATGGTATCATCATCAAAGACTCAACGACACTCATCAAGTCCTGCCCCAATCTGAGACTCGTACTCCACAAGCTCTCCATCGATCAGAATCTGTAGAATCTGATGTACATCCTCCAAAGTCATAGTGATCTCCCTAGTAGGAAGATGGAATGTCCCATCCTCGCTGTTGTAACATCCACGTTCTAAAAACATAGTAAAAACCAAAAATTTCACCAAAAAGTAAATTTACAAGGTAAAAATGAGACAGAGAAAATTTTTCTTTTATTCAACATATAGTTGAGTAACTACAATTACAAGATATCTCATTACAAATTCAATAAACCATATTGTCTTTCTCAAGTACAATGTTTACAAAAATAAATCAATTATAAATACCTGAATCAGATAATGTTTTACTTAGTCTCAATAAACACAAGTCTCAGAGATATACTGCATCCAGAAATCTGACATCTTTATCACAAGCCTCGACATGTCTTCTGCTAAAGAGAGAGAGTATCTTTCTAGTGATTTACCTCCAACCACAGACCGTCGGTCTCCCGCACTCCTTCCTAACCGGAAGTGGCCCTTCCCTTCATGAGAAGTATAGACCAAGGTGACCAGTGGTAATTTGCCTTTCCGAGTACATAGTGTTGTATCTTACACAACTCTATCTATCATACAACCCTAGATACCCTCTAGCTAAGTATGATTCCTGATAGGATGTGCAATCCAAATACAGTGAATTGACAATGCATGCAGAGACATATGCATTACTATGGCCATAGTTTTCAATATAAATTGACGTTCGCAATGAACGATGTCGTATTGTTCACCCACTCCAACTCGACTTGGATACTATCATATTCCTACAGTTTGACTTGGTTAACTATGTTTAACTTATGAAGTCATGATGATTTCAACAATCTAGTCTTCCTGACCCAATACATGTTTTCTTTCATAGTCTAAAATCCATAGACTTTTCTTTCGTCTTTCTTCCTTTACAAGGACTCTCATTGCATTACTGCATTACTCGAGGTCCATGACTTATTGTCTCATAATACATATAGATAGATTAATTATGACTAAGATGATAACCTTACCCAGGTTAAGCAATTTAGTCTAGGAATCTAAATCACTTCTTGCAAGTAAGAATAATTACGCATAGTCAAGGCGCTTGACCCTTCAATCATGATCTAAATAATGATCACAATGTCTTAATATAATAATTACCATATCTAGGTTAAATTTAGATTCAATTGATGAGTTTTGCCTAACTCAAACCTAGTCTTTCTGACTTAGGTGAATTCATAAGAGCTATCATCGCTCTATTAAACATTATGGAATGACTATCCATTCTTAGGTATCTCTCCTTGTGACTTTGCAACATTTGAAATTCACCCTTTGTCGACAAGTAATAGTGTAAGAGAAGTTGTGATAAAAAGGTATAATGATTTTAATGTTTATCTATCCATTTAATGGTACCTCTTGCATACTTGCAAAGTCTGAGGCTCACGACTTGTATTTCAAATCGACTTGTAACTCAACAAGAAGTTTTCCCTACCTAAGGTTAATCATTGTTGACTAGTAACAATTCTCATTCCAACAAGATAGATATGAACATTTACTAAAATTAGGGCTCACGTCACATTAATGTCTACTCACAAAATGAGTTCACCCACTTATAAGCTCTATAAAACATCCTCGATACCCTCAAGGTGTTTGAATTCCTCATGCATTAGCGCATGGTGCAAAGGTTTACTCTATTCCCAAGTTTATGGATTCATCTTCGTTTTCACGTTGTACAATGGATTTTCTATTTCATTGTTTATATGGATAGCATTTGTAATGCAATTCATAATCCCATAATCATATAAAACATCGTTTATAAATATCCACTCCTAAGTGGTCTCTAACGTGGCTATTCGATTCCCATATGTTTATACAACATACTCAAGTATACAATACAATTTCCCGTAAGCCTGGAATTTAAAGTTTTAGACTCATAAGGGTCTACAAGGTAATAGCGACACAAGAATCATCGCATGCAACTTAAATAAGACACAAATTGTGGGTTTACCACCCTAATCTCTTCATTTCAAAAGCATGACGGTTTTTGACCAAGAATAATTATTGTTACTACAACTCTACACCTCCTTCCAAATCAAATGGTTTCACATGGTTCAATGAGGTAAGAGTCGTAAAATAAGATAATACAAGACTTGGAATCTATCTTACGACACTAAAGATGATCAAACACATTGTCGACCTCTAACTAAAGGTATAACATCGAATAAGATACTAGCTCATTTCTCTTGTCGACATACAAAGTCTTGTTTTCGGGATTCTCCTTTGTTTGGACAGAGAGACATTTGGCAACCTTAGCCTACTCTGGGGTTTGTCTCCCTACACCACAGCCAATTGAAGTCATACCATCCGTTTGTCAACACAATCCAAAATCTACGTCAAAACATGCATTAAATTTGAGGTTTAGATTCCTTAACAATATGCACGTGGTGCAATGTGGTTTCTCACTATGAACTATCATTTCAAGTACACACAAGACAATTTTAAATTGATAATACAGTCATAAAGGAACCTCTCTAAACATACGTCATTGCCGATCGCTTGTAGAATATAGTTTATATTTTGCATCGTGCAATGATCATTCATAGGTGTGTATACATTTGAAGAACTGTGTTCTATTATCATATGGTGTCATTCATGACATGCATTGATATAATTTCTGAGGTTTTAAATTCTAAAAGACAGCAATGATACTATTTCTGAGGTTTTGAATACTAAAAGATAGCAATGATACTATTTCATTGTGATTAACCTCACACAGAAATCGTAGTAAGAAGACATTATTAACGTATTCTAATCGTTGTAAACGTATTACAATATCATTGCAAGGAAAGACACCAATACAGATCATAGACTGCGAAGAAAGAGAATGGAAAAACCTGTCGGCGGGCTTTATAGACTGTAGTTGCAAGCTCCCGGCGACCTTCGCAGACTTCCTTCACAGTCTCTCCACTCTCTGCACACCCTATCCATGTCCTCCTCTGGTAAGACATGCTTCCTCTCCCTTTCAGGGTCTAATACACTTACTACCTCCACGAGTCGTGCACAGCGAAGCAGTCAAATGGTCTTTCTCTACCGTTTTTAGTTTCTCAACAACAACAGAACTGCCCCTCCAGACCGCGCACAGCCAAGTAGATCGATGGTCTTTCTCTTTGTGGTTTTCTAATTTCTAAAACAACAGTCAAGAACTAACAATCCTCTCTGCCCATGTCGATGGAGTATCTCACATTTAACTCGCCGTTCCACTTTATCCTCCACAGCGAAAAAGATCTAATGGTCTTTTCCTGCAGTTTCTTAAATTCTAACCACCGTCCAACTACTGCCTCCCGCGCCCACGATGATGGAGAGTATCTGCATTAAACTCTCGGTTACACATTAATCTCATCAGCACAACTTCCTACCCATCCACCCACGGTGATGGAAGTTAGAGCATTTAAACCACAGCCGTCACATGCCTATTCACAAGGGGTCAACATAACTGCAGCGACCCGACTCCTTACTTGCAGCGGCCACAATCAAGATGGAGGTTTCTAAATGACGACATGACATAACAACTTCATCATTCTTCCACAAGGAGACTTCTAACCTTCGAAAAATGCAACTTAACATCGCTAGAGGAGTGAAACTCTCACAAGGTGATAACTAATAAATGCACAAGGTGACTCCAAGGTCGAAAAAGAGGTAAAGAATCAAAACTGACTAAAGTAAGAAAGTATGGGTTTGATTTAAGATAACTCAAGTCGTAAACTCGAAGAGAAAAAGACGTATTCGCAAAGGATGACGTCCAACACGATAGAGCTTGGGCATAAAACAACTTGACTTGGCAAGAAAACCAACATCAAGCAAACTGATGAAAATACCTCCCGTTAGCCAAGTTATGACTAAAATGATTTCGGAATATCCTTCCAAATGACGACCAAAACAGTTATAGCATATATCGACTTCACATTCTACTTCCGTCAATTTTCAAAAGGGAATAAATTCACAACACATGATCAACACGTTTTTACGGCAATCACGACAAATTGGGCGCAACGCAAAACAAGATTTTAGATGTCATTTAGCTATCACATAGCTGTGAAAAACCTCTACCTGAAGTTGTTGAAAACTCCTCTATTTGTCCTAAGGATTTCAGATGATGTGAATGGGTCGAGTTTACCTCCCATCACAATTCTTCATTAAAATCACGTCGACTTGATGAGTTCATCTGTTGACGTTAAACGTCGACAATATTAGTGTCATCTAACTTGATGGGAATGTCTTGACGTTTAAGAGGCGACAATAAAACCTCAAGTGACTCAAGAAGAATAACGCAACCGTTTTACGGCTATGACATTGTTTACTTCGCAAACGACTATGTCGACTCACCATCGACTTGACTAGATGATAATCAGGATATCGACTACCTGTCGATTAGATTTTCAAAAGAAAACTAGCAAGACAAGACTTACCTCATACGACTCATTGGTTCACATTATCATTTAACACTAGACTCGTTTGGCAAATAGACCACTCGTATTCCAAGGTCTATATCTCTCTTCTCGAAAGATACTCTCTCTCTCTTCTCTGAGAGTCGATAACTTGTAATCCTGTTTCACTTGTCATCAAACAATAAGAGATCAGTGCATCATTATTCAATAAATTCAACTAGTAAAACAAATCTCATAATACAATTATTAGATCGACCATAACATAATCATTTCCATGATTTCATAATTGATATTCAATATAATTCCATGTCATATCCTGTCATAAGTCTATAACATCTCAACAAATTTACTTATGCCCAAGTAAAAAGTAAAAGTATAGCAAGTCAGAAAATAGGGATGTAACAGCTGTGATATAGCTCAACGAGCGTAGTCAGCATACCGAGATTACCCTGAATCTTAGGCATAAAGCAAACAAAAGATAATCCTGTCGATCCAAGAATCAGGCTATCAATCTCTGTCAAGTATGGTCTAAGTAATTGTGTCACCAGAAATCGCTCTTGAGACATAAGTACATCATTAAGCTCCTCCTGCAATTAGCCAAACATGCATTAATCTAACAAAACCAACTAAACTGTAATTCTATCTATCAAACATCAACAACTTAGCTATTTTTAATAGGAAATCTATCCTATCACCTCTCCTGAGATTCTATCAATCTCAGAGATGATCTATCAGTTGGTGAACATCGATCACAATGCTGACTTTATCAAATTACTAAGTATTTTAACTGTCTAAAATAGAAGCACAGTTCTATTAGTCATTTGTGCAGATTCAGGAGGTATATGCACGGCATTATAACATTTGTGCAACATTAAAACACATGCGCATAATTGTGTCGCCAGAAATTGCTCCCGAGACATAAGTACATCATTAAGCTCCTCCTGCAATTAGCCAAACGTGCATTAATCAAACAAAACCAACTAAAGTGCAATTCTATCTATCAAACATCAACAACTTAGCTATTTTTAATAGGAAATCTATCCTATCATCTCTCCTGAGATTCTATCAATCTCAGAGATGATCTATCAGCTGGTGAACATCGATCACGATGCTGACTTTATCAAATTACTAAGTATTTTAACTGTCTAAAATAGATGTGCAGTTCTAGTAGTCATTTGTGCAGATTCAGGAGGTATATGCGTGGCATTATAACATTTGTGCAACATTAAAACACATGCGCATAATTGTGTTGTGTTAGCGCATCATCATATCATATGCGCAGTTTCTTATCAAATGCACAGTATCCCCTTGTGCATGCACAACATTACAATGAATTCACAGTTCTGTACTATGTTTATGAAATTAAGGTGTTTGCGCTGATTCGCGGGACATTTGCGCAGAACCATTCTTTCGGCATATTCATTTGACCTAAGTTTGACCTAGCTTTTTGACCATAATAAATGCACCTAAACTAAAATTGAAGGTGTACTTACCGGTGGGTCGTACTCTATTGGATGGTTGAACCATCGGATCCTCTCAAAATAGTGCAACTCAATTGGAATCTCCTGCGTCGTGGCTGGCTGCTATTCACACTAAGGCTCTGATCTCCTATAAACTCTCTAGCAAAGGCAAGTGTGCAAATAACTAGGAATGAAACCCCACACTCCTATTTATAGTGCATTGAACCCTAATTGGAGGTGTTTAACCTTGTGCATGCTGGGGCATGATTTTCATCTGATTTTTTCTTCCATGTGAACCAATTTATTCGCCCGCGAAACTTGTCATTTAACCTTATCTCATCGTGAGATAGTCCATCATCCTGTCATCACATTCTTCCTGACCAATCTCCTAAGGGGGCATCCTATCGTCATTAACCTGTACCAGGGGCAAACTGGGGCATGTGTTAATCGCAGAAATTTTTTATTCTTTGAAACAACGTGATAAAACACATTGTCTCAAAGAGGGGCAAAATGTATACACCTAAAAATGGCTAAGTCAAATTAAATAAATATTTAATATTTATTTTATTCTCATTCCTCTATCAATGAATAAATTCACTAATTTATTTATATGATTCACATTATCATAATTCTACAACAAATCAATTTATCAATTCTTCTAATGTCATCCCTAATTAAATAATTCTAAATTATTTAATCAATCATCATATCCCAAAGTCAAAAGTCCATAATTCCACATCATCTAATCCACATCATCCAATCCACCTCATCATGTTGCACACATAATTAAATATTTTAATATTTAATTATCTATTTATCCTCACCCACATGTCCTATTATTCCTCCAACTATCCCTATTCTCATGAGTATGGTCTCTCCATGTCATCTTGGTCAAAAGACACCTTGAGACACTTGTCCTATAAGTCCCTATATTTCTTCCAACCATCCTACAAACAAGGTCTCCTTTTTTGACCTTCACTCTATGGTCTTGGTGAGCCTTGTGACATGTGGCCTCATGTCACACCTTTCTCTCCACCTTGTCAAGGTGAGAGGAACATCTTCCATGTTTTTCTCCCTCATCCCAACCAATTCAATCTCCACCGTACACATCACAAGACTTCTTCTCCTCCTTTGAGATCGTGACACTTGGAAATGGCCCCTCCTTGGCCTATAAAAGGAATCCTCATTCCTTCATTTCAAGAATCCAAGAGCTTTTGTAAACTTACTCTGCAAAAATTCTACTAGCGTGCCTTTGGTAAAGTATCCTCATTGCATTTGCATAATCTCATTATCATCATAATCATCCAACCATGTCTCTGTATCTCCATTATCCATGTTCATAGAGTTGCATTATTAGTTTAATCTTGATTGCATTATCCATCTACAATCATTCTCCTATTGTCATCTTCAACAGCAAGGAAGTACACACTTCTGAGAGCTCAACTCATTCATAAGATCAATACGAGATAGGCAAAAATGGAAGCTACGAGATGAATCGGTCTATGAAGGTAATATCTTTGTTATTGTATTTGCATCAATTTCATTAAGTTATTGGATAGTAAGTAGTTTAATAATGTTGTTCATATTTCCTCTAATAGGGAGTATGGGCAATGGTGGAATGGGTAAAGAGGGGTTAGGAACTTGGGAAGAAAGAGGCATAGGCATATATAAAAATAGATTAGATGTAGAATGATGAGTGTTGACTATAGTTTGGGAAGGAGAGATAGTATGAGCTTCATTGGTGGAAGATACAATAGTAGTTGCTATAAGGGTAGATATGGGTGGAATACTAGAATGAATGGAATTAGTAGTGGGGGTGATGAAAAGTGAAGTGCAACCTATGGGAAGGCCATGTTGGGAATTATGGCCAAAAGGGATTAAGGTATGGACAATGGAGGTTTTAGGGGTAACACTAGGGTTAGGGTGGTAGTAGTTATGGAAGTGGTAGGGTTGGGGTTGGAAGAGGAAGATGGGTTGGAGGATAGACCATTAGAAAGACTCATTAAGGATGCAAGATCTTGTAAAATGTGTGTGCCATGTGTTGGTGTGAAAAGGGTTTTCCACCTATCTAGTTTCCTTTTAAGACCTTTTCGCACTAGTTTAGTTAAGTTTACTTAGGGCATTTAGTTTTTTTGTCTTAAGTCATAAGATGAATACATGTGTCATAATATTATGCTGTCTTATATCTCACCTTGTCTATATAAACAAGGATTTCTCTCATTGTACATAATGTATCATCTTGTATGCATTGTATTCATTCTTTGGCAATATAGCATTTTCATTGCTTTTCTCTTGTGTGGAAGGTTTATCTTTGTTGTTGGTGATCCTTGGCTCCTATGGGGGGATAAGCATCCTAATCTAGATGAAATATGACCAAGGGCTTCATGATTAAACTTTCACCACTAATGTGGTTTGTGAGTCCACCCACCTATCACTATAATAGTGATAAGAACATTTTTTCTTACACATAAGGGGTAGTTTTTCAGGAACCATAACTTCACCCACATAGTCTAATTTTTGACTTGATATAGGTGTTGGAAAGGTATTTATGAGAAATTCATAGCCATCTACTTTGTTTTTCTATATTTTGTACAAGGTACCTATTATTTTAGTTTGAAGTTAGATCTTGTACTTTGGTTTGTATTTTGGAAAAGTTGCATCAAAGTTGTCATTTTTCCCTGCTTGGAGGGGTTGATTGCTTCAGTTGTAAGAGGTATACTAGTATTTCTCTTTCTTGTTTCCTATATTCTTGTTTTTGCATCATGAATCAAACCCCAATTCCTCTTCAGATTACTCCACACAACTACTATGAGTGTAAAAACCAAATGGAGATATATCTAAGACATTTGGGGTTACATCGAGTTACAATGGGTATAGAAGTTGTACCAACAACTACTGCAAAAAAAACCAACTGGTATAAAACTTGTGATCAAGCCTATAGAACATTGTGCAAGTCTATTTCTCCTAATCTCCTCTTTGACATTAAGTCTGCCACAACACCTACTTAGATCTAGACTACATTGGTGGGTTTATTTTGGAAGTAGAATGTTTTGAGAAGTTTTCATTAGAGAATGAGCTCATTAGTTTGAATCCTACAATTTTCGACACCATCCAAGACTTCTTAACTAAGCTCAAATCAGTAAGATTGTAGTTGAAATAGTGTGGTATTGAGAAACATGACTCCCAATTGATCCTTTCCATCCTTGTCAAACTTGGTCCTAATTATTCAATTTTATTTCTATATTTTATGCTACTAAGGATGCTCTTGGAATTGTGTGGACTATGCCATCATCAGTGATTTTTTAGTGGTGAATATTCACCAGATGGCTAATAGTTGAAATTGGGGATTCAAAATCTGGCTAATAGTACAAGCTGTAAGGTGACCTGAATCACCACATTTTTACAAAATTATATTTTAGTCCTGGTTAAATCGCCAAAACATTTATTTTATTAAACTTTTAAAATAAAAAAATTGCCACAATATTTGATACCTGATTAGATCAGATTCGCCTAAATTTTATAAGTTATAGTAGAAAATGAAATTAATTCACCAATAATATTATATAATTATTGGTTGCTTTAGGGCCATGTCACCAATTTTTAATCACCACCATTGATTTTATTTATAATCTAATGGTTGGGTTTGTATACCATGTGTTAAAATGTACCCACGACGTTCCAATGCCCATCGAGCCTAAAATTGTTGGAATACTCACTATCACTGAGAGGAGGGGGGGTGAATCAATGATATACAAAAACTAATTCATTCATCAACCTTGTAGAAACAACTATTAGCATCAACAAATCAAAATATCAACAAAGATTAGAATCATACATATAAACCCATAACACATGTGTTTAAAGTGGAAAACCCTATCCAGGGAAAAACCACTGTCTAATCCTCACCAACACTTTATTGGGTCTCACTGACCAAACTCTCACTGAGTACATACAAGCCTTATTGGCTAGGATCTCACTGATCACATACAAGCCTCGCTGGCCATAAACCTCACTGGTTACAATGCCTCACTGGTAAATGATCTCACTGATCACAAACAAGCCTCACTGGCAATCACAATAACTCTAATTACAAAATGTGAGAACATATAGAGTACTACTCTATTTACAATGAAGATCAAAGGTTATAGAGGAGTTCTATAACTCTTATACAAAAACCTTATCTCTCCTAATCAACATCTCAATGATATCTCTCTTTTACATAACAAGACCAATCTACCATACATATAATCCAAGGGAACATTACTTTGACATCATAGAACAATACAATAAATCCTAATTACAATGACATCATGGATAGTACCACCTGAATTTAACACCTTCTTCTTTGCAAGATAAGCAAATATATGTTCAAAGCTTTTCTTTGTTGCAATCAACACATTCTACCATCAAACACCTTTGTCCCTGTCTTTATTATTCTCTACCAGACTCATTATAATCTACAACATCTTTTTGTCACAATCTATCTAGACTTTAGATATCCACTTTGCAATACACAATGAAGAAAACCAATATAAACTTACAACAAGACTCCTTTCAATCTGCTTCTTTGAATATCTGAAATCTTTTCTCCTCTTTTTCAATGTCACCTATTCATAGAGATCATCAACACCCTTTTCTTTATTTTACCAAGAATCTATACACAAAACAAATGAGCATCCTCTCATACTTACTCAACCATCAATCACCTATGATTTCATTCAGATCATACTAATCTGTGCAAAGAAAATATACTTCATGAATACAGATAGACAGAGGTATCAGATAAACTTCTTATAATCTGATAAACAAACCTTCCTCTCTAAGTATTGTCTTTGCATCAAGAAAGATGTCATAACCTTTACACATATTCGAGTCTCCTACATTGTGTATATACTTTTAAAAACAACCATGCTATCTCTGTCTTCAATACATATCCACACAAAACTTTTTTTTTATTGCATATTAACATCCTCTCATGTTATTTTTGTTCACTTTGTTATATCAAACAAAAATATATTCCTAATCTCTTTTTCTTTTTCTTCCTACTTGCTCGACGCCACACACTTAGTGTTTCAATCCCATCCATCATCGAGGAGAAAACAATTATAAAACTGTTGAAAAATTGTCTCCTAACTGCCCATACATAGAAGCACCTCCAAATACCCGTCAAACTTTTCCTAAGGTGAATGGTCATTTAAATTTAAATACGGTTTAAATAATAACCCTCGATTTCTCCTTTCGCAACCTGCAAACTTTGAATATTTAACGTTGATTTATCTTTGGCGCCTCGATGGAAGGTTTTCACCTGTTAGAACCGATTGTTATAGTAGAAGGGGCCGGTGATTATACGCTTAGCAACCCTTTAGCCGATCACTTTAAGTGACTCCTACCTCCAATACCAAGTCAACATAGAATTAAAAGAAAAGTGCTCCCCATCACATAAGACCTTAGTGAAGGCTTAGATACTTATGACTTAGGGTTTAGAAGTTCTTTAAGGTTCTTAGGGATTTTTGAACTATTGCAAGGGTTTAGAGTTTATGTATGAAATACCTTATCTATTCAAAGTGTTAACACCCTTATTGCCATCTGCTCATACCTCTGACCATGAAGCATAAACATCAACTCATCAATACCAATTAGAATAAACAATCTCACTTACACTTTGCATCTCAACCAAATACTTTCCTTTGCATTAAGAACATGAACACATCAAAGAATACAAATAGCTTGAAATGACGCAATCCCGCCACCTTTGTCTAAAGCATGGGATAAATGAAGCAACTTCAAACACCATAACACACTTTGTCAAAATCTGAAATTATAGACCATGATTTACAATGAAGGTAACTCTGTCACATGTCATACCTTGTCATCTCTTTTATAATGAACAACATAGAGCATCATGAGAATCATTGAACAACATCATCAACATTGTGCTACCAAGACATCCTAACATATGAAGTGGCATCCTCCTGATGGGAAAGACCAATCAAGGACAAACACAAGCTATCTCCTCACATAGACACTCAACTTCATAACATCATCACATGAATACCTTTATCATGATGATGACAAACTTCATCAACCCAAACAACAAGACAACTTGAATCAAGAACATTGACAACATAACAACACCATGTCATGAATCTTCTTGAAGCATGAACTCATACTTCAATTCACTTTTGACATCAATGGAAAACAACAACATCAATAGAAATTGTATTTGGGCTATTGATCTTAATTTATAACTTCTAACAGCTAGGGTTAAATTCCGCATGCCAAAATGTTCCCACAAAGCTCCAATGCCCATGGGGCCCAAAATTGCATTTGGGCCATTGATCTAATAGATGGGGTTAAATTTCACAGGCCAAAATGTACCCACAGAGCTCCAATTCCCATGGAGATCAATGGCCCAAATGCAATTTCAGGCCCCATCAACATTGGAGCTCCACGGGTACACTTTGGATGGTGGAGTAGAAACCAAACCATTAGATGATAAATAAAAACAATGGTGGTGAAAAAGAATTTAGGGTCGATTTAAAATATTCAATGTTTGATTTAAAATATTAAGGAATTATAGACACAAGCATTACACCTTAAACTAGTCAATCACTGCCACCTTCAGGCTCTTACTTTTCCATAGGAATTTAATTTTTTTAAAAAGGAAGAATTCACCATGGTAATTGATGCATTTGACTATTTTTGGTCAAGATTCACCAGGATTTTCTACAAATTTCTAGTGATGTAAAAAATTCACTAATAAAATTAATATTTTTTCCAAAAAAGGGAAAGATTCGCCAATAGAAATTAATATTTTTTTCCAAAAAATGAAAGATTCGCCAGGATTTTATATCTTTTTTCAGGGGGGTTTCTTAAATTTATCCTTGGCCATCATCGATCATTTTGCTACCTCTCTAACTAGGGAGTAGGATAAGCTAGTGCAGATGAGCACTTTGAAGCCTATAAAGTCGCATGCTCTTATTGCTAATTAGGGCACAAAAGTTCAAAAGGCTTCAAGTAGCAAGGAAAAGAAATAAAAAAACAAGGACATGAAGAATAATGAGAAGGGAAAGGAACTTGATACAACAGTAGATTCTGATTCAAGGAAATGGATTTTTGTTTTTGAAGCTTCACATAATATGGCTTCATCATAGAGTATGTTCTCTTCACTCAAGACTTGTTCTACATTACACATCCTAATGGCTAACAACACATACATGTGTGTTTGTTGGAGAGGGTTTGTTGGTATGGGTGAAGGATCATTCAATGGTGTCCTTTGCATACCACCATCATTCTTTCTATCTATTATATCACACATACTAGGATAGGAAAGAATGTCGATTTCACACTAGATTTTATGATCATTCAAGATTTGTAGAGCTTATATATTTTCGTAGTTAGGGAGGCAAACCAAAAGTATAGATTATACACCTCACATTTTCCCCCCGATGATCCTTTGATTGATATTCACACTCAAGCATCTAGTGTGGATAGTTCTTAGGAGGTGTAGTATGGTCATTTGAACCTTCAATTTCTCTCATTGACTGAGGTTTTAGATATGTGTGATGATATTACATCCCCTCCATCTTCTACTTCTTCAAAGTGTAGTATTTCTTTGGATGGCTTCCAATGATTCTTTGCAAAAGGATCATCTTCATACTAGTCTTGTAGGTACAATTCATTGGGATGACTACTTGACAGATATATCAAGTTTGTTTTGTGAGTTCCATCTTGAAAACTTGGATGACACTATTGATGACATTCATATCCTCTATGGTGACAACTCCATCACAGTTATCTTCACAACTTCATCTTTGGATCTTGTTTTGTATCCATTTCCACAAGGTTCTAGATTGGCACTTTCGTCAATTAGGCTCAAGACTCTTGATTTGATTATGGTACCTTTCGGTATTGACATGGGAGCACTTGAGAAGACTCCAGAGACATCATATATTTTGTGTTTTCTTCCCTCATATTACTTTCAAGAATGGGAAAAAATCCTACATATATCTTTGGTTTTGTTTCTTACTAAGGGGAGGAACATTTTTTGTTGTTCTTAGATCTTCATCGTCATCCTTTATCAAGCACCCACCATCACTATAGGAGATTATACATTGAGGGGGGGCTACATGGTCTCTCTTTTTCTCTCTTATAGGGGGGATTTTTCCTCACATGGGGTTTTATCCTTATCATACTTTAGAGAGCATATTTTGTACATTTGTGAAGGAAGTAGTCCTTAGGGGGTCATCTTGAGTCCTTCCCTCCTTCCTTTCACTTTTTCATCTTTTCTCTCTTTTGGAGGGATTTTTTCCTACCTGTTTTTCTCCTTTTCTCCTTTTGTGAAAGATTCTTTTGTCCATGGGTACCTCATTATGCCTTGTAGTTCGGATCCATCTTTGCATCTTTGCATTTTTTCTCATTCTACCTAAGATGCACTTAAGGGGGTGTTGGTGTGAACAAGGTTTTCTACCTATCCAATTTCCTTTTAGGACCTTTTCACATTAGTTTATTTAGGTTCACTTAGGGCATTTTTTTTTTGTGTTTTGAGTCATAAGATTAAGACACATTTTATAATCTTATGTTGTCCTATATCTCACCCTTGTCTATATAGACAAGGGTTTCTCTCATTGTACATAATGTATCATCTTGTGTGCATTGTATTCATTCAGCAATATAACATTTCTATTGCTTCTCTCTTGTGTGGAAGGTCTATCTTTGTTGTAGGTGATCCTTGACTCTTGTGGAATTCTCTATCAAATCTTACAATTGTTGGGAATTAAGGTGTCTCAACCTTTGCAAGTTCCTAAATTTATTTATTTATAATTAATCATTTTCCCGTAATTAATTAGAAATTGTTATAATGTATTTTATTTAATAATTGTGCTCCATCAAAATGGGGCATGGGATTTCCAAGCTGGCATCTTTGCCATGTGTTAGCATCTTGTGGTGAGTTGTAAGGTGTCATTAGAAGGTTTATTTATAGTAGATTCTTATGACAAATTTCATGGCAAATTCTATGACAGATTCTTATGATGCGTAAGAGCATGATTATGGGTGATCCCACATAACTGGGTTACAATTGCATTGAGGAGGGAAAATTGCCCGTGCACCAAGAAATAGTTTTGGAGGGGTTTGGTCAAATAGGGGTGTTTGTTAGAACCCAAAAATGGGTTCGTTCAAACCCCCCCATTCGAATGAACCCCCTTTGTGTCGGTCACATTTTTTTAATAAAATAAGGGGTTCAATTGAACCCCCCTCAATGTTCTTTCATTTTTTAATGTTATTTTATAGGGTTCTAATGAAATGGGGTTCATTTGAACCCCTCTCTAGGGGTTCATGAAAAATAGGGAGTAACTAATTGTGAACTAGGAATCTTGACCAACATTATGACAGTTTGATGTATGTCATAGGCATCGTTATAAAGGAGGTAAATGCTATATTTTGGGTGCCTAAGTTGGTGGGTTGACTATGACAACTTATGATAGCATCTTACATGTGTAAGGAATATTCTAATAATAGTCTAGAAGCCCAAACTTAGCCTAGGCGTTGGAATTTTATGTCATGGAAATGTGGGTCGTATGGATTTTTACCATGGTATTTTTGGACCTTGTTTGGGCCCATGGTAATGCCTTATGGTTGTATTTTGGGCTCCCATGAATCTATATATTGAGGGATTGAGATGGAGACATTGAGGAGTGTTTTATGCAGGGTTATGTTGTCAGTTTTTCATCCAGAGAAGCAAGATGTAAATCTCCATGTTAAGGCTTTGAGCCTGCAAGTATATTGTAACATGTTTGTTGTTGCGGATTAATACATTGGTTCGATGCTTTGGAGTGTGGGGTTTTTTATCCAAAAGGGTTTTCTCCACGTATATTGGTGTCTCTTCTCTTTTGTCTATCTTTCTTCTATTCTTCTTCTTTCTTCTTCTTTCATGTTCTTGAAGTGTTAATTTGCATGTTGTTATGCTATTGAAATTTACTTAGATATGTAAGCTACATTGTCTTTCCTCTAAGGGTTAATATGATGGGAAATCAACTATGTCTGTTTCCGCTTTAAGGACATAGTAGTATGTGCTTGTATCAACTTATTAAATATATGTTTAAGCAAATAATAGGATATTGTAAGGTGCATATTGGGTTCTCTTTCCCTTTCAATTGGTACCAGAGCTACGGTGGTTTCATGGTTGCATGAAATTGCATGTGTTGGTTCCATGGTGTTTAAGGTTCTAGGTATTTCTTCTGTTGTGATTTATTGGCCTAGCAAGCTTGAGGGAATCTGTAGGAATGAATTGGCTGATTATTAATCCTTGTTTGAGTGGAAGTCTTGCAGTTGAACTTATTTTTAGGATACAACAGGCATTTAAAGGATGGAGAAGATGGAGTATTATGGAGTTGATCATGTGGTTACATTTGATATGATATTGATTTGGAGCTCTTGTTTGATTGTATGTAATAACCCTCATGCATGGTAGTTATGTTCTTTCATTCTATGGTTGTTTGTAGCAAAGTATTCATGTTGGGTGTTTGTTCTTGGTTCCCTGATCACATGGAGAAACTTGGGTTGTCGTGACTATGGTTTGGTGTGCTTATGTTGGGTGCTTGGTTTAGTCCCTAGCATTGGAAGGCATTGTTTTGTTGACCTCGAATGCATGTAGGTTGTGGAGTTGATCAATGGATGATTTGAAATCTTCTGGATTAGTCTAGCTCCTCTGTATGCGTATACATGGTGGTTGTGGAGTTGGCCTACATGTGGGCCTGGAGTTCTTGGACCTCTTCTTCATTTGGTTGGTTATACTTGCATGTCTTAGTTTCATATTGATTTAATCTGACGGTTTTATAGATTTTCCATTCAAAATATATGGTTATGCTTATTTGTGTTATTCCATTATTCTGGTTTAACTCTTTTGGTGGTTTTTATACTTGTGGGTCTTCCAGATGATAAGTGGATATGGATTTGCATTATGTCAGTGACATGGTGGTTTTATAGGTTTTACACGGTTAATCAAAAGTTGTGGTTTTGTAGATCTGCAGACAAACTATTTTTCAGATTATGTTTCCTTGGGGGTGTTTTTGGATGTAAGATAGTTGCAGGTTTGCATGTATGCTCTGTGCATGGTGTGAGGAGGTTTGTAGTTTTCTTAGTGTGGAGATGTTGGTATGTGATTAGTCACTCATCATTTCTACAGTATATGCTTGATGGGTTCCTTGACTATGGTTACTCATATGTGGACTTGTTTGGCAAATCGAATCTAGTGATAATTTGGTGTTTGAGTCTTGAAGTCTACATGTTGTCTTCTTTGACATCTCAGTTTGCAGGTTACTAATGTAATGATGAGTTTGCATGTTACATTTGTTTTGGATCTTTGAGTTATGTATTTTGTGGATTAGCTACCCATTAGCTACAGTGGGATGACTCGAATGTGGACTATCTTT
The DNA here is from genome assembly GCA_027924645.1 of Cunninghamia lanceolata. Lineage (NCBI taxonomy): Eukaryota > Viridiplantae > Streptophyta > Pinopsida > Cupressales > Cupressaceae > Cunninghamia > Cunninghamia lanceolata. Next base: position 1,416,278 of record BSBN01000777.1, read on the forward strand.
ATCCACAAGATTGATTCAGTGTTTATGCAGACTTTGTTAGTTGGCCTTGCCAGTGGTCATTTGTATATTGGTATGTTACATTGGGATGAGAGGATGGATAATTAGAGTGCATGGATAGTCAGTTATTGGGACTTCTAGCATGTTTATCACAATGTCATGGATAGTTTGGTTGCATAGTTTAGTGTGAGCTTTTGACAGTGATGGTTTTATCTTCTTGACTCGGAGATCTTGGTTCTACTTTATTCTTTTGTATTGTCGATATTGTAGGTGAAGTATTTGATTGTGTTAGAGCCATGGATGATCTTCATTGAAAGGATGGTTATCATAATGCCTTGATAAGCTTGGTATCACAATTTTAGTGGGAGCTTTGGTAGTGATGTAGATCTATCACTTAGTGATGGATGATCTTCTACAGTGGTTGTAGGTGTCATGGTAATGTTTTTTGGATTATGATTCTTATAAGCTGTGAAATTATTTTGACATCTCGAGTTCCATTGTTAGGGGATGGTTATCTTCATGTGATTGGAGATGGTATTGTGCCATGATGGATTCTTATTTCTAAGATTGGAGTTTTGGCATGATGGTGCCCCTTTGGCAAGATATGTTCATTGGAGCAGGTAGTGATCTCCTAGGAGGAGATGTTAGATCATGATGTCATGTGTGTTCTTGGATTTTGTAGACATGCAATGGGAGCTTTGACAGTGGTCTAGTGAAGTTCTCTTTGGTTTTGAGTATTAATCTTTTGCTTGAAGCTTTATTATTTTGTAGGATGCATTTGAAGTTGGCACGTACTGATTGATGGATGCTCATTGATACTAGAGAGACTTGAGGTGAGGCTAGTGATCTCTTGTTGTGGGGATCATGTGTTGGAATGGTGAAATTTTAGCAGAAAGACCAAGGAGCCTTCACTTGTTATGTGCATGAGTTCATGTTTGAACTTGAGAGGAGATTATTGTTGGAGAGAGTCTATGAGACTCGATGTATCTCAGTGGATCATTCTCATTCCCCACTCTCAGTTCACTTGACAGAAAATGATCTGATAGGTATTGCCCATGTTATTTTAGATTCATTTTGTTTTATGCTTTGATTTCTCATGGATATGCATCTTGAGCTATAGTTTCTAATTTTGGAGCGTTCATTTGAGGAATACTTGGCATGGTTGTCTCCTTAGGTATATGGTTTGATTTATGAGAAGTTTTAGAGATGTTATTGGGTTGGATTCCTATTTGTGGAATGAATCTTTTAAGTTTGATCTTCTTTGGTTAGAGAAGCTTACATCTATTTTAGTTCTATGAGATATATATGTTTTGTTTGATCTTTTGAGATTGAACGTTTGGGTGTTGTTAAGGCTTTTCAGTTGGGGTTTTGTGAAGGAGATCATACTTGGCACAACTTAGCACTTGGTGGTGTTGGCAGAAGGACATGATATGGTTTGCAGTTTCTCTCTATGGTCTCATATTTCTTCCTAGAGGTTCTTATTCATCTAGTATAATTACTAGGTTTGTGGTCATCTACTGTTGTTGTACTTTATTGTTTTTAGCAATAGTATGTGTTTTTAATGTATATCATTTGAGATGTGGAGGACTTGGGAGAAGTGGAGGAGATCAAAGGTGAGAGAGTGAACAGAAAACTATTTGTGGAAATATGCTCTATTTTGCAGCAGGTTGGTTACAGTTTGCAGATCATTGTGGTTGTTCTTTATATTACATGATTTGGTTATAAGCCACACTTTTATGTAAGTGTTGATTAGTAGGCTATGTGTTGCTTTGGTTGGCATTGCTCATGCAGTATGATTCCTATGATGTATGTACGTCTTTGGTAGATTGTTTTTCATTGGACTGTAGTATCAAGGGTCTTTAGATTTTTTGCACATCAATGGTTTTGGTATGTTTGTTATCATGGGAGATGGTAACTTTGAGCAGGACAATGGATTATATAGGGGTGAGAGTTGTAGTATGGGCTGGATATGTCATGTGCAGAAGTTCTACCAATGGTGGGTTTTTTAGTTGGATATAAACAACTAGTTGTGGTTGTTGTTGTAACCATTCTTTGGAGCATTCATGCCTGATCTTGTTTTGGAGGAAGTTTGGACTTCAGAGTTGTGTTATAGTAACGGGTTTGAAGTTGGATACATTAGTGTGTCTATGTGAGATTTAGTGTTTCATCATGTTTTTTGAATTCTAATCTTTTTGTCATGTTGGTGGTCACTTGGAAGATGTTGCAGGTGCTTTTTGTAAAGCTTGTGAGCATAGTGGAGTTCAGTTCAGACAGTATGGTAACCTTGGTGGTTCATAGATTGGTAGTGTTTCTCTTTTTCTCTTGCAAGGTATTCGACAAGTGGGAGAATGTTGGGAATTAAGGTGTCTCAACCTTTGCAAGTTCCTAAATTTATTTATTTATAATTAATCATTTTCATGTAATTAATTAGAAATTAATTGGAAATTGTTATAATGTATTTTATTTAATAATTGTGCTCCATCAAAATGGGGTATGGGATTTCCAAGCTGGCATCTTTGCCATGTGTCAGCATCTTGTGGTGAGTTGTAAGGTGTCATCAGAAGGTTTATTTATAGTAGATTCTTATGACAAATTTTATGGCAGATTCTATGAGAGATTCTTATGATGCGTAAGAGCATGATTATAGGGAGTTACTAATTGTGAATTGGGAATCTTGACCAGCATTATGACAGTCTATGGCGTATGTCATAGGCATATTTCTAAAGGAGGTAAATGTTATATTTTGTGCCTAAGTTGGAGGGTTGACTATGACAACTTATGACAACATCTTACATGTGTAAGGAATATTCTAATAATAGTCTGGAAGCCCAAACTTAACCTAGGCGTTAGAATTTTATGTCATGGAAATCTAGGTCGTATGGATTTTGACCATGGTATTTTTGGACCTTGTTTGGTGTGATGTCCCACCATGCAACCCTAGAGTGCTAGCCTAACTAGAAACAATAATACTGAATTTATTTTTTTTAAAACAAGGAATTGCAGTAATCATTAAAAATGTCTGCACTAATAACAACATTCAATGAAAAGATCAGCTAACACTTCTAGGGAACATAACCGCATAAAAAAAATTAAAACCAGACAAGAATCTACATCTCAAAGCAACAGAATAATAATACATCTTACATTATCTGGGATGAATAATTACAAATTCCAATATAAGATTACAAGACCGATTACATCGGTTTACAAATAATACTATAATGAATGTATACAACTTGAAGATGATGAGCAAACTGGAATCGGAACACTCCTGCCTGATCTCAAACTGAATATCTGAGAAGACCAATGGATAGCTCTACCTCCCAATCATGTGGAACCCTGAGCTCCACCTCACCGAGATAGGAGATAACAATGAGGTTCTGCTAGGTTAAAGTTACAACCATGAACACAATCACAAGATCCCAACTCCATGCAGACAAACAAGATAACAAGACTGCACAGACCCGACAGTACTCACCAAAACAAGACAAATCTAAACACCAAGCTAAGATCAATCATGAAGATAAGTCTACACTCTAGAGGTATCAACAAAGATAAAGAGAAAGTAACTGAGTTGCGTAAGGAGAGTGTCATTGCATGGTCCTAACACGGGTTACCCAGCCTATGTCTCACCAAAAGTCGGCCCCCATCTATGGTTACCCTGGCAACCTCTCTCTAGGTACCAGCCCCGTAGGGTGACACATGCAGAGCCAACATGTCCTCTCATGAAAACGAGGAGGTCGGCCTTGCCAACTAGGCCTTCTCATCCCACCCTTAGCCTGCAAAAGCACTCAAGGCATGGGTGAGGTAATATTACTTATCTTGTTATATGAATTACTACCCCAACCCTCCTACATAATTTATTAAGTTTCCACTTGCTTACAACTTCCATGGGGTTACCCAGGCGGCCTCTCACTAGGCACCAGCCCCACCATGAAAGCCACTCCCTTAGAAATCTCTGACCAATCATCCAAACCACAACATGCAAGGATAAAGGTTACAAAACGATTCCGATCCATTACAAATGTCATTCACTTGGCCACAACAATATAAATCCCATTGCCCTCCTCAACTCAAACAATACATCATGAGACAATATGACACAAGTACCAATGCTGAAAACTAAACAATTAGACCTCTGGAGTCGGTGACTAAGTTCTTTACTAGGTTACTACATCACCTTCCCGTTAGGGAAACTAGGTTTCAACAACCATGATATATTACAAGATCGACAAGGGGGTAAATAACTCAATAAATCCTTAATCTAAGTTGATAAAATAACCAAATTTAGTCACAAGGATGACTTCACACTATCACCAGACAAGGTTTGCATAATAAAATCATAACAACAAAAGGGTAAATACAATATTACAATCTATACCCAAAGAGTTCTTACTCCCATACATTAGAAATAATCACATTTAACACTTAAACCAATAACCTTTACACATAGTTTATTAACAAGTTCCACATACTATACTTCCAAGAAACGATAATTTTCCTTTTTGTTTCATAATCAACCAAGGATTCACTTAAAGATTTTACTCAAAAGTATAAGACAATCGTAATCATACAAAACCTATTCACAACTACACTAAGATGTAATCATGAATACTAACTTAGATCACAATGTAATACTATTCTATCTTACTATTCTATACATCTCTAGTTAAAAACTACTTTCAAGAGTAGCATCATTCCTATCGAATTGCCACTCGAACAACTATTACACCATGGAGATGGTTCGAATAATAAAATTCTATTCTTGCTATGATTTACTTACAAACATCATGTTACACGGGACAACATAACTAACAAATTCATTTTTACCAAGTATGACTAATACATAATTATTAAGCTATCATTTCATAATACTCTAGTGTAATAAATCGTTCTAATATAAAAACTATTTGGACTCATTACCCACCTTTCGTTCTAATACAACTACTTGCCATAGCCAAAAGCATAAAGTAAAATACATTGGTAGAATTGTAGGTGTTTTTAGAGCACTCAATCTTAAATGGATACTTAGTAATGAAATTAAAATTATTATAACCCTAAAATTAAACCAAGCTTTCTTAAACTAACTTACACCCATATAATTAAGAGCACTCTAATAATAATAATTTTAAATTCCACAACATACAATAATTAAATAGCAACTCTCTCTATTACAAGGAAACTAATAGCTACTCCATTATCTAATTAGACATAAAAGAAACTTAACTAAATTACATCACCACCAAGACATAGTAAACTGAGGTTATACAATACTCAATGAATTCTTTTGGAATCTTTCCAAAACCCACTAAATGCTTAACTTCTAACTACAACGCAAAAAGGCTTTCAATGATAACACAACATGGAAAATGGGGATCAGATTATAGAGATTTAAAGATGAAGAGGAGACAACGTGCCATTCAAAATAAATGAGTTATTCCTAAGAAATACCGTACGGCGGTCAAGCAGAGAGTTCAAAAATTAAATTGAGAAAAGCTCAAGCTTTCTAACGTTACAGAGCCAGAGCGATTGAAGACTGAGGGCAGAAGAAGTTTCAGACAAAGGCAGAGATAAATGGAAGAGTAGGGAGGTCGTACGGTGGCGGCAGGAGAGAGTTGTTACCAGCATTCAACAAAAATTGTTATCAGCACTCAATGATTCGGTAAGGATTGACCAAACATTCTCCATGAGTAGTTTTGTAGGTTGGGTTTCTTTCTTGGTATAACGTTTAGGAGAAGCAAGTTAAGAACGGCCCAAACAAGATGTGCCATGAGTCGACCAATATTCACTGAAGATGTAATTGCTAAAAAAGTTCTTGTCATTTTCTCAAGATCAACAAAACTCAGAATAATACATTAGAAATTAAAGTTTGGAAAAGAAAACATTGGAATCCATTTTGAAATTGATGGAGGGTGACACATAATGGACAGTTCCTGAGATTCACCTCCAGACCAAAGGAATATTAACACCATCTAAAGATCAATTTGTATGCAGGAAAATACCATTATACGGAGATAAAGATGACAAGGAAATTGGTTTGACACAAGGGTCTAAGCGGGTCACCAGACTCGATTAAAAGAATAGGTAAGTGAAATTGGTTTTGATTTAACCGAAGGTGCATAATATTTTGCCATACTATGATTTCCTCCAGAAGTTACATTGATTTCCGACTGAGACTAAATAAGCTCTGTCATAGAGATTGCATGTGCCTCAACAAATTGATGTGGGCTGATACAGAGGTCATCACTAAGAAGTTGAAATAGGAATTGATGGTTGGGGCAAGATATAATAAAACAATGATAACGGGATTTGAAGAATAAAGTAGGCTTGATTTACAAGCTCATTAATTAAGTCAGAGGAGAAAAATGTCATCATTAAAGAAAAGTTAAAAATTTGATATACAGGCGAAAATTGCAGTAATCCACCTGTGAAAGAGGTTGAGGTTGAAGAGATTATTTGCATATTAAAAAAAAAATTTACCTAACCTTCCAACGAGCAACCAACAAGAGCAAGGCGTTTACAAATGTGACAAGGGTGAATAACAGATCGATTCCATGCCAGAATAACCATCAACAAGAAATCTACTTGTTCAGAGAAAATAAAGACAAAGAAAATACATAAATTCACAAGACATACCCGTACAACTCACGAGTCGAATCTTCTTTCAGAATTTCCCTTCCTTTCTCCACAAAATATTTCTCTGAAACATCCTCTTCCCAAAAACTCCTCTAGAACAAACATAACCACTGACATAAAAACCCTCTCACACCAAAACCTCCCTGAGAACAAAAATAGACAACAACCATTAATTCCAGTAACCCCCAAATCTGTTACACAATCCCCCTCATTAAGAGAAATTTGAATTTTTACTTAACATAGTATTTCTATATCCCCAAACATATACGACAATTGGCCAACAATAAACAATATTCCAAAAATCATTAAATTAATATTCAATACTATTCTTCAAAATAACGATATACTAATTAACCATATTAACTTATGACATAAATACTATTAAAATCATAACATATTCCATTTAATCTATATTGGAATTTATTTAAATAATATTCCAATTTAAGCAAAATACTATAATATTCGACAAGCTATTAAATATTCTTAATACCACATTACCTCATAATGCATTACCCAGATACACATGGGCTAACTACCCAGATACACATGGGCTAACTACCCAGATACACATGGGCTAACTACCCAGAACTCGACAGTAAACATTCAGACCACAAGACGACTAACCAATTGAAGGTTGAACTGACCTAGGGAATAAACCTTATGTTATCTTCGTCAACATTATCCATGGTGTAGGGCCCGCTCAGACCCGCTAAGTCGGGTGGAGTCAAGGCTCGGTACCTGCAACCTGCGTGAAAATGAGTGGATTGTATATGATCAACCGTATATGTATATATCAAACACACACCGAGACAAAGAATCGAGGCATAGTAGGGTGCTCAATCCGAGTAGTACTACACCGTCCCCGCTTCGAAACAAGACTATAACTATTTCTATTTAGAATAAAATGCATAAACATGATATTATCAAATCATTCCTAAACATGTCCATCTCATCATAAAAACAATGCCATCATAATCTCATACCACAAATCAGAACTAAATCAATCGAACATAATCTATCACAATCAGAATAAGCATAAACCATAGTCTCAATAGCTCAAATGTGTCAGAACTGTCTGGATGCAAATAAAAGCTAACTGTCTCATATCAAGCAGAGAGTAATGCAAAACTAACAACTATCACAAGCCAAAAATGAGGGGGCATTACATTTGGGCCCATGGTAATGCCTTATGGTTGTATTTTGGGCTCCCATGAGTCCTATATATTGAGGGCTTGAGATGGAGGCATTGAGGAGTGTTTTATGCAGGGTTATGTTGTCAGTTTTTCCTCCAGAGGAGCAAGATGTAAATCTCCACGTTAAGGCTTTGAGCCTGCAAGTGTATTGTAACATGTTTGTTGTTGTAGATTAATACATTGGTTCAATGCTTTGGAGTGGGGTTTTTTACCCGAAAGGGTTTTCCCCACGTATATTGGTCTCTTCTCTTCTATCTATCTTTCTTCTATTCTTCTTCTTTCATGTTCTTAAAGTGTTAATTTGCATGTCGTTATGCTGCCAAAATTTACTTAGATCTATAAGCTACATTGTCTTTCCTCTAAGGGTTAATATGATGGGAAATCAACTATGTTTGTTTCTACTTTAAGGGCATAATAGTATGTGCTTGTATCGACTTATTAAATATATGTTTAAGTAAATGATAGGATACTGGAAGGTGCATACTGGGTTCTCTTTCCCTTTCAACAATGAGGACATCCTACTAATGCATTATAGAAAATACTTTCCAATTGATGATGGGATCCAAATTTTTGTAATGAATCTATCAAAACTTACCATGTAAGTTGAATATCTTGTTGGGTCCCATGTGCATCATGGTCATAATCCTCTCAGTCACCTAAGTTGATCTGAATATGACCAACACCAATGATATCATTATTATTAGAATGGGCAACCATATTAGGGTTTAAATGAGCACTCCTTCTAGGCATAAACAATAGTATGGAAAGGGTAAAACAATCTTAGATCAAACAAATCAAATCTAAAAACAAGTGGGAAACACAAACCCTAATGCCACTACAAGGGTGGGTATAGTAGGTGATAGATAAGAAGTATAAATAAGCACCAACCCTTAAAAAGATATATTGATAAGGTCTAAGGATGAAAAAGGAAGTTTGGATTTAAAAATAGAATGTAAACTTAGAAAATTACATATATGAAAACCCTAATGTAGTGAAAAAACTTAGGATGAAAACTAATTCATGTAGGATGGGATGGGTTTACCAAAAATGTAAAGGAAAAAAAAATTCCCTAATGTTAATCTAGACTAATCCAATAAGATGTATAGACATAAGCATAAATTAACCTAGATTGAATGATGTTAATTGGGATTGATAATTTGATAATTCACAATAGTTATTTTTACAAAGTAAATGCAATAGAAGGTGGTACTTAGCTTTATAACCAAAGAGTGTATGCCAACAATGAAGATTTTGATATCGGACCAAAATATGCTTAGAAAATGATGCACCTCTCTATAAGATGAATGTGAGTAATTCTATGCTTGATTTGTGTTATATTAGAGGAAAAGTTTGTATGTTTGGACAAGTTTGTGGTCACAGAGTAGTACTCTGAGTTTGGATTCATCCCTACACAAAGTGGATTTCTACTCTTCTACTCAATTGCGTGCCTTTATGTTGTCTAGTTTTTCTTATATTTACGATGTTGGTGATATTTAAGAATACCTTGATAGGGAAGTTGTTGTATCACAAGGAGACAAGTTCTCTTAGGTCAACCCCCAAAAATGTGTATAGATTCGAAGACAATAGGTGAGGGCCCTAGAATGATGTATGTTCATTCCTTTTAAAGCACTAAATTGAAATGTGCCACTATTACTTGATCCTTCAATACTCTAGGATGAGAGAGAACATTTGTATCCCAAATTAATATTTTGATTATTATAATGAATGCATTGAGCATCTTTAAATACTAGCACATAGCATCAAATTGTGCTAAATGTGTGTTTAGTGAGCCTAGGGCAAGAAAATAAAGGGGGGTAGTCAACAAAATTTAAATTTTGAATTTTAGGAAAAAAGAAGAAGAAGAAGGGAGAAGTCACCCCACAATTGCAAAAATGTCATAGGGTAGGTAAATGGCCAAATCCAAGTGGCTAATGGCTATAAAGAGGTGCCTAGATGAATAGATGAATGTAATAAATGTATAGATAGATTGAATGTATAAAAATGTGTGTATGTAAGAATAAGTGGAACTAAGAATATGAGGATGGATGTATATGAAAAGATTAAAAAATAAGAAAATGAACCCAACTTTATATAAAATTTTACTATTTGTCCATATATACATGTATTGGGCGGGGCGTCCGGCTCGTTTGGCGAGAGTTTTCTGTGGTAGGCACGAGGTCACAAGGTCCAATCTTCCCCCTGCCCACGTGGTACCAAAGGGCGTGTCGCCCCAGCGCCATTAGTCACGTTAAAAAGTTTATTAGACGCACTGCAGGTTATAGGGGGGGCTACCCGATATATATATTTCATATTAAAAAATAAGAAAATGAACCCAACTTTATATAAAATTTTACTATTTGTCCATATATACATGTATTTGGCGGGGTGTCTAGCTCATTTGGCGAGAGCTTTCTGTGGTAGGCACGAGGTCACCAGGTCCAGTCTTCCCCCTTCCCATGTGGTACTAAAGGGCGTGTCGCCCCAGCGCCACTAGTCACGTTAAAAAGTTTACCAGACGCACCACAGATTATAAGGGGGCTACCCGATATATATATTTATATATATATATTACACTACTAAATGAGAAATGATGTGGATATTGATTTAACCCTTACACTATTAAATAAGAAATGATGTGGATATTGATTATCTTACAATATTATATGGTGTAATAATAAAAGTAGGTAAACTGGTCATGTGCAAAGGTATTTCTTGGATAGTGCAGTGGCTGTTTTCCATTAACTTAGCCATACACCTTTTAAATCTGAATAAAAAATCCATGGGCAGATTCTACCCCTCTTCCGGTTGCATTTTTAAATGTGGTTGGTAGTGATTTGAGTGGACACTTTTCAACCTACTCTTGATTATTAACCTCGTTAAGATACCTCTAAGAGAGCAACTTAATTTTCCCAGGTGCACCACATGAAACACCAACAACCTATGATAAGAATCTTCAAGGAAAAAAAAATCACTAATAATAATACCAGGTGGGACCCAAGCGGATTGAGGGACCCCTGCAATTTCATGATGATTCAATAAATAGAGGACGACAAAATACCTACATTTAATAAACCAGCGATTTCACTTCCTTAAGGAGATTTAGACCAATCAACAATTCCATCTCCTTTTAAAGTTTGGAAACCATGCAGTTTTGGAAATTCATTGGATGATCACAAACACAATGAGATGCAATATTTTAAAATTATTTTAGTTTTACTAAAAATAGATTTATGATGCCCCCAATCATGGGACTTAGGGAGTTCAATCCTTTTGGGTGGGTAGTTGCATTAGTTTTTTTTTTTAATAGATGAGATGAATTTTGATAGTGTTACTTGGGGGCAATCTTGGCCCTTCTAGTGTTGATTGTTTAATTAGATAATCAAATGGATAAGTGTTTTGTGTGGTCTAAAGAATTTTTTTGGTAGGAATAAATAACAAGGTAAGAGTGGCTATTCTCCACACAAAATGCATTTATGGCAATTAAATTCTAGTCCCATTCACTTAATGAGGAAGAAAATCCAACACAACAAAAGAATCCTCATGGGTCCTTACAGCATCAACTTGGAACTCAGCAAGCTCAGGTAAAGACTATTCTTGCATAACCTGCTCTGGTTCTTTTACTTCCCTAGGTTCCTAGTTTTGACACCCTCAAGTTTCAAATTTATTGATCCAATCCTCAACTGGTTATGCAGGTCTAGATAATGGTTGAGTTGTGTTGTGGATCATATAGTACTAGATTTCCTTTTCATACCTTCACTGCAAGGCCTATTGTGACTCTCTATGCATACCAATCTAGCAGCTCCTCTAACCACACTTTTGACTTTGAAACTAACTCCATGAATTGGTCAAGTAAACACTAGGACATTCAAACATAGCTTAATAGGAATGAGGATTGCAAAGAGAAAGCACCAAGGCACTTGAAAACCTTATGCTCTCTGATTTCACTGACAAAAAGAATGTAAAATATTTTATGGATCCGGTTATCTATTTCTTTTTCCAAATGCCCAACCACTGCCACAATGGACAACACTCAAGGAATGCTGGACCCCTCTAGAGTACTGTACAAGTCCATACATTAGCATAGAAAAGCCAATGCAAGAACTGGTTACCCTCTTTTTGTATTTTGAATAAATCTCTGATCTACAGACATGTCATTCAATTCCACAAAATTTTGCTGATGTAAATCAAGCCTTGGACATTTTAACTACTGCAATTAGGGCATGTGTCTGTTGCACCTTGGATAGAATCTTTAGTATGTCATACAAAAGGATTATAGTATCTTGTTGATCTTTTGGACTACATCTTTCCTGATTGTATCAATCTCCCACAACTCTTGTATTCTATGTTCCTTGTAGTGACTATTAAATTCATTTTGTAATATTTTACTTTTTCAATATCAATGGCTTTTTTTAATCCAGAAAAATAAAATATGAAGTACATAAGGTGCAATGCAATGCCAAGCAGGACCATAACATTTATCAGATTCCTGCATTCAAAAATCATAGGTTGCAAAGTTTTAGTAGACTTCAGAAGCATTTTTCTTATAAGATCATCATCAAAGAGAGCGATTCTATGTAGATTAGCAGCATACTATAATCAAAAGCACCCACTATATAACTTAATTACAAGAACAACTGATAAGTCATCAGGCAAGATGGGCTCTGCTTAAACATGTGTTGATTTGGTTTTTTTATTTTCTAATATTTGAAGTTTAGATTATCACATCTTGTATATATAAAAGTGGTAAATAGTTGTCTTAAAATAAGATGGAATTTTTTTGGATACACACAGGTGTTTAAGTGCCATGGACAAGATGTTAGAAGTAGATGGCATTTACAAAACTACCCAAAAGGATGGTATTAATGCATTATTATAAAGGATAAATTATGAAGGGATCTTTATGATAGCATTATGTCACTAAAAATGATATGTTATGAAGGATATATGATGTGATGATTTATAGGGATTCAATTGCATAGTTTTCATCTATCAATATTTCACGAGTAGTAGTTCACAACAATACATCTCTTATTATTATGAATGGCCCATTTAATACTCATTGCATTATTATAAGATGTCAAGCTTTCTTCAAATAATCTAATTTGCATGGTTCAATATTTGCTTATAAAGTCTTGATCACCACAATCTTGTGATTTATGCAAGAATAGGAACATGAACACCATCGTAAGAGTAATATTTCTACATGATTCCTTGTTTGGTCCAAACAAATCTCAAGCAATCCTCTTTGATATTCTAAATTTTAAGCTTAAAGTTTAACACAAATCCTTCAAATAATGCTCTACTTGAATTTTTGTGATGCATCTTTTTTTTTTTGGTTCCAAAACTTGAGGTAAAATTTTAATGCACATCCTTCGCAATGTGGACATGCAAATTAAAAATGAATGCAAATTCCTACCTATTATCTACAAACAATTAGAGATAATAGAGAAGGCAAGGGACATAGGAATCATTTATAAAAAGTTTAACCATATGTTTCTATGTGCAATTAAATTTTAACTTTTAATATTTTCATCTAGTTTACAAACAAGTCTTGATCTCTCTTAGTGGCATATCACTCTAATTTATGTACTTAATTTTTTAAATTTTTTGAAGAAGTTTTGTATTTTTAATATTACTATTGATTAGAAATATATCAAGAAGCATGCATAAAGGTTACATTAATAAGAGAAAAAAAGGAAACAATTCTATTGTATTAATGAGTGAAGATTTTAATAATTTTTATAATATCAAGTAGTCTATGGGATCAAGACTTATAGTAAAGAGCATCATGCTAATATAATGAAAAATTTCATTGTATTAATGAATTAATGAATGAAATATTTTAATAACTTTTACAATATGAAACAGTCTATGAGATCAAGACTTAGAGTATGGGATAAAAGAGCACCAAGCTAATATAATCAAATGATTAATGAGCCACCAAAATAGTCTAATAAATTTTTTTAACCATTTTTATGTCAGAATTTTTTAATGGATTTTGATCAAAAATCTTGTCATTTAGACTAGCCTTGTCTCTTTAAATAAAGTTAGGTTGTCCACTCTCTATACTTGATACAAATGTCATTATAGGTTGCACACTCCATGATGTAGTCTACTATGTTTCCACCACTCCCTTGTTGCAAAATAGACATATTCTCGTTTCCCACTCCTTCTTAGGTATTGCCCCCTACTAGTCTCACATTGAAGATAATGTGGTCTAGTCCTTAATTGGGCAATCAATATCTTGGCCTTCCCCTTAATTTATACTCTAAACTCTGTGACATGAAAATTTTGAATTTTTCTAGACGTTTTTTTAGATGCAACAAACAAGAAAACCATTCTCATAATAAAATTACATAATTATGTTTCTCAATTGTTATCTTCGAAGGGTTTTAGTTAGAGTGCACTATGTACAATGATCAAATAAGAGTTGAATTCCATCTTTGTTTAGAGGTAAACAAAAAGACTCAACATATTATTAAACATATATATTTTAAATATTTATACAATATAGGTTTTCTTTATGTTTTAGAGCTCTTTTAATTTAGCAACCATAAATAAAGAAGAATCATTAATGATAAGATGCAATTATTTCAATTATTTTTACTTGCCATGGTGGATAATTTTAGATATACTTGTAAATTTTAGTTTTTATTTAGATTAAATTTACTCATAATTTAATTTATCAGTCATTTGGCACATGTTTTTTAAGAGTCTTCCAATACAAGGCATACATGTAATGTTCCCTTTTACGATATTTCTGATTTCTTTACTTGCACACAATAATGTCACTAGAAAGGGACATTAGACATTAAAATCAATAAATTAAGCTTAATATTCAGTTCATAGCATCATAACATGATTAATAATGAGAACAATACTACATAACACAAATAATGAGATCAATTCATCATAGCATAATCCACAATCAGTTCAATTCATAACACAATTTAGTATCGACTATGTTCAAGTCTTAATCCTTACTACCTTTCTAACCCTCAACCTTGGATGGGGATTTACTTGTCTAGGGCGCAATGACACCACCTCATGGATTGGATTTACTCTGCCTCTCCCTAACAACTTAAGTTGTCTAGGGCGTGATGACACCACCTCATGGATTGGATTTACTCCACCTCTCCCTAACAACACCTCACCTCTCCTAAGGTTGTAGGAAATAGAAATAACTAAGTATTAACTTGGACATATTCGAGATATTTCAACATACCAATTGATCACATTTATCCATAACACATTATGTAATGGCTATGCTCAAGTCTCAATCCTCATTTCTCTTCTAATCCTCAACCATGGATGGGAAGTTACTTGTCTAGGGTGTGATGACACCAACTTGATGGCTGGATTTACTCTGCCTCTCCCTAACAACACCACACCACTCACTCACAGGTTGAAGGCAATAGAAATAGATAGGCCTTGAGTTTGAACATGGCCAAAGTGTTGTAAATGCAATCTATATTTCATAGAAAATTTCATAATACTTATATATGTGTGTAATGATACTCACAATAATCTTTTAATTATATATATATATATATATATATATACACACACACACACTTATGACATTCATCACAATAAATATATATATATATATATATATAATATTAAGATAATAATTACCTTGCTACCACTTAATATTTGGATCTGATTTTCCCAACAATCAGGAATATCTCTGATTATTATTAGAATTCCTTTGTTCTCCACCGATGCATAATAATCTTTCATACCTTTGAATGTAACATACATGTGATTTTTGTTGAGTAGGGTAGAGGCTTGAAATTGTTGATAAAATTTATAGTTTATGAAGATTGCAGATCTGTTTTAATGTTTCTGTTGTTCCTTATCTTTGAATACCTTTCTATTTGTTGTAGAAGATTGCTTTTGATGCTGCCTTACTTATCTTACCAATTATTTTTCTTGATCCATGAGATGCCTTTAGAATGAAGGATCGATCCAATTTATAATGATGGAAGGGTTGCATTGACCCAACGATCACCCTTATGACAATGATTACCTTTTAAGACTCATTCACTACTTTTCTTAACTAAACTCGTTGCCCTCTTATTTAATACCAATCACATCCCTGATCATTTTTTATACTCCCCTTAGCGCTTCATATCAAGTAGGTCGGTCATGCTAAAGCAATCCAAAAATCCTTAGTTCGTTGTCTTATAATAGTCAATCACTTCCACTAATAAATATAAGAGGAAACAAAGGTAGCATTTGTTACATTTAGAATCTTGATCGCACCTCCAGCAAATGCATCTTCATTTTTACTTTATTTTATATTGTGTTCTATTTAGGAGGTCGGCCCTATCAAATCACCAATCTATGAGACTCAGCCATGATTTCTATATTAGTTTTATATAATCATAATTATAATAATATATAGTTTAATATTCATTTTTATATTTATTATTATATTATTATAATAAATGATTATAATAATATTTAAATTATTTAATATTAATATTTATATTTATATTCAAATATATTATTGATATTTATTTTTGCTATTTATAAATATAATAATATATTTAATTAAAATATATATGTTACATTTTAAATATATCTCATTATAGATATATTATATATTAATAATGTTATATATACACAATTATCTCTATCGTTCAAATGGACTAAATGTCATGTTTCATGAGAGCAACTTTGCCAAATTTTATCCTAATGTTTAAATTTTTAATTTAAACAATGCCTTAATATGGGAACATGACAGCCCTCCCCACTCAATATTGCTTGTCCTCAAGCAATCACGACGAGTTCTTTCATTGCCTTGTGTTTTTAATATTTACCTTCCCATATGTTGAGATGAAGTCATAATTTTGATCTAGAATTAATATTATTATGAACATGCTTTGGTGAAGAGCAAAATGATTGTGATTCCATGAAAGAGAATTTGTGATCAAAGAATACTTTGAAAGTCAAATGAAAGATCAATGTATAGATACAAGTATGAAGATGTAGGTTTAGACAAATGAAAATATCTTCGATGCTAAAGAAGATTTAAGAGTATTGAGATTCCAAGATTCCAATAAGTGACGAGACATCTTGAAAATTTGGAAAGATGAATCTAATGATGCTGTAGAGAAGTTAGATCGTATAAATGTTTAATAATGATGATAAGAAAGCGTGGAGACAATTTTACGATAGACAAGATTATAGAAGAGAGAAGATCCATGTTGAAGTATATGCACACAATTATATATGAAACACAAATCATAAATAAAGCTTATACACTTAATACATGATACACAAAAGTATACGAAGCATGAAGCATGAACATAGTATGTAATACACAAGTATATGCACGTAATACATGAAACACATAGCATACACTTGATACAGAAAGCATGAAGCATACATGTAACACGCAAGTATACGCACGAATAAGAAGTATACACACAAATACAAATAAGTCATGAACTGCTCATTTGAACACACATAAATCATGTAGTATACATTTGTCTATACATAGTCATGGAGTATAGACTCGAATACATGAAGTCATAAAGTATACAATTGAATACACAAAGTCATAGAGTATTTACTCAAATAAAAATACAGGTCATAGAGTATGCACTCAAATATAATTACAAAGGTCATAGAGTATACACTCAAGTACAAATACAATCACAAGTCATAGAGTATACACTCAAATACAAATACAAAGTCATAGAGTATTCATACAGATACAAAGTCATAGAGTATTCATACAGATACAAAGTCATAGAGTATACACTCAAATACAAATCCAATCATAGAGTATACACTCAAATACAAATACAAAGTCATAGAGTATACACTCAAATACAAATTCAATCAAAAAGTATACACTTAAATACATATATAATCATAGAGTATACACTCAAATACATATACAATCATAGAGTATAAGCTCAAATACAAGTAGAAGTCATAGAGTATACACTCAAATACAAATACAAGTCATAGAGTATACACTCAAATACAAATACAATCATAGAGTTTACACTCAATACAAATACAAGGCATAGAGTATACACTCAAAATGCAAATGCAATCATAGAGTATACACTCAAATACAAATACAACTTAGTCATAGAGTATACACTTGAATACAAATACAAAGTCATAGAGCATACACTTGAATACAATTGCAAAGTCATAGAGCATACACTTGAATACATAGTCAAGTCAGAGTACACACTTGAATACAAGTACCCTCGAATGAAGTATGCCGTCGGACCATTGGGAAGGGGATTCGGTGCATCCTATACTACACCGTGGACCCATCCACCATCCCAAGGTCACCAAGTATACACATGAGTCTGAAGCATACACGTGAATACACGTAATACACAAAGTATTCACATGAACATATGTTACAAAGCATACACATAAGTCACAAAGTAAACCTTTAAATACACTTAAATACACATAAATCACAAAGTATACACTTGAATACATGTAAGGCACACGTAGTATACACATGATGGCATGATGATTGCTCTGCTACCACTTGTAATGTCCCCTTTTAGGATATTTCTGATTTCTTTACTTGCACACAACAATGTCACTAGAAAGGGACATTAGACATATTAAAATCAATAAATTAAGCTTAATATTTAGTTCATAGCATCATAACATGATTGATAATGAGAAAAATACTACATAACACAAATAATGAGATCAATTCATCATAGCATAATCCACAATCAGTTCAATTCATAACACAATTCAGTATTGACTATGTTCAAGTCTTAATCCTTACTTCCTTTCTAACCCTCAACCTTGGATGGGGATTTACTTGTCTAGGGTGTGATGACACCACCTCATGGATTGGATTTACTCCACCTCTCCCTAACAACACCTCGCCTCTCCTAAGGTTGTAGGCAATAGAAATAACTAAGTATTAACTTGGACATATTCTCGAGATACTTCAACATACCAATTGATCACATTTATCCATAACACATTATGTATTGGCTATGCTCAACTCTCAATCCTCATTTCTCTTCTAATCCTCAACCATGGATGGGGAGTTACTTGTCTAGGGTGCAATGACACCAACTCGATGGTTGGATTTACTCCGCCTCTCCCTAACAACATCATGCCACTCACTCACATGTTGAAGGCAATAGAAATAGATAGGCCTTGAGTTTGAACATGCCAAAGTGTTGTAAATACAAGCTATAATTCATAGCAAATTTCATAATGCTTATATATGTGTAATGATACTCACAATAATCTTTTAATTATATATATATATATATAATAATTACCTTGCTGCCACTTAATATTTGGATCTGATTTTCCCAGCAATCAGGAATATCTCAGTTGATTATTATTAGAATTCCTTTGTTCTCCACCGATGCATAATAATCTTTCATACCTTTGAATGTAACATACCTATAATTTCTGCTGAGTAGGGTAGAGGCTTGAAATTGTTGATAAAATTTATAGTTTATGAACACTGCAGATCTGTTTTAATGTTTCTATTATTCCTTATCTTTGAATACCTTTCTATTTGCCATAGAAGATTGCTTTTGCTGCCGCCTTACTTATCTTACCAATTGTTTTTCTTGATCCATGAGATGCCTTTAGAATGAAGGATCGATCCAATTTATAATGATGGAAGGGTTGAATTGACCCAACGGTCACCCTTGTGATAGTGATTACCTTTTAAGAGTCATTTGTTGCTTTTCTTAACTAAACTCGTTGCCCTCTTATTTAATACCAATCGCATCCCTGATCATTTTTTATACTCCCCTTAGCGCTTCATATCAAATAGGTCGGTCATGCTAAAGCAATCCAAAACTCCTCAGTCCGTTGTCTTATAATAGTTGATCACTTCCACTAATAAATATAAGAGGAAACAAAGGTAGCATTTGTTGCATTTAGAATCCTGATCGCACCTCCAACAAATGCATCTTCATTTTTACTTTGTTTTATATTGTGTTCTATTTTGGAGGTCGGCCCTCTCAAATCACCAATCTATGAGAGTCGGCCATGATTTCTATATTGGTTTTATATAATTATAATTATAATAATATATAGTTTAATATTCATTTTTATATTTATTATATTATTATAATAAATGAATATAATAATATTTAAATTATTTAATATTTATATTCAAATATATTATTGATATTTATTTTTGCTATTTATAAATATAATAATATATTTAATTAAAATATATATGTTATATTTTAAATATATCTCATTATAGATATATTATATATTAATAATGTTATATATACACAATTATCTCTATCATTCAAATGGACTAAATGCCGTGTTTCACGAGAGCAACTTCGCTGACTTTTATCCTGATGTTTAAATTTTTAATTTAAACAATGCCTTAATATGGGAACATGACAATACACAAGGCATGTGAATTGTATTTGTGCCTTGTGTATGCTTCCACCATTTGCATACATGTCTACTAGGGAACTTGCAACAACAACATGGGAGAAAAAATTGGTTTTGATTACGCCTTTATGGAAGTCCATCTCTAGTTCTAAAGCTTCGGGGAGGATGGTGGCAAAGGTTGTGGAGTCTAGCCTTATTCCTTCTAATTGTATGTGTTTAAAAGCTTCCAAGGTAGTATTGATAAATGCATTTTGGGTATATGCTACAATCATTGCAATCCATGAAACTATATTCTTTTGAGGTATTTCTTCAAACAATTCACATGCCTTGTATGCTATTTAGCGATAGGCATATAAATATTTGTACCTATTGGACATTTGATAGCACCTTTTGGTGCTTTTACTAGTAATAATACCAAGTGGGGCCCAAGTGTATTGAGTGACCCCTACAATTTCTAGGTGATTCAATAAATAGAGGATGCTAAAATGCCTACATTTAATAAATTAGTGATTTCACTTCTTTAAGGAGATTTAGACCAACCAACAATCAACAATTCCATGTAGTGCCCCTCCATTCTCACCTTGATTGTGTAAGTGGTCGAACTAAGGAGCATGAAGATGAAGTTAGTATGTTTTATTGATAATCCTTATTGCAGCACTGACAACTCATATGCTCTGACATTGTTTACATTTAGGTAATTATGATGTTGATCTTACTATGATTGTCATATGTTAGAATTGATTTTTATGCGACTAATTTTGTATCATAGGATGTTATGTTGTGATGTTTTGTGTGGATCAATCTCATTATGTGTATCATGTGATTATCTGATGATGGTTCTTATTTAGCCATTTAGTAACTGATTGCTATGTGTGTTGTGATTACGTGTTTGATGTGATGGTGAAAGGGACAGTGTCGCATTACTCATGTGTGAGTACCCTGCTACGCTATGATTCCCTTTCATGGTGTATTTGACTATATATATATGTCTATTCATTCAACTGTTTGGTTGTTGCAGGATGCAAGTACCAAGCATCAACTCCACCTGAATTGACAGGTCTGAGCATGCCTTAAACCTAATGGAAACTGTTGAACAAAGATAACATGTGGTCCTCTAGTTAGCCATCATCTTTGAAAAGGATGAGTATCTAGTTTTGAACCTAGTCAGTGTTGTCTGTATGCGCATAATGGTCAGTCATTGTCATTCTGGTCATGCTGTCGATCGTGCATTGTGTCAGGTATTGTTTGGCATTTGGGTTATTTTGTTTGGAATTGTATAATTAATGTTTTGGTTAATTGCTTCATTAAAATAAAATTATTAAGTCAAGAGGGCACTTTGATAAATAAATATAGATGCTTTTATGTAAATTATAGTTGTGTGGAAATATGTATTATTATGTCTGAAAAAGATTCTCTTTGCTATTATTATTGCCTTGAGTAATTATTTTCCATTTTGGCCACTTGGAAGAAGTGGCAGTTACACACCTCAAGAGGGAATCATAGAAATAATTGTTTCTTTTGTGTAAGAGACTAATTTAAGAAAAGTAGAAAGAAACTATTTTTGTTTGGTTGTAAATGAAATAAATAGCAAATTCTAAAATAAATAAAATTAGAGAGAAATTATTGTTTGGTTAAAAATAGCAAATTGTAAGAAAGTAATAAAGGAGAATCTTTTGGAAGAAATTATGGGGGTGGTTATGCATGCTCAACTTTATTTTGAAATCTCAAGACATAATTTAGGGGGAGCGTGCATTTCAAATAGAGAATATGTTTTATGTTTTGGGGAGATCTCTCTCTTTCAGGAAGTTTTTCATTTTTCTTTTGGCACCATAAACCATAGTTTCCAGAAGAAAAGACTTGGGGAAAAATGGATGCGAGTTGGGAAATTTGTGAAGATGTGATTGAAGCAATATTCTAGGTATGGACTGAGATATGAAACTGATTTATTGTTGCATTAGATTTAGTGAAATATTCTGTGAATTCTCTTCTACATTTTCTAAACCCAGTCTGTTGCGTTAGCCATAAATTTATTTTACGAACTGGGTTTCTTTAAAAAAATTTATATATGGTGCACGACCTGGATATCTAAATCATATTCAAAAATCAATCATATCTAGTTTGTCATTTTTGAGATATGAATATTTTGTGACTATCTACCTCTCAACCATTGTCTCTGTTATAGCAGTCTGTTGCGTTAGCCATAACTTTATTTTTACGAACTGGGTTTCTCTAATTTGTTTATATATGGTGCATGGCCTGGATATCTAAATCATATCCAAAAATCAGTCATACACAGTTTGTCATTTTTGAGATATGAATATTTTGTGACTGTTTACCTCTCACTCATTTCGTCTCTGTTAAAACAGTTAGTTGTGTAACCAATAATTCTATATTTTCAAACTGGGTTTCTTTGAGATTTTTCAACAAATTCATTTTGTGCATATCCTACGATCATTGCTTTCCATCATATGACTCTCTTTGAAGCATTCTACCAATCAGTCTGCATGCCTTGTCTATGTTTTCACATTTTACATTGTTGGTAGCTTCTAAAGCCTTCTTAACAAATTCATTTTGTGCTGATCCTATCACATGCATGTGGTTAAAAGTGTGGTAGATTTGATGAAGATGTTAGATCTATAGGAATGTTTTGTTGTTCCATATTCCTTTCCTCTCAAGCTAACCTTAGAACAAGGTTCTTTCATTGTAGCTTCAGGTTTTGTATCTTGTGATTCTAACTAGTGTAAGATATTTATAGCATTCTAATATTATAGGCTTTTAGCCTTGCTTATACAGTTATATTTAATAGTATTTGCAAAATTGTCTAGATTATTAATAAAATCTACATCAGTGTAAATAGTGTAAATAATTGTTGTGTTTAATAAATTTGTATGCCTTAGGGTTATTTGCATGTTGTTCGCAATCATTTTAATTAAATAAAATTAAAATAAGTCTTGAGAATTATTAGTTAAAATATTGTTACTCATGGACACTTATATCTTATGATCATATTGTAACTACTACTAGTGAATAAAAAGTTATAGTTCTATATTATTGAGATAGATTCACTTTATAATTGTTAGATGATGGATAATGCTTGGATTAATGTTACATTCCTTTAAAATATTGTTGAAGGGTATTAGTTTATGATGTGCTTTGAGAGTGAATGTGATGTGAAACTATTGTGTTTTTAATGGTGTCAAGTGTTGTGTCATTTGGGGAAGTTGTTTCCAAAGGCCTAGGAGGGTGTGATTGTGTGGGGGTTGGCTATGTGTGCATCGTGTGAGTTGAATGAAATGCATTCCTGAAATATTGTCTCCTATTCATGTTAGTATGATACATGTGCAAGATGGATAATGCCTTGCTCAATGTACCTATTCATGTGGTTATGATGACTATGCAAGATGGATAATGCCTTGCTCAATGTACCTTTTCATGTGGTTATGATGATTATGCAAGATAGATAATGCCTTGCTCAGTGTACCTATTCATGTGGTTATGATGACTATGCAAGATGGATAATGCCTTGCTCTGTGTGATGTGAAATGATGTGTTTTCTGTGTTGTAAATGCAACATGATGAGAATGTGGTAGTTCATGCTTGGTTTATGTTTTGGGACAAGAATTGGTCCCTGTGATTATGATTTGTATGCAAGAATGTAAATGCCTTGCATTGTATATGTTACTTGTCATTGTGATGGTAATTGTCTTGCTTGATGGATAGGGTCTTCTAGATGCAGGTAGGGGAGTGGCTTTCAATGTGGGGTCGGTGCCCAAAGTGGTTGCCAGGATAACCCATTGGAAGTTTTTAATCTGGTGATAATTTAATAATAAATTTAGAGGGTTGGGTTGTTTCCACACTAAATAAGATAATTGGATGCCTCACCCATGCCTATAGTGCTCGTTCAGGCTAAGGATGGGATGAGAAGGCCGTGGTTGGCAAGATCAACTTCCTTGTCCTCACGAAAGGAATGTTGATTGCGCATGTGTCATCCTATGGGGCCGGCACCTAGTGAGAGACTGCCAGGATAACCATAGATGGGGGTCAGCGTCTGGACTGCCAAGATAACCCATGGATGGGGATCAACGTTCGGTGAGAGACTGCTAGGATAACCCATGTTAGGACCATGCGATGACACTCTTCCCTACTGCAGCCTAGCACTCCCTAACGTGTGTTTTTCCCTTTCATTGTGTGATTACCTCTGGAAGTGTTGTTTGTGTTACTTGTGATGTTCTTATTGACCCGTGTTGTATTGGAGTCTTGTGTAGTCCTTGCACTTGTTAGACTACTGTCTTTCTTGATTGTTTTCTTAGTGGGACCTTATTGTTATCTCCTAGCACAGGGGGTGGACCTTAGGGTTCCACATGGTCAGGTGGTTGTGCTTTTATCTCCATTGGTTTCCCTTGTTGTTGTTCATGCGCAAGAAGGATGTACCTTGTATGGCAGATTTCAGATCTTTCTCTAGCTTGAGGAGACAGATACTAATGATCATGTTTTAGTCTTGTATATCAGTTGAATCATGTACTATTATCTTGATATATGTACTCCAATGTAATCTAGATAGCAATATTGTAAACAATGTAATGGTGTACTCTCTTGTAAAGAAACTTGTCTATGTACTCATGATCCTATGTGCAGGATCCTGATGTTACTTATCTAATGATATAATATGGAATTGTATGTGTTTATTTATTTGATGCAATTAGACTTAGAATGAACTGTGTTTGTTAGTTAATTCATAATGTTGGTTAGATCTTGTTTTAGTTCGTTAGTAATGCAGCCGTGGAACCCTAGAGGATAAAGCTCAATTTAAATGTTATGAATAAATATATGATTGTTGCTATTTATTTTGTTTAAAAAAAAATATTTGACCTTTTTGTAAGCTTAGTTGTGTTATCCTTTGGGTTCCTTGGCGAGGCGTTACATTCCATCTCCTTTTAAAGTTTGGAAACCATGCAGTTTTGGAAATTCATTGGATGGTCATAAACACAATGAGATGCAATATTTTAAAATTATTTTAGTTTTAAACATTACTAAAATAGATTTGTGATGCCCCCATTCGTGGGACTTAGGGAGTTCATTCCTTTTGGGTAGACAAGTCTATTATCAAGTAGGTAGTTCCATTAGTTTTCTAAATGAAGATGAATTTTGATGGTGTTACTTAGGGCAATCTTGGCCCTTCTAGTGTTGATTGTTTAATTAGATATTTGAATGGACAAGTGTTTTGTGTCATCTAAAGAAAACTTTTTGTAAGAATAAATAACAAGGCGGGATTGGCTATTCTCCACACAAATGCATTTGTGGCAATTAAATACACATGCATATCCATCATTCATGGTCGATCAAAAAACATCAAAATATTATTTACTTTCAAATAAATGTGAGTCATTATCATTGCCTATGCAACAAAGTTGGTTGATGCACGTGTTAATAAAATATAGGTCACAAGTTCAAGTCCCACCTTTTTTGCATAATAGCATTTTGAAAAGTTAAGAAATATTCTGAGTATTTTCTAAGTGATGGGATGGATATACATGTGTATTTGATGGTCGTAGGTGTATTCTACATGGAGAATAGCGACTTTCTAACAATGTGGAGTCACAAACCTTGGTGTTAGGGTTGTTTTTGGTAGTAAGATGTAAGGTTACACATATTATCATCAAAGGAGAGTTGATGGTAATCATCAATGCCATCAAGAACAAGGGCACTACAAATTAGAGGTTAAATAATATTCTCCAAGAAGTTTGGAGCTTGGTGGACTCCTCAACCTTTGAATGCTAACACTAGTACAAAGAAGCAAGCATGGTAACTTATAGATTGGTGAATTATGTCATAGATTGTGAGAAGGATAGTATGGTTTAATATGATAGCAATAAATTGGCCCTTCAAGGAAGACATTTAGCACAAGTGAAGAGATTGGCATTAATCACAAGGAGAAGTGATTGATAGATGAAAGTTAGATTAGCATATGATAATATGTTTCCCAAAAGAATTATGATTCAAAATAAATGATGGATCTAATATGTGGCTATCCAATTGCTTAAGTGTGCAAATAATTATTTAGATGGTGGAAGTGGCTTGGAATTTAATTCGGTTTCTGAGTTAGCATTTGTAACTTTGTCCTTTGGAAATGATTTGTAATGGTTGCGATGAAGCTCCACATAACCGAAAGAGAAATGGTGTTCAAAGATGCTATAGATGAGAACTAACTCAAAAGGATCTTTGTTTTGTATGGGGAAGTCATATGTCTCACCGTCATCATTGTCTTGACCTCTCATCAACCATACTTGGGCCTGCTCCATTGGGCAATAGAGTTGCAACTAGGAAAAATGATGAAGATATGCTTGAAAATTAGCAATGAAATAAAGGTTGCACATACATACAAACTCATAGAATAAAGAAACTTAAAAATGAACATTTTTAATGATCCTCTACATATCAATAGAACCCCACACGTAATAAGAAAAGACCATCACAAAAGAGTTTTTAATGCATTAGAATGCATGTCATACATTAATCTAATTTGATTACAATCCTGCCAGTAAATGTGACAAGTGAGAGACAACAACTAGGTTCAAATCCAGGGTTCTGAAGGAGAATGATGCCTTCTCTATGAAGGCAATGAAGCTCCTTCTAGGGAAAATTTTTGTTGTAGGTGGAGAAAGATATCGTGTGGACTCTGATATCTTCTCTAGGGTAGTCGCAGCTCAGTTGGACATATCCATGCCCAAGGACGAAGTTAAGATTCTAGTGCAGCATCTCTTCAAAGCGACTTTCGTGGTGGGGCTTGATGAAGTTCTTGCGGTGGCGACAAGAGGTGGGCTTCGAGGCCAAAAGACTTGCATAGAGAAAACATGCTAGGGGTTGCCATTGAATATTTTCCTTGCATCCTAGACATCAGAGGAGTCGAGTTGGTTGTGCATAGAAGCAGGGCATGAAGGGGCAGGGATTTTCTGAAGAAAATGTTCAACATCACTCCTACAGAAGGATTTGAGTGGGTTGGGGATTTTCACAATTATCTGTTCGAGGAAGGTAAGCTCTGAAGTCTTTCTAGAGTAATGTCTTTTTCGTGGTGTGGCAACTAAGTGCTGATGGTTCTTGCTGTTCATTTTCATGGGGTCGATGGTGGTTCCTGCTTAGCTTTTGTAGAGTTTTATGTTCATAAAATACTGATATAGTTGTTTTAGAAATACTGGTAGTATAGGTGGTATAGTTGGTGGTCTGTGTCTAGCAGTTATCAGCTTGGTTTATAGTCCTGCCCAGCCTTTGGTCTTTTTCTTTTTTGGCCCTGCGTGGTGTTGGTAATCATTTATGTTTAGGGTTTTAAGCTTGGGTGTTTGCAAGTTTTCTTGTTCAAACCCTCAATTTTGTGAGTCATGGGATCTTGCATTGTTTTGTCTATTCAAGTGTTGGCCTTGTGTGGTGGGTTTCTGGTTGTTAAATATCGTCCTCATGTTTAGGTTTTCATAGGTTGACCTACCCCCACGCAGTGTTTCATGGTTTGTTCATGTCGCCTTGAGAAAAATGCTAAGTTTTCTATATTCAAAATGGTCACGTATGTTGGCGGGCTTGTGAAATTTTAATCGGCTTCCAAAAATCATAAAAAAAAGAATTATATGCATTTTAATGCATATCGAGTTTGCATATACAAGGGGGAATCTTTCGCAGATTCTCGAGAATATTTTGTAGTTGTATGCATTCCCAAATGCATATCGGGCTCAAATGGAAAATATACAAAGGTGGAATATTCTTTGATGATTCCTTGCTTGTATATAAGGGGTTTGTATGTTTGCGTTTGTTTATTCGACATACAAAGGAAATGTACATTCGGTAATATACAATGGGAAAGTGCAAATGGTCTTGTATGTTCAGAAAATATACAAAGCAGCAAGAGATGCATTTGGTGGGGTCCACCTCACATACAAAGGGCTTTGTATCTCATATACAAAGGAGAATGTATATGTGATATGCATTCGAAAATATGTAAGGGAAGAGGATGCAAGGCAGACCCGATGGTGCTTTCATTTTGTTCTATAGGTTCTTGGCGTCCGCAACTTGCATGTATGTGTGAGTTGTATATCGCGGATGTATAAAGGTGAAAGATACATTCCGGACCTAAATACAATTCCAAGATGCTTCATACAAGCTTGGGGTCCACAGCATGTATATTGGGTTTGTATATGCAGCATACAACCCGATATACAAAATAAAGATATACAACCCGGACATGAAGGAGGAGTCAAATACAGCGAATGGTAATTTGAGGTCCGTGGGTTGTATAAGGCGCTTGTATATGCCGATATACAAGCCGATGTGCATTGAAAGGGATACAAGCTAGACCCGAGTAGTTTTTTCAATTTGTTCTAAATTGGCGTGGGGTCCGCCTTGTATATTAAGTTGTTGTATGTATATGCATTTTGCATATACAAGGGATTTTGAAAGATGAATAGTGACGATTGTATATGCATTTATTCTTGCATATACAAGGGTGAAAAGGCAAAATAAAAGGAGAACAAGCCAGTGATAGAATCATGGGATGCTTACGTGGCACGTTTTCACTGGCCGACAACTAGTCAATGCGATTTTGAGCCGTGAATCTCAGTGATAGGAGTGGATCGATGGCCTTGTTTTGAATCTGCAGCGATGGTTTTTCCTAGGCGTGTGCAACCATTTTTGAGCGGGAAAATCTCTGGATGTATCTGCTGTTGCATCCCGTGAGTAGTTGAGGCTTTAATGGCGGTCGCGCAGAGGCATCGATGGGTGAGGCGACAGGTGAACTACCATGATTGCGAAGTGATCCTTCAGGCGGCGGCGCAGATCCCGATTCCACTTGCTCTTTCCTCTTTGTCCCTCTGCTGCATTAATTGTTTTGAGTGCCATTTCTCTTGCATTGTATCTGGCAGAAATTTTGACCTTGCCTTGTAATTAATTTTGCTGAGTACACTATCTTGGTATAAAAGCCAAACTGTGTTACTCATTGTTGTTGTTGAAAACTGGACAATTTTTTGGTGCTGTAAGGAGATACGACTTCATTGGTGGCTCTGTCTTGTGAGTTTATGAGTCTCATGTTGTATGTTTAATGCATAAATTCACTAGTTTCATGTTGTTTTATATGAGAAATGCTCTGTGCATGTGCTTAATCATTTGTCTCCAAGCTATGGGCATATTCTTTCTTTTGAATCAGGATAACTAAGGGTTGTTAAGATTCATGAATATAGCTTTTCTATATTGAATGTTTAATCTCCTACTTTTGTTCAAAGAACAAATTAAATGTTTCATGTTAATCATTGAGAAAGTGTGTTGCAGCAAGGATATCATTAAGTATGAATGACTAAGCACCTAGTTGTTGGGAAGTATCTGTAAGGCAGGTGCTAAACAATCCCCTTGAAACTCAGCCATCACTATAGGTTTATGTGTACATGTGCATGTGTATGTCTACTGACTCCGAGCCCAGGATAGGCACCAATATGGTCATGTATTGAGGTTACATTCCAAGTCTCAATTTTGCATCCAAACATAAAATCAAACTCAAACTTCATATACAACCATTAGGACTTTAGAAGTAGTTTTAGGACCCAAAATCCTCTGTCTACAACTGAATATAGGCCCAAATCTAGCCCCTTTGTACTTATCTCACAGTTTTGGTCTGCATAAGAGAAGATTTATTTGCTTTGTGTCAACATCCCAGTCAATCCACAAGCATATCTCATGGATGTTGAGTACGGAATACCCCCCTTGGTTCTGCAGAGCCTAAAGAAGAAGAGGAGATATCTATAGAGTCTATCTCCTATACTGTTAGCCCCTGGCCTGGGAATCATGTTGATCAATGATGGCTAACTTGTAGGCATAACTGGGAACAAGCATCCAGTCTGGGAAAAACACCAACACATGGCTCCTGGAGGTCGGTCCTGTGTGACCTTAGTTTTCTCAGTTTCAATTGGACATGGAGGAAGCAATTTGCGGTTTGTATTTTGATATTTCAATATAATATAAAAACTTTCTTACTGATAAAATAAAAAACTAGGTTCAAATCCACCCTTGAAATTCTACAACCTGTCATGGAGACATTCACTTACAAGAAAAACCTTACTAGACTACCCCTTACCTTGATTTACAAACATATTTCATTATTTACAGAGATGGACATTCTTCACTTGATACCCTGGAATAACTTGAGATACAATGCGACTAGGAAATTGGCTCAATGACCAACCCTTATTACATCTTCAATCATATATATACATAACATTACATTCACTCTTCTTTCTTGGGTAGGAGGGAAAGAGTGGTCAACAAGTCTTCAGGTCACCCATATCTTGTTGCATTATCTTCACATGGACAAGCACTCGAAACCATGCCCCTCGCATCAACAACCATGTCCATTTGTACATAAGTCATGTTTTGAGGGGTCCATAGGTATAAATAGGTATTGGAGGGTCATCCCTTTCCTTATCATGTCCATTCAAGACTATTAATGGCTTACTTGGTTGTGTAGGGTGGTAGGTGAAACTCTATATTTGAACAACATGGATCTAAGAAAATGCATGCCTGAAGTATGATAGAATAAAAAATACTTCAAAAGCCTGAAGTCGGGGATTCAGGGATTTGCATGCCAAGGGGTGCCTAAGATAAAGAGGGGACCGGGGAATCAAGTTTTGAGATACCAAGATACAAAGGGAATGGGGAAATAAAGATTTGCGGGCCTAGGGATGAAAAACATCAAGCAATAGGGAATTGGAGATTGGGATTCTTGCAAAACAATTTGCAAGGGATAAGGATGGTTAGGAAAACCCCAAAGGTTTAAGAAAGTAAGACATGACAAGGGGCAAGAGTCAAGAAAACAAGATATCAAGTCAGGAGCCCTACAAACTTCCAATACATGTGACAGAGAGGGTTTTTGAATTGGAATATATATGGGCATATGGATAGTATAGATTAACTATACTTTGTTAGTTAGCAAAAGAGGAGCATATTTCCTTCAT
Source organism: Cunninghamia lanceolata (assembly GCA_027924645.1). Classification (NCBI taxonomy): domain Eukaryota; kingdom Viridiplantae; phylum Streptophyta; class Pinopsida; order Cupressales; family Cupressaceae; genus Cunninghamia; species Cunninghamia lanceolata. The sequence continues at coordinate 1,447,473 of BSBN01000777.1, forward strand.
TACCTTTTTCATGTGGAGGGTTCACATTTGAGAAAATCATTCATTGTGGTACATCAAATTTTACAATTTTTTAAATTTGATGTTGACTCTCATTGATAGTGTGACCCATGTGACTCTCAACATCAAAGTAAACCCTTGTTAAAATATTGAAAAATAAAAGTTTTTGGGATGAGGTCAAAAAAATAATGGAGGAAACTGTTGTTGAGAAAGGTATTACTTTTGAACAATTGTCAATAGAAATAATGGCATTGGACCCATAGAGAGCAGCATAGATTCTAATTAGGAGGTACAACAATTTTTATAAAAGAGATGCTCAATCATCTAGTTTTTAAAAAAATCAAAGTCTCTAAGAGTATCTTGTACAGAGGAACAATGGACACAAACAAAAATAAATGCCTTTTGGTCTATGAGGAAGGATCTAGGTGATCTAAAAACTACTGCAGGTTTTGAGGATATTAGAAGATGAAGAGTTTAGTAAATTGTGGAATATAGAGCATCCCTCCGAAGCAACTATTGAATCTGATGATGATAGGGAAATGCAACCCTTGGATCTTAGTGTAGACTATGCATACAAACTTGGTTTGAGTGAGACTACAAAACAAACATATACTTCAGGGGAAACCATAGTCAAAAAATTGGGTTATGAAGGTGGTGGTTTGGGGTCCAAAGGACAAGGTAGTGCTTGGGTGGTAACATAGGTAGACCCTAGAAGACTTTTTGAGGCATTGGAGATGGTAAACAAGCCCAAGGGAATACAAGTACAAATGGTACAATTAAGTTTGTTGCAACTTCAAATATTCACAATCAGATATAATCACAACCAGTATCACAAGGGTTTTCAGATCTTCAAGATACTCATTCGATTTCTAAAGGAGATGGTGTAGAATCTAGTGCTACTGGTGGCGATGGTATGGATAGTAGTAGTGGTCAGCAAATGCTACTACAACAAAGTATTCACAAGAGGTCAATACTAGAAGAGACTATACAGAAACTCAGTGATCAAGGCATCCTAACCATTTAAAGGTTGTACTTCTTCACAGATAATATATATTCCCTTATTGACTCCCATAATTAGAACCACATGGTTGGTTCTTAGTGTAAACCTGTTGAATATAAGGAATATTGAGAGGGGGGTGAATCAGTATTCCATAAAACCACTTCTTAATTTGTTTATTAATCCAATTTCCAAACCCAATAACATGAAAGTAAAATAAGCATAAGAACAACAACCATAAAGACATAACACATGACCACCAAGATTTTTACGTGGAAAACCCAAAAAGGGAAAAACCATAGTGAGTGTTAGCTCACAATATATTATGATAGCTCAATACTGGATTACAAGAAGGCTCACTGCCCTATGAAGAAGTGCTCAATGCACAAAGGCTCACTACCAAGAGAAAAGAAGAAAGAAGAAGAATTGGCTCACTGCCAGAAGATGAACTCCTATTGATGCATCTACCACATGCTGGATCATAGTTCCATTGAAGGATCAATACACAGATTCAAAGGTCTTCATTTATTCTGCTCTACTTCTCAACTTAACCACATATACTTGGTTTTATGTCCTTGTTCAACTTTTCTACTCTGCACTTTGCTCATATTCCTTCACACATGAATTTGCACACCACACACCTCAATCAATCACTCAATCATCGAATTCCGTCGAGTATATATATTCGCTACAAGATTTATCTCATAATTAGGTCGGCAGGCAAAACATAAACCGTGTACACAAATACTACATCTTGTTGGCTTAAACTTGTGTACAATCTGCAATTTGGACCAAGCCAAACATATAATGATCTTCCTATAGGTCAACACAAATCATACAACCACTTAGATTTATTCCTTAAACAATATATCTTCTCTGCATATAAATTTTTCATGCTTGTCAACCTATCTCTTAAGAGCACACTTAACCAATTCAACTGTCACTTCACAAATTTTACTGTGGACCATATACAACTCTAAGAATCACATTCAACACTCATATTTGACCTCTTTACACGTCACCAGAACTGCAAGACAAAGTATGCAACTGCGGAGGAATGCAGACCCTTTTTTCTCAGGCACTGTGCACTATTCCTGTCTTAATTGTGTTCACCTGGACTTAGCTAAATCATGGTATGTCTTCTAGAGATCTTCAGAACTTGTAACCTTGGATATTTCACCTTCAAGAAACTATGAACAACATACCTGAACCACATACCTTGACCATCAACTACAGAGGAATACTACTTGAGTCTGCTACTAACTCTGTGTTGTCAGTACTTAGCCATTCTGCCTTAGTCTTTTGTGTCTAGACTAGATCCTTGTGTGCAGGATGTTTCCAAGTTGAGTTCCCAATCATCCTTAGCTCCATCATGCTCTATTTTCCTTGTTGCCATCAATGATAACATTACCTAATCAGTAGTGTCTCTTGACTATGTTGCCAACAATCTCCCCCTTTGGCATTGATGGCAACACTTAGTGAAAAATGTGTATTTGCTCCCCCTCACTCTATAATCCTTCTCCCCCTAAGGTGTTTTCCCATTTTTCATTGATCTTCTTCTGTACCTTTGACATCAATGGCAAAGGTGTTTGTACAAGAGTCAAAAATTGGGCCAAAACTGCAAAGAAAAAACTTCATACTCTACCGCATATGTACACATACAATACTTTAACTCAGTTAATTGCCAGTGAAAGAATATCCTTGTACACAATATTTAATTGTGTAATCTCTTTGTCCCATCTAATCTTAGCTCTTTCCAAAATTTGAATGTTACTGTTTATTATAAAGATTGATTCTTCTACCTTTTGTACATCATAATTTGTGTCAATTTGTGAGTTGTTTGTGCTTCTGCTGCAATACTGATCATTAAGTCTAACTTAGGACTAATGAGTCCTCTCAACAGACACATTTTACTTTTCACCTGATCTCTCTTATTTACAATATCACTTAACTCATTATGAATATTAATTACTTGTATTTCTTTGTTGCTTATCGACTCAGCTGCTAGATCAAATGTTTTGGAGATATTTATCAACTGCAGTTTCTGATCCTTTATCTTTTCTTCTAGCTCTTTTGTGGCTACTGGCCAAGATAGGCAAAATTAGTATAGGTCACTTGCTTCTTTAATGGCACTCTGTATGCCTTTTGTTTTATTGTCTAGTAGAGCTTAATCATTCATTATCATAGTCTTCAACTCTTTTTGTCTTTTCTCATCAAATTCTTGTCTTACTTTTGTCTCAGCAGATTTCTCAAAAGATTCAAAATGCTCACTTAAAGAATTTATGAGTCCTTTAAGTTGACTTATAGAAGACAAAGACGTGTCTTTCTGATATGATGGCATCAGTTTCTCCAAAATGTTGGATGCCTCACCAATCAGTTCACTGTCCTGTATGTGAGACTTCAAAATTTCTTCTTGTGCCTTTGCCTGCACAATTCATACCAGTTTAAATTTATGTACTGGGGACATTGAGTCCAGATTTATTGGTCCTTGCAAAAATCCAGGTTCATCTAGGACCTGTTTCTCTTGGTCCAAAAAATCTTTGATTAACTTCGCAGTGTCTCTTGCTATATCAGAGACTTCTTCTTTTTGGTTTAGTTCTGAATCATCTAAATCCATAGCTTCATTTCCATCATCTTTTTTTTCGGTGTAGGGGTTTCCTTGTCTTGTTTCTCTTCTTGATCATTGGCTTTATCCATTCTCGTCTTGTCACCTGTTTGTTGTTCTAGAGATAGACTAGTCTCAATAACTATAGCAGGGGCTTCCTTCTTTTTACCCACTTTGTCAGCTAACCCTAGATCCAAATTCATTTCCAGAAGATTTGTTACATTATTGTCATAGATTGTTGGGAGATGAAATTGTCTTAGCACTCTCAAGATGATTTCTTCAGTCTCCTTTTCTACTCTTTCAATGTCGCCTCCCATAAGAATGTTCATTCTGCTTTTTGTTCTGAATTTATTTTTAAGAGCTTTGGAGATCATGTTCTTTTCTTCTAGGGTGATCTCTGGACATAATCTAACAAGTGTGTGCTCTCTGATTTTAGTATCCTTGGCCATGGCGGTTTCTTTCCTTGTATACATAATGTTGTTCAGGCTGTTAGGAAGATCACTAATGATTTCAATAAGAGCTTTATTGTATATGTTCAGGTATTCTACAGTGGCATTTTCAAAAATCCTTTTTTTCTACATCATTAAAATCATCATAGAATTGGGCTAATGGTTTCAGATTTCCATCTATTGTGACATCCTTAAGAACATCTTCTAGGCTTATTGTAGCCTCTTCTAACTATGTTTGCCTTGCCCTTTTCTTTGTTGCCTTTTCAACTTATGCTTTTTCCGTCACTTCTTTCACTTGTTCTTTTGCGAAACCTTGTTTCAGGGCAAAATCCTCTACAACTCTCTGCATTTTTCTGGAGATTTCAAGTTTTCTTACTTCAACATGAATTTTAACAGATAGTTTTTCATATCTTTCAAGCCTTTCCTCTTTGGGGTCCTGGGGCTTGCTTAGCATGTGTTGTGCATAATTGTCTAGAATAGCTTCATCCACTTCATAGCCCATCGGCATAACCCAAATAGTTCTAGGCTCAACAACCTCCATCATGTACTAGTCTTTAGTTACAATAAAGCATATGCCATCCTTATACTTATCCACAATTCCTTTTGGAATTCTTTCTCTTGATTGCATCATTCTCTGGAAGTTCTTGAAATAGCCCCATAGGGCTATGTTTTGTTCATCATAGTTTCCAATGCTATTTAAATGATCCCTAATTTGTACAGCAACTGGTTGACTATTCAACCAAAACAAGTTCTTTATCTTTGGCAACTCATGCATGAAGTAGAAAAACAAATAGATGATCGATGTACCAAATTTGAAGGGATATTTGCTTTCTTTTGACTTCTTCAGATTCTCCATTACTTGTTGTCAGAGCAATTCACATATATCATAGTCTACATTCTCCTTGATCATCTGGTAGGCAGTATATATGGTAGTTTCGGAGACAGAGTTCTCCCAGTTAGTGAAATAGACTTTGTATCCCAACACCATGGATGCAAATCTTACAACATGATCTTTAATATCATTGATTGTTAAAGCCCTTTTATCAAATTTTTCTCTGGTGGCCGCTATTATTGTATCATTCTTTACATCTTTCAACAGTGGTACCCTACCGGTAGAATTTAGTCCAGTCACAACCCTAATTGCATCCTTGGTGATCTTGAAGGGCTGCCCCAACCACATGAATTCATCATGGATTCTACTCAAGACGTACCAGACCCATTCATCTTCCGCAAACGTAGGGAAGTCTTTATATTGAATGAATTTCTTCACCTCCAGAGATTTTTATTCTTCTTTCAACTTAAATTTATCACCGCTTAGATGATTCTGATATAGGTCTGAGAATCTACTCTCCCCATGCTCTTCTAGGGCAACATGGATGTAAGCCCTAACATCTTCCGCATGCATAACTCCATATGGTATATCATAAAATGCACCTATTGGATCAACTACTGTTGATTTGAATGGATGTTTCTTGAATTTTGGCCTTGGTCTTTTAGTTATATCGATCACATGAGGTGTTTCCATTTTAAATAAATTCACAGTGGGGTTTCAAATCTAGAAAATACCTCTTTTCACTGAATTAGGGTTTTTCTTGATCTTGTCTTGATTTGCTTTAGAAATCATTGAGTCGCTTGGAATTTCACTTCAGATTGCCTTAAACATTTGAAAGATTAAATGCAAAGTGATTAATCTTTTACAAATCCAAGTCTTTAAACCCCTTGAAATCTTAAGTTAATTGTCATAAATACGGTCTTTCAAAAAACTGTCAAACACTTCTCTGTCATTCACAGTCAATCCAAATTACTCCGCATTAAATCTTTCTTTACCAGAATTTATTTCAAAGGCTTTGTAATAGAGTTCTTCATGACATACCTTAGTGCCAGATTCCAACACTAACTCTTTGGCTGGGGGCTTTAGATTTTCAACATAGCTCCCCCTGAGCCAGAGCTCCCAATTTACTTCCCAGAGGAAGTATATGCACCAAATGCTGATGCAGATCCATCCTCGACTTCAATTACTTCTTTCTTCATCCAGATCGTGTCCATTTCTTTCTTAGTTTCAACCGGGTCAACTTTTTCTTTTCCCTTGTTATTCCTCTACTATGTTTTCCTTTCTTCAACATAGTAATTTCTTTTGACATTCTTTCTTCTGCAAAATCTTGCAACATGTCCAATGTCCTTGTTGCAATTGTAGCACATAATGTTTCCCTATCCTTGATTCCTTCCTTTGAATGAATTCATCCTTGATCTACATTGATTATCCATGTGTCCAAATCTATTGCAAGCAAAACATCTTCCATTGAATGATTGAGTGTTTCTTGAATTATGAAATCCATTTCTTACCATACTTCTACATTCATTGGATTTATGACCAATTTTCTTGCAATTGAAACATTGACTGGAGAATGATGGAACATTTTGATTTATTCTACTCCTACACTGAGTATCTTTATGACCAAACTTTTTTGCAATTAAAACAATGGCCATTGAAAGATGGGTACCTTTGAGAATTTGGTTGTCTGATCGGAGGTCTTCTAGGTCTTCTTCTTTGATTCCTAAACTAGTTGCCTTTGTTTTGCTTCAACAAAAAGTTTCCTTGGCCTAATTTTGAACTGTCTCCTTTCTCAAATCCTAATCCTTGCTTATCATCTGAACTCTTTTGACTAGCAATCATCTCATCAAGTTTTGCAGAACTTATCTTGAACTTTTCTTCATAGCTTTTGGCTTTTTCCAAGTCTATTTTCAAGCCCACAACTTCTTCTTCCAATTTGACACATTCTTCTATCTTGTTGTTTACCATCAAATTTAGATCTTCTTCTGCTTTATCTCTTTTAATGACTTCTACTTTTAAACCATCCAGGTTCTCATTTGCTAATAACAATTGTTCACTAACATCTCTATATTTTTCTTTGAATATCTTGACTTTTTATTTTAGCTTTAAAATGCACTCATCAGCTTCTTGAATGTTATCCTTTAGATCCCTGATTTTTTCTTTAGACTTTTCAAGATCAGCAACAGTTGCTTCCAATTCAACATTGTATTCATATGAGAAGTTTCCATATCTCCTGGCTGCCATGAGTGAACTCTCCCAGATCTTCCTCAAGTTGTTAGGCTTCTTCCAAGGAACCTTGCTTTAATACCAATTGTTGAATATAAGGAATACTGAGAGGGAGGGGATGAATCAATATTCCACAAAACCACTTCTTAATTTATTTATTAATCCAATTTCCAAACTCAATAACATGAAAGCAGAATAAGCATAAGAATAACAACCATAAAGACATAACACACGAACACCAAGATTTTTACGTGGAAAACCTAAAAAGGGAAAAACCACGATGAGTGTTAGCTCACAATATATTATGATAGCTCAATACCGGATTACAAGAAGGCTCACTGCCTTGGGGCTCACTGCCCTATGAAGAAGTGCTCACTACACAAAGGCTCACTACCAAGAGAAAAGAAGAAAGAAGAAGAATTGGCTCACTGCCAGAAGATGAACTGCTATTGATGCATCTACCACATGCTGGATCACAATTCCATTGAAGGATCAATACACAGATTCAAATGTCTTCATTTATTCTGCCCTGCTTCTCAACTTAACTACATATACTCTGTTTTGTGTCCTTGTTCAACTTTTCTGCTCTGCACTCTACTCATATTCCTTCACACACAAATTCACACACCACACACCTCAATCAATCACTCAATCATCAAATTCCATTGAGTATATATATTCACTACAAGATTTATCTCATAATCAGGTTGGCAAGCAAAACATAAACCGTGTACACAAATACATCTTGTCAGCTTGAACTTGTGTACAATCTGTAATGCAGACCAAGACAAACATATAATGATCTTCCTAAAGGTTAGCACAAATCATACAACCACTTAGATTTATTCCTTAAACAATATATTTTCTCCGCATATGAATTTTTCATGCTTGTCGGCCTATCTCTTAAGAGCGTACACTTAACCAATTCAATTGTCAATTCACAAATTTTACTGTGGATCATATACAACTCTAAGAATCACATCGACTACTCATCTTTGACCTCTTAACATGTCTTCAAAACCGCAAGACAAAGTATGCAACTGCAGAGGTATGTGGACCCCTTTTTCTTAGGCACTGTCCATTATTCCTGTCTTAACTGTGTTCACCCAGACTTAGCTAAATCATGGTACGTCTTCCAGAGATCTTCAGAACTTACAACCTTTGATATTTCACCTTCAAGCAACTGTGAACAACATACCTGAACCGCATACCTTGACCAACAACTGCGGAGGAATACTACTTGAGTCTGCTACTAACTCTATGTTGTCAGTACTTAGTCATTCTTCCTTAGTCTTTTGTGTCCAGACTAGATCCTTGTGTGCAGGCTATTTCCAAGTTGAGTTCCCAGTCATCCTTAGCTCCATCATGCTTTGTTTGCCTTGTTGCCATCAATGACAACATTACCTAATCAACAGTGTCTCTTGACTATGTTGCCAACAAAACCTATATCACCCTTGTTTGTGTTGTGGTATTTGGGTGTTGGATTCTATAATTATCTCCTTATGTTGGACACATGCTATTAGCAATGAGATTGGGTTTTGATGTTGGCATTTAGGTAGGTTTCAATTTCTATCATTAGATTGGATAGTGGAGTTAGATACTCATCTTACATGGTGATATGATAGTTAATGGATGCATGATTATAATGAACATGTTGGTCGCTGATATTGGTGATGTCGATTTCTAATCATGGCTATAATGAAATTTATTCTACCTTAGAGGGATAACAATATTATTCTGTTGCTTTTGGAGAGATGTTGGGTACTAGAGAGTGATAGTGATGATATTTGATAATGGAATTTGGATTGTTGTTGCTCTTACCCCAGGAGATATATTTGTGCTTGAAAATTTTATTAGTATTGGCATTTAGCACTAGACATTTGGCTACATGACATGTGAGCATGTTGTTGTAGGAAACAATGATTATTTGTATAATCTAATATATATGATTTATATTGTTAGAGGACCACCATTCCTCTCCCCCTTAGGTGGCTTGATGCAAGACACATGGTGTTCATGATGTGCATAAATTTTGAGATTGATGATTATTTATTTATGATTTCCTTATTTGAAAACTAAAATATTTTACTTTTGTAGGCTACTTGGCCTCTTTCTTTGAGTTATTTTTGATTTTTTAGAAATTCTTCTCACATTTAATTTTATTGACCAACGAGTCTCTCTTGATGTTTTGCTTTGAATTACATGTGTTTTTCTTACTTATTGATGGTTTTACCTTTAGAGACTCATTCCCCCTATGCGTATGATCTTTTTGTGCCCTTCCCTTGGAGGTTAAACCCCTTAAGAAAACAAGGGAAGGGTAATAGGAAATATATGGAGGGGTCCTTGGGGAGGGCCCTATTAAGTGTGAAAAAGATGAATGATGAAAGATAGCATGCACACTAGATCAAACCCTCTTTCACAATAATATTCCAGGACAAGACCGAGCCAAATCACTACCAAATGGAGGTGGACTTAGCTACAGATTTTGTACTCAAGAGTGCTATGGAAATATTGGATTTAATCAAGCCTTTTTATCAAACCCTAGGTCAATGATGCACAAAACCCTAGTTCTATGATGATTTGATAATAACAAAAGATATACAACAAACCTCCAGAAACTAATTGTATAGGGAGGATCAAGAAGATGATAGAACTTGTGTCCTGGAAGCGAAGATGTCGGAGGACTATTTCAAAAGCACCCAAGTCCTGAAAGGTGGAATCTTTAGAAACTGTAAATTGGAGAAATGTTGTAGAGATTGTCTTGATCCCAGATCTGAAGTCTATTAAGGCAGAAAAACTAGGGTGCTAGCACCCAAGTCCTACACAGAGGAATATTCCCAAAATGGTATCAGATCTTGAAACCCTGATCCTTGCTCAGTCTTCTTGTATCTTCATATTTCCCGTATCTCGCACCTGTAACCTGCACACAAGAAGAAGAGAAGGGGTTTGGGGGTTATGGTGTTTAGGGACTTACCTCAGTCAAATCCTGAGATAGTATTCAAGCTTCCCAACATCGTTGATTGATAAAGAGTGTGTACCCTCATCGGGGTAGAGGCTGAAAATAATGATAATATGATAATTCAAATGATGATAGACAAATAATGATATCACCTATGTGATGAAACCCTTCGGAGGATGATGTGTAGTGCCCCTCAACTTGTCGTTTGTCAGATTGATGTTTGCTTAGTAGTATTAGACATTATGACAGTATCTTAGATCGTTTGATAATGGATTCCTTGTTATTTTGTTAATTCATTATGGACCTAATCATTATGATAATAGTTGTTGATGTTGGATTCTGTTATTTTATGCTTTACAATTTGATAAATAAACTAGATGTTACAGATGTTTTGATGTTAATTGCTATATTTGATTGTAAGATAATTGATTGTTTTATGTTGTTGACTAGTAATCAGATATCTTGTTCAATATAGTTAATTGTTTATACATAAACGTGAATGGAACAGTGTCGTATTACTCGCTCTCGAGTACCCTACCCCACTGCGATTTCCATTCACTATATGACTGCATCTGGATATATATCTTGTTATGTTTAACCGTGCATTTGCTGTAGGATGCAGGTACTAGGCACCGACTCCACCTGATTTACCAGGTCTGAGTGTGCCTTTGCCAATGGAATAGTTGTTTGGAGTTAACGTGAGGTCCCTTGTCAGTGTTGTCTGGTTGTCAGTTTACCCTTGTGGTCATTGTCTGTTGTTTGATCATGTCTTGCAGACAAGTAATGTTATACCTTGTAGTTTAACCAGGTCAGAAGGTGTTCATGTGTGTAAGGTAGTGTTGTGCATTAATTAGAATCATTATACGGAAATTATAATGTTGATAATTGAGCATAATTGTAATTGTCGATAATTGAGTATAATTGTTGTAAATAAATTATAGTTTTATGTGAAGTAAAATTGTTAAATAAAAATTATAAGAAATTTTGTATTGTTGAATGTAGAAATTAGTTGTAATGAATATTTAAATAAATAAATTAATTGTAAGTCATGTTGTAATTCGTGATTTACAATTTAATTAATAAAATAAATTATAATTAAGTTGTAAAATTTATAGGTATTGTGTAATGTTACAAATTTATTAATAAAAAAATAGTTGGAATCATATATAATATTAATAAAAATCATAATTTTAATAAAATCAACTTAGTGGGATCATTAAAATAATAAAAAAATACATTTTGAGGATGGAGGAGGCATAGGATTGCGTGTCGCATCCTTACAAGGTGGAAGGGTTTGTTTAATAAAAAGGGAAATGCAGAGAGAAGAAGGGTATTGGCAGGAAGAAGGATTGAGGAGGAAGATTGCAGGATTGAGTTTTTTTGCAACTGAAGAATTGATTTTGGCATTGAATCCAAGCTTCGGATACAGGTTCTAATGTCTTCTATATTCTATCCTTGTTTTCTTTAGATTGAATGATGGAAATCTGGTTTTACTCCTCCAATTCGCATTGCTTGAAAGTTCTAGAGCCTCTTTGATAATCCATTTTATACTTATCCTGTAACCATTACATTTCAAACAATTTTCTGTTTATGATTTAATTATTTACCTGCCATTTTTGCATAAATGATTGAGAAGAGAAGATGAGCCATATTTTATTGTTTTAGGGATCCAAATTAAGAGACCGTATCACTGTAGATACTTTAAGACTATATTATGTGTGATCTGCAGACACCAAGAAAACACATCTACACCCTCATCACAGGTTGAATAGGTTATACATCTACCAATCGCATTTTCTTGAAAGTTTCAAAGGCCATTCCAACAATTTCGTTTTGTATGTTACCTGTAATCATTACACTCCAAATGATTTATTCCTGAGGCATCGATCTCATAGCCATGTGTTGTCCATAACCCCACATTTTCTTTGAGAACTTGCCTAATTAAGCATCACCTACTTTATAATCTAACAGAATCCCTCTATTCTTCATGCTATGATGTTTGCCTATACCTGTTCCAAAGCTCCTCCGATGCAAACTGAAATGGGCGCTGGCAAAGATTGTGATCTGGTTTTGTTTTCACTTGTCAATCACCCTTGGTGAAAGTTTCACAAAGGCCGCACTCTGCCATGTGAGCCGCACCATCTCCCAGTGGCAGCAATTTCATTCTAACTATATCATGCCATACTTTATATAGCTCAGGCCTCCCATGTATATCTTGTGTGCGCTATGAAACTTGGACTTTGCCTTAACAGATATGATCGTTCCTCTGTGTTTTGAGAGATTGTGTTTTGTATCATAACTATTGGCTGTGGTGGCGCCATATACTAAGGCAGTGTTTGGAATTTATAGTGCTGATATTCATTGATTATCTACGCTAGTATGTTCAAATGAGACCACTTGCTTTTTGTTTGATGCTTTTCTTGTGAGAGGTGGCATTAGCATCTTATGGCTTGCGCCATAACTGAGAAATGGCTGAGTGCTTTATTCCTTGGATAGAGGCCACCTTGTATTACAACTTGTTCATTACTTTTGACATGGTCGTTCCTTAATCTCCATAGGTTGTGCTTTACTTTTATTTGTTCCTACAATCTATTTGATATTATTCTGGGCTATTGATTTGTTATGTTATTAATTTCAGACTTAGATGGCCACTCATGGGATTTATATCAGATGGCCACTCATTGCTTTATATCAGATGGCCTAAGATTTGATATTCTAAGCTATACCAATCTAAATCAGGTCTATTACTAGTTAAGCAAGGTAGAATAGCAACCAAATGAAAACAAATGTAGGTTAAGATATAAGGTTTCCACCGTTGATACATTTAAGAAGGGAGTTTGTTTAGAATATGCTCCAACCAGGATTAAGAATTTACATATCATAGATTGCTGGCATTGCAGATGTGTAGCTCCATGTTTGGAAGATAACTGGAGTGCACTTGTATCGACGAAACCTAGGATCCAATAATAAGATTATTGTCAAACCTTGCTGAGGATATGTTATGTGGTATCTATAATTGCAATGTATAACCTGCAATTATTAAATTTCAGTGACGTCTGTCTATTTAGGGCTTTGAAATTAGTCTGGACGCACCTCTTACTGCAATTCAATGTTTTCCTTAAAATAAACCTTACAACCAGAGCAAAATTTAACGGTTATCTCATTGATTGACTTAGCACATTGGAAGGCAAGCATTGCCAAGCAAGATGGTCATGCACACACAGCAACTAGCTATTGTAATCTGTAGGAGTCTATAAACCATTAAATTCTGTGAGAAATAAACTTCCACAATCTTTTATTGCTGTAGTTACACCCTCTTATTCGAAAATCGACACAACTATGAAGACAAACATTTGGACGTTGGGCAACAAGAAGACCATCTATAGAAATTGCTTATAGTCAATTTAACAAATTTAAAATTGTTGTTATCATTACCTTCTGTTTAGATTTATCTTTAGAAAGAGAAAAAAAACTATTCAATCAATTTGCAATCTGAAGGAGTTGGATAGGTGCTGTCAAAAGTCGTTAGACTGATTAAATATCATCCACGTCAATGGTAAAACAGGCAATAACAATTTTACACCTCCTCTATGATATACGCCAATTCATTTATGATCTTTCTTGAAATTCGATGGGTCTACCTTCGAAATAGTTGTAATTGGAGCATCTACATGAAAACGGGAATGCCTTGGAAACAAATGCAGATTATACAACTACCAAATGACGATCGACCATACCGTTAGATCTAAATCATCGTGGATAAATTCATTTCCAAAGACGTTTATATCACGAGAACCATCAAAATATTATTACTCATTCTACCGTTGGAAATGGTAATTTGGTTGGTAAAATAATTTGTTACCGTAATCGAGTGAAGTTTTACTAGTTAAATCGTTAGATTAATCTAAAGTCAGAAGAAATTCATTTGAGAGGGTCGGAAGATATACCATGTATCGGTTGTTAAACATGATAGGGCAAACAGTTGTAAACGTATATCTTGAATGAGGTTAGCATAAACTAAATAATGCAGTTCAGTCGAAAGATTCTCTTGGAATGGATTGTAAAAGCTTGTTTGGTTAAATCTTGTGATTTATTTTAGAAACAATATGAAGAGTATTTAGATAATTTAAGTTGTAATGTATTAATATAATTGTTGCACTATATTTAAAATCAATTGGTTCGGTTAAAAGAGTTAATGTAATCCACTGTTGTTTTTTATTACAAAGTTATTTATGATGAACCAAGAAGGAATTTTAGCGTTTAACTCTAGAATCTGAATTGAACTGTATGAGTTGTCGTAAAGAGTCAAATTGTGAGTGGTCAAACTCAATTTCCAGAGGCTTAGTTGTCGTAGTTGAGTACATGCGACATGTGGATAGATGTTTTTGTATTGTGGTGTTATAACGATCATGTGGTTTTAGCTAGTATGAAGTTTAATGAAGTATTGGTTAAGTTGTTAATGTGTTTTGTAAAGTAATATTCTCTGGATGAGATATTTAACCACTTGTGACTATCTTGTATCCATTTTGTCGTAATTGTCGTATGGAGAGACTTGGAATATGTAAAAGAGTAAAGTGTTGTAATGCTATAAGCGATGGATAACAATTGGTGTTATGATTCTGTTTGTAATGCAAGAGGGTCTATGCCTTGCAGTGAACATGTATGTGTACTATTATAATGCCTTGTATGATGGTTAAGGTTTACTAGGTGTTAGGAAGGAGAGTGGCTTTCAACGTGGGGCCGGTGCCCAAGGTGGCAGTCAGGATAACCCGTTGAAAGTAGATTAATCAGGTGATAACCTAAAATGAACTAGGGGGTTAAGGGTAGATTTCACATTAAACAAGATTAATGGATTTCCTCACCCAGGCCTGTAGTGCTCGTTTAGACTAAGGATGGGTTGAGAAGGCCTGGTCAGCATGTTTGACTTCCTTGTCCTTACGAAAAGAAGGTCGATTTCGCATGTGTCACCCTATGGGGTCGACGCCTAGTGAGAGGCTGTCAGGATAACCATAGATGGGGGCCGACGCCTAGTGAGAGGCTGTCAGGATAACCATAGATGGGGGCCGGCGCCTAGTGAGAGGCTATCAGGATAACCCATGCTAGGACCATGCGATGACACTCTCCCTACTACAACCTAGCATCCCTTGTATGGTCTCTTCACATATGTTATGTGTTGCCTCTGGAAGTTGTGTTGTGTTGTTTATGTTATTGCCATGTGTTGTATTGGAGTTTGGTTATCCTTTGTTCATGTTAGTCTTTGTCTACCTGACTGTTATTGTTTGGGACCTCATGTTAACTCCTTGCTCAGGGGGTGGACCTTAGGGTTCCACATGGTCGGGTGGAAGAGCTTTCTTATCCATTGGTTATTCCTTGTCAAAGTTCTTGTGTAGAAGAGATTTATCTCAGTTTTTAGACAATTGTTCTTGTACCAGTTGATGAAGATGTATGTGTATAATCTTGTACCAGACTTGTATATCAGATCATTCATATGGTATGTAATTTTGATGTAGACAGAAAATGGCATAGTAAACAATGTAATGATGTACTTATGTGTAAGGAAAACATTACATTTGTGTATTCAATCATGTAGATTATACTATTTGATGACATGCAATGAATATGAATGTGTTATTTAATTGTACATTAGGTTTAGATTTAGTTACTGATGTTAGTAATGTATTTTAAATTATGTTAGTTGACTTGTAAGTAATGTAGCCTTGAAACCTTAGAGAATATGTTGTAAGTTTAAATGGTATAATTAGTTATGTTAACATTACTTTGTTATCTTATTCACTTTAAAAAAAAAATTCCTGTTTCATATAGCATAAATGTGAATTTCTCTAAGGTGTTCAAGGCGGGGCGTTACATGACGACTCTTCAACTCATAAGGAGAGATAGATGATAACTTCAATCCTGCAACAACACACACAATGACAACACAAATCTTCTCTAGAATAACAATGAATGCTTTGAATGCTCTTTACTCCAATGATTCAAGTTCATAATGAATTCAAAAACACACTTATATATGCTTTCCTGCTAACATTCGTTAAATTCAACCAAAAGAGCCAACAAGGAGAAACCTTTTTAAAGGTCCTAAGCTGACATACATTTAAATTTGCCCTGACCAATCAAGGAAGACTTGGGCGTGGGCACCCAAGTCTTGAGGCTCCTTGTTGGTCTGGGGTAAGATAAAATATGGGCCCCTTGTTCCCAATTTGCATTGGTTTTGGGGAATTGTGCATCGAGATGAATATTAGAATGTATACTATATTCACGGGGACCTAGGAGCTAAACAAGGAGGTAAAAAGACATGTGTCCATTTTTTACTCCATAACAGGCCCAAGACCATCATTCCTATTGATTCTATGGTTACTGGATACTATGGCACTTGGAGTACTGAGTTTTGACTCTAGGACAATTGGTTCTAGACTCTATTTTTCCATTCAAATCCTTGCAATTTGATTCTATGTCCATCATGATGTGAATACCCCATGACATGCATTTTAAAATTTTATTTTTATATGATTATTGTGATGTGAATACCCTGTGATGTGTATTTGGGGATGTGTTTGTACTATGACATGCATGCAATGTGAATGACCATTTGAGTTTATTTGTATAAAGATGTGCAAGAAAATTATTTGAATGCTAATAACCATTTGGAATTAGACTGAGATGTAATACTGCTAGAATAAATTTTATTATTGTGTAATTCTAAATACTATAAAAAATTGTGAAATTAACTTGTTTGTCTTAATTATATTGTATACAACCATGAGATTGACATTGTGCATGATAACAAGACAAAATTGTGAGAGTTCTAGATAATTTGGAGTAGTTGACCTTTGGTAGCCTATGCAATAGTATATGAATGGTGGCTAATTAATTGCTACCCCTCTCTTGATCACCTATGATTGTGACCTTAACCATCTTATCTTGTGCATGCTTGTAGTGAAAAATCTAACCTCGAGGATTAAATATAGTATTGCACTACTATGTAGGTAGAGTTGTGAACCAATGAGACTTGATTTAGATTCAATTCTATCACCATGAGGTGGATCACATGAGGATATATGCTTTGAATTGAGTTGTTCCTACCTTCCACCTTTAATGGCTTCTAGGAGGAAGCCTAATCATAGGGTGAGAGGATGTAATGTGCCTCACAATCACACTACTAATTAACTACTTAATTAATAGTTAATATGTAATAGATAATATTATGTTGAATCCAACAAGTGTATAGTTAGTGGATGGCAAATTATCTTAATTGGTTGAACTTAATTGTGATATTTATTATTGAGATGATAGAAAGATTCTTTTGATTTTATACTAACAATATAACAAATTATAAGATCAATATTTGGATATAAATTGCTTAACGAGGATCAAATAACCATTACATGGGATGGTTTTTATACTCTTCTAGCTCTCATGAATGTACTTCAACTTATCTAGAAAGAATTTGCACCTTGATCTCTTCAATTGTTATGAGCTCCTTTAGTGAATGACGTGATATGATTAATAATGCAAGTATTGTAAATTATAAATGCATATAATTATAATATTTCAATAGCATTAAAATAACTAGTTGGTTAAAAACTCTATATTTAGAATAATATTGATATCGATAAGCATTATTTCATCACAAAAATTTGATACCATAAATAATTTATTATATCATCAATAAATGGTTATTGGAAAAATATTGTTTAAATTTTATTCAATATTTTGATTAATTTATAATAGTGAGAAAATAAATAATAACTATTGAATATTGAATTAGTAATAGTTTAAGTACTAAAAAATAGTCATATTTCATTGGATAAAGCATTATATAAAATAAGGGACAACTTAAACATGCATTTATAATTTTTTTTAAAGAGAAAGAGTGGACAACTAAGGAAAATCTATTGAGGGACTCTAGCATGAAAAAAAGAGAATGATAGAAAAGGAAGAGGAGAGACCAAAGAAAATCATGCAAAAAAAAAAAATTATCGAGGGACTCTAGAAGGAAAAAAAGAGAATGGTAGACAAGGAAGAGGAGAGATCATGAAGAAAAAAGAAGAGCAAAATGAGGTAGTTGATAGGTTCTAATGTATAAAATTTATTTTACTCTCCATATCAAAAAAACATATATCAAACAATTATTTATTTTGTTAAAATTTCTTATTTCTCGAAGAAATTTATCATAATTTTTCTTGTAAATAATGGGCTTTGTCTATTCTAATTTTGGCATTTTTAAAAAGATTTTTTGAAAATCTAAAAAAAGAACTTAATCTCTACTTGATCTTCCTTGAAATTCTCTTTTGAAATTCACTTGAAAACTTGGGAATCCTCTAAACCTATTATGATATATTAAATCTGAGAAATCTATGATCATATCTTTAAATAACATAATAAATCTACTTTGTGTATTTCCTGCATTCGTCCATCTCTTTGAGGCATTTTATCAAACAGTTCACTACCTTGTCTATGCTTCTACATTTACTTACATAAATACTACACTTTTTTGAGGCATTTTGTCAAACAATTCATGTTCCTTGTTTATGCTTATACATTTTGTATACATGTCTACCAAAATAGTTGCAACTACAATCTCTGACAAAAAATTTCTTCCTTTATGCCTTGATGGATGCCCATACTTTGTTTCAAAGCTCATTTTTTGTTTAAGCTAAAAGAGTGCCAACAAAATTTGCGTAGTCTAGATTTTCACTTGTTAAATGCATTTGTTTGAAATCTTCTAAGGCCTTTTAACAGTTGTAAGACACAAATGTAAATAAAGAGAGAAAATTTGATAAAAATAAAGTTAACAAAAGAAGGACGACAAAAGAAAAGAGGGCACAACCCTTGCCAATGGTGCGACCCTACAAGACACACCTTGTGGTAGGGTGTAGCCAATCCTAAAATGGTTGTGCCCCCTCTGCAAAAGTGTCAACCCTCATTCCATGGTCACTCTCTAAAGCCACTACCCTCCCCTTCAAAACTATGGCTCAAATACCTATTCAAGATGTTTTCCATTCCTCCAAGCTCTTTGATATGTGTTTTGCACCATTAAAATTGACTATTGAACTCCATCTATAGTCGTCCATGTGCATGGCCACCGCTTGTTCCTATTCACACAAAAATAAAAATAAAAAACAATGAAATAATTGTTCTTTTCTTATTTAAGGTTAACGTCTTTTAAGACAATCATAGTTATTGAGAGTTATAATTGAAAATATTAAATGATATAGTTTTGTCTAAATACAACTTGGTAAAGTGTTTTATAAAACTCATTATTATTGTTAGTTTTATTAATTATATGATCTAAAAATCATAGAAATGCTTGGTTCCATAGTTCAAGGTAGACAAATGTTAATAAGAAAGTTAAGAAACTAGAACATTTTAATTTGTTGGGTTATTTTAGTCACATTCCAAACAAGAGATAGATTACAAGATCAAGATATGTGACAAGAAATATATAATATTATTTTATATATTATATGTGATATAAAACATAATAAATGCTATATTTTGTTTGGATATATTATTATAGTAAGACTAATTTAATTGATTAAGATGTGTTTTATTTAATAAATGTAAATTATAGTTGTATAATTTTAAAATACAATATAATGCATCCAAATTTTATAATTTTAAAATAACATTGATTTAGAGATTTTTTTTTTATAAAAGGGGTAAAAACTTTATTGAAATTCAAAAAAGAGCATTACAAAACATCAAAGGGCCAAGGCCCCGGGAATCCATAAGAAACAACCATACAAAGCATGAAACAATATCATCCTTCATCAATACCATTCCCATCCTCGGTAAGAATCCTCTCCAAGTCATGTCGGAGCTCATGAGGAACCTGCTCCCACTAATCAATCGTCCAACCATCTAAATGCTCAGAAGCCCACTTAGCCAAACAATCTGTTGCCCTATTCCACTCCCTTGGAATATGGACAAAAGACACCATCTCCATCAAAGAACTTATCTGCAGAATCTGTTGCACCATCATAGCCAACTGCCAACTAACATCAGATACCTTATGTTTATTCAGCAAATTAATCAAAACCTATGAATCAGACTCACAGATAACCTTGCGTCGTCCCAAAGCATAAGCCCTCTCCAAAGCGTAGAGGATTGCCAAACCTTCTATAAGGTTGATAGTCTGCAATCCTTCATGAACAAAAAAGAAAAAAACCATCGATCCTGAAAAATCTCTGCCACCCCCACCAATCCCAGCAAGCCCAGGATTGCCCCTTGAAGAACCATTGATATTGAGCTTTAGAATGCCAGTCAGAGGGGGTAGCCAACTCCCCACCCTTTGAACTTTCTTTTTCACTTGCCTTCCTCTCTTGACACAAGCAGAAGCTGAAGACAACCCCTGAATACCTAATCTATCCACCAGCTCAGCATCCCCTTTCTCCAAAGGGAACACCACATCACACTTAGCCTCCACCATCTCCTGAATCATACCCATAATTTTGTGCCAAACTTGTTGAATCAACAATTTCTCACCTCAAAATATTCTTTGATTCCATTCCAACCAAATCTGCATAGTATGAAGGAAGGCCCAACATACCACACATCCTGCAAGAAAGAGGCCATAGAAGGAGGTCTACCCAGACCACTCCAAAAATCCACCAGGGAGGAAGCATGAACACAGGGGCTTTTCCAAACTCCCCACCAAAAATGCCAAAGCTATAAAGTCAAGAGACAATGGAAAAACAAGTGAGAGGAGTCCTCCTCTCCACATCCACACAAAACAAACATAGAAGGACCCTAAAAACCTTGCTTTTGAATATTATCCCATGTCAAGCACCTATTCCAAGCCAAAGTCCAAATAAAGCAGTTACACTTCGGCCAAGAAAGCTTATTCCACACTTTCTTCCACCAGTGAACCTCCACCCCATCTAGCCGGTGAGATAACAACACATGATATCCAGAAGCAACATTATAGACACCCTTAGGATTAGGAGACCAAGAAAGAACATCCCCTTCCTGGAGGGAGCTACAGCGTCTATGAGAAAGGATACTATGAAGCTCAACACACTCCTCCTCCATACGAACAACATGCCACTCATCAGGTTTCTTCCATCTCGCCACCACCAACTACCCATGAGAAGATAAGGACTTGAAGTCACTCACCCTTGACCATCCTGCCTCACAAAACCTCTGGCACATAGTCACCAAATTAGGAAACTGAGAAATAATGGGAGGAAAACCATCCCAAGAATCAGACCAAAAATGAGCTTTCATCCCTCTTTTACAAATCCAAAATAAGCCATCCTTAACCAGAGCAGCCCCTTTCTTGAGCGTACTCCAAATCACCGAGCCTTTCCCCACTAGGGGATAACGAGGAATATCAATCTGAGGGATCCTCAGGAAGTATTTCTGTGTTAATATCCTGGTCCAGATCCGATCCTGCTCCACACACCATTGCCAATACAATTTAGCAGCCAACACCATCCCAGACAACGACGACTGCCTTAACCCAAGGCTGCCAAACTGCTTTGGGCTACAAACAATGTCCCATCTGACAAGGCTCCATTTAGAGGACAACAAGCTACTAGCCCATAAAAATTGTCTTGCTAAGGAATCCAACATTGATTTAGAGATTTAATATTGCTTCCTTTATTAATAAAATTTGACATTTAAACGTAGAATTTAAATTATATTTTGATACCTTTACATATAACTTAGATATATTCTAAGTCATTGTAACTTTATTAAAAAGAGGGTTGAGTAGCACTTAACAATCAATTTGTTAATAAATGCCTATTTTTTAATTGAGATTTAAAGTATACCAAAACCATAATATAATTATAATGAGGATTTATAGTTATTATATATAAGAAGATTTATAATTAAATATTAAATGGTATTGCAAATTAGATTAGATTATATAATGCGATACATATTTTATTAAGTTCATTAAAACATTTGTTATATTTAAATACATAATATGACATTTTGTGTGGCATTACATATGTTATGTAATCTATTATATTAAACAATTACACCATGTTTATCAGTCAAGAGTATTGCCATATTTAATAATAATAGTTTATAACAAACTCGTATCATTTGTTGTCATTAGCATGTGGAGATTTCTGCATGCTAGGGTATCTCATGTGGGGGCATATGCTACCCTCCCATGTTTCCTTGCCGCCTCCTCCTTGTGTGTGCAAACTTGAAGAGTTTGTGTTCGTGAAGCTCCATGCATCATCATACATGGCAACGATGCTTAGGCATGCTTGTGATATTGTCTTGGATAATGTCCTTTAATTGTAGACATGATATTTCCACAATCCATGATATGAAAGTGTAGAGCTTCTGGAAAATATGACCTTTGATCTAAAAAAGCAATACACAGTCTTTTCCAGAAGCTCTACACTTTCATAGTGTCCTTTAGTTTAAAAAATGATGACCTTTAGTATGTTTTGTCCATGTGGGATCATGGGCATTACACCAAGTTGTGGGTGACAAGTAGTTGGTCAATTTTGATGTAGTTTCACTCTTCACTAAGTTTCTTATTCTTGATGGTGTGGAGGTGGTCAAATAATCTACTAATAAGGATAACAAGTTTAGTAGCATTTTATTTAAGCTCCACTTTCTTCTTTTTTAAGACTTGCTTTTTAGAAAACAACAAGATGGCAATGGGTTTTCCACTATCACTAGTGGTTGCCAACCACTTTATGGAGCAATTTGAGTAGAGGGATGCCAAATCCTTTCCATTGAAACCGAAGTGGTGAAAGAGGTATATTCATGATACCAATTTATGTTGGGAATATAGTAGGGAAAAACTTGAATAAATCCATTGACAAATTAACAATTTAGTGTAGAGCATAAATCTCATGAAAAAGAATAAGTAAATTATTTACCCTTTTTAGATATCGTCACTAGAAAGGTTCATAGATCTCTTGCTTACAAAGTCTATAGAAAAGGGACCCACAAGAATCTCTATTCACATGCATCTTTACATCATTGCCCTAAACTATCTTGAAGACCCTTTACCAAGGCCTTCAGAGTTGTGACAAGGACCATTTAGAGTAATAAATTAAATAGTTAAAGTTGGTGTTTAAGACGAATGACTCTAGGAGTGATCAGATTTCAAGGGCTTTTAAATAGGCTGGAGATGACCATGCTAAGAGGTAAGCATGTGACTTCAATATATGATCCAACATATTTCCTTCCCTATATTAAATGAATTTGGAAAAGATTTAATGAATCTTGTGGTGGAAAACATTAAAACATTTTTCATATTAAAAGCAAGTTGAAAAAACTTTAAGATTGAAAAAATATCACTTAAACCAAGTTTGAAAAGTGGATTGATATGATTGAATGTTGTTGTGGGGTTGCTTAACATTGACAAAACGTGAATACACATAACAACTAGGGTGAAAGAACATGATTTTGACATCTATTTGAAAAAGAAAGAAAAGTTAGTTTTAGGAGAGTAGTGCTTAAAATCTAAACACACCATTTGCATTGAAGAGGCCAAGTCATCAAAATAGAGAACCATTATTCCATGTGCCAATTGAAAGAGGTAGTGGAGATTAGAAAGCATATGCAAAAATTAAATTGAGATGATGTTTTACATTTGAGTCATTGTAGAATGTTCCCTTGGTTAAAAAATATGCCATTTAATATTTTAAAATTAGTGTTTACAAAAAAAAATTAATTTATACATTTTATTTTTTACATTTATTACTTTTCCTTAAAGGTGAGTTGTATAGAGATCTTGTAATGACTATAATTATTGATATAAGAAGCTTTAGCCTACCATTCAACATACCCAACAAAAAAAATTGCCTACATGAATGGGCAAGGGTTTGG
The DNA here is from genome assembly GCA_027924645.1 of Cunninghamia lanceolata. Taxonomy (NCBI): domain Eukaryota; kingdom Viridiplantae; phylum Streptophyta; class Pinopsida; order Cupressales; family Cupressaceae; genus Cunninghamia; species Cunninghamia lanceolata. The sequence goes on from BSBN01000777.1 coordinate 1,471,365, forward strand.
GCAATGATCTTGACAACTTAGGTGAGGATGGAGTTTCCCATTAAAGTTTGTTTATTAGTATAAAATGTGGAATCCTAGATCTTTAATTGAGCATCCTTAAGCTACTTACATGTCAATAACAAAATCTTATTCTTGTCGGTATGATACAAAGTCCTTAAAAGTGAGTTCTTAAAGGAAGAATTTAAGTTGGTCTTTTAGAGTGGACTAAAATTCACAAGTATTAGGTTATGAGTTTTGATTTGGTGGTGTGGTGCCTATTTATATCTTACATGCCTACTTCCATTAATATGATAAAAAGTCCTTAAAAGTGAGTTCCTTGATTTAATCTTTTCGTATAAACTAAAAAAAGTAAGGTCCTTAAGGAAGACTTCAAGTTGGTTTTTTAGTGTGGACTAAAATTCAAAGTATTAGGTCATGAGTTTTGATTTGGTGGTGTGGTGCTTATATATATCTTACATGCCTACTTCCGTTAATATGATAAAAAAGTCCTTAAAAATGAGTTCCTTGATTTGATCTTTTCGTATATACTAAAAAAAGTGAGTTCCTTAAGGAAGACTTTAAGTTGGTCTTTGAGTGTGGACTAAAATTCACAAGTATTAGGTTATGAGTTTTGATTTGGTGGTGTGGTGCCTATCTATATCTTACATGCCTACTTCCATTAATATAATAAGAAGTCCTTAAAAATGAGTTCCTTGATTTAATCTTTTCGGATAGACTAAAAACATAATTTTTTTGCTCTTAATTCTGATCTCGCAATTTGATACCTATGTTTAACTTACCTCTTACTAATACAGTACAAAATACTTAAAAAGTGAAAATCCCTTACCGAAGTCCCCAATTTAAAAAGTCAATCAACAACGTCCATGACCATTCTTAATCAAATTAAAGTAACCCCACAAGTATTTAGTTGTGGCTTTGGTGGACGTCATTAAAAATCTTTCATTCCATAAGTCCTCCAAAATGTTAGGGGAAGGAAGCAGGGCCTAAATTTGATGGTCAACCATCTCTGTCAAGCAATTTTTTTGTGATGGTCATCTATCTGAAGTTGCCTTTCAAATATTAAAGCAAATATTTAGTTGAGGCTCTAGTGGACGTCATTAAAAATCTTTCATTTCATAAGTCCTACAAAATGCCAGGGGAAGGAAGCAGGGCCTAAATATGATGGTTGACCCTGTCTGTCAAGCAATTTTTTTGTGATGATCATCTATTTGAAGTTGCCTTTCAAATATTAAAGCATACCTATTTTAGGAAATATATATATATATATATATATAGAAATTTTGAGAGTTCACCTGAAATCTTACCTTTCAAATGAAACAATTTCTTAAATTTTTAATTGTATTTTACAACTAAAATGAAGGCCATACAGCCATCAAATTTAGGCCCTGGTAGGAAGTGGAGAGGGCCGACCAGGCCTAATGGATAAGAGACAAGATCAAAATCTCCAAACAAGACTAAGAGTGTTCACCGAGTCACACAGTAAACGTGGCATAAAGACTCTTTAATTGTATGATAACGTGGAACACGTGGCACCGAAGTAGATAAGCACAAAGAATGAGTCCTAAATTTGCAGTTCCTTAAAATAAAACTTATCCTTACTCTTCGAATTCGTTAAAAATAGTTCCTCCATACACTTGGAACTTGGAAGGAATCAACTCTGTTGAGCCCACAAGATTTTAAATAATTGATCTGCCGAATTATGCCAAGCATATTCTTGCTTGACATTCATTGGGCTGAATTTTTTTTTTATTAAATTGCTAATCCAATGGTCGCCATAATCATAGTGGTTTGGGCTGAATTTTTTTTTTATTAAATTGCTAATCCAATGGTCGCCATCATGAGAGTGGTTTGGGAGATCACGTCACATATTCATCCTTATCCATCACAATTTTCTGATTGGCTTTTCCACAATCAATAATTGTCTCGTCGGCCTTGGCTTAATTCGTTACCGGACTCTATTTAAGGGCGCCCCTGTTTCATCAGCCTCATGTTTTATACGCTCTGGTTTTTCTGGGAATCGATTCTTGCTCGCAGAAATTTTGGGATATATTCATTTCTATTTATTCTCCACTGTAGGCCTTGATACCCATTTTTTTAAAGCAGCAATTGGGTCCTCTCTTGTGTATTTTGAGGCTTGGATTTGGGATTGTCTTTGATTCAGTTAGGGTGTAAAATCTGGGAGATCTGGTTTTTCTTTTGCAGTTGGGTTTTCTTTAAAGGGAGAAATCAGCTATGGCGGCTGTTGCTGTTGGAAAGGTTGTGGGTACCAATGGAAATTCCAATACCATGTTTAGAAGAAAAGATGGGGAAGACAGAAAATTGTGTGGCAGCAGAAATGTTAGGGCAATGGCCTCTGTTACTGGTGGTAAGCTGAAAGAGGAGTATAAGGTACTTAGATTGAAACCTAATGCCACTGAAAAGGAAGTCAAGAAATCATATAGACGGCTTGCCTTGCAGGTACTGAGATATTTGCTTAGTGTTTTGATGGTAGTTCTTGCATTCTGTTTTTATTGAAAAAACAGGGTATATGGGTGTGTGACAAGTTTTTGGATTTTGAAAGTAGGAAAGCAAAAACTGTGTAAACCCAGCAAAATTATGAGAAGGAATTTTTAGGGTGGGAGTTTTGATTATGATTCAGGACTCAGATACGGTAGATTTTTAAAATAAATTTTAAGGATTAAAATGAAATCATGCCCATTTCAAATGTGGCTTAGGGTTTGTGTGTGGTGATCTGGTAAGCTTTCTGAGCAGTATATGGAAGATTAAAAGATTTCCCTTCAAAATAAAAAATGGTGTCTGTTTGAGATAAGCTTTCTAAGACAAAGTTTTAGGGTTCTTTGGTTATGTAGTGAGTATTGATTAACTAAGTCTTTTCACTCAGATTGTTTTCAGATGATCACCCTATTGTGTGTTGTCATTTTTCAGTACCATCCTGATGTCTGTAAAGGAGAGAACTGTGGTGTAACGTTTCACAAGATCAATGAGGCCTATGAGGTAACCTTAACATTAAATTTTGTGATGTATTTATGAAATTATTGATAATCTTTGCAATATTTTCTTTTTTAAGCATGGGATTTTTAATTTTTTTCATTATTCTTTCTTAACGGTGATGGTGCAGATTGTGATGTCCACTCTCATGATGGAGGTAAATGAGGAAGAGGAGTATTATGCTGATGACAGTTACATGGGGTTTGATCAATGGGAAGATTGGATGGGATTTGAAGGTGGTTGTGCAAGCAGAGATTATTCCAATCATATTAACTATTATACTTAATTACAATCCATTTATAATGGCAGCTGCCATTGATTGTCCATGTCTAACAGTTCAGTCTAATTAATCACCTCAGCAATTGTTTTTGTGATTTGAGCGATTGCTTTCTTCTAGAGGGAAACCCCTCAGGATTTTCAAGCTTTCTGTCTCAGCCCTTGTAATTAAATATTTATAATGTACATAAATCTAACATTTTGCTTCATTGCTTTTGTTTAAGATGATAGAATCAAGATTACACATTTATCATCTTGTTCTATTTCATACGCTTAAGATGACAATGAAATTTCATGATCCACACTTGAAAATGGATTATGAACAATTATTTCTGTACAAAGTGTTATTTTTTATATGGATTTTGTACAATATTTTTGTACAGTGTTATTTTTTATTTTCCCTTTAAAATTTAATGAAATTGCTTTTCAATAAAGAACCCTTGTATCTTAATTGCAATGGAAATATTTAAATTTTTAATATAATTTGCAATCAAGTATATTTAATATAATAAAATAATATAAGATTTCTACATCAAATATCATTCTATCACTTAGAAGCCTTTAGACATAGTTCCAATCTGACATAGTATATGTGTATGTAAGACCCAATATTTTTAGAACTTTAGTACTAGTATTTGTGACTTTAAGGTTGTTAGTGTTACTATAAGTACTAATTAATTTAATGAAATGTGCCCTTTAGATTTAAAAAGCAACCAATTATATGATGTCACATCTACCCACCAACAAAACATGTCTTAATGCACACTTATTGGTCCACCCTTTCTTTTGGGGAACTATTTGACACTTCAACAAAAATATGTTGATGTGACATCATATTTGATGATGTGGCCTTGAAACCTTGGTTATAAGGTGATTTGAAATTGCCACGTCTACTCTGTCCTCTCCCCTAAATACATCAAGTATTTTCACCATTTAATTTCTAGGAATACTACATCATGAATTACTCTAATTTAAATCCAAATTCATGCAAAAAAAATATTGAGGTTAATTTAACCACCTTAAGATATAGCTACTCTCAACCTCCTCAATCATCATGTGTCAAGATATGTTACAACATATAGATGTACAAACTCTGTCTATAGAATTTCAATTCTTATAAGAAAATACAACATATCATAGCAATTACTTCCTGCTGTCATACATCTCTATAGTCTCATCTTGGTTCTATATCAAATCAATGATCATCACAATAATTTAACACATAGTGGTCGTTGTTATATATATAACATTGTTGTGATGATGATGTAAATTAAACATTTCCATTTAATAAATCCATTCATATTTAATGTAATAGATACCAACATTTCCATTTAAATCTATTCATATTTAATATATTCCAATTAGGCCACCACCTACTATACCATGAATGCCTCCAACTTAATAATATTTGTTTACCATAGTATCAATAATGTGTAAACCAATTAAATTAATATTTAACACAAGTAAATATCAAATCCAATCCCAAATAATCCAATCCCAAATAAATAATTGTCCAATCCCAAATAAAAATCCAATCCCAAATAAATAATTGTCCTATGTAATTATTATTTCCATTTTCCATTCACAAGTAAATAAACCACCTTAGTTAATTATTAAATGTGAACACAATGAATATATACCATAAATATTTGTCTAATGTTAATATTTAATTTCTAAGTTTAAGTTAAGTTCATAAGGTAAACTTCCAATACATTTGCTAATTCCTTCCAACAATATTCCCTTGGAATTAGGCCATAGGCCACCACCCACTATACCGTGCATGCCTCAGCGTAATAATATTTGTTTACCATAGTATCAATAATGTGTAAACCAATTCAATTAATATTTAACACAAGTAAATCCAATCCCAAATAAATAATTACCCAATGTAATTATTATTTCCATTCACAAGTAAGAGGTAAGTGCACAAAGATGGGGGACCAAAAGGGGGTCTTAAGATGCCACTTTTTTTTTTTTTTTTAAATTTCTTTTCTAAAATCAGGAAAACTTATGTTGGATGAGAAATTGAAGATAGTTACACTCAAAATTTGAAGATACAATAAAAACAAGAGTCATAGTGCTCTGAATTTAGTTTTTAAACTACTATTTGTTTCAAAAATGGTTGAGATTAAGGGGTTCAAAAAGGGGGAGCACACAAATTGGTCCTGTTTTTTTCAAAAAAACATAACACAACATCTGATGTGCTCCCCCTTAAAAATCACTTTGATGAAAAATTGGCTAACACCATGTAGTTTATCCTGTTTTTTCTGATAATTTTTCATAAATAATTGATTTTTTACTAATTTACAAAGTGGACACATCCTAAAAAATAGAAATTTGAATAGGCAACATCTTGATACATTTTCTCAAGTATTGCAAATATCTTATGATTAGAAAAATATCAAGGAATTTGTAAATAGCTTGAGAAACCATTAGATTTAGGTTGATGAGATGTTGATGAATGTTAATCAAAATTCAATAATTTATAAGATAAATGATCATAAAGAGATGATTTCTCATGTTCCTTCAAAATTAGGAAAATTTAGAATATATAAGAAAGTTTAAAATTAGATAAGATAAACACAATAGTTTAGATGAAAAATCATGTATCATCACCTCATCTTCTAATATAAAAGTGTCACCGTCAAAATAAAAACATGGTAGAATATCTCATAAAGAACCCCACAAGAAAAATCATGGAGATATATTTGAGCAATTCCAAATTTAGTCTATCAAAGAAAAAAAATTGGTTAAAACATATTCAAATTGATGAATAAACTAATAATCCTTTGTGTGGAAAAATAAAATAAATAATAGAAGATGTAAAAGAGTTCATTCTTAATGAACACATATATTCTAAAACTAAAGAAGAAAAACTAAAAAAAACATTAGGAAATTTCTATTCTATAAACTATTTCAAAAAATGAACTAAGAGAATCTCTTGATATAAACATAGAAGATGTCGTTGATGATGTACTAGGATGTGGGAAATTGAAATAAAAAAATGCTAATTCATACATCCTAAAAGTTGATAAATAATAGATCCCTATGATTCTATTGGGACATGGCATGATTGCATGCAAAATTTTGAGTCTACTCGTATAGGATGGTCTACTACAAAACTTATCCATTATGTAGTTTAGTTTTTTTAAGGAAATCTCAAAGATTGGTGGAAGGAATTGAAGGAAGAGGTCTTAGAAATATATACAATGGTATCAACCTTGTGTTTTTAGTGGATTTTATAAATTTAATTGATTTACAATTTTAGTGGGTTATGGTTTCAATGCATGTTTTGAAATATTTGCATATTTAACATCAAGTGATTTACAATGTTAAAATTACAAGGGAAAATTCACATGGATTACAAATACCTTGGCCCTTTCATCCTCATTTATTTTTGTCTCTCATGTATGTTCCACCATTTCTATATATTTTGCTTTAGGTTATCTTATTATTGCATACTCTTAGCCTTTTATGTTTACATATTAATCTAATATTCTTTTATGTATATAGTTGGACATGACTACATATTTTATGAGGTTTACTTTGTGCTTTCACGACCTATATTTTTTGTGTTTCTCTCTCTTGTTTTCTCATCACTGGGGGAAACTTTAAGGGCATCCTATTCCCCTTGCTCTATATGAGCTTATGTGATTACATCCTCATTTGTTCATTAATTGTCACTTGATGCTATTGATGAAGCCTATTACATGATTATTGTGGTTTACATGATCGTATCTTTATTTTCCTTTTCTCAATTTTTTGCATCCTTTATATGCAACCAATTGGAGGGATTGTTCCAAATGTCTTTCCTACACAAGCTTACATTTTTTCATATTCTTCTAAAGAATTTGATTCACTACTAAATTATATTTTGTTTGGTCTCTTGCATCCACCTAGTTCACTATTTCAAGTCTAAGCACCTCGTAGACCTATTAATTTTTATGATTTCTAGTTGAGTGGCAACTTCGAGTCCATGGCCTCACGATCTTAATCCACAAGAATATGTTTTCATGGTGGGCCTACTTTTCTCTAGTGTGGTCTTTGTGATGAACAATTGTTTGCCACACATTGCCTATGATGGTGGTAGGATTGATTTGGTCTTGTTGGCACCCACATCATCATTTATAGAAAACCATAAGCATCTACATGACATTGAAATGGCATGGTGGTGGTTCCATCACACGTGTTTGTTTCAAATACTAGGCATTAACAAATAATTGTATTTTGCTTGTACCTCACTTCATGCATCATTTTCTCCACTATGCGGTGCTCAAGGCCTCCACATGGACAACATAGATTCAATTTAACTTGTAAATTTCATGGCTACAATTTTTTACTCTTTTTTTAATGTAATGGATTTTGTGACCATTACATAGGTTGGTGGCTAGCTTTCCTACATGAATACATTCTTGTAAATTCTTTTAACATAATTGTGATTTTATTGTAGGTGGTTAGGCGCTAATAGTATTAATTTCTCTATGCTTTAACTCTTGATTTTTTTTGGTTTTGTGCTATTTTGTGGCTAACAATGCTAAAATTAATTTCTCAATGACCTAATGTCATTAATTACAAAATTTGATTAGTAGATACATTCTTGGTGGATTCTCATATGGTTATATAGCTAAGCTACATGCTTTTGGGTTGTATTGGCTCATCTTTAGTAATGAGGATATGGTCTCTTTTCTCTTGTGATGCAAATTTTTTGTGATCCAAGTTATATTGTTCATCTTATTTGCACTGTCCTTCTAATATGCTAATGTATGTACGTCATGTGGTTTACTTGAGGCTGATTGAACACATGTGAGTTGCCTCCCTACATACTTGCAACTATTGAAGGCCCTATATATGTATATCAAAGCTAAAATTTTATTAGTTGGTGGTGAGATTATAGAACAAAGAAGAGAAACAACTTGTTGATTACTATTTTGGTGTCTTCTAATGGGTCTAAAATTGGTTTTGAATGTATACATCTAGATGTCCTCCCCTTGGTGTATTGTTGTCTTTGTGGTCCTTGAACAAATGTGTTTAATGTGTATTTTGTTTTTCTATAATATTGATGATAGTTTTTTCTATAATATTCATGATAAGGAAAAATTATTCATAAAACTATCATCAATATTATAACATTGAAAGATTTTTCTAAGTGAAAGGGCTTAAATTTGACAGTTGTATAGCTGTATTTAGGAGTTTTAGCTATAAAATACAATTGAAATTTTGAAAAGACTGTATCATATGAAAGGAGAGATTTTGGACAAACTGTCAAAATTTACATAGGATTATGATGATAGATATATTTGGCTTTTATATAATTTACTTATACTAAAGTGTGTCGTAGTATTTTAAAGGCAGAATTGAATAGATAACTGTCATAAAAAAATTGCTTGACATGCAAGGTTCACTGTGAAATTTAAGCCCTAATATACATTTTTTTTTTAAATTGTATTTGAATGAAAAAAAATGTAAAAAACCAATAAAAAACATATTTAATTTTAGTTTTAAAAAAAACAAAAAAAAGAGATTATTAAGTATTTATATTTATAAAAGTATAGTCAATGTAGACTATGTAAGGTGGGAATTGTTAGTCTAATTTTTTATATTTAGAAAGTAAATAGGGATTCTAAAGATTAGAAAATGAACTAGTTTTAACATAGGAGTGATTCATTTATCATTATGCAATTGCATTATAACATCTAGTTAAATTAGAAACCTTAATTTTTTCATATATAAATTAAGCTCTTAGTAGGAATTGTGATGCTTTGATGGATGAATTGTCATTGATGGTTGTTAGAATAGATGATAATTGTTAGATGGTAATTGATACTTTCCTTGTTGTACTTTATAAAATAGGATGCCTTCCTTCATTATGTTTAAATAGACAAAATAAAAGGGATAAACATTATTCTTAAAGAGCACTAGTGCACAATTAATGAATTTTATAATAGAGAGGTCAAATATGCCAATTCAAAAATGTGAGGATGAATTTCTTATGCTGAAATGTGTAGTAAAATATGAAGTCTCTCATTCCCTTTACATGATATATAGGTAGGGCTAAAGAATTGGTTCCTTGAGGTATAGATTTGAGTCTAGGGATTTGTCATGATATAGATAACTTACCCCACTTAGTGTAGGAATGTAAGACCATGATAGTGAGTTGTTGCCATTGCCAGAGTTTGGTGAGATTATAAAGAAAACACTTCTAAAATTGAAATAAATTATTTAGTTATAGAAATACTTGGTGTCATAGTTCAAGGTAGACAAATGTTAATAAGAAAGTTAAGAAACTAGAACATTTTAATTTGTTGGGTTATTTTAGTCACGTTCCAAACAAGAGATAGATTACAAGATCAAGATATGTGACAAGAAATATATAAGATTACTTTATATATCATATGTAATATAAAACATAATAAATGCTATATTTTGTTTGAATATATTATTATATATGACTAACTTAATTGATTAAGATGTGTTGTATTTAATAAATGTATTGTAAAGTTGTATAATTTGTAAATACAATATAATACCTCCACAATTTAGAGATTTAATGTTACTTCCTTTATTAATAAAAACCTAACATTTTAAATGTAGAATTTAAATTATAATTTGGTACCTTTATATATAACTTCTAGGTATATTCTAAGTCAGATGTAACTTTATTAAAAAAAGAGTTTAGTATCATTTAAGAATCAATTTATTAATAATTGTCATTTTTTAATTGAGATCTAAAGTATACCAAGACCATAATATAATTGTAATGAGGATTTATAGTTATTATATATAAGAAAGTTTATAATTAAATACTAAATGATATTGCAAATTAAATTATATTATGTAATGTGATACATATTTTATTAAGTTAATTAAAAATACTATATTTAAATATATAATATGACATTTTGTGTGGCATTGCATATATTATGTAACCTATTATATTAAAAAATTACACCATTTTAATTAGTTAAGAGTATTGCCCTATTTAATAATAATAGTTTATAACAAACTCTTATCATTCACGGTCATTAGTGTGTGAAGATTTTTGCATGCTAGGGTATCTCATGTGGGGGTGTCTGCTACCCTCCCATGTTTCCTTGCTTCCTCCTCCTTGTATGTGCAAATTGAAGAGTTTGTGTTCATGAAACTTTGTGTATCGTCATATGTGGCAACAATGCCTAGGCATGCTTACAACACTATCTTGGGTAGTGTCCTTTAGTTTCAAAAAAATTGATAACCTAAATAGTATGTTTTGCCCATGCAGGATCATGGGCACTACACCAACAAGTTATGGGTGACAAGTAGTTGGTCAATTTTGATGTAGTTTCACTCTTCCTCAAGTTTCTTATTCTTGATGGTGTGGAGGTGGTCAAATCATGTACTAATAAGGAAATAACAAGTTTAGTAGCATTTTGTTTAAGATCCATTTTTTTAAGAAAACAACAAGATGGCAATGGGTTTTCCACTATTGTTGGTGGTTGCCAACCTCTTTATGAAGCAATTTGAGTAGAGGGATGTCAACTCCTTTCCATTGAAACTAAAGTGGTGGAAGAGGTGTATTGACAATACCAATTTATGTTGGGAATATGGTAGGGAAAACCTTGAATAAATTCATTGACACATCAACAATTTAGTTAAGCGCATAAAGCTCACTAAAAAGAATAAGAAAGGAAATTATTTACTATTTTTAAATATCCTCGCTAGAAAGGTTGATGGATCTCTTGCTTATAGTGTCCATAGAAAAAGGACCTACATGAATCTCTACTCACATGCATCTTTACATCATTGCTGTAAGCATAAAGTATCTTGAAGAACTTTACTAAGGCCTTCAAAGTTGTGATGAGGACTATTTAGAGCAATAAATTAATTAGTTAAAGTTGGTGTTTAAGATAAATGGCTCTAGGAGTGATTAGATTTCAATGGCTTTTAAATAGGCTAGAGATGATCGTGCTAAAAGGTAAGCATATTAGACTTCAATATGTGACCCAATATTTTCTTCCCTATATGAATTTGGACAATCTACTTAATGAATCTTGTGGGAGAAAACATTAAAACATTTTACATATTAAAAACAGGGTGAAAAAGTCCTTAAGACTGACAAAAGATCACTTAAACCAAGTTTGAAAAGTGGATTGATATGATTGAATGTTGTTGTGGGGTTAAGTTTGAAAAGTGGATTGATATGATTGAATGTTATTGTGGGGTTTCCTAACATTGGCAAAATGTGAATACACATACAAACTAGGGTGAAAGAACATGATGTTGACATCTATTTGAAAAAGAAAGAAAAGTTAGTTTTAGAAGAGTAGTGCTTAAAATCTAAGCACACCATTTGTATTGAAGGGGCCAATGTCATCACAATAGAGAACCATTCTTCCATGTGCCAATTGAAAGAGGTAGTGGAGATTAGAAAGCATATGCAAAAATTAAATTGAGATGATGTTTTGCATTTGAGTCATTGAGGAATGTTCACTTGGTTAAAAAATATGCCATTTAATATTTTAAAATTGGTGTTTATATAAAAAATCAATGTATGCATTTTATTTTTTACATTTATTACTTTTCATTAAAGGTGAGTTGTATAGAGATGTTGTAATGACTATAATTATTAATATAGAGGCTTTAGCCTACCATTCAACATACCCAACAAAAAGAATTGCCTACATGAATGGGCAAGGGTTTGGGCAATGATCTTGACAACTTAGGTGGGGATGGAGTTTCCCACTAAAGTTTGTTTATTCATATAGAATGTGGAATCCTAGATCTTTAACTGAGCGTCCTTAAGCTACTTACATGTCAATAACAAAATCTTATTCTCATCATTTTGATACAAAGTCCTTGAAAGTGAGTTTTTTAAGGAAGACTTTAAGTTGGTCTTTCAGTGTGCACTAAAATTGACAAGTATTAGGTTATGAGTTTTGATTTGGTGGTGTGGTGCCTATCTATATCTTACATGCCTACTTCTATTAATATGATAAAAAGTCCTTAAAAATGAGTTCCTTGATTTAATCTTGTCGTATAAACTTAAAAAAGTAAGTTCTTTAAGGAAGACTTTAAGTTGGTCTATTAGTGTGGACTAAAATTCAAAGGATTAGGTCATGAGTTTTGATTTGGTGGTGTGGTGCTTATATAAATCTTACATGCCTACTTCCATTAATATGATAAAAAATCCTTAAAATGAGTTCCTTGATTTGATGTTTTCATATAGACTAAAAAAAGTGAGTTCCTTAAGGAAGACTTTAAGTCAGTGTTTTAGTGTGGATTAAAATTCAAAGTATTAGGCTATGAGTTTTGATTTGGTGGTGTGGTGCTTATCTATATCTTACATGCCTACTTCCATTAATATAATAAAAAGCCCTTAAATACGAGTTCTTTGATTTAATCTTTTTGTATAGACTAAAAAACAGAATTTTTTTGTTCTTAATTCTGATCTCGCAATCTGATACCTATGTATAACCTACCTCTTACTAATACAATACAAAATACTTAAAAAGTGCAAATCCCTTACCGAAGTCCCCAATTTAAAAAGTCAATCAACAACGTTCATGACCCTTCTTAATCAAATTAAAGTAACCCCACAAGTATTTAGTTGCGGCTCTGGTGGATGTCATTAAAAATCTTTCATTTCATAAGTCCTCCAAAATGCCAGGGGAAGGAAGCGGGGCCTAAATTTGACGGTCGACCCTCTCTGTCAAACAATTTTTTTGTGACAGACATCTATTTGAAGTTGCCTTTCAAATACTAAAGCCTATCCATTTCAGAAAAAATATATATATAATAAAATATATATAAGAATAATTACATAGAAATTTTGAAATCTTACCTTTCAAATGATACAATCTCCTTAAAACAACTAAAATGACGGCCATACAGCCATTAAATTTAGGCCTTGGTAGGAAGTGGAGAGGGCCGACCTAATGGATAAGGGACAAGATCAAAATCTCCAAACAAGACTACGAGTGTTCACCAAGTAACACAGCAAACGTGGCATAAAGATTCTTAATTGTATGATAACGTGGAACACGTGGCACCGAAGTGGATAAGCACAAAGAATGAGTCCTAAACTTACAGTTCCTTAAAATAAAACTTATCCCTACTCGTGGAATTAGTTAAAAATACACTTGGAACTTGGAACTTGGAACTTGGAAGGAATCAACACTGTTCCTCCATACACTTGGAACTTGGAAGGAATCAACACTGTTGAGCACACAAGATTTTAAAAAATTGAGCAGCCGAATTATGCCAAGCATATTCTTGCTTGACATTCATTGGGCTGAAATTTTTTTATATTAAATTGCTAATCCAATGGTTGCCATCATCACAGTGGTTTGGGCTGAATTTTTGTTTTATTAAATTGCTATTCCAATGGTCGCCATCATCAGAGATTCAGAGTGGTTTGGGAGATCACGTCACGTATTCATCCTTATCCATCACAATTTTCTGATTGGCTTTTTTCACAACCAATAATGACCTCGTCGGCCATGTCTTAATTCGTTGCTGGACTCTATTTAAGGGCGCCCCTGTTTCATCAGCCTCATGTTTTATATGCTCTGGTTTTTCTGGGAATCGATTCTTTCTCGCAGAAAATTTGGGATATATTCTTATCTATCTATTCTCCACTGTAGGCCTTGATACCCATCTTTTTTAAGCAGCAGTTGGGTCCTCTCTTGTGTATTTTGAGGCTTCCTGGATTTGGGATTATCTTTGATTCAGTTAGGGTGTAAAATCTGGGAGATCTGGTTTCTCTTTTGCAGTTGGGTTTTCTTGAAAGGGAGAAATCAGCTATGGCGGCTGTTGCTGTTGGAAAGATTGTGGGTACCAATGGAAATTCCAATCCCATGTTTATAAGAAAAGATGGGGAAGACAGAAAATTGTGTGGCAGCAGAAATGTTAGGGCAATGGCCTCTGTTACTGGTGGTAAGCTGAAAGAGGAGTATAAGGTACTTAGATTGAAACCTAATGCCACAGAAAAGGAAGTCAAGAAAGCATATCGACGGCTTGCCTTGCAGGTACTGAAATGTTCACTTAGTTTTGATTGTAGTTCTTGCATTCTGTTTTTATTGAAAAAACAGGGTATATGGGTGTGTGACAAGTTTTTCGATTTTGAAAGGAGGGAAGCAAAAACTGTGTAAACCCAGCAAAATTATGAGTGAATTTTTAGGGTGGGAGTTTTGATTATGATTCAGGACTCGGATATGGTAGATTTTTAAAATAAATTTTAAGGATTAAAATGAAATCATGCCCATTTCAAATGTGGCTTAGGGTTTGTGTGTGGTGATCTGGTAAGCTTTCTGAGCAGTATATGGAAGATTAAAAGATTTCCCTTCAAAACATTAAAAAAGGGTGGCTGTCTGAGATAAGCTTTCTAAGACAAAGTTTTAGGGTTCTTTGATTATGTAGTGAGTAGTGATTAACTAAGTATTTTCACTCAGATTGTTTTCAGATGATGACCATATTGTGTGTTGTCATTTTTCAGTACCATCCTGATGTCTGTAAAGGAGAGAATTGTGGTGTAACGTTTCACAAGATCAATGAGGCCTATGAGGTAACCTTAACATTAAATTTTGTGATGTATTTATGAAATTATTGATAATCTTTTCAATATTTTCTTTTTTAAGCATGGGATTCTTTTTTTTTTTTTCATTATTCCTTTTTTATGGTGATGGTGCAGATTGTGATGTCCACTCTCATGATGGAGGTAAATGAGGAAGAGGAGTATTATGCTGATGACAGTTACATGGGGTTTGATCAATGGGAAGATTGGATGGGATTTGAAGGTGGTTGTGCAAGCAGAGATTATTCCAATCATATTAACTATTATACTTAATTACAATCCATTTATAATGGCAGCCGCCATTGATTGTCCATATCTAACAGTTTAGTCTGATTAATCACCTCAGCAATTGTTTTTGTGATTTGAGCAATTGCTTTCTTCTAGAGGGAAACCCCTCAGCCCCTGTAATTAAATATTTTTAATGTATATACATCTTACATTTTGTTTCATTCTTTCTTTTAACATGATAGAATCAAGATCACAATGTATATACATTTAACATCTTGTTCTATCTCTTATGCTTAAGATGACATAATCAAATTTCATCATCCACACTTAAAAATGGATTTGGAACAATTATTTTTATACAAAGTGTTGTATTTTTTCTTTTCCCTTTAATTTTAATGCCTCTATTTATTGAATTGCTCTTCAATAAAGAATCCTTGTATCTTACTTTACTGCAATGAAAATATTTAAATTTTTAAAATATGAAAGATATTCTTTCCAATTTTTAAAATTTAATGCTTAATAGTTTATTATTTGTTTGAAGGATTGTGAAAGTATTTGTGGGTTGCTTCTTTAACAAAGATCTCTTAAATATTGTTACTATACGTCATTGATCCTCAACATGAATAGTAAGATATTCTTGGGCAATAAAGTGTCCATTCTATGTGGTTATTTAATTAACAAAGTTAGAATTGCCTAATTTTTATTTTTATTTGTAATATTCACTCTAAATCTTTCAAGGGAAAATTTGTCAAGTGAACATACTACAGTTTTATATAAGAAAAGTCACACTACATAAGTGATAACACATGGCAAATTTGCAATTGCTTAAAACTATTTGAAGAGGAGGGTGAAAATTGCATGCACTTCTTCTTTTGCTTTAGATTTATTTGAAGATGCTTGTCTCTAATGTAATGATTAGTGCACAAAATGATCCTAAAATTATCTTTGTTTGTACTTGATATGTTTCTTAATTTATCAATTCATTTAGCTTTCCAATTTATAAAATTTTAAAAATTTTGACTTGATGTTTCCCTTTATTTAGTTGTTATGCAATTTGCAAAATCTTTTGCATAATGTTATGTTGTATAAATGGAATTTTCATTCATTTTGGAATAGTTAGTGTACATTTAACACCTAGGAAGAAAGTTACATTGTTTACAAGTTATCTTTAGAGCATTGATATTTGCATGATATCTTAGGCATACTACATAATTAATTATTACGTTTATCATTATATGACTTAAATTAGTATTTAGGAGTTTGATAGAAGAGAGAAAGAATAGTGATCATCCATATTCAAGTTTATATGCAAGTCTTAAGAATCAAGGTGAGTAGTTTTCAAATTTGAGATTTAGAGAAATGCATGCATAATTATAGTTTAGTTTGCACAAAAAAGCTTAGCTTTGTAGTTTGTGATCAATTTTGTAGTTGAACAAGTAGTCCTACATATTGTGGAAGTGACTCACAAGAATCAAACAAAATTTATTGATTCACATTCACTCCTTGACATCATCTTATTTTTTGGTGTCAGGATGAATCAATAGGGAATATTTAGTAGAGTATATCAAAATTGAGCTAAGAGCTAAGGTACTTATACATTATTTTAAGTAATTACTATCCCAACGGTTGTTCTTATGTTGATTGTTATTCATGTCTAATTAATTGATTTACCTAACGACATGTATGTAAGCACGTTTATTCCTTGTACTTAATAGTTTCAAATCTTTTTTTAATTGTTTGATCATCATATGAGACCATAACATCATTATGGATGCCTCTTTGTGCTCTAATGACTATTGGCTTCTCTCATGATGATGTTATAGGTAATTATTATCTCTCTATATTGGTTCCTTATGTCATCTCTTGCCTAGTTGTGAGGGGTGTGACTTTTTTTATGCATATATGCTTTCTAACCCTAATGAACATGTTTACAAATAGATACAATTTTTGTTTTGTTTTATTTTTGTAAACTATTTATTCTTTTGTTCTTTCATAAATATAGGGACTTTGATAACTAACTTTCATTTGCATGTGTACATAATGTCAAATCGCTAACAATGTGTGCTTCTTCACTTTATCATGAGCTATGATATGTCGGTGCATTGCTATCATATCCTATGGCTTGGGATGATGTCCATTTGTGCTTCATTGTTTCATTCTTCTTCCGATCATACTTTGGAGTTCCTTACATTATTGCAGGAAACTTTTCCCTTGGATATTCACCTTGATGTTCTTGGTGTTTTCTCCTCTAAATCTATTTAGAATGCCACTACTTCTATTGCTAAATATTTTCCCTCTGTTTTTTATTAGTTCAGTTGGAAAAAAGGTTCCAAAATCCTATACAAAGTAGCCCCCAGGGCAACACAAGGCCTCAAACGAGCCAGAAATAGCACAATGACAGCACACAGACAAAACAACTACAACAAGGCAGCAAGGAACAACAAAGGACTAAACAATAACAGAAGCTGACCTATCAGGTCGAACACCCTTGGCCCGAGAATGGGTCAGAGAAACATGCTTAGGAAGACCTCTCTTCCTTCTTTGGACAACAGTCCAAAAGACATCATCAACTCCAATAGTAGAAGTAGGAGAAGAAGGCGGAGAAACATTCACCAAAACCTTTGAAAGGGGTGGAACAAGTGGGGAGGAAGAACCAAACCCCATAGCAACAGCCCCAACAAAAGTAGACTCCCCAACAGCAGGATAGGAAGTCACAACAACATAAGTCGAATCCGAAGAAGGCACAGTTGAAGCTGGAACCGAACAAATCCTGCCCGGAGCAGGAGGAGCCGACAAGTGAGCAAAGAAGTGATCAGAAGAGTCCAGAGAATGTGAGGGAACCGAATCAGCAGCATCCTCCCTATGAATATCCCTAACAGGAAGCTCATCCTCCTTAGAGGACTCACCCCCCCAAGAAGAACAGTCCTCCTGGGAAGCACTAATAGACAAGTGCTCCAAATGAGCATCCTTCCACCACATTATAGCAACGCCCTTGCGGTGTGTGAGAGGACAGCCAGAGGCCAAGTGGCCTATAGCAAAACATCTTCTGCATCTGAAATGGATACCCTCATAATCTAGTTGTTTCCAGGGCCTATCCCCCACCATCAAAACCACATCTACATGAAGAGGTTTGGAAATGTCAATATCCACTAGGATGTGAGCAATTGTGGAACATCCCATGAAAGAAGTAGTAGAATCAACCTTGAGGGAACTTATCAGAGGAGGGCTAGAGGCTAAAAGGTTACATCTAACCATCTGGTTTTGCCATCTAATACTCCAATTGCCTTCTACACCTAAGTTGATTAAAATGACACTTAAAGGCTATTGGATTTTTTGAAATTTTTTTGAGATAATAATGTATTAAGGAGAATAAATTAGTTTTATGGATTAATTATCTAGAAAATATTTGAGTGTAATTGAATATTATTATATTATTTAGAGCATTTTTTATGGAATGAAATTGATGAGTTTTGATTTATTGATTATTAATTTATTTATAAAAAATAAATGAATAGGGATAATTGTGGAATTTATCTTTTGTAGAGGAATATAAACTTTCCCTAAGTGTAGTCTAGGCTAATTCAATAGCATTTATGCACATAAGCATGAAATTAACCTAGACTAATTTAATGGTAATATGAAGGGATAATGTATTTTAAAACAATATATGCTAAATATGGAAAATAAATGCAATAAATAATGGTACTTAGCTCCATGACCAATGAATGGGTGCTTTTGTTGAAGATTTTAATGTTTGTAATATCTTAGGACTAGGAATGGATGGTTGACAATCTATGACTCACCTTATAGTTAGAATATTTTATCTGTGTTGCAGAGGGTCAAGGTTATAGATCTAGGTCAAATCCTTGGTTGTAAAAATGTCCCATGCTTGCAAAGATGATTTGACATCCTTTACATCTTTGCTTCTTATTTAGCTTAATTCGATTTCTACTTCTTCCACCTTTTTTGATATATGAAGACTGATAGTATTTAGAAATACCTTGGAAGGTTTTTCATTGTGTCATGAGGGGATATGTTCTCTCAAGTCAACCCACAGAAATCTGTGTAAACAATCAAGGACAACACTCTTTAGTCATGCATATGCTCCTAAGACAATTGTTCAAATCTAGATTCTATTTAATGCACCATTGAAGTGTTTTCTTCCCTAAGTGTAAATGAACTTGGCTAGGAAAATAGTCAAATCTAGGTGGATAACAACTATATTGGGGTAGATGTATGGATAAGTGTAATAAATGCAAGGCTTAAGTGAATGTATCAGAGTATGTGCATATAAGGATAAGGCAAGGGTTGAATATGTAGGGATATATATGTATATAGGAATGGGGAAAGGCTAGGGGAATGAACCCAACTTTGTACAAGATTGTGATATTTGTTGATATGTACATGTATCAAGACATTCCCTCAAAATAAACATAAAAACAAATGGGAAATGGCATGGATATGCAAATTTCACCATTATGATCGTATATAGATAAATTAATTATTTCAATATTAATTGAGACCATTAAGGATATGTTTAGAAATTTATTCAACTATTTTAATTATTTTATTGCAACTATATTTAAGATGTACACCTAATAAGCATAATTAACGTAGACTAATTTGTTAGTTGGATTAATAATATGATAATTTGTGATAATTATTTTAGGAAATGTAAATTACAACAAATGACAATACTTTCCTCTATTGTTGAAGAATGAATGGTCCATATAGTGATTCTACAATCTACTCTTGAGATTAGGAACAACAAATAACAATTTGATATTTGCGTTGGAATCAAAATATTATTTTTCCTCTCTACGAAGATGAGTCCAAAGATTAGGGTCAAGTCCATAGTCACGATTTGTCTTTCACATGTGGACTTGATATGTTGAATCACAAAATTATGTTTTTTAATTCAGTTGATTTACCTTAGATTCTTCTAATATCTGAGTGCTGACAATATTTATAAATACATTTTAGGGCTGTTGTTATATCACAAGGGCACATGTTCTCCTAGGTCAACCCTCAAAAATGTGTGTGCAATATCAAACTAAAGTCATGCATATGCTTTCTAGGATACCTGTGTAAATCTAGATTCCTCTTAGTGATCTCATTGAAGTGTGTAATGCAAATGATAAGTGAATATAGCTCTCAAATCATGGATTCTTCATGTGTAGAATGAATGCATTGAATAACTTTAAATAGAAGGACATAGCAATAAATTTTGTAAATTTGTGTTTAGTCAGCCCCCTTGGAGGGAAATGTTTGGTGGGAGTTGGCTTAATTTAAATTTTAAATTTGAAATTTGAAAGGGAAATATCCTAGCATTTGGGGTTGTTGGTGTGAATAGGGTTCTTTTGCTATCTAGTTCTCCACTTTAGCTCTCTTCACACTAGGTTGAGTTAACTTAGGGAATTTTTCACTTTATCCCACATTGATAGTGTTTTTAGTCTCTTGGTTGGTAAATCCTATATATACTCACCCATCGCTCTCATATGAGCATCTCATTACATTATATGTTTTACATTCTCTTGAGTAGAATACAGTTTATTCTTGCTCATTTCTAATTTCTATCTTTGCTTTCCTTCATTCATTTGCATTCTTGGGTGGTTTTTCAGCCAAATCTTACATGGTATCAGAGTAGTTCTGAGTTGTGGGTTAGCATTTTTTAGAAATCTAGGAGTGTAGAGCTATTATTTTTTGAAACACATGAGTATGCTCTTCTCTTGCATCCTCAAATGATCTGGAGAAGGGGGTTCTTTGTAACATCCCAACTAGAGTATTAAATAAAATAAATACAATAAATGAAAAAATCTCATTTCTTTTTTTTTATAACAAAAAATCCAATAATAATACATTTGCAATTTTAAAATACAATATATAATTTCAATTCATGGTCACTTCACATGCGACTTACAAATTTTACACTTTATCAAGAACAAATAACAGATGGTCACATTCCTTGTGACTTACAATATTTATCATTTTCATTTACATAATAAGTAATGTTTCCTATTCACAAGTCTTCGGCAATCAACTGCAGGAGAGAGAGCATCACCCTGGTGCTTTTCCTCCAACCACAGACTAGCGGTCCCCCATACACCTTCCTTCTAGAAGTGGCCCTTCACTTCGCAAGGGTATAGATAATGAGAGTCGTCTAATTCTTTGTGCCATCTGAAAACTAGTGCAGTGTCCTAGCTAAAAACAATCAGGGTTACAACTCTAGTCTAGCTCTAGCTATGTATAACCCACTCTGACTATTCAATTATCTGGTACACAATGAATGGGCAATGCAAGCAGTGACTTTTGCATTACTTTGGCCAAAGTTTCATATAAGAAGTCATATGTTCACACACTCTTTTCTTGACTTGGAGACAACATTTTTTTATATCATTAATTAATAAATCAACATACTTTGACTTGCTTATTCAATATCAGTCTAAAAGACATAAAATATACCCTTTTACTATAAATCAACAAGACAGGGATAAGGTGAGAGCCTAGGTGACTTAAAAAGCATGCATTGAACCCCTCTCTATATCCTTGCAATCTTGGGTCTGTGACGACCTATCAATCTACTCAATGGCTTGTCAACCCATTTATGTGCTCATAAATAAATTTGGTATACATTCTCAAGGTATACTTGATTCAATTATAAAGTCATTGATTTTGATGACTATAGACTTCTAAGACTCTTGTCACTAAGATATGTCTGCCTTAGGCTATGATTATATTTGACTAATATCCTGTTGAAGAAACAATACACTTCATATTCCTTCATATTGGATATATTTCCACTTATATTTCAAAAAGAGAATTCCAAAAGATGAGTAGTTTCATTCTCAATGAAAAACTATAAAAGATTGACCCTACATTGCCATAGTAAGGTAAGTGTATCTCACGATAATCTATTGGCTAGTCTTAGCTTAGATTTGGATAAATAATAATCCTTTTTAAACTAGGATAAATATAGTACATGATAACTCTCGGTTACCTATTGTTAACAAAAGTTTAAGACCTATATCAAACTGCCTCTACAGTTATAAGTTAAATAAATTCTTTTGCATGTTTAATAGAATATGAAGCCTATATAACTAATGTCTTTAAACAAGGACATTGACCATTAACAAGGTATAAGCTTTTATAAACATCCAAAGTGATGCCACCTTCCAATATCGGACTGTTATGGCTTGAGAATGGATACTATGAAAACATAACACTATAATTTCTGTCTTACACAAGACACAAGAAAAAATATAAGTTCTCGGTCTACCACAGACTTACTAGTAAGCTCTCTTCAAAGAATATGGTATAAATTTATATACTTATATTGACTTACTCGGTCGACAATGCACACCAAACTATCATTCTTAAATGGCTTCTAAACATTGTTTTCTCAAACAGATGTTTGAATGAAATAACACATAGGGTGGTCAATTAAAACAGAGTCATAGCTAATACTTAGTGTCTGGCCAGTATGTAACATTCGACCTTCTGCATAGGATTTGTTTACATATAAGATAACCTTAAAAAGAATATATAAAGAATGACTGCCTATCAACTATTTAACATAATCAATCGGCCATATTACAGACCGTATAGTTTGCATAGGTATACGCAATATTAAAAGAGTGATATATATATATATATGTCATAACCTACAATCAATGATACTCACGGCTTTCTATAGGTATTTATCCTTAATACTAAACTTGCTTGGAAAACTAATATAAGGTGTAACCATAGACATCTATTGTCTCATTCAAACATGTGGCCTCTTAAGGAACACTAGATAAAGATTAAGAATGATAACAACTTAAGCATATATAGTAAAACTTACATATACACAGTACACTAATAGTTTATTTGCATACCTGTAGCTTTTGTTCAAGAAATCAATATTCTTCTCATGTCGATCTCTCTCTCCTCTCCTTCTATTCACGAATGGTAAGAGATATTATCTCCCCCTTCTCTCCATAGATCATCCTTCCTTAATGCAAGATAATAACTAGTTTTTTTTCTGAAACTCTCTCTCACTGTCGGTTATATAAATTTGTTATACATTACTATCTCCTTCTATTTCTCAGTCATCCGCAGCCTCAAAGAGCTAGAAAAAAGGGAGTATGGAGCTACTTCTCCTCCCCACTCCTCCTAATATCTAGGGGAAAGCATGATGGGAATCTTCTAAAGACTTTACTTCTTTTTCACAAGCTAGACATTAAATTTAACCATGACTAAGCTTATAAATAATTTAAGACAAAAATAGTGGTACACCTAATTCATAGATGTCACTGATGCATTCTTTTGAATGCTTTAATTATGCTATTCATGAGCACAATATCAACGATGGAGTCTTTCAAAAATGACTTAGGCCTTTACATCAAGACTAGACTTGATTGATCAAATACTCATGTCGTCTTGGCATTTAGAGATGAACACAACCTTACTGATTGTCGACATAAAAGATTAAGTCATCGACATGACAATGATAATATTAAACAAGTACAGAATGATCACAATATTAAAATATTATTGAGGCAACCAACAACATAAAGAAGAAGACTTAAATTCCAAAATTGACTAAACCTCTAATGTGAGTGTGTGTGTTTGCAAATGGCACAATGATCATTGTATTCAAGTGATCTAGCACCCTATCCATGGTGATACTCTCTCTCCTCATCTTGGAGGGGGAAAAATACTACTCCTGCATCTACCTCAGTCACACAATGGTAGTTAGTCCATCACATTATTTAACCACATGCATAATAATAAAGTCATAGATAATTATTCTTTGCATATAAAACAATATAAATCAAATGCATTTTCTATTCTAACACAACATTACTTTAATCATAATATTTTCACTGACTAACTATATGTCCTCTTGAAATAAAAATGATAAGTATGTTTATTTTAGAATGGGGTGTGACATATCTCCCCCCTTAGAGATCATCATCCTCAATGATTGTGTTCATAACAAAATAAATATAACAATTATGTTCATTTACATCAATTTTTCATAAAAAGATGTGGAAACTTTTGATAAAAATCATTGTAATCCTCCTAGGTAGCATTTTCCTCTGAATACTAGTCCCACTAGACCTTGCACTGTGTAACCTCTCTATTACACAGGCAGAGCTTGCATACCTCAAGCACTTTGAGAGGCTCGATCATGACCACTCCTGGGTCTTGTACCTGGAGATCATTCTAATCAAGTATATGATTAGATCTTGATATATATCTCTTCAAATAAGATACATGGAAAACATCATGCATTTTAGCAAGAATTGGTGGTAGAGCTATCTTATAAACAATTGGATTAACCACTTCTAGGACTTAAAAAGGTCCCACATATCTAGGTGCTAGTTTGGAAAACTTTCCAAACTTAATTGGGATCTTTTGTGGTTTGACTCTCAAGAGAACTTTATCTCTTATTGAAAATTGTCGGGGTGTATGCTTGGCATCAGTATAGATTTTTTGTCTATCATTTGCTTCTGCCAATCTTTTCCTAATCAACTTTACTTGCTCTTCCATTTCTGATAGCATTTTTGGCCCAAGGAAAATCCTATCTTCTAGCTTAACCCATCTTATAGGATTTTGGCACTTTCTTCCATACAATGCTTTGAATGGAGCCATCTTAATTGCAAAATGGTAAGAGTTATTGTATGCAAATTCAACTAGTGGAAGGTACTCTTCCCACTTATACTGTTGATCCATGCAATACATCCTCAACAAATCCTCCAGTATTTGATTAACTCTCTATGTTTGACCATCTATCTCTGGGTGATAGGCTGAGATTATATTCAATTGTGTCCCTAATGCTAAAAATAAGGTCTGCCAAAACCTTGAAGTTATCTGAGCATCTCTCTCCGAGATTATCTTTTCAGGGATTCCATGCAATCTGAAAACTTCTTACATGAATTTCTTGGCTAAAATAGGTGTTCCATCTTTAAGGTTACCAGGTATGAAATGGGCTACCTTAGAAAGTTTATCCACTACTACATGAATAGCATCATGCTTATAACATGACATAGGCAATCCTTGGACAAAATCCATACTGATTACCTGCCACTTCCAATCAGGGACATCATGAGGATACAAGAATCATGTTGGGTGCTGGTGTTCAACCTTAACTTGCTGACATTCAAGACACCCTGCCACAAATCTTGCGACATCATTCTTCGTTCCCTTCCAAAAATATAAGGGTTTCACATCAACCAACAATTTTGTCACTCCAGGGTGACCTGAATATGGTGCAAAATACACTTCTTTTCACATAGTTCTTTTAAAATCTCCCTGATTTGGAACATAAATTCAGTTATTGTATCTCAATAATCCATCAAGTTCAAAATAAAATCCATCAAGTTCAAAATAAAATCCATCATACCTTTGTCTTGAGGATTTTTTGTTAGAGCTTTCAAAATCTGCTCATAATATTCATCTCTGGCTAAATTCTTCAATACCTGGGCTCAAAAATTGGAGTGTACTAACACTATTGTTGTAATATGCCTTCTACAACTCAAGGCATCAACCACTTGATTTTCTTTACCCTTAATATAATTAATCTCAAAATCATAGTCAGAGATAAGTTGTAACCATCTTCTCTATTGGGTGTTAAGGTTTGGTTGCGTGAAGATATACTTCAAACCTTGATTGTCAAATTTTAGTTCAAATTGTTTTCCTAACAAATAATGCCTCCAAACCTAGAGAGCATGTACAATTGCTGCTAATTCCATATCATGAGGAGCATAATTCTACTCATAGGGTCACAACTTCCTAGATTTGTAGGCCACAACTTGGTCTTCTTACATTAGCACTCCTCCCAACCCTTCTCCTGAAGCGTCAGTCACAACAACAAAATGACCCTCTGGGTCTGGCACTCTAAGAATTGGTGCTGAAGTTAATTTTCCTTTGAGAATATTGAAAGCTTCTTTGCACTTATATGGCCATTCAAATCATTTTCCTTTCCCTTGCAAGGAAATAACGAGATGGGAAATTCTAGAGAATTTCAAAATGAACTTTCTATAATATCCTGCTAATCTCGTAAATCTACGTACTTCATGAACATTTTTAGGCGTAGGCCATTCCAAAATAACCTTTATCTTTGAGGGAGCCACAACAATTCCCTTAGCCGATATGATGTGGCCTAAGTATTATAATTCTTTTTGAAAGAAAGTGCATTTGGATAGTTTCCAAAAAGCTTGTGCTCTCTGAGATGTTGTAGAACTATCTGCAAGTCTGAAGGTGTTCTTCCTCATTGCAAGAATAAATTAGAATATCATCTAAAAACACCAAAACAAAAAATTTTCTAGACAATCTCTAACAAATTATTCATCAAATTCATGAAGGTTGTTGGGGCATTGGTCAAACCAAAAGGTAAGACTGTGAACTCGTAATGCCCATACCTTGTTCGAAAAGTTGTCTTAGAAATGCCCTCTTCTTTCAGCCTCAACTAATGATAACCTGACCTTAGGTCAATCTTTGAAAATACTATTGTTGGTATGTGGTGACTGATCATGCAAGTACTGTACACAAGTTATGTATCCTTTCTTTTCCCTCTTTTTTGCATGATCAGAGTCGGTTGTTAATTTTTGTTAACTAACAAAAGAAAAATGACATTTCAAAACCCTAATTCTAGAAGCTTCCAAAAGCTTGTTATAAGCAGCTGGGATGTATGGTACAACGTGGTATTCACGAGATTGTAATATGTTTTGCACTGGATAATAAATCATTGGATGGCTGGGATTCTGTGGATGTATTCCATATTGGGTGAACCACGTTAAATTTTTGTGTTGATCTCTTTTGTGTTATTCCTCATTGTTATATTTGGGTTATTTAATTTGCATATAATTGTTAGTGTTTATTGCTTTGATCTGCCCTAACCCTAACAACTGGTATCAGAGCAGGTTGTGTTTGATTATCATCTACAGGAAGGTCTCATGGTTAAGTGGGAGTAATGGCAGACGACAACAAATTAAAGGTAGATAAATTTAATGGGCAGAACTATCAATTATGGAAGATGCAGATGGAGGATTATCTCTATCAAAAGGATTTATGGAGGCCATTGGAAGGAGTAGCCAAGAAAATGGCAGCAATGACTAATGAGGATTGGGAATTTCTGGATAGAAATGCACTGGGAACCATTCGGCTGTGCCTGGCACCATCTGTGGCATTCAATATAACAAAAGCGAAGACAACAAGTGAATTCATGAAAACTTTGGCCAAATTGTATGAAAAACCCTCAGCCTCTAATAAGGTATTTCTCATGAAGCATTTGTTTAATCTAAAAATGATTGAAGGTGGATCTGTGTCAGATCATTTAAATGAGTTTAATATGATTACCAGTTAGTTAACTTCAGTAAAAGTAAAATTTGATGAAGAGGTGAGGGCTCTCTTGGTTTTATGTTCTTTGCCAGAAAGCTAGAATAGCTTGGTAATGGATGTAAGTAACTCTGTCTCTAGTTCAAATGCTTTGAAATTTGATGATGTTGTTGGTGTTATCCTTAGCGAGGAAATGCGACGGAAAAGCACAGGTGAGACTTCAACATCTGGTAATGCTTTGACTATAGAGAACGGGGGAAGAACAAAGGAAAGAGGGAAAACCCCTACAAATCGTGGGAAGTCACAAGGAAAGTCGAAGAAAGGCAGATCTAAATCTAGAGGAAGAATGGATTGCTGGCACTGTGGAAAGCTAGGACACTTGAAGAAGGATTGCTAGTCTCGAAAGGGCAAACAAGGAGACAGACAACATGATGATAGTAAGGAAGTTAATGTTGCAAGTAATAAATTATAAGATGCTTTAATTTTGTGTTTAGATAATGCTAATGATTCCTGGGTAATAGATTCAGGGGCTTCATTTCATGCCACACCCCATAGGAAATATTTTGTAGATTATGTTCAAGGTGATTTTGGACAGGTATATTTGGGTGATGATGAACCCTGTCAGATTGTTAGAAAAGGAAAGATAAAAATCAAGTTGCAGAATGGAAATGAATGGTTGCTATAGGAGGTAAGGCATGTTCCAAATTTGAGAAGGAATTTAAACTCTACAGGACAACTGGGTAGTGAAGGCTGTATAGTTACCTTTTCAGATAAAGTCTAGAAGGTCACTAAAGGTGCATTAGCAGTAGCTAAAGGTGAAAAGGTAGGCACATTGTATTTGTGTAATAGTAATACTTATTCTACCTTAGCTGCTACAAAAATAGTTGCTACTGAAACAATTATATCACTTGCTACAAGGATAGAAATAGAATTGAGGCGCCATAGACTTGGGCACATGAGTGAGAAAGGGATGAAGATCCTTCACTCTAGAAAATTGCTACCAAGTCTGAAGAAGATTGACTTAGAGTTCTGTAAAAATTGTATTTATGGAAAATAGAAAAGAGTCTGATTTCTCAAAGTTGGGAAAGAGAAGAAGAGTGAGAAATTAGAGCTTGTGCATTCAGATGTATGGGGACCAGCTCAGGTATCTTCTCTCGGAGGCTCTTGCTATTATGCTACTTTTGTTGGATCTAGGGCATACAACTGAGAGGGGGGGGGTGAATCAGTTGTATAGAACTTGTTCTCTTTCAAACACTTAATTCTCTGTTGTTAGTTAGCAGCATATCAAATAATCATTCATGGAAGCACAATACATAAACACAAGAGCAGATAAGCATCAACACATTGAACACCAAGATTTTGACGTGGAAAACCCGGTTAAGGGAAAAACCACGGGGTGATTAACCCAAGAATTATTCTCTGTTAGAAGAATAAGGAAAAATGAATGGCAAATGCCAATAAGGGCTCACTGCCCGAGCACACTGCTCACAAAGAGGCCCACTGCCTACAAGGAGACACACTGTCTACAAAGTGATAAAAATCACAGTCTTGAACTGGAGAACGACATCTCTACTATGTCCGGATCAGTTCCAATTAAGCCCAACAATCTCTGCTCTGCCTTTCGCACCTTTCTTCGCTATATCCTGCTCATCCACATGCCACACCCTGAAATGAATTCACAAATCATTATTTATACAAGACATCGACTTAGGAACAAGCATCTAAGTCGGCAAACAACCATAGGAGTATCCGCAAGATGAATAACACATCCGGTCGGCTATCACAAGAACATTCGCAGGATGAACAACTCATCCGGTCGGCTAAACAGAGCAATAACTTCATCCGGAAGAATAACTTCAATTCCGGGCTCTACCATCAATGCGGACCAACAACACAACCTAAACATGATTCAAGAACCTTCACAAGTCTGTCTGAATGTCTGGATACATCCGCACTTCCTCTGCTTACTGGGATCTCTTGTCTTCCTCATCCGGAACTTCAAGAACACAGTCTGTCGCCACTGTCATAATGCAGGAGGTACTTCCGGACCTCCAAATCACACACAAATCAGGATGACACATCACAAGGACATCTCAAACACTCCTTCCAATCCGCAGATTATGATAATACAATTCCGGACCTCACCGGACCTTTTTGTGATCCTCTGTCACCTCCGGATACTTGCCGGACCCGGTTCTATACCGGCAGCCATAACTCCTTCAGATCTTCATGCGGACCTCTGAAATCTTAACTGTAGCATCTCAAGATTCATATCTACTAACCCTTTAATCCGCATCCTCCGGTTCTCATCCTATACAGTATATTTACCTTCTTCTCATCACTGTTCTTCACTGTTCCTGACTGAGGCTAATTTTCTCAATATCCTCAGCACAAAGCTCATCAAATCCTTCTTGTCAGTGCAATATGAGTATGTTGACATCAATGACAACACTGGCTCACCTCATACTTGCCAACAATCTCCCCCTTTGTCATTGATGGCAACATATGATGTGAAAAACCATTAAGACAAGAACTTCTCTTTTCTGTCACAGCTCCCCCTATCAACAACAACTCTTCACATGTCTTCCTTTGCTGCTCCCCCTTTGATCATCAACCACTTGTTTTTCACATGTCTTCTCTCCCCCTTTGACATCAATGGCAAAGGGCTCATACTTGCAACTCTCATGCATCAGAATAATACCAGCTGCTCCCCCTTAGTTGCAGCTCCCCATTAGTCCGGATCACAAGATATGACTGTGATAGCCACCGGACTGATGCACATCAGTGCATCTTAGTTCATCACCGGAGGGGCCATGACCCCTAACTTCTCCCGGAGATATTCAAAAGAGTCCTTGGGAAGAGGTTTTGTAAAGATATCTGCAATCTGATCCTTGGAGGGAACATACTCCAATCTGACTTCTTCCTTGTTTACTTGTTCTCTCAAAAAGTGAAATTTGATAGATATGTGCTTAGTCTTAGAATGCAATACCGGATTCTTGGAAATATTAATTGCACTTGAATTATCACAGAAAATTGTAATAGGCTCCTCATATTCAACTTTGATGTCTCTTAGCATCTGCTTCATCCACAAGATTTGAGTGCAACTACCTGCTGCTGCAATGTATTCTGCTTCAGTTGTAGACAGAGATATTGCATCTTGTTTCTTGCTTAGCCAAGAAACCAATCTCTTCCCCAAAAAGAATGCTCCACCACTAGTGCTCTTCCGGTCATCCACATCTCCTGCCCAATCTGCATCTGTGTAAGCATGAAGAGAGAAATCCGGATCTCTAGGATACCATAGACCATACTCAACTGTCCCTTTCAAGTATCTAAAAATTCTTTTGATTGCCATAACATGAGATTCTCTAGGATCAGCCTGGAATCTTGCCACAAGACCAACAGCTTGCATTATATCTGGTCTAGTTTGAGTGAGATACAACAATCCACCAATCATTGATCTATACTTTGTCTGATCTGCCTTTGGAGAATCATCATCTTTGCTTAACTTACATCCGGTTGCCATAGGAGTGTTCATAGGCTTTGAGTCTTCCATACCAAATTTTTTTAACAATTCTTTCACATATTTGGTCTGAGAGATGAAGATCCCTTCTTTTGTTTGAGTAATTTGCAGACCCAAGAAGAAATTCATTTCAACAAGCATAGACATTTCAAACTCACTTTTCATCTGATTTGCAAAAGTTTTACACATACTATCTCTTCCTCCAAAAATGATATCATCCACAAACACTTCAACAATCAGAATGTTTTCATGATCAATTTTGAAATATAAGTTGCTGTCAGCAGTACCTTTGTTGAATCCAATCTGCACAAGATGCTTATCCAACCTTTCATACCATGCTCTTGGGGCTTGCTTCAATCCATACAAAGCTTTCTTCAACTTGCAGACCATATCATTATTATCAGACAATTGAAATCCATCCGGTTGTTCAATGTAGACTTCTTCTTCCAGATCACCATTTAGGAAGGCAGACTTGACATCCATCTGATATACCTTGAAATCTTTGAAGGCAGCAAATGCAAGAAGTAATCTGACTGCTTCAATTCTTGCTACCGGAGCAAAAGTCTCTTCAAAGTCAATTCCTTCTATTTGAGAGTAGCCTTTGCAGACCAATCTAGCTTTGTTTCTGATTACTTCACCAGCTTCATTTAGTTTGTTCCGGAAGACCCACTTGGTTCCAATTACATTCCTGTCTCTAGGTCTGGGAACAAGATCCCAAGTATGATTTTTCTCAATTTGCATCAGTTCATCTTCCATTGCTTTGGTCCAATTTTCATCATTGCAGGCTTCATTTATTGTTTTAGGTTCAATCTTTGAAATCAGACAACATTCATTCTGATCTTGAGCAATATTCCTTCTAGTTTGTACACCTTTGCTTCTGTCACCTATGATCTGATCTTCAGAGTGATTCAGTTTTACATACCTTGGAATTTTGGGAGTATCCAGTACTGCTGTTTCTTGATCAGGCTCATTCAAACCTAACTCTTCTTCCTGATTTACCGGATCAGGCTGACTCTGTTTCACCGGAGAGGATTGAGTTCCTTGAACACTATCTTGGTCATCTTCATCAAATTCATAAAATCTTGAAGGCTTCTCAATTCCTTCATCAACCTTTACATTGGTACTTTCTATCATCTTCCTCAATCTCTTATTGTAACACCGGTATGCTTTGCTTTGAGTGGAGTAGCCCAAGAAAATTCCTTCATCACTTCTAGCATCAAACTTTCCTAGATCTTCATCTCTTTTAATATAACACTTGCTACCAAATACCCTGAAATATTTCACAGTAGGAGTGATGCCAAACCAAAGTTCATAGGGGGTCTTACCGGTGTTGTTTCTGATTTGAACTCGATTGAGAGTGTAGACTGCAGTGCTGATAGCTTCTTTCCAAAACATTTGAGGAACATTTGCTTCCAACATCATTGTCCTAGCAGCTTCCTGGATGGTCCGGTTCTTTCTCTCAACTACTCCATTCTGCTGTGGAGTCTTAGGAGCAGACAACTGTCTCCTTATACCCTGTTTCTCACAAAAGTCAATGAATTCACCAGATGTAAATTCACCACCTCTATCAGACCTTAGACACTTTAGTTTCAATCCGGTTTGATTCTCCACCATAGCTTTGAAGATTTTGAACTTCTCAAAAGCTTCTGATTTTTCTTTTAGAAAGGTAACCCACATCATCCGGGAATGATCATCAATTAACAACATGAAATATCTATCACCTTGCAGACTCTTGATTCTTGTCGGACCACATAGATCAGTATGTACTAATTCCAACAATCCGGTAGAAGACTGATCTTTGCTTTTAAAAGAGACTCTGCTTTGTTTGCCTAACTGACATTCTTTACACACACTGTTTGTAGGTTTTATCAACTTTGGAAGATCTCTCACAGCCTGAGTATTGCTTATTTTGATGATGTTATCAAAATTTACATGACACATTCTTCTATGCCATAACCAACTCTGATCAATTTGAACAAACAAACAACTTTTATTTGAACCAACCAGATGAAAGATGTTACCTCTTGTCTGAGTACCGGATGCAATTTCAGTTCCGGAGCTTGTAAAGATTCTGCATTTTCCATTCTTGAACCGGAGATCATAGCCTTTGTCCACTAACTGACCAACACTGAGAAGATTGTGCTTCAATCCTTCAACATATAGTACATTACCTGTTTTGCTCTTACCATCAAAGGAAATAGTTCCCCTACCTCTGATTCTGCCAGCAGAATTGTCACCAAACTTTACCATTCCTCCTTCATATCTTTCCAAGTCTAAGAACTTATTCTTGTCACCAGTCATATGGTGAGAGCATCCACTGTCAATAACCCAATCATCCTTTTCTTCCACTTGAGCAGCCAAGGCTTTTTCAACAACTTTGTGATTGACAGATTCAGAGAGCAAGGAATCTTCTTCCTTGATGGCTATAAACACCCACTCATTTCCGGATTTGCTTCCTGGATCTGATTCATCATCTGTTACTCCTTCATTGTCATCTTCTTCATGAACATAATAGCAATTCTTTTGAAACCTTTGTCTGTGAGTATTAGATCTTGCAGATCTCTCTGGACATCTTGAGGCAAAATGACCAATCTTATTGCAGTTAAAACACTTAAAGGGTAGTTTTCCTTCATACTTACCGGATCCTCTTGGCAGTCTCTTTGCAATGAGGGCTTCAAGTTGAGCTGTTTCTGCTTCTTCTTCTTCCATGTCTCTTCTTGCTTGATCATACCATGACATTTTCCTTGATGAGTTTTCACCCGGATCAAATCTCTGTTTGCCTTTCACATAGGCACTGGCTTTGAAAGCAGATTCAGTCTTGGGAGGATCATCTCCAAACTCGGTCATTTCAAATGCAGCTAGTTTGCCAGCCAGTTGTTCTCTTGTGACTGTTGTGTGGGCTCTGAATTCATCAATGGCAGCAACTTTGATTTTGTAGGCAGCAGGAAGGGATCTTAGGATTTTGCAGACAATCTCATTTTCATCTAGAGTTCCACCAGCATTTCTGATTCCACATACCAACTCATTTACTCTTGGCATAAAGGTAGTAATGTTTTCATCATCTCTCATTTTCAATCTTTCAAATTTCCCTTTCAGACTTTGCAACCTTGCACTTTTGACAAACTCATCTCCTTCATACAGAAGTTCCAGTTTAGTTAGGATCTCATATGCAGTTGGTAGGTCAATGACATTCGAGAGATCTGAGTCATTCAATGCGCTTAGAAGAGCTTCCTTGGTCCGCAGATTGTTTTCAGCTTCTGTGGTTTCATCTGGAGTTGTCGGACCACCTTGTGGGGGTATATATGGTTTTGAAATCATAGCCAAGTATGCTTTTCCCATACATTCCAAATGACACTTCATGCGACCTTTCCAGAGAGTGAAGTTGGTTCCATCGAACTTCGGACTATCCTTCTTGTATGACGACATCCTGGATCACCTCAAGCGGTTAAGCTCCTATCAGAGGAACTTAGCTCTGATACCAATTGTTGGATCTAGGGCATACAACTGAGAGGGGGGGGGTGAATCAGTTGTATAGAACTTGTTCTCTTTCAAACACTTAATTCTCTGTTGTTAGTTAGCAGCATATCAAATAATCATTCATGGAAGCACAATACATAAACACAAGAGCAGATAAGCATCAACACATTGAACACCAAGATTTTGACGTGGAAAACCCGGTTAAGGGAAAAACCACGGGGTGATTAACCCAAGAATTATTCTCTGTTAGAAGAATAAGGAAAAATGAATGGCACATGCCAATAAGGGCTCACTGCCCGAGCACACTGCTCACAAAGAGGCCCACTGCCTACAAGGAGACACACTGTCTACAAAGTGATAAAAATCACAGTCTTGAACTGGAGAACGACATCTCTACTATGTCCGGATCAGTTCCAATTAAGCCCAACAATCTCTGCTCTGCCTTTCGCACCTTTCTTCGCTATATCCTGCTCATCCACATGCCACACCCTGAAATGAATTCACAAATCATTATTTATACAAGACATCGACTTAGGAACAAGCATCTAAGTCGGCAAACAACCATAGGAGTATCCGCAAGATGAATAACACATCCGGTCGGCTATCACAAGAACATTCGCAGGATGAACAACTCATCCGGTCGGCTA
The DNA here is from genome assembly GCA_027924645.1 of Cunninghamia lanceolata. Taxonomy (NCBI): domain Eukaryota; kingdom Viridiplantae; phylum Streptophyta; class Pinopsida; order Cupressales; family Cupressaceae; genus Cunninghamia; species Cunninghamia lanceolata. The sequence continues at coordinate 1,506,373 of BSBN01000777.1, forward strand.
AACAGAGCAATAACTTCATCCGGAAGAATAACTTCAATTCCGGGCTCTACCATCAATGCGGACCAACAACACAACCTAAACATGATTCAAGAACCTTCACAAGTCTGTCTAAATGTCCTGATACATCCGCACTTCCTCTGCTTACTGGGATCTCTTGTCTTCCTCATCCGGAACTTCAAGAACACAGTCTGTCGCCACTGTCATAATGCAGGAGGTACTTCCGGACCTCCAAATCACACACAAATCAGGATGACACATCACAAGGACATCTCAAACACTCCTTCCAATCCGCAGATTATGATAATACAATTCCGGACCTCACCGGACCTTTTTGTGATCCTCTGTCACCTCCGGATACTTGCCGGACCCGGTTCTATACCGGCAGCCATAACTCCTTCAGATCTTCATGCGGACCTCTGAAATCTTAACTGTAGCATCTCAAGATTCATATCTACTAACCCTTTAATCCGCATCCTCCGGTTCTCATCCTATACAGTATATTTACCTTCTTCTCATCACTGTTCTTCACTGTTCCTGACTGAGGCTAATTTTCTCAATATCCTCAGCACAAAGCTCATCAAATCCTTCTTGTCAGTGCAGTATGAGTATGTTGACATCAATGACAACACTGGCTCACCTCATACTTGCCAACAACTTTTATTGATGATGCAACTAGAAAAACATGGGTGTATTTCCTAAAACAAAAATCAGAAGTATTTGAAACTTTTAAAAAGTGGAAAGCTTTGGTTGAGAATGAGACAGGAAAAAAGTTGAAATATCTCAAATTTGATAATGGAGGTGAGTATTGCAGTAGAGAATTTGAGAATTACTATTCATATAATGGGATCCATAGGCAGAAAATAGTTCCTAGAACCCCACAAGAAAATGGTGTGTCTGAGAGGATGAATAGGACAATTATGGAGCATGCAAGGAGCATGAGATTGCATGTTGGACTACCCTTACACTTTTGGGCAGATGCTATACATATTGTTGTTTATTTAATAAACAGGGGACCTTCAAATCCTTTGGATGGTGGCATTCCAAAGGAGACATGGATGGTAAAAAGGTAAACTATTCATTTCTGAAAACCTTTGGTTGTGAAGCTTTTGTCCATGTTGATATTGAAAATAGAACCAAGCTTGAGGCTAAGTCTAAAAAATGTACCTTCATTGGATATGGAGTAGATGAATTTGGTTATCGGTTATGGGCTTTTGAAAATCATAAAATTATTAGGAGCAAAGATGTTATATTCAATGAGAAGGTCATGTATAAGGATCAACTACAGGAAAAGAAGCATGAACAGGCCAAAAAGGAATATGTGGTGTTGGATGAGATTCCAGAAAATAAAATACCAATGGTACCTGATGCTCAGCAACAACAAGTTATCCCACAGACTCCTGCAAGTGTTAGATGTTCTACAAGGATAAGTAGACCTCCAGAAATATTTTCTCCATCATTTTATTCTATATTATTAACTGATTCTGGTGAACTTGAAAGTTATGAAGAAGTAATGCAGGTAGATACCAAAAAGTAGTGGGAGCTAGGCATGAAAGAGGAAATGGATTCCTTGCTGCAGAATCAAACTTGGGACTTAGTCAAATTGCCTGCAGGAAAAAGAGCATTGCCAAATAAATGAGTTTACAGGTTGAAGGAAGAAGATGGAGGCAAGAAAAGATATAAGGCCAGACTCGTGGTAAAAGGTTTTGCACAGAAAAAAGGTATAGATTTTGATGAAATATTTTCTCCAGTTGTAAAGATGACTTCTATTAGAACAATTCTAAGTCTTATGGCTACAGAAGACTTGCATCTTGAACAGCTAGATGTGAAAACAACATTTCTCCATGGGGATTTGGAATAGGAAATATACATGCAACAACCACAGGGATATGAGGCCAAGGGTAAGGAGGATTTTGTGTGCAGGTTAAAGAAGAGTTTGTATGGCCTGAAGTAAGCACCTCGGCAATGGTATTTGAAATTTGATAGTTTTATGGATGAACAAGGTTACAAAAGATGTCATTCTGATTATTGTGTTTATTTCAAGAAATTGGGTAATGGAAGTTATATTAACTTGTTGTTTTATGTTGATGACATGCCTATTGCTGGGTCTAACATGCAGCATATTAATGAACTTAAGCAGAAATTAGCAAATTCATTTGCTATGAAGGATTTGGGTGCAACAAAACAAATCCTTGGTATGAGGATCACACAAGACAGGACAAATAGAAAATTATTTTTGTCTCAAAGTGAGTATGTAGAGAAGGTGTTGAAAAGGTTTAACATGCAGAATGCAAAAGCAGTTAGTACACCTTTGCCTAGTCATTTTAAGTTGACTAAGGAGATGTGTCCAAAGACACAAGAGGAGGAAGACAAAATGTCTAAGATACCATATGCATCAGCAGTTGGCAGCTTGATGTATGCAATGGTATGTACAAGGCCAAATATTGCACATGCAGTGGGAGTTGTGAGCAGCTATATGATCAATCTGGGAATGGAACATTGGAATGCTATAAAATGGGTTCTCCGATATTTGAGAGGTACCACTTCAAAGAAACTATGTTTTGGAGGAACAAATTCTACTCTAAAAGGCTATGTTGACTCTGATCTGGCGGGTGATATTGATAGCAAGAGGAGTACTACAGGGTATGTTTTTACTGTAGGAGGTACTGCAGTCAGTTGGATTTCAAGACTGCAAAAGGTTGTTGCACTTTCAACCACTGAAGCTAAATATGTTGCTGCTACAGAAGCTAGCAAGGAGATGATTTGGTTACAATGTTTTTTAGAGGAATTGGGGCAACGACAAGAAGATAGCCCTTTGTACACTGATAGCTAGAGTGCCATTCATCTTGCTAAGAACTCAGCTCTACATTCAAAAACTAAGCACATATAGCTCAGATACCACTTCATCTGGTCAATTTTGGAGGATGGACAGTTGAAGCTGGAGAAAATTCACACAAGTGAGAATCCTGCAGATATGTTCACGAAGGCACTTACATGGGAGAAATTGATTTCCTCATCAGTTTCTGTTGGCCTTCATGACTGATAATGGTGGACTTAAGAAACTAGCCAGGCCTGTAATCTAGTGGGAGCTGCAAGCGCAACAGTGTCGTCCAGGATCAGTCTCCAAGCCCTGAATTTTTTTTTCCCTCTTTTTTTTTGCATTTTGTCAAAGAGATCATCTATGTGTGGTAGAGGATACTTGTTCTTAATTGTTGCTTTGTTTAAGAATACAATAGTCTATACAAAGGCATGGAGTGTCATCTTTCTTCTTAACAAAGATCATCAGTGCTCCCCAAGGTGACACACTAGGTCTAATCATCCCTTTTGATAACAATTCTTGAATTTGATCCTTCAGCTCCATCAACTTAGTGATAGTCATCCGATAAGGCGCTTTGGACACCGGTTCAGAACCTAGAATAATATTAATTAAAAAATCAAAAAACCTCTTTGGGGGCAGACCTGGAAGGCCTTCAGGAAATAAATCCCAAAATTCATGAAGATAAGGGTATGTCTCTATAGAAGTTTCCTTAAATTTCTCCTTCCCTTCTTCTTTTACCTCATCCATCTTAACTAGAAACATCTAACAATCTTTTCTCTTTTCTCTTTTCAATTGCATCGTAGAAATTTGTCTAGTTTTCATTTCATGTTGAAATCCTTGGATAAGGATAGCATTACCAACATCATCTAAGCATTCTATTGTTTTGGAGAAACAATCAACTTTTGCCCTATGTTACCATAGCCATTTCATCCCTAAGATGACATCATAAGACCCTAGAGGTGCTACATATAGATTGACATCTATAGAAAAAGTTGGTAAGGTTAGTCTGGCTTCAAGCAAACATTGCTCTATCCGAGCTCTTGACTGGTTTGTAAACTCTATTATCCACGATTTTGCGATGAAACCAGCTTTGCTAGACATCTTATTAAGTATACTAGTGTTCACAAAATTTTTAGTTGCTCTTGTATCTATAAGAATATAAATTGGGGTTCCAAAAAGTGTACCTGACATTTTAATAGGAGTAACCTGATACTTAAATTAGCGATTGTCTAAAACAACATGAATTCTATGTTGGAAGGTTGTTTGTTGTGAAGGTAAAGGATTGCCACAATATGAATTTTCTTAGCTCTTAGTGGGGCACTGGTTAGCATAGTGATCTCCTCCACATGTAAAACACCCTCGAGGAGGACCTTTCTGTTGAATACAATGAACACTGAGAGGGGGGGTGAATCAGTGTTCTACAAAACCATTTATGCACTTGCTCTTTTATCCATTTACCAAATTCAATTATGTGAAAGAAGATTAAACAAATGAACAACAACCACAAAGTCATAACACATGAACACCAAGATTTTTACGTGGAAAACCCAAGGAGGGAAAAACCATGGAGAATGTTAGCTCTCAATATATTATTATAGCACAATATCGAATTACAAGAGGCTCACTACCTGAGCTCACTGCTCAAGAAAAAGGCTCACTGCCAATTAGAAGAAGAAAGAAGAAGAAGGGTGGCTCACTACCAAAGATGAACTGTTGTGATTGCATCTACTTATGCATGGTTATAGTTCCAATTAATCTCATAAACACTGACTCAGAACTCTTCATTTCAGTCTGCCCCTGTTTCTCTGCTCTACTCTTACATATGCTCAAGATCTCTCTTCATTTTTGGTGGCCACTCTATCTTCACATATTTTGCATCCACATACATCACATTCACACTACACTTCACTCAAACACTAAAATCCATCCTCTATTTATATCCGCAACTAAATCTTTCTCATGATCAGGTCGGCAAGCAAACTGTGAAACGTGTATACCAAGTGTTATATCCTGTCAGCTTGTTCTTGTGTTAAATCTTCAACACGGATCCAAAACACCTTCTACATGTGTTCATATGTGTTGGATCTAATCATACAACCACTTACATTTATCATCCAGCTCATAATTCTTCTCCGCATAAGGATTTAACCAGCCTATCGGCTTGTTCCTTAATAACATATATGATAGGTTCCTCTGTCACATCACAACTCATGTTGCGGATCAAATGGGACTTCATGAATCATATTTAGCAATCATAAATGATCTCTTAACATGTCTCCAACTGTGCAGAACAAGATAAATCTGTATGCCAAAATGCGGACCTTAGAACTGTTGCCCTGTCACACTGTAACACTGTCATACTGGATGTCGGTATTGGAGAACCTATAGAATAAGATCTACTACACTTCTGGAGCTACAAACTTGGATTCTGATAGTCATGACCTATCTTTATCTTACTTCAAAACTGTGGAACAAAACATACTAATGCGGAGGAATGCGGACCACTTCATTTTGCATTGTTCACTACTTCTGTCTTACTTCTGCTGACCCGGACTTAGCCTTTTCTCCAGATGACTTCCAGAGGAAGTCATGACTTGATTATTGGAATATAAGAGCAATAGGTATCTATGAATATCATACCTAAACAGTATCTTCACATCTTATCTTTTGGAGGAGTACTGATCCTTTTTCTCTCTCATACCTGAAGATTTTCCATACTTAGCCATTTTAGGGCTTCCAGACCAAAATGCTTGTACCTTATTGCTGGATTAGGATTGTCTTCCAGAGTAATGTGTCTTTGCCATTGTGATGAATGATCTTTGCCTTGTTTCCATCAATGACAACACTCAAGTCTAATACATATCAGTGTCTCTTGCCAACAATCTCCCCCTTTGGCATTGATGGCAACACTTAGTGAAAAATGATTGTCTGCTCCCCTTACTATATATACTATATATATTTTTTCTCTCCCTCAGTTATTTCTCCCATTTTTCACTGATCTTCTTCTCTCCCTTTGACATCAATGGCAAAGGTGTATGTGCCGGAGCCAAAACCTATGTCAAAATTGCAAAAATTTCTATATTATGTTGCCTGGATACATTCCTTGACTTACTTTGTGGGTTGCAAAATGTCACTGAAGATATCCTTGATCTGATCCAACACTTTGTCCCAATCTTTCTTTGTGTTATCTAACATTTGAATTTGGCTATTTATTTGGAGTATTTGATTCTCTACCATCTATGTATTTGTGGGTGTGTCAAACAATCTCTGAATTTTTTAGGCCTCTGAGATTAGTTTTGCCATGCATTCAATTTTAGGGGTTGTTAGTCTTCTCAATTGACATACTTTGTTTTTCATTTCTTCCTTTTTTTCTCAATAGATCAATTATATCATTCTATATGACTACTATTTGCTTTTCTATATTTTTGATGGGGTCGGTTAATGGATCATAAGACTTAATGATTTTTGTCAATTGGAGCTCCATGTATTTGACTTTCTCATCAAGTTCCTTGGTGACTTTAGGCCAAGACATGCAGAACTTATACACATCACATGCTTCCTTGAAGGCATTCTCTAATTCTTTGACATTACTGTCTAATAGTGCTTTGTCATTACCTAGTTTGGTTTTTAGTTCTACCAACCTTCTATCTTCAAATTCCTTTCTGACTTTAATATCAGCAAACTTTTCAAATAATTCAAAGTTAGTACTTACATATCTTATTAAGCTCTTGAGATTATCAGATGATGATATAGATGCATCCCTACTGTGTGAAGCCACCAACTTCTCCAAAATGTTAGATGTTGCATCAATGATCTCTTTGTCTTGTATAAATGCCTTCAACATTTCTTCTTGGGCTTTTGCTTGCACAACCTTCCCAAAATTCAACTTCTGCAATGAAGACATTGAGTTTAGGTTGATTGGGCCCTTCAGTACTTTCAAAGAGTCTGAGATCTGAGCATTTTATTGTTCAGCCAGAAGTTGTCTAGCATGGTCGGTCAAGATAGGGATGGTTAGAGTGTCTCTTGCCATTTCCTTCAATCCACTAGATAGAATCTTTTTTCTTTTACTCTCCTCAGCCTGCTTGTCTTTCTCTACTTCAGTGGTGATAGATGAATCCCTTACTCTTTTCCCAAAGGTTATAGTGGGCTTTTCTGAGTCAGGCTTTTCAAGTTTTCTTTCTATAGCTTTTGATGTCTTGTCTGCAGGAACACTTCTGATTTATGTTTTGATTCTTGACTTCTTTTCTGATTTCTTTGTCTTTTTAGGTTCCATGCCAGACTTAGAAGTTAATTCTCTAACCTCCCTTCTTTGTTATCTTTTGGCTTGCTTAATAATGTATTGGCCAACTCAATCAACATATCTTCTGTAGTCTCATATCCCAATGCAAGAACCCATGCAATCCTTGGTTCCACAGCTTCCATGAGACATTTGTCTTTGTTTACCATGAATACAATGCTCTTCTCATATTTCTTTATCACACTTTCAGGTATCTGGACGCTGCATGTCATCTTCTCTTGAAAGTTTGTAAAGTATTCTTCTAGGACTTCATTCTGCTTCGCTGCATTCCCAGATTTTGTAAGTGATTTCTTATTTGTGTGGCTACCGGTGCATGATCTACCCAGTCAACTTGTTCCAATCTAGGAATCTCCTTCAAAAAGTAGAAAAGTAGGCAAATAATTAATGTTCCATATTTGAAGGGATAGTTGGTTTCTTTTGTTCTTTTCATGTTTTCCATCAATTCATCCCAGAGTAGTTCACAAAGGTTGTAATCAATTTTGTTCTTAATCATATCATAAGTTGTGTAAATGGATGATGTTGATATAGAGTTCTCACAATTTGAGCAGTATATTTTGTAGCCAATAACCATTGAGGTGAATCTGACAGTCAGATCCTTGATATCATCCACAGCGAGTGCCTTTTGGTCAAATTTAGCTCTAGTTAGCTGCATTACCAAATAATTCTTGATTTTCTTCAATCCCATTTCTCATTTGGAACCACAGGAAAATCCAACCATGCATCTAAATTCTTTTCTCTCAAGACTTTGTACTCATCTTTTAAATCAACATCAACTATAGTCAATTCATCCAAATAGAGTTTACCCATGTGGTCATATTCTTGGAAATTCGCATGAATGTAGGTTTGAATATCTTCCAAACATAGGACTTCACTTGGGATGGTTGAAAAAGCTCCAACAGAATCATTTTCTGGTGATTTAACAAAAATTTTGTTGAGTTTGGGACGAGGTTTTTCAGTTGTCTCAACTAATTGAGGAGTAAACATTTTACCAATTCAAAAACTTAGCAATTAGCATTTTCAACCATAAAAATACCTCTTTCGTCGAATTAGGGTTTACTTGAATTTGCTTAGAATCACTATGAATCATTGTAGATCCTCTGAGACGACTTCACCTCTTCCTCGGATGCTCCAAAAAGCTATCTAACTTCTTTTGATAGACATAGTCAGTTAGGATTTCTCCGCAATTCATCATACTGAACCTATTCCTTCCTATTTTTCCTTCATGTGATTCTTCAAGATAAATTCTTCATCATATATTTGTGTTGGATTCCAGCACATATCATTTGGTTGGGGGATTTAGATTTTCAATGCAGCTCCCCCTGAGCCAAAACTTCCAATTTACTTCCTAGAGGAAGTATCTACACCAGATGTTCGTGTGGATCCATCCTTGACCTCATTCACATCCTTTTTGATCCATATCATGCTCATCTTGGTTTCCATCGGATCAACATTATTCTTGCCTTTAACATCTTTTTGCTTTGTTTTCCTCTATTATGTAGGATAATCTCTTTCCACATTTCTGCTTCTGCAGAATCTAGCAAGGTATCCAAACTTGTTGCAATTGTAACAAACCACATTTCTCTGACCTTGATTTCTTTTGACATTTGAATTTGGCCTTGATCTACATTGGTTATCCATATGCCCAAATATATTGCATGCAAAACACTTGCCATTAAAAGATTGACCATTCCTTGAATAGTTTGACACATTTCTTGACACACTTCTGCACTCATTTGCTTTATGACCAATCTTTTTGCAATTGAAACATTGACTAGAAAAAGATGGAACATTTTGTTTCATTCTACTTCTACACTAAGTAGCCCTATGACCATGTCTATTGCATTTAAAACAATAGCCATTGAAAGATGGGTACCTTTGAGCATTTAGTTGTCTGATTGGAGGTTTTCTAGGTCTTCTTCCTTGATTCCTTGCTGGATGGTTTCTGCTTCTTCCTTTCTCTAATCTGACATATGAGCTTTCTCCCTTTTCAAATACCAAACCTTGTTTATCATCAGGACTCTTTTGACTTGCAAGTAATCCATCAAGTTTTGCAGAGCTTGTTTTAAACTTTTCTTTGTAACTATCGGTTGCTTCTAGATCACACCTCAAGAGCAAAACTTCTTTTTCCAATTTGTCACATTCAACAAACTTGTCCTTCACAACTTGATTCAAATGTTCCTTAGTTTGGTTATTTTCTTCAATCAATTCAAGGAGTTTATCTATAGACTGATTTGCTTGATTTAGTTGCTCACCTAATTCTTTCCTCCTTTCCTGAGATTTACTGAGGTGTTCCTTTAGTTTTAGAATGCAATCATCTGCTTCCTTGATGTTTGCTTCTAACTCCTTGATGTCTACTTTAGAGTTGTCAAGATCTTCTAGAGACGTTTGAAATTGTTCATTGTCAACATATACATGATCACCAATCTGAATGCTACCATGATGACTTGCTTCAGGATCAGTGAGATACCTTTTGGTTGCCATGAGAACTCCTTCCCAAATCTTCCTCAAGTTGTTAAGCTTCTTCCAAGGAACCTTTCTCTGATACCAATTGTTGAATACAATGCACACTGAGAGGGGGGTGAATCAGTGTTCTACAAAACCATTTATGCACTTGCTCTTTTATCTATTTACCAAATTCAATTATGTGAAAGAAGATTAAACAAATGAACAGCAACCACAAAGTCATAACACATGAACACTAGGATTTTTATGTGGAAAACCCAAGGAGGGAAAAACCACAGAGAGTGTTAGCTCTCAATATATTATTATAGCACAATACTGAATTACATGAGGCTCACTGCTCAAGAAAAAGGCTCACTACCAATTAGAAGAAGAAAGAAGAAGGGTGGCTCACTGCTAAAGATGAACTGTTGTGATTGCATCTACTTATGCATGGTTATAGTTCTAATTAAGCTCATAAACACTGACTCAGAACTCTTCATTTCAGTCTGCCCCTGTTTCTCTGCTCTACTCTTACATATGCTCAAGATCTCTCTTCATTTTCTGTAGACACTCTATCTTTGCATATTTCACATCACACTACACTTCACTCAAACACCAAAATCCATCCTCTATTTATATCCGCAGCTAAATCTTTCTCATGATCAGGACGGCAAGCATATTGTGAAATGTGTAGACCAAGTGTTATATCCTGTTGGCTTGTTCTTATGTTAAATCTTCAATGCAGATCCAAACCATCATGTACATGTCTTCATATGTGTCATCTCTAATCACACAACCACTTACATTTATCATCTAGCTCATATTTCTTCTCCGCATAAGGATTTAACCAGCCTGTCGGCTTGTTCCTTAATAACATATATGATAGGTTCCTCTATCACATCACAACTCATGCTGCGGACCAAATGGGACTTCATGAATCATATTTAGAAATCATAATTGATCTCTTAACATGTTTTCAACTCTACAAAACAAGATAAATCTGTATGCCAAAATGCAGACCTTAGAAATGTTGCCCTGTCACACTGTAACACTGTCATACTGGATGTCAGTATTGGAGAGCCTGTAGATTAAGATGTGTTGCACTTCTGGGGCTACAAACTTGGATTCTGATAGTCATTACCTATATCTATCTTAATTTAGAACTGTAGAACAAAACATTCTAATGCAGAGGAATACGGACCACTTCATTATAAACTGTTCACTGCCTCTGTCTTACTTCTGCTGACCCAGACTTAGCCTTTTCATCAGATGACTTTCAGAGGAAGTCATGACTTAATTATTGGAATATAAGAGAAATAGGTATCTATGAATATCATACCTGAACCACATCTTCACATCTTATCTTGCAGAGGAGTACCGATCCCTTTTTTGTCTCATACCTGAACATTTTCCATACTTAGCTATTTTAGGGCTTCTGGACCAAAATGCTTGTACCTTATTACCGGATTAGGATTGTCTTCCAGAGTAATGTGTCTTTGCCATTGTGATGAATGATCTTTGCCTTGTTTCGATCAATGACAACACTCAAGTCTAATACATATCAGTGTCTCTTGCCAACACTTTCTTACATGAAGATCAATTGGAATTATCATCATTCTTTCTAGGATTAAAATCCATGTTTCCATCCCTGGGTTCACTTATGTTATATCTATAACTTTTACCATGGTTTCTCTCTATGGTTTCCTTATCTCTACTTCTCTTTTTGAAAGACGTCGAAGAACGTCTCCAGTTAAATTTCTTTCGAGATTTTTATCGATATGTTGAGATGGATTTGAGCTTTTGCTCCTGCTTGATGGCTTTCTCAAAGACTTGACCCATAGTTGTGGGTCCATGGATGTCTACTTCTTCGCCTATCTGAGCATTCAAGCCCATAATAAAATTCCTTATCCTAAATCTGTCATCCTTCTTGTATTGTGGCACATACTTCAACAAACCTAGTAAACTTATCCCATATTCAGTGATGGTCATATCTCCCTAACGCAAATTTTGGAAATCTATCAATTTCTAGTTAAAGTATAGTTGGGGAAACCACCTTTTCCTGAAAATAACCACAAATTGTTCCCAAGTTAGACTTAAGGAACTCAACCCTAATTCTATTTTCTTATTCATCCACCATGTGGATGCTTCTCCTGCTAATTGGTATGCTCCCCATATAGCTTTAGTGATATCAGAGTAATTTCTTATCTCAAAATACTTTTCCATCTCCGTCAGTCAAGCCTCGGCTACGTCTCCACTCACAATTCCATCAAACTTAGGAGGTATAAATTTCTTCATACCTCAAGCTAACTCATTGGTAAGATGAGTTTTTACCTCACTAGGAATCAGAGAGTCTTGTTTACTTACTCTTGGCTCACTATGAAAATTGAATTCTTCTCTTTCTTCAGAGTGGTGTTCTTGATTTTTTCTCTCCCTCTAACTTCTTGTTCTAGGTTTTCCAATCTTTCTTTTGTTTCGTTTAAAACTAACAATATTTGATCTAATTTTTCCATGGGATTATTTTCAAGATCTGGGTCATCAGGGCTCCTTCCTGATTGATTTCCAGTATGTTCCATAACAATACTTATCTACTCCTAACATTTGCACAAAAATTTATCAAAACATTGAACTTTTGATATACTAATCATAAAATTGTAAGTTCATAAATACAAAAACTAAGAGATGCATCACATATACATTTGTTTATACAAAAGGCCAAAAATTTTACTTTATTCTCTTGATGGATTTTTACATCCTTATTCAAATACAAAACTTTTTTGTTTTTCATGTATAAAAGTTGTCTAAATATCACTTTCTGATAGAGGAATTTTCTCGAGTTCTTCCTCCCCATCAGAATCAACTAACACAAACCTAGAGAGTGGGTGTACTCGTGAGTACTCAATCAACACCTATTTTTCTATTATAGGAGCATCCCAACCACACCCAAAAAGCATTTCATGGTGAGCGAACGATTTACTAATCTTAACAATAGTATGGATTGACAACCTTTCTCCTACCTCAATCTATTTCCTCCTCTCTATGTGGATACATTTGAGTACATCGGCTAGTGTTTCAGAATCAATGAGCCAAGCCCCTTCTGCGTAACTCACTGGTTCCTTCATTTTTGGTTCAGGAGATGGCTCTTTTTTAATAGTAACCTTAGGCATATTCCTAGGTTTTTTTTCCTGGCTCACTTTCTTGTCCTTCTTTTTCCTATCATTCTAGCACAAGAACAAATGTTTTATCATTAGCATATCTTGCCAATCTACGAGATCTTGCAATGAGCTCCTAGGTCCAAGTGTTAAACTTGGTAGCTCTAATACCATGTGTAACATCCCAACTAGAATATTAAATAAAATAAATACAATAAATGAGAAAATCCCATTTCTATTTTTATAACATAAAATCCAATAATAATACTTTTGCAATTTCAAAGTACAATATATAATTTTAGTTGATGGTTGCTTCACATGCGACTTACAAATTTTACACTTTATCAAGAATAAATAACAGATGGTTGCATTCCTTGCGAATTACAATATTTATTATTTTCATATACATAATAAGTAATGTTTCATATTCACAAGTCTTCGGCAATCAACTGTAGGAGAGAGAGAGAGCATCACCTTGGTGCTTTTCCCCCAACTACAAACCGATAGTCCCCTGCACACCTTCCTTCTGGAAGTGGCCCTTCCATTCATGATGGTATAGATAATGAGAATCAATTGATTCTTTGTGCCATCTAAGAACTAGTGTAGTGTCCTAGCTAAAGACAATCAGGCTTACAACTCTAGTCTAGCTCTAGCTATGTATAACCCACTCTGACTGTTTAGCTATCTGGTACACAGTGAACCGACAATGCAAGCAGTGACTTTTGCATTACTTTGGCCAAAGTTTCATATAATAATTCATATGTTTACACACTATTTTCTTGAATTGGAGACAACATTCTTTTATATCATTAATTAATAAATCAACATACTTTGACTTGCTTATTCAATATCAGTCTAAAAGACATAGAATATACCCTTTTACTATAAGTCAACAAGACAGGCATAAGGTGAGAGCCTAGGTGACTTAAAAATCATGCATTGAGCCCCTCTTTGTATCCTTGCAATCTCAAGCCTGTGACAACCTATCAATCTACTCAATGGCTTGTCAATCCATTTCCGTGCTCATAAATAAATTTGGTATACATTCTCAAGGTATACTTGATTCTTTTATAAAGTCATTGATTTTTATGAATATAGACTTCTAAGACTCTTGTCAATAAGATATGCCTGCCTTAGTCTATCATTATATTTGACTAATATCCTATCAAAGAAATAATAAACTTCATATTCTTTCATATTGGATATATTTGCACTTATATTTCAAAAAGAGAATTCCACAAGATAAGTAGTTTCATTCTCAATGAAAAACTATAAAAGATTGACCCTACATTGCCATAGTAAGGTAAGTGTATTTCACGATAATCTATTGGCTAGTCTTAGCTTAGATTTGGATAAATAATAATCCTTTTTAAACTAGGATAAAGATAGTACATGATAACTCTTGGTTACCTATTGTTAACAAAAGTTTAACACCTATATCAAACTACCTCTATTGGTATAAGTTAAATAAATTCTTTTGCATCTTTAACAGAATATGAAGCCAATATAACTAATGTCTTTAAACAAGGACATCAACCATTAACAAGGTATAAGATTTTATAAAACATTCAAAGTAATGGCACCTTCCAATATAGGATTGTTACGGCTTCAGAATGGATACTATGAAAACATAACACTATAATTTCTATCTTACACAAAACATAAGAAAAAATAAAAGTTCTTGGTCTGCTACAGTCTTACTAGTAAGCTCTCTTCAAAGATTATGGTATAAATTGATATACTTATATCGACTTACTCGATCGATAATGCACACCAAACTATCGGTATTAAATGGCCTCTAAACATTGTTCTCTCAAACAAATGTTTGAATGAAATAACACATAGGGTGGTTGATTAAAATAGAATCATAGCTAATACTTAGTGTCTGGCTAATATGTAACATTCGACCTTCTGCATAGGATTTGTTTGCATATAAGATAACTTTAAAAATAATATATAAAGAATGACTGCCTATCGGCTATTTAACATAGTTAATCAACCATATTACAAACCATATAGTTTGCATGGGTATACATAATATTAAAAGATATATATATATATATATATATATATATATATATATATATATATATATATATATATATATATATATATATATATATATATATATATAGGATTAGAAGGTGCCATATTCAAAATGATGGCACCTTCCAATATAGGATTGTTACGGCTTCAAAATGGATACTATGAAAACATAACACTATAATTTCTATCTTACACAAGACATAAGAAAAAATAAAAGTTATCGGTCTGCTACAGTCTTACTAGTAAGCTCTCTTCAAAAAATATGGTATATTTATTGATATATATCATAACCTACAATCAATGATACTCACAGCTTTCTATAAGTATTTATCCTTAATACTAAACTTTCTTGGAAAACCAACATAACGTGTAACCACATACATCTATTGTCTCATGCAAACTCGTGGCCTCTTAAGGTATACCAAATAAAGATTAAGAATGATAACAACTTAAGCATATAGAGTAAAACTTACATATACATGGTATACTAATGGTTCATTCGCATACCTACAACTTCTGTTCAAGCAACCGATATTCTTCTCTTGTCGAGCTCCCTCTCCTCTCCTTCTATTCATGAATGGTAAGAGATATTATCTCCCCCTTCTCTCCATGGATCGTCCTTCCTTAATGCAAGATAATAACTAGTTTTTTTTTCAAAACTCTCTCATTGTCGGTTATATAAATCTATTATACATTACTATATCCTTCTATTTCTCAGCCATTCGTGATCTCAAAGAGTTAGAAAAGAGGGAGTATGGAGCTACTGCTCCTCTCCACTCCTCCTAATATCTTGGGGAAAGCATAATGTGAATCGTCTAAAGACTTTACTTATTTTTCACAAGCTAGACATTAAGTTTAACCATGCCTAAGATTATAAATAATTTAAAATAAAAACAATAGTATACCTAATTCATAGATGCCACTAATGCATTCTTTTGAATGCTTTAATTATGCTATTCATGAGCACAATATCGACGATGGAGCCTTGCAAAGCTGACTTAGGCCTTTACGTCAAGACTAGACTTGATTGATCAAATACTTATGTCATCTTGGCATACAAAGATGAACATAACCTTACTAATTTTTGATGTAAAAGATTAAGTCATCGACATGACGATGACAATATTAAACAAGTATGGAATGATCACAACATTAAAATATTACTGAGGCAACCAACAACATAAAGAATAAGACTTATTCCAAAATTGACATAACCTCTAATGTGAGTGTGTGTGTTTCCAAATGGCACAATAATCATTGTATTCATGAGATCTAGCACCCTCTCCACAATGATTCTTTCCTCATCTTGGAGGGGGGAAATCACTATTCCTGCATCTACCTCAGTCGCACAACGGTAATCAGTCCATCACATTATTTAATTGCATGTATAATAATATCGTCATAGACAATTATTGTTTGCATATAAAATAATATAAATCAAATGAATTTTCTATTCTAACACAACATTACTTTAATCATAATATTTTCACTAACTAACTATTTGTCCTCTTGAAATAAAAATGATAAGTATGTTTATTTTAGAACAGGGTGTGACATTCTTGTTTTAACTTTCCAATTGCATATTTTTTGAAGCTTCCTATTTAGAAATATTTTTTTATGATTCATTCATATGCTAAGTAGCTAGTGTTGCATATGTAGAAAATAGTGTCAAGTCAGTTTATAAATCATGTATACCATTTATCATATCTATTCACAAAGATCTTGATGGGGAATGCATCTACAGTGCACAAGTGGATAGTGTTCATTGTTAGTCTATTTATCCTTTCAGATGGTTAGGTCTTCCATATCACATATGGTCTCATATATATATAGGGAGGTCCAAGAGTAGAAAATAGTATTAAGTTAGTTTTGTTGGTGCTCAAAGTTGATGCTCCTCCAATCCCTAAAGTTGACCAATTCTTGAGTCTCAGGGGTGTCAAACTCAATACAAAGATCACACATTTATATTCAGGCTAAGGCAACTAAAGCCAACATTGTTAAGGTGGGTAAGACCTTCTTTAACTTCTAGTTCTATTAGACCAAGGCATTTTCCCTAAGGTGTATGGGAGAAGAGATTTACAATAGCATAATATACAACCCTAAATCAAACCATACCCAATGCACATGAACTCCAATATTATGTCACTAAGCATCCTATATGTTGGTTTGATAATTTTTGGGTATACACCTTCATAAAATAGATACACAACCATGTAGATAGCTTAAAAATGATGCTATGATAGCCCCTAGTGCAATATCATATTTCTAATCATGGATGTGGATAAGGCAAAAAACACAAATAAAATGAAATTTTAATGTTTTGTTATGTTTGAAAAGTTGTGAGGGAAAAGGAAGGTTGACAGACAGCATATTGGTGCCTATTTTAGCTAGGGCAGCAGAGTCTAGATGAACAATCAAATGGGACACCAAGGTAATTAGATTTTACTGCTTAATCAAAGAAATAACAAAGACTATAGTCGATAGTTTATCAGATAATCTAGGCTAGATATACAGTAAACAAACAACTAGAAGATTTGCATAGCATAACTCCAAGAATTATTCGATAATCCATAAACAATCCAAGAATCTCACACATTCTCATGAAAATATACCTTGCAAAATCATCACAGAGGTGTTTTACAATTCACAAAACAAACTAATCATGATGAACATTATCAAAAATTGTGATAAGAATAACCTGTTAAAGTTATCAAAAACTCACAGAATGCTTGAGGAGACACTTGGAATTATGCACTAAGTGCATTTTTAATTCATTCTTTTAAGATTATAGTACCCTTTCATTACCCTTGAAAGGACATCCAATTGTACATTACAATTCAAATGCTCTAAAAGTAATAAGTGGGTGAAACCCTAAAGTTTCATACAATATTTTCACTTTTCTCTATTATGTTTTGCAAGCACTAGTTTTTCCTTGCACAAATGAATGCAAGAATGCATTATATACTTGTTGACCCTGCTAGCTACCTTGGAAGAGAAGAAATCGCACCCAGAAAAAGGACTTGGGCGATCGTATTGCCTTATTAGAAACCCATGTGGATATGCACTTGAAATGCATCCTCTAGGAGTGTGCACCCATGCTAGAGTACACCAAATCCACTACAAAAGGACCTACAAGCATCCTAGGGCACAATAAGTACCATCTACCAACCTATGCACCATCTTCATTTATTTCCATCCTTCACCAACCTGCTTGTTTTGGGCATTAATGGCATCCTCTAGCAAGTGAGAATGTCTTTTGTAGTGAACATGCATGAAAAATAAGCCCCAAAATATTTTACAACACTTTAAAACTTTTCAATAATTTTACATTCGGTGCTTTCTCACTTCGGTGAACCTTTTTTGCAGGTTCGCAAGTTCATGAACCTGTCGAAGTACCAAAAATCCATTCCACTCTCTTTTTTCTCATTTTTCTCTTTATATTTCTTACTTTTTGCCATTTTAGCATTTCTTGAAACTCATGAACCACTTTATCTTTTCACTCCTCCTTTCTTGGTTCCTCGCTATGCCTTTATTCATCCCTTTCAGCAAGTTGGCGAAATTGTGAACTCTAGAACCTTTTTGGCGAGTTTACAAGTTCGCGAACTTGCCGAACCACAAAATTTACTTCCCTATTCTTGCTTTGCCACTTCCTTGCCTCATCTTTCCATTTGGTGTTTTGGATCTTTCTCAAACTCACAAACCACATGATCTTTGCTTCTTCTTTTTTCTTGGTTTCCTTTCGCCAAGATTGGGACCTCTTGAACCTCCTTCAACATTTTGACAAGTTCGCAAACTCGTGAACTCACCAAAAGCCCTCGTATTTCTTTTCATTCACCATCCTTTCTTTTCTTCTTTTCTCTCTCCTTTTTAGCGCTTCGATGAAAAATTGAACCACCAAACTGCCAAAACCTAACTTTGTCACTTCTTTCTTTTTCCATACTTTGCAATTTTGGTGGTTCGACAAAAAGTTGAACCACTGAAACCAATTAGGTGGTTCAATTTTTCACCGAATCATTGAAACTAAGGCTGAAACCAAGCTTTCTTTACTATTTCGACAAGTGTGCAAACATGCAAACCTATCAAAAGGTAAAATACATTTACTTAGTGGATTTGTTAGGATTTCCAGGGGGTGTTGGCAAGAGACACTGCTCCGGTATGGACTTGTATGTTGTCATTGATGGCAACAAGGGAAACAAGGCTTAGAGATCTTATCAGCATGACAGGAAGACATAACTCTGAAAGGTCACATTGGAATTCAGGCCTGGTTGGTAGAAATGGCTAAGTATGGGCATTTACAGAGTAGAGGGCAGTAAGTGGGTCAGTATGCTTCCGCATATGATGATCTAGAAATGCGGTCCAAGTATGATGCTCTTAATTGTTTGATGGTGTTTTGCTCCAGAGACTAAGTCCTAACTTCCTCCAGAAGTCATTTGGAAGAATTATCTAAGTTCGGATGAACAGAGGTATAATAGAGACATTAAACAAGGCACATTGTAATGGTCTGGATTCCTCCATAGATGAGTATTTTGTTATGTGGTTTTAAGGTGTTGTAAACACTTGTATGAAGTGTCTAATTCCAGAGTTGTGAGATCTAAGGTCCACTGGAAAGATAGTTGCAAGCTGTTGAGTATCTGTACAGTATTTGACAGAGTTTAACAGAGACAGAGTCTGAGTTCTGATCGTCCACATTCCCCCACAAGATGATATCATGCCTTGCGGTTCTGAGGGTAAGATTGGTAATGTGTGAAGAGTCCTTGATATGATTTTGGAAGTGTTTTGTGATCTGCAGTAAAAGTTGTAAGTCTACAGATGAACCTATTAAGCATGCTCTTAAGGAACAGGTCGACTAGTATGATAAATCATTGGGCGGAGAAGAGATAGTGTGTGAAGGATCTATTTAAGTGATTGAATGATTAGATCCAACCTATATGAACACGTTTGGGCAAAGATTTGGGTCCGTATAACATATAGTGCATTGGATTAAGCCGACAAGCTACATCTTCCTATGTACATGTTTCACTTCTTGGATGCCGACCTGATTATGGATCAAATCATGATGCGGATATATAAGAGTAATGAATTTTAGTTAAGGTGGTGTGGATGTATGGTGGATTGACGCGAATATGCAAATAGCAGATTAGTGATTCAAATCAGTGATGATGAAGACTTGGGATTCAGAATTCAGTTGCTGCACCTTGGCATATTGACAGATGCTCATGTAGTATTCCTTTTCATATACTATTTGATTTGTATTTGGCAGTGAGTCTTTCTTCATCAAGGTAGTGAGCCTGGTAGTGAGCCTCCAATAAGGTTTAACATCCCTCAGGGTTTTGTTGGGATAAGTTGCCATTAACTTGCAATCCTAACTAATTCATGTGTCTCCAAAGTTCTTGGAATGTGTTCCCCAACACATTAAGACTTTGAGAGATTAATTATTTATTAATTACATCACTTTGACTTTTGCAATTAAGTTCTAAATGGATAATGTCAAACTTGGGCACCCACTTTGAGATGGGAGCCATGAAGACCTTGTTGACTTCTCCTAAGTCTTAAAATAGAGTTTGATAACTCCTAGTCAGTGGGAGTTAGACTTGGGACTTATTTTTAGACTTGGAGTTGTGGTTTTTATGTACATGAGTGGACAATGTTGAGACACCTTGCATGGATATAATGTTGGAGTTAACTACAGTATAAGAGATGCATGAATTGGATATTGCTTGCATGTGGTTAGAATAGCTTGCATGGACTTGCATGTTTTTGCATGTAACTTGCATGTACTTGCATGTTGTTGCATGTTACTTCATGTTGTTGCATGTTACTCATATGGACTTGCATGTTGTTGCATGTCACTCCTATGGACTTGTATGACCTTGCATGTTGTTGCATGTTGTTGCATGTTGTTGCATGTCATTCCTATGGACTTGTATGACCTTGCATGTTCCTGCATGTTAGTTATATGACCTTGCATGTAGTTGCATGTTAGTTTTGTGAGATTACTTACATAACACTCCAACTCTAGAAACTTGCAGAATGGTACATCTAAGTGATTCAGGAAATGGGTATCAGTTGCATGTTGTTGAAAATGCTTGCATGTCAGTTTTAAGATATTACTTGCAGGACACTCCAACTCCCAAAAGTTGCAGGATGGTACATCTTAGTATTTCAGGTAATCGGTATCAGTTACATGTTGGATCCGGTGTTTGCATGTCACTTGCATGTACAAAACAAGATATTTCAGAATAACCTTGGGGACATCAATCTTGCATGTTGTTTGCATGATTTTGATGTGTATTTGATCACTTCAGTTATCAGAAACTCATTGGGCAAGTATGGATGCCCAAATGGAGGAGTTTTTGATGTTGCTTTTATTTGGTGATAAGTTTGATGTTGGGACAACTATATTTAGCCATCTTGGGTTCCCACATCATGAAGGGACAATTAACTCAGAGTTTGGACTTGGTTTGAGTTTAGTCTTCTCAATTTAAGTGAGCTTGATTTTTGCATGAGCTTTGGAAGCTATGTTATCAATTCTAATTGATTATATTTTGAGTTTCAAGCTTTTGATTTTAGAAGTTGTTGAATTAAGGGACAGTTAACTCAGAGTTTGGACTTGGTTTGAGTTTAGTCTTCTCAATTTAAGTGAGCTTGATTTTAGAAGTTGTTGAATGAAGGGACAATTAACTCAGAGTTTAGACTTGGTTTGAGTTTAGTCTTCTCAATTTAAGTGAGCTTGATTTTTGCATGAGCTTTGGAAGCTATGTTATCAATTCTAATTGATTATATTTTGAGTTTCAAGCTTTTGATTTTAGAAGTTGTTGAATTAAAAGAGGGTTTTTGATTTAATTGTAAACCCCATACATTTTCCAGAGAGTTGATTTGAAGAAAAAAGACATAGAAGAAAAAAAAAGTTATTGGAAAAAGACTTAAAGAAAAAAGAAAGAAGCTTTTTTGTGAAGTGCATCAAGGACTTAGAAAAATTTCAAGTATTGAATGTAATCCTTTTCAAAGAGATTTAATACATGCGGGAAACATCTTTGGGTGTGGAGTTTTTTCCAAAAGGGTTTCTCCACATAAATACTTTGCAAGCTTCTTCTCTTCTATTCTCTTCTTCTCTTCTACATTGGATTGAATGTGCAAATCAGTTGTTCATTAATTGTTATAGTTTAATCTTTATTTCAGCTTTGCATACAAAAAATTTTAAGGTTTATAAAAGCAATTCTACCTTCATTTTTAACATTTGGTATCAGAGCTAACGGTTGTGGAGAGTGAGGGACACCTTTCTCTCAAAGTTTTGAAAGTTTTTTGGTTGTAGTGGGAGCTTTGTTTTGTAGGTTTTGTAGATCTGTGAAGGAGATTGTATACAATGGGTTCTACCTCTCATATGGATGTTAAAAAATTCAATGGATCAGGCTACGAGATGTGGAAATTAAAAATGGAAGATCTCTTGGAAGAAAGAGAACAATGGGTTGATGTTGAAAATGAAAAGAATCCCTCTACAACTATCAAAGATGAAGAATGGTTGAAACTTGATAAAAAAGCACGAGGAACCATAAAGTTGTGCCTTGCAGATGCCGTCCTCTTGAATGTTTCTTTTGAAGCTATAGCGTACAAGCTATGGAAGGGGATAGGTGATATTTATCAAACCAAAAGTTTAACTAACAAGTTATACCTCAAAAGACAATTGTATTCATTAAAAATGAAGAATGGAGATTCTGTTGCAAACCATTTGAATACATTTAATTTGATTTTAAGTCAACTTGCATCTGTTGGTATTAAGCTTGAGGAAGATGATAAATGTATCTTATTATTATGTTCTTTACCAGAATCTTGGGAAAATCTAATTGTTGCTATCGGTGGTGGTGGTATAGATCCAAAGATGGATAGTCTCATTGCTACACTTCTTTCAGAAGAAATGAGAAGAAAATCAAAAAATGGTGGATCCCAAGATGCTTTACATGTAAGGGGTAGGACAAAGGAAAAGACGCCCAACTGGGAAAAGAAGAAGGGTAAGTCTAAAGGTCGTTCCAAAACCCCATATGGTATGAGCAAGGTAAAATGTTGGAACTGTGGCAAACGGACACATTTGAAGAAAGATTGTAAGAGCAAGAAAAAGAGCTTAGATTCTTCCATTGAAAAAACCTCAGAGGATGGTGACAATGATGCATTAATTATTTTAGCTAACACAATAAGTTATGATGCTTGGCTTATTGATTCAGGTTGCTCCTACCATATGACTCCCAACAAGGAGTGGTTCTCAAAATATTCAGCATATGATGGAGGTGAAGTTTTCCTTGGTGACAATAGTACAAAACAGATAATTGGCAAGGGAAAGGTAAAATTGTATTTCAGTGATGGAAGGGTTAAAACCCTTCATGATGTTTTGCATTGTCTAGGACTAGCAAAAAACTTACTTTCTGTATCAAAGTTAAATCATTCTGGAATAAATGTGACATTTGATAAGTCTAGTTGCAGGATGGTGAGAGAGAATTGGGTGGTTGCTAAAGGATCTCAGATGGGAAACTTGTTTAGATTAAATGCATCTACTTTGAATAATTCAGCCAATGTAATAGACACTAAAAACACTTGTATGTTGTGGCACCACAGATTGGGTCACATCAATGAAAAAGGTCTTAGGACCATTATTAATAAAAAAAAGGTTGACAGTATTTTAGATTATTCTGTTGGCAAAAATGATTTATGTGAGCATTGTGTGTTTGGAAAACAAAGTAGATCTTCATTTCCTAGTGGAACAAATAATGCAAAGAGTTTATTAGAGATTATACATTCAGAGGTTTTTGGACCTGTGGATGTTGAATCTTTTGCAAAATCTTGATATTATGTCACATTCATTGATGATGTATCAAGATACACTTGGATTTATTTTATGAATGCAAAATCTAAAGTTTTCACTAAGTTTAAAGAATTTAAGGCCTTAGTTGAGAAGCAAACAGATTGTAAAATAAAGGTGTTGAGATTAGATAATGGTGGTGAATATTGTTCAAAGGAATTTGATGACTTTTGTAAGCATGCAAGTATTGTGAGACAGAAAACAACACCTTATACACCTCAACAAAATGGGATAGCAGAAAGAATGAACTGAGCCTTAATGGAAAGAGTTAGGAGCATGTTAAGAAGTGCTAAGCTAGATCAGTGTTTTTGGGCTGAGGCTGTAAGTACTTCATGTTATTTAATTAATAGATCTTCTTGCTCTATTCTTGAAGATAAGACTCCTTATGAAATGTGGTTAAAAAGAAAACCTTTTGTTTCACATTTAAGGATAATTGGTTTTGAGGCTTTTGTTCATGTGCCTAAAGAGAAAAGAACTAAACTGGATCAAAAAGCTCAAAAATGCATCTTTGCAGGTTATGGTTAGAATGTAAAAGGTTACAAACTCTGGAACCCTCTAACCAAGAAAATGATTTTATCAAGAGATGTTATTTTTAGAGAGTTTAGAGCTTATGAAGGTGAGGAACAACCAAAGGAACAAGAAAAAGGGAAAGCAGTGCATTTTGAAATAATTACAAATAAGCAATAAGATGCACATGTTGAAGAACAACTAGATGGGTTTGGGAATGGAGAAGAAGAAGAGAGTTTAGGAAGTTCAGATAATTATGTTCAGGATGAGCATATAGAGGAACATATAGAGCCTCTTACTCCTACTGTAAGAAAATCCACAAGGCAATGGAATCCAATTGATAGGTATGGCCGTCCTGATTTTCATTGTATATTTGCTTTACTGTGTACTAATGATGAACCTAGATCTTTTAGGGAGGCTCTTTCTTCAGAAGGAAGTGAGTCTTGGTTGCAAGCTATGCATGAGGAAATGAATTCCTTGGACACTTGTGACACTTGGGATCTTGTGCATTTGCCTAAAGGAAGAAAGCCCATTGGTTGTAAGTGGGTTTATAAAAAGAAAATTTGTGCAGATGGTAATCTAGAAAGGTACAATGCTAGATTGGTAGCCAAGGGCTACTCCCAGAGAGAGGGTGTTGATTTTAATTAAATTTTCTCTCCAGTTGCTAAATTAACTTCTATTAGATTCCTTTTGTCTATTGCTGCAAATTTTGATTTTGAGATAGAAAATGGATGTTAAAATTGCTTTCTTGCATGGGGATCTTGAAGAGCAGATTTATATGAGACCTGATGGTTTTGTTGTTAAAGGGAAGGAAGACTTGGTTTGCAAATTAAAAAGATCTTTGTATGGTTTGAAACAGTCACCTAGAATGTGGTATCAAAAGTTTGATGCTTTTGCATTAAAAGTTGGTTTTGTTAGAAGTGAAGAAGATCATTGTGTTTATCTTAAGATTATCGATGATCAGGTTCTAATAATTGTCTTGTATATTGACGACATGTTTATTGGGAACATCAAGGAAATGATTAGAGAGCTTAAAACTTAGCTTTGTAAATCTTTTGATATGAAGGACTTAGGGGCTACAAAATACATTCTTGGAATGGAGATCAACAGGGATCGTGTTCACAGAAAACTATGGCTAAGTCAGAGTAAGTATGTTGATACAATTTTGCAAAGATTTAATATGCATGATTGCAAACCAGTTAGCATTCCTTTTCTTGTTGGTACTAAGTTGAAATTAGACATGTGTCCTACCACTGATGATGCTTTTGAGGAGATGTCTAATGTTCCTTATGCTAGTGTTGTTGGTAGTTTAATGTATGCAATGGTTTGCACTAGACCAAATATTGCACAAGCAGTGGGAGTTTTAAGCATGTTTATGTCTAACCTTGGTAAAGAACATTGGAATCATGTTAAGAGAGGTGTTTAGATATTTGCGAGAAACTTTTGATTATTGTTTGGTTTATCATGGTATTGATAGTGTTGACAGATCATTGGACATACAGTGTTCTGTTGATTTTGATTGGGCAGGTGACTTGGATAGTCGAAGGTCCACAAGTGGCTGTGTTTACTTTGTTTAGATCTGCGGTAACTTGGATAAGTAAGAGGCAACCCATGGTTGCTTTGTCTACTACATAAGTAGAGTATATGGTTGCTACACAGCTCCAAAGAGGTAGCTTGGTTAAAGAGACTTGGGAAAGGTATTGGTTTTGATTATAAGACAGTAAGACTTAATTGTGACAGTCAGAGTGCTATTTGTTTAGCCAAAAATCCTATGTATCATGCTTGTACTAAGCATGTTGATGTTCAGTATCATTTTGTGTGAGAAATGGTTGAGAATGGTAAGGTTTTGATTGAAAAAGTTGACACTTTGGTTAATGATGCAGATTATCTTACGAAGCCAGTTACTACAGATAAGTTCTCTTGGTGCAGGAAGGCCATTGGCCTTGATCATTGTACTTGATTTAGAGTTTGAATTATTCATTAGAGCTATTGCAATGTATAATGTCAAGTGGGAGAATGTTGGGATAAGTTGCCATTAACTTGCAATCCTAACCAATTCATGTGTCTCCAAAGTTCTTGGAATGTGTTCCCCAACACATTACGACTTTGAGAGATTAATTATTTATTAATTACATCACTTTGACTTTTGCAATTAAGTTCTAAATGGATAATGTCAAACTTGGTCACCCACTTTGAGATGGGAGCCATGAAGACCTTGTTGACTTCTCCTAAGTCTTAAAATAGAGTTTGATAACTCCTAGTGAGTGGGAGTTAGACTTAGGTCTTATTTTTAGACTTGGAGTTGTGCTTTTTTATGTACATGAGTGGATAATGTTGAGACACCTTGCATGGATATAATGTTGGAGTTAACTACAGTATAAGAGATGCATGAATTGGATATTGTTTGCATGTGGTCAGAATAGCTTGCATGGACTTGCATGTTTTTGCATGTAACTTGCATGTTGTTGCATGTTACTTGCATGTTGTTGCATGTTGATGCATGTTGTTGCATGTTGCTCATATGGACTTGCATGTTGTTGCATGTCACTTGCATGTGCTTGCATGTTGTTGCATGTCACTTGCATGTTCTTGCATGTTCTTGCATGTCACTCCTATGGACTTGTATGACCTTGCATGTTGTTGCATGTCATTCCTATGGACATGTATGACCTTGCATGTTCTTGCATGTCAGTTATATGACCTTGCATGTAATTGCATGTCAGTTTTGTGAGATTACTTGTGGAACACCCCAACTCCAGAAACTTGCAAGATGGTACATCTCAGTGATTCAAGAAATGGGTATCAGTTGCATGTTGTTGAAAATGCTTGCATGTCAATTGCATGTTAGTTTTAAAATATTACTTGCAGGACACTCCAACTCTTGAAAGTTGTAGGATGGTACATCTTAGTATTTCAGGTAATGGGTATCAGGTGCATGTTAGATCTGATGTTTGCATGTCACTTGCATGTTCATAACAAGATATTTTAGAATAACCTTGGGGACATCAATCTTGCATGTTGTTTGCATGATTTTGATGTGTATTTGATCTCTTCAGTTATCAGAAACTCATGGGACATCAATCTTGCATGTTGTTTGCATGATTTTGATGTGTATTTGATCTCTTCAGTTATCAGAAACTCATTAGGCAAGTATGGACGCCCAAATGGAGGAGTTTTTGATGTTGCTTTTATTCAGTGATAAGTTTGATGTTGGGACAACTATATTTAGCCATCTTGGGCACCCACATCATGAAGGGACAGTTAACTCAGAGTTTCGACTTGGTTTAAGTTCAGTCTTATCAATTTAAGTGAGCTTGATTTTTGCATGAGCTTTGGAAGCTATGTTATCAATTGTAATTGATTATATTTTGAGTTTCAAGCTTTTGAATTTAGAAGTTGTTGAATTAAAAAAGGTTTTTTGATTTAATTGTAAACCCCATACAATTTCTAGAGAGTTGATTTGAAGAAAAAAGACTTAGAAGAAAAAGAAAAAGTTTTTGGAAAAAGACTTAGAGAAAAAAGCAAGAAGCTTTTTTGTGCAGTGCATCAAGGACTTAGAGAAATTTCAAGTATTGAATGTAATCATTTTCAAAGAGATTTAATACAAGCAGGAAACATCTTTGGGTGTGGAAGTTTTTTCGAAAGGGTTTCTCCACGTAAATGCTTTGCAAGCTTCTTCTCTTCTATTCTCTTCTCTTCTACATTGGATTGAATGTGCAAATCAATTGTTCATTAATTGTTACAATTTAATCTTTATTTCAGATTTGCATACACAAAATTTTAAATTTTATAGCAGCAGTTCTACCTTCATTTTCAACAGGTTTAACAGCCCTTATTGTAATCTTTCTAGGTTTAGGGTTGAGGCAGTGAGCCTACTAGACCTAGTTGTACTTCATGGCAGTGAGCCAACATGTTCTAGGCACATGGAGTGACCAAGCCTGAACATCATACTTGTAAAGATTGCAATATATAGTTGAGAGCTAATCCTCTACGTGTTTTTTCACTCTTTGGGTTTTACACATAAAAATCTTGGTGTCCATGTGTCATGCTTTTATGGTTGCTATTCATTTGCATGTTGTGCCTTTGTTTAGTTAATTTTGAGAAATGGTTAAAAGTAAAAGTGCATGAAAAGATTTATAGAACACTAATTCACCCCCCCCCCTCTCAGTGTTCCTGATAATTAACAATTGGTATCAAAGTGAGGTTCCATGGAAAAAATCTAACAGCTTAAGGAAGATCTAGGATAGTGTGATCATGGTAGCAAGAAGATTTGGAAATTATGAAAGCAACAAGCAACTAGAAGCAGCTCTTATGGATCTTGAAAATTCTAAAGCAGAAGTCAGGGATCTAAAAGAAAACCTACAACAAGCTGATGAATGCATCTCAAAGCTAAAAGAGCAAGTCAAGAAATTCAAAGACAAATACAAAGAAGTTAATGATCAATTGATTTTAGCAAATGAAGCCCTGAATGATTTGGAAGCAGAAGTTATAGAGAGAACAAGAGCAGAAGATGATCTGAATTTAATTGTGAAGAACAAATCTGAAGATTGTGCCAAACTTGAAAAAGAAATTGTAAGTCTAAAAATAGACCTGGAAAAGGCCAAAAGCTTGGAAGAAAAATTCAAGATAAGTACTGCAAAGCTTGATGAAATGATTGCTAGCCAGAAGAGTGTTGATGACAAGCAAGGTTTGGGATTTGAGAAAGGAGAAAGTTCAAAATCTGGTCAAATAAACACTGAGTCAAGGCAAAACAAAGGATACCAGTTCAGAAATCAAAGAAGAAGACTTAGAAGACCTCCGGTCAAACAGCCAAATGCTCAAAGGTACCCATCCTTCAATGGTCACTGTTATAAATGCAATAAGTATGGTCATAGGGCTACTCAGTGTAGAAGTAGAATGAATCAAAATGTTCCATCCTTCTCTGGTAAATGTTTCAATTGCAAGAAGATTGGTCATAAAGAAAATGAGTGCAGAAGTGTGTCAAGAAATATGTCAAACTATCCTAGGAATGGTCAATTCTTCAATGGCAAGTGTTTCACATGCAATAGATTTGGACACATGGCTAATCAATGCAGATCAAAGATGAATTCATTTAGAGGAAGAAATCAAGGACAAGGAAACATTGTATGTTTCAATTGCAACAAGTTTGGACATGTTGCAAGATTCTGCAGAAGTAAGAATATGAAGAGAAATTACCATGCTGAAGAAAGAAAAATAGAGCAGCGGAATGATAAGGGAAAAGAAAAGGTTGATCCAATGAAAACCAAGAATGAGATGTGTATGATCTGGATTAAAAAGGATGTAAATGAGGTTAGGGATGGATCTACACCAGCATCTGGTGTAGACACTTCCTCCGGGAAGTAAATTGAGAGCTCTAGCTAAGGGGGAGCAGTGTTGAAAAACTAAATCCGCCAGCCAAAAAGTGGGTGCCAGAATCTGGCATGAAGGTGTATGATGAAATCTGATGTGACACATCTCTTAAAAGAAAAATCAGAAGAAAAAGGGTCAATGTGGCATATTGTGGAGCAATCCTAATCGATTGTATTCTACAGTGAAGGGTTTTAACAGCTTTTTGGGAATGAGCATTTAATGACGACTAGGTCAAGTCGCGTGGAGGATAAAAAGGAACTTGTTTGGCTATCGAGTATTCAAAGAGATTGGAGCAGACTTTGAGTAACGATAACCAAGATTTGAAGCACTTGGAGAAATTGAGAGAAAGGAAACCCTAAATCGGTGAAATAAGGTACTTCTGTTCAAACCCTACAAATTCTGAGATGGTGTCACTGCAAGTTGTTGATATTACTAAGTGACCTTGACCAAAATTCAAGAAACACCTATTCAAATCAACCAAAGTCGATTAATTGGGTGCATTCTCAAATATTCCTCACGGATTCATGCATGCAGATGATATTAGGGCATATATTCATGTTGCCCTAGAGGAATTTGGTGATAGCAAGTTTACTGATCTCTACATAAAACACTTGAGTAATAAGAATCTCGATCTAAAGAATGAATATCAAGCATTGGAAGAAAAATAATTTTTTTTAGTACTTGGATTTCCCAACATTTATGGAGGATGAATGGGTCTAGTATGTGTTAAGTAGGGTTCATGATGAATTCATATGGCTTGAGAGACCTTTCAAGATTACAAAAGATGCTATAAGGGCAGTCACTGGATTATGCTCTACCGGATTAGTACCACTATTGAAAGCCGTGAAGAATGATACAATAATGGCAGCTACCAGAGCAAAATTTGATAAGAGAGCATTGACAATAAATGATATTGAGGATCATGCTATGAGATTTGCCTCAATGGTGTTAGGATACAAAGTTTATTTCACCAACCGGGAAATCTATTTTAGGCATGGCCATATACACAGCCTATCAAATGATTAAAGAAAATGTTAACTATGACATCTATGAATTGCTCTGACAGTAAGTAATGGATAACCTAAAGAAGACAAAAGAAGGTAAACACCCCTTCAAATTTGGCACACTGATCATGTGTTTATTTTTCTATTTTATGCAAGAATTGTCTGGTATGAAGAACCTATTCTGGACCAATGATAAACATGTTGCAGTCCAAATTAGAAATTTGTTGAGTAGCATAGGCACCATTGATGCATAGAATATAGCCCTATGGGGTTATTTCAAAAACTTTCAAAGATCAATGCAAGTTAGGGAAAGAATCCCCAAAACAGTTGTTGAAAAATACAAGGATACAAACTGCTTTATTGTGACAAAAGATCAGTGTTTGATGGAGGCCGTTGAGCCCAGAACGGTTTGGGTTATGCCTATGGGATATGAGGTAGATGGAGTTGTACTGGAAAATTATGTCGAATATATACTAAGTAAACCTAGAGATCCCAATGAAGAAAGATTTGGGACCTATGAGGAACTACATGCCAAAATCTTTGTTGAAGTGAGAAAACCTGAGATTTATAAGAAAATGAGGAAAATGGCAGAAGAAATTGCCATAAAACATGGATTCACTAAGGAACAAGTCAAAGAAGCAAGAAAAAAAGGTCAAGCAAAAAGGGAAGCAAGGGAAAAGAAAGGAAGTGAAAGAGTTAAGGTTCCAGATGAACCTAAAGAAAAGGAAGAAAAACCTCAAGCAACAAAGAGGTCCACCAGAAGCCCTGCCTTCATCTTCTGGTCCCACATCTACCAGCATAATGGAATCTACAAAGAAGCCAATTGATAGAAGAGCAAAAAGACAGAAAACAAAAGGTAGAAGAATGTATGTAAGTATAAGTGAAAAAGATGAAGAAGAGACTGAGTCTGATGAAAATGTCAAGAAAATAAAAACTAAGACTACTATAAAGCCTCTAAAAAGAAGAAACCTATCAAAAGACAGAAGGTAGATGAGTCTCCAGCCACATTAACACTTGAAGATATACTAAAGTCTATCACTGTTGATGGAAACTTGAAACCTATGGCTGGATTTTATGATGATTACAATAATGCTGACAAAAGGATTTTGGAAGCTATCATAGAGTATCTAAACATATACAATAGAGCTCTCATTGAGATCATTGGTGATCTCCCAAATACCTTGGGTAGTATTCTATCAGTCAGAAAGGAAACTGTTGTGGCTAAGGATATTGAGCTCAAAGAACACACCTTAATAAAATTATGTTTGGATATTACTCCAGAAGAAAGGGCCAAAATCTCCAAAGCACTTAACAATGAGTTCATATCAAAGAAAAGAATGAATGCACTGATGATAGGAGAAGCTGATAAAGTTGTCAAGGAAACAAAGGAGATCATTTTGGAAATACTAAAGAAATACAATATTTCTACTATCTATGACAATGAGGAAACAAAAGATGAAGACACATCTCTACCAGAGACAAGACACGATCAAGGACCAGAACAAAGTGATCAAGTCCTTGACACAAACACATTGAATATGTCAGATCAAGGCAACACTGAAACATATCTGCCTCCTGAGCAACAGGTTGAGGATGAAGAGAATAGGGAATAGATAAGGAGCCCTACATCAAAACAAAACAAAGATCAACAAGAAAATATGAACATGGACCCTCCGAAACAAAGTCAAGAAGTATCTAAGAGAGCAAGAGACACTGCAGATGTCTCAGTTGGTTTTGGCAGACAACAAGTTGCAGATGAGACTGAACTTCTTCAAGGACCAATAAACTTGGCCTCATTATCACCTATACAAAATTCAAGTTAGTATCTATTGTTCAGGCCAAGGCATAGGAAGAGATGATGAAATCACATGACCAAGACAGTAAATTGATCAATGATGCATCCATCGTTTTGGAAAAGTTGATGCCAACATTTCAAAAGGATACCTCATTATCCTCTGTTGATCATTTCAAGGAGCTATTGAACTCTATAAGTACACATTTTGAGTCTTTTAAAAAATCTGCAGAAGCAAAAGTTAGAAAAGAATTTGATGAAAGGAGATTGGTTGAGTTAAAGACTATGATAGCTCGAGACAAAACTGTGCTAGACAATGGAATTAAGGGAATACAAAGTGCCATTGAAGAAGCTAGTAAAATATACAAATTTTGTCTATCTTGGCCAAAAATTACAAAGGAATTAGAAGATAAGATCAAAGACTTGGAACTCAAACTGCTCAATATCTCTGAACCATATAATCTAGTAGTTGGGTCAATAAATGCCAAAGAAACACAAGTTGTAAATATTCATAATGATTTGAACACTCTGATGAAAAAAATTGGAGAAATCAAAGACAGGTTGTGCCAACTGAAAGGACTGATAAGTTTGAAAATTGATTCCATGACCAATTTGGCAGATGAGGCCTTGAAATCTCAAGTACTAATTGATACACCATCAGATGTCTAGAAGGCAGAGAAGTTAGTATTTTTTATGAATGGCCACATCCATATTATAGAAAGTGCAAGGAATAGATGGAACAGAGAGATAGATCTGATAAAGACTATCTATAGTGACATTTTTCCTTCAGTTACAAATTAAGATGAAGATTGTACTTGTAAATATGCGGCAGAGTACATAAATTGTTTTGAAATTTTGACAAATTTTTGGTTCCAGATCACATCCTTTGCCATTGATGTCAAAGGGGGAGAAGAAGATCAGTGAAAAATGGATAAACATCTCAGGGGGAGTAGGAGAATGAAGTGTATATAGTAAGGGGGAGCAGTCAAGTATTTTTCACTAAGTGTTGCCATCAATGCCAAAGGGGGAGATTGTTGGCAAGAGACACTACTTCGGTATGGACTTGTATGTTGTCATTGATAGAAATGAGGGAAACAAGGCTCAGAGATCTTATCAGCATGACAGGAAGACATAACTCTGAAAGGTCACATTGGAATTCAGGTCCGGTTGGCAGAAATGGCTAAGTATGGGCATTTACAGAGTAGAGGACAGTAAGTGGGTTAGTATGCTTCCGCAGATGATGATCTAGAAATGTTGTCTAGGTATGATGTTCTTAATTGTTTGATGGTGTTTTTCTCTAGAGATTAAGTCCTGACTTGCTCCGAAAGTCATTTGGAAGAATTATCTAAGTCCGGATGAATAGAGGTATAGCAGAGATAGCGAACAGGGCAAATTGTAATGGTCTGCATTCCTCCGCAGATGAGTATTTTGTTATGCAGTTTTAAGGTGTTGTAAACACTTTTATAAAGTGTCTAATTCTAGAGTTGTGAGATCTGAGGTCCACTGGAAAGATAGCTGCAAGTTGTTGAGTATCTGTACAGTATTTGACAAAGTTTGACAGAGATAGAATCTGAGTTCTGATGGTCCGCATTCCCCCGCAAGATGATATCATGCCTTGTGGTTCTAAGGATAAGATTGGTAATGTGTGAAGAGTCCTTGATATGATTTTAGAAGTGTTTTGTGATCCGCAGTAAAATTTGAAAGTCTATAGATGAACCTATTAAGCATGCTCTTAAGGAATAGGTCGACTAGTATGATAAATCATTGGGTGGAGAAGAATAGTGTGTGAATGATCTATTTAAGTGATTGAATGATTAGAGTCGACCTATATGAACATGTTTGGGCAAAGATTTGGGTCCGCATAACATATAGTGCATTGGATTGAGCTGACAAGCCACATCTTCCTATGTACACGTTTCACTTCTTGGATGCCAACCTGATTATGGATCAAATCATGATGCGGATATATAAGAGCGATGGATTTAGGTTGAGGTGGTGTGGATGTATGGTGGATTGATGTGAATATGTGAATAGCAGAGCAATGATACAGATCAGTGATGATGAAGACTTGGGATTCATAATTCAGTTGTTGCACCTTGGCATATTGGTAGATGCTCAAGCAGTATTCCTTTTCATATACTATTTGATTTGTATTTGGTAGTGAGCCTTTCTTCATCAAGGTAGTGAGCCTGGCAATGAGCCTCCAATAGGGTTTAATAGCCCTCAAGGTTTAACAGCCCTTATTGTAATCTTTCTAGGTTTAGGGTTGAGGCAGTGAGCCTGCTAGACGTAGTTGTACTTTATGGCAGTGAGCCAGCATGTTCCAGGCCCGTGGAGTGACCAAGCTTGAACATCATAATTGTAAAGATTGCAATATATATTTGAGAGCTAATCCTCTCCATGGTTTTTCCCTTTTTGGGTTTTCCACGTAAAAATCTTGGTGTCCATGTGTCATGCTTTTATGGTTGCTATTCATTTGCATGTTGTGCCTTTGTTTAATTAATTTTGAGAAATGGTTAAAAGTAAAAGTGCATGAAAAGATTTATAGAACACTGATTCACCCCCCCCCCTCTTAGTGTTCCTGATAATCAACAAGGGGAACACTTAACACTTAGGACCTAACAGATTCAAGGTGAATTTCTCAAGATAGGGGAAGCAACAATTAGAACCTTTTTGCAAATTTAGGGCTAAAATTTTTGGGTGCCAACAAGCTCCTTCACCACTATTCTAGGTGGCAGTTGCACTTCCTCTACACTATATATATACATCCATATTGTGAGTTAATTTATTCATTCATCTATTACTTTCATATCTTGTTTGTATTGCATACTC
Organism: Cunninghamia lanceolata; assembly: GCA_027924645.1. Lineage (NCBI taxonomy): Eukaryota > Viridiplantae > Streptophyta > Pinopsida > Cupressales > Cupressaceae > Cunninghamia > Cunninghamia lanceolata. The sequence continues at coordinate 1,541,475 of BSBN01000777.1, forward strand.
TTGTTTTTCATAACTTATAGGGGCGTGCGTTTGTTTGTCTTTCGTGGCTCTACTAGTACTGACATTCTTTCTAGTCAATCTTGGAGCTCTCTGACATGGTATGAAAGCTTGTTTTGATTGATGATTGTTGGTTCAGTATAATTTGTTTTTTAATTTAATACAGAGTTTGCATTAGATCAAAAATCTTCTCTCTATGTGTTTTTTGTGTATTATCTGTGGAAGTCAAACTTGCAGGCGTGTAGTATAGAGGTTGATTAGTCTTTTGAGGGTGATCTGTTTGTAGAGGCCAATTGGGCAAACTCTCTAGAGAGGCTGGTCTAGATCTAGGGTGGCCTGAGCGAAAGGACCTATGGAAGAGGGCATAGAAGGCAGAAAGAGGCATGTGTGAAGTCCAATAGAGGCTTGACTTGTGCACCAAGGCATGCTCGAGAGAGGTACAACCTGCATGGCAAGGGAAAGGCCCAATTCAAGGTAGATCCCAACTGACTGAAGGTAGATAAGGGGCACATCCAGAAGAGGGAGGCATTTTCAACCCTATTTTGTGCAAGGCATTAAAATTAACAAAGCATCAAGGTACACTATTCATTGGAGGACTGTGTGACTGGTTGAGGTCAACATTTATAACAAGATTTCATCATCAAGGGGAAGGGGAGACCCACCAAAATTGTTGGGAATTAAGGTGTCCCAACCTTGTTATTTTCTAGAATTAATTTATTTAATGTATATTTATTTTATGCCTAATTTGTATTTTCTTTCTCATCATATTTTGTCATCTAGTGTGACATGATATAGTGAGTTATCATCACATTGGTAGATGACATGGAGGGTGACAAGGATGCATTTATTCCTACATTGGAATGTAGGCACCCTACTTTGTGGTAGATATTCTTTGTCATGTGTCGGCATCTTGAAATATGTGTAAGTCAATATTCTATGATGGATTCTTATGACAGGTTATGATGAGTATGAACTGGATTTTATGACAAGATGGATAAGTGTTGAAAAGTATATTGCATGGGGAATATAAGTGCCCAAGTTTGGTTATGAAAAGTTGTAAGAGAATCATTTATTATTAGTCAGTTATGATGGATTTGCTTATAGCTATAAGTGTTATCATATATGACAAATTTTATGATGGTGTAAGAGCATATGTCATACCTATTTCAAGTAAATTTGAGGTGCCCAAGTTTGGAGGGTTGTAAGATGTGTAAGGGAATCTTGTACAAGTGTCATTTGCATGTTAAGAGGTGTTGGAATATGTTTCATGTGGATTTGGATGCCCACCTCTTATATCTTCCTCTAGAAGTTTCCTTCACGTTTGATATTCTCTATAAATAAGGTGCTTGTTGGAGTAGTTTGTATGGTTAATTTATAGGTATTGTTATGCTACTAGAATTACTCTAGAATATCAATAGTGGTGAGCTCCTATAAGAGTTTGGATCTGAAAGTGTATTGTAACCTACATTGTTTATAGATTAATACATTGGGCTATGTTTTGGAGTGTTGGGTTTTTCACTCGAAAGGATTTTCCCCACGTATATCTTGTGTTTTGTGATTTTGTATTTGCATCAGTGATGTTATTTTATCTTCTTTGTATTGTGTATCTCATTACTATAGATGTTAAGCATAAAAATTTCTGCAACTCTCCTCTCTAGATAGGTGTAGGAAGTATGTTCCATGTACCTTTCTTCCTTTCAGTTGGTATCAAAGTCTGATCAAATTTGGTTCTCATTGTTGGCTAGAGGATTTTTTTAACTGATCTTCATTTGAGTGGGATCTTGTGTAGAGGATTTTAAAATATTTGTTACAAGAAAGAGATGGCAAGCACATTTGGGAGGATAGATATGGAAAAGCTTAATGGAGGCAACTTTGAGTTGTGGAAACTCAAGATGGAAGACATGTTGGTTGACAGAGATCTATGGACTGCTATATCTAGAAAGATGGCATTGGGCATAAAACAAGAAGATTGGGATATGATGGATTGGAAGGCTAAGGGTCTTGTGAGACTCTGTTTAGATGACTTCGTGTTATTGAATGTCAATGAAGAGGCTACAACTTTAGATCTGTGGAAGAAACTTGGTCAGATTTATCAAGATAAATCCTCGGTAAATAAGTTATTCCTGAGGAAGAAGTTGTACTCTCTGAGGATGGAAGATGGAAGATCTGTCATAGATCATCTAAATAGTTTTAACATGCTTGTTTCCCAGTTAATCTATATTGGTGTGAAAATGGAGGAGGAGGATTGATGTATGACATTGTTGTGTTCTTTGTCAAATTCATGGCACCACCTTGTTAATTGTGAGTACCACTACCACCTTTAAGATGGATGAAGTGGTTGCATCATTGTTGTCTAAAGAGATGTAGATAAAATCTTTTGAAATAGCTAAGGAGGCTCTTGTGGTTCATGGTTGATCAAAAGACAAAGGCAAGAAGAAGGACAAGAAGCAAGAAAAGGGAAAATATAAATCTTGTGGGAGATCTAAGTCTCATGGAAAGTCTAAGGTTTTTTGTTGGAACTATGGCAAAATTGGTCACATCTGCAAGGAGTGCAAGGAGGAGAAGAAGAAAAAGAAAAAGAAATATGATTCAGATTCTAACAAATCCTCTCAGAATGATGGAGAAGCATTTGTTGCTGCCTTGGCAACACATGCATATGAGAATGTACGGCTGACAAACTCTAGTGCATCTTTTCACATGACCTCACATTGGGGTTAGTTCATGAAGTATGAAGAGTATGATGGTGGGAAGGTGTATCTCGGTTACGACTGTCATCTAAAGATTGTTGGCCATGGAAGAGTCTTTATTCAATTCCTTGATGGACAAGTGAAGGGGATCAATGGTGTTCTGCATATCCCTAGTTTGGCATGGAACCTATTATCTATAAGTAAGTTGAATGATGTGGGTGTGCAGGTTGTTTTCTCGAATGGACGATGCAAGATGACTAGAGGAGTTATGGTGCTAGCTAAGGGTGTTTGGATTGGCACTCTATTCAAGTTTGATGCATGCATTGTTCAATGCAATAGTTCTTCAGTTCAAAGAAGAGAACTTCAAACTCTTCATCCTCACCATTGGAACTAGTAGTGAAGAGGATTGTTGTATCTACTTACAATGTCCATGCTTTTTGGGTACCTAAGGGTGCTCATGGCATGCCCACATTTGCATGTAGACATGAAAACCCAAACCAACATTTTTTTTAAAACATCATTAAATGCATGCTACTATCGTGTATCACACGATAACCTAACATGTGCACTTATATGTGTTGTTCGTGCAACATCAAGACAAGCACGCTGCATGAAGCAGGGAGAGGGGGTTTTGAATTAGGCAAGTGTAGCAAAACACCTTTCGTACACCCTACGTCAATGAAGGTAGACTAATAAGGGTTTAGCATCACATTACATGACCCATGAGGGATTAATTCATTAAATAGTTTCCCTCCTAGGCTCTCTAGATGAAATGGAAATGACTCTGCTTCCATGATGCAAGGCCCAATTATCTAAATTTAAGGTTAAATCCATAGCATACTAATGTTTAACTAACATTAGACCAAATATTACAATAATTAATCTCTACTGCAAAAGTGACAATTAAATTAAACTAGTGCATATAATTCAATATTAAAATTTGCATCATTATTAGAAAATAACAATTTAACACAAATAAATTGAAAATTGAATTCACAACTATAGAGTTACAATATTTAAAAGAGACGATTTTTAAAAAACTCTAATGAGAACCCATATTTAGTTAAATTAATACAACTCCTTCCATATGAAATTTTTTCTAGAGAAATTAATATTCAATACCCAATTAGAATATAATCAAATTTATTGATTAAATAAAATAAAATAAGCTATTTATCCTCAAACTCATAAATTTTAAAAGCTAATGAATTAACACGATAACATTCATTTCACTAAGGTCACCCTAAAACCAAATTCATTAAATTTATTTCACAACAAACCTTAACTATACACGTGGCAAAGTTAGCTAAGTGAGATTAAATAAATCCTAAACCAAAGTAGGACACTAACCCTTTTAGGGAAACCCAACTAATTCTAAGTTCAAGTTATAAAAGCACTCATTTTCACCCTTTCAACTCACACTTCAATTTTCAAGCTTGAGGAGAGAGAAGGGAAGGAAGGAATTCAAGTTGAGAGATGAAGAAAAGTTCACTGAGTTTGTTTGAGATTCCTCACCTACTTGCTTTGTTTTCCCTATAAGTTTATCTTGTTTTCTAACCAATCTATTTTGTTATAATAGTTTACGACACTTATTTCTTTAATTTTATCCCTTTATTTCTCTGCAAATTCATACATATACATTTTTAAACAAATCCTTCTTTTTACAATACTGTAGTACTTTTATTTTATGTTTGCATGTAAATGTAGATTAATGGTGATAATATATATAATGCAGAATATATATATATCCTACATAAATATATATAAAACCATATTAAAAAACACAATGTATATATAAATAACAAAGACTTAATACTCTGTATATTTTTTATTTTATTTTTCATGTATATCAAAAAATCTAGAAACAAATGTATATATATACATATATACACAGAGATATGTGTGTGTATATTTTGATAAGTGCTTCTAGTAGGGGTAGTGCCCTTTCCATTATATTTAGTAGCAATAAGAGTGTGCATAGATACAATACTTAGTCACTTGGCATCCTCAAATGCCACAAAAATCGAAGACCCTCCAAGAGCTCAAATACACGCTCAATCTAGGGTGGCGAGAGCAGATCTCCATACTAGCTAAGATGGAATTTAAATACTTCATTGTTGTTCCTATGGATGTCGTCATGAAACAGACTCAGGGCTTGTGATGTAATTTTGTTCTTCCTGACTACAGCAACATCAAACACACCACCCATTAGGCCAAATTTGGGCCTCTTGTCAAATTTTGAAATGGCCTCATAGGCTTTGTCCCTCATTTCCTTCCCATGAGAGATCTATTAGCTTCCCACTTTTTTCCTTCCCATGATCAAAACAACAGTCATGAGGAATTCCTCATATATCAATCCATCATGAATATAATCTCAAGTGAATAGATGAGTGCCAATGACTTGTTTGGTAGCAGCCACAACACTATCTCGTTTAGTGTTGAAATTTCTCCTGATCTGGTCATCCTCCATTTCTTCTTCCTCCAGATCCTTCACTTCATCCTCTGCTTCCTCCTCCTCATCCTCCTCCATTTCTTTGTTCCAGATACATTCGTAATCAAAAACCATTCTCTAAGCCATTTTCCTTACTGTAATGAGACATAGCTTAGTTGAATTTGTAGGAGGTTTGGGACGTGTGTCCAACCAAGCCCGTGAGGAGAAGAGCGTATAAACCTCTTCAAACCAAATCTCTATGTTCAAATTTGATTGTCCATCATCATCAATCACTACTAGAACTTCACGAGGAGCATCACCAATCCATATCTAGTAGGGTACTCATAGGGGAGGATGGCTTCTTGAGACACATGAAAATAGCATCTCATATGAAATATAAGAGTTTAGTTGGGAGACGAAGATCAACTGCAACATCGGATCCATTAATGGACTTCATTTGATAAATTTTAAGATTTGGCCCTGCCTTGTGATACTCAGATGGGGATATCATTCCATTTTAACATATCCTTTGAGATGATTTTGTCCTCTGGTTGGTCGCATGCAAAGTTTTCCAAGTAATCCATCGTGTGATTCCCCTCCAGTAGGATATGATTGATTCAAGTGTTCATGTCATCCATTAGTCTGCAGATTGATTCTACTATATACTTCAATTTCCATTTTATGACCCTTTTATTTCTGATTAAATTTATGCATACTTGCGAATCACCTTCAATGTCAATACCCACTATGTTCTCTCGCTTGCATAAAGCCAACCCATTGAGAAGGGCTAGGAATTTGGTTTCATTGTTGGTTATGACTGGTAATTTTTTGGAGATTGTCCAAATCAATTCACCTTTGTTATTCCTTATAGCAACTTCGATTCCTGACACACCCAGATTCCCCCTTACAGCGCCATCAAAGTCCATCTTTAGCCTCTTAGGTGGATGGGAACCACTTAACGGTTGCCTGATGAGATTTTGTGTGTGTCACATTATAATTCAATGGAATTTTCAAATCTTTCCACTTTTATGCAACCCCCATCCCAACTGGTAAATGGTTTCGGGTGGATGTTTTTAGCCTTGCCATTACTATCTCCTCAATTCCTCTCCCAATTTTCTTTTACGCCTCCAATGCGTCCACTTCCTTCTCATTAAAGATTCTATTGTTGCATTCCTTCCAGACTTGCCACAGTAACATAGAAGGGCTTGCTATCTAGAGGCCTTCCCAAGTTGAATTACAGATCCTTGGCCAACACTTGAACAACTCTACATTGTCATTTGGGAGTGGACCCTTCCAATTGAGGTTCTTCTTTAACCAATCCCAGCAGGCAACAAAAAACAAACACTTGAGGAACAAATGGTCTATTGTTTCCTCCTTAGCCTTATAGGGGACACATCGAGAAGGGCCAAGGATGCCGATGAGTCTTTCCCCCATTAGGACCCTCTTATGCATGACCATCCATGTAAAAGCCCCAGCCATTAGTAGATTCCATCTACTCTAGTAGAGCTCAACAGACCAATCTGTGTGTTCCTGCATGTTACATCCCTTTTATTGGGTTCAGTTTTACTACTTACTTTTGTTAATTTCATAAACAGTATAGACATGTGAATATGTTTAACTCTATGGAAAATGATGTTATGGTTAGATAGAACTGACTTTATGAAATCTTGGATTTATCACTTGAGAATGATCAATATGATGTTATGAATTAAAAATATATTTTCAATATGAAAATGAAATGATATGATGTAAATATGTCTCGACCAGAATATTGGTACTCTGACCACAAATTGTATGTGAGATTGTTTTGACAGGAATAGATGAAACAGGTTCTCCATGAAACAAGAGAGAGAAGGTATCTTTGGGAAGGGGAGTATAGACCCTGGAACACCAATGGGTAATTGCCACTGAGTACATACATCAGATAGTTAAACCTAGTTGTCTTGAGGAAAGTATGATTTCAGTTAAGTCAAAGTTATCAAAAAGGTCGTCAAGGGTTGTAAGAGTGAGTCACTCCTTCATTATGTCGTTGTGGAAGAACAACATTGTCTGTCCAAACGTCATTATCACGACGAGAATGGTCAATCGACATCTGAGTCATATGATATGTCTTGTTAAGTTACTCAATATAAAACGTCGACAGTAGTTCGTAAAGGGGGAGATAAAAACTTGATCCTGAAATGTCGACCGTGCACCTTATCAAAACGGTTGCGTAATTGCTCCAAACATCGTCGTCGTCATAATGCCTTACGTGCATAGGATGTAAATGTTGTGTTTTGAGACTACGTTGGACGTAGAGTTATTCTTGTTAGGTTGTCATCTTGAAATAGACTTAAACAATGCCTTAAAATCTATGTGATTTGTTAAATGTTATTTCATTGATTGTATTCATAGAGGTAACGTAACTATAATATATATATATGTATGCATATATATTAAATATTGAGATCAAGTAAAGATTATTAAATGCTTTTGATAATCAAACTTTGGTTCGAAAAGACTTTGCAATAGGTTATGATTCCATAACATTATATTGATCTTCTAAGCTTCGAGAAAATGGTAATGCCAAGAGTTAAACTCAAATCATTTTGTGCTATCATCAGTTCGAAAAGATTCAACATAGTTAATATTTTATAGTGTTACTTTAATTATTAAGTTTGTCACCCTATGGTAGCCCGACGGCTTATCTTTTTAGGTACTCGAGGCTTTTGTTGTCTAGGTGTCACTATGGATGCTGAGTGGGCAGCTGAACGAATTCATTGCTTATCGTCAGAAAGAGGATAAGGACATTAGGTAGTTAGGGTTTTTGAATGGTCAATAATTTTCTTTCACCACCTTATTAAGAGCATTCAGAAGTCTTGAATGGGCAACCGAATCAGTTATCTGGAAAAAAAAAAAGTAGACCACAAGCGTGAGAAGCTAGAAAGTTGGAGTAGAGTGATCAGAGGTTGAGGCGTAATATTACCAGGTTCACATCTTTTCTAACTCTTTTATGTGCCATTTGAATATGTAATCGTTGTATTGAAAACTGCGTAGGAAGAAATGGATATCACTTATTAGTATGATGACATTAAGCTGAAAAGAAATCATCATGGTATGTTTCCATCTATTGTCTATAAGCATTTTATGAGCTTTCGAAATAGGTTGAAGCTATCTGCAATATCATATTTCTTTAAAAAGCATGATTGAACTTGATTATCATAGATTTTGTTGACAAAGAAAACTACACTTAGCTTGTAGACTTAGCACCGAGAATGAATAAGTTGAGAGGTTGTATTGTCTTCTTTAGGAGTTGTCTTTAGGGAACATTGCTTATGGGCATAATATTCGAGCCCACTTTATTTGTCTAGCAAAGAATAAAACGTCCAAGTAATGATTGTTTAGAGATCACCATTCTTATCCTTATAAACCTATAGTCGTACCGTCAAAAAATCATCTTCATCATGGTCGCAAACGTAGTATTAGTCTATGTAGAAAGCAGTTTATAGTATACCCTAGTGGTAGTAAGATTTATGTTGACACTCGAAGTAATATAAATATATATAAACACCAATGGTTTGCTTATTAAATTCTACCAGGTTCTATCGAGTAGACCCTATCAAATAATAACACGTGTCCATGCATTCGAACATAGTGGGAACAACAAAATGTAGAATCTTTTATCAGAGTAAGAGAATACTCATTATTTTAGTCACCTGCGTATAACTATATTTTAGATGGGAGTCAAACTGAAAACTCTATTATGCCTAGGATAAAATTTGGTCGAGATTGTCACCTTGTTAACATAACAACTAGATGACTCACCTTACCTTGAGCTTCGAGGTTTTTGACTGAGATATATTTACTTAAACCTAGGAAGTAATCCTAAATGTCTTATATTTTAAATTGTAAACTAAGACTCGATATCAAGTTGATAGATATCTATAAAATGATTAATTAATAGTATGTTGTGAAAAGATGGATAGATCAAGGAGTGAAAAGGGTCCCCTTGAATATTAGTAGTAGACGCATCTGTAAGCTAAAAATAATATCATAACCACAATGGTGGTGAAGACTCTGAGAGTCTAATGTTCTCTAGTAATTGCAAAAAACCAACTATTATGCTTAGAAGCATGTAGAGCCGGTAAGACTAAGGGAATTTACCTTGTTTTGTCGACTGTAGGATTTCAGCAGTGCTCAAGTCGAGTAGGGGTGAGTGAACACAATGACTGCGTTGTTCATTAATTACACCAAAAACCTTTGGCCAAGGTAATGCACTTGCCTCTAGTGCATTGTCAGTTCACCATGACTGGATGGCATAACTTGTGGATGGTCACGCTTGACTATCGTAACTTGTTATCACGCACCCCCTAGATACCCTCTAAAGGGTATCTAAGGGGTGCGTGATAACAAGTTACGATAGTCACAACACCAGTACTCAAATGGCAAACACCGTTGGTCATCCTAAGTCTATCCTTTTCAAGTAGGGTAGGGCCACTTCTGGTTAGGAAGGTGTACGGGGGACCGACGGTCTGTGGTTGTAGGTAAAGCTCCCCGAAGATACCTTCTCTTCCATTATCTAGAGGCTTGCCGAGACTTGATTTGTGAAGCTCGACAATCGAGATGGAGGGACATTGGTAAGATTTTATTTTGTAATTCTCATAATGAAAATATTTATCATATTGTTGAAATGTTGAAGTTGGATAGACCCATTGTGTATCATATTATCTACATGAATCTTATTTAGGCAATGAATGTACTTTTATGTTTAAAAAAAAATCTACCTTTTCAATTTTTTACCTTATGGTCAAACCTGGATTTTATGATGGAATTAAGTGTGGATGTTACAAATGGTATTAGAGCGAACCAGGTTCGACACTAGGGCTTATGAGTCCACTAAGCTAACTAAGAATCAACATTATGCAGGTAGCTAATGTTTTGATTTATTGTGTCAGGATGGTACGTCTCAAGAAAACTGCAAGAAAGTCCTTCGCGGGTAAGGAACGTTACCTGCAAGCTAAGCAGAAACGTCTAGCAATGATTAACTCTAGTGCATTGTCAGTTCACCGTGACTGGATGGCGTAACTTGTGGATGGTCACGCTTGACTAGAGGGTATCTAGGGGGTGCGTGATAACATGTTACAAAAGTCACAACACTAGTACTCAGATGGCAAACACCATTGGTCGTCCTAAGTCTATCCTTTTCCAGCAGGGTAGGACCACTTCCGGTTAGGAAGGTGTGCAGGAGACTAAGGGTCTGTGGTTGGAGGTAAAGCTCCCCGAAGATACCTTCTCTTCCATTATCCAGAGGCTTGTCGAGACTTGATTTGTGAAGGTCGACAATCGAGATGCAGCGACATTGGTAAGATTTTATTTTGTAATTCTCATAATGAAAATATTTATCATATTGTTGAAATGTTGAAGTTGGATAAACCCATTTTGTATCATATTATCTACATGAATCTTATTTAGGCAATGAATGCACTTCTATGTTTTAAAAAAATTTATCTACCTTTTTACCTTTTCAAATTTTTACCTTATGGTCAGACTTGGATTTTATGATGGAATTAAGTGTGGATGTTACACTCCATAGCATTTGCAACTTGTATCCCATTTTGACTATGTAATCCCTAGACTTAGACGCAGTCCATATGATCTCATCCTCCTTGTGATTTATAAGTATCTTTCTTTTTTAGAGTTCATTTACCAAAATTCAATGGGTATTAGGGGGGATCGAGAGGGCTCTAATTTTGTTCCAATCCTAGTCCTTTTTTCTTGGGGAGAGAAGTAGTCCCTTACATATTCACCTTCTATCTTCGAAATCATTCTTCAGATAGGGGCTAGGCTGGGGAAATCAACCAAAGGAGGAAACTTGTTCCATGAATCCATCCAAAACTTGACGCTACCTCCATTGTTGACCACCCAAGTAAGATGCTCGGTGATGAGGCCTCTACAATTCTAAATAAAGTTCTAGACATGAGATCTCTAAGGTGGATTTGGATTGGTTAGTATTTGAGACAGATCTTCCTCGTCCATGTTTTTCCTTCTTAGAAATCAACACCATTTAGCCTCTGGGTCCTTAAACATCCTCCAAATATGTTTGGCACATAATTCCTTATTCTATTTTCTACTGTTTTGAAACTGATTCCACAATTATGTTTCTCTTTGCAAGTAGTTTGCCATCTGACAAGAGGGATGCATTTGTCCTCATTTGCCCCTTCCCATAATTTTTTTTAAAGTATGCTTTCAAATATGATACTTTCCATCTTAGTAACTTGGTTGCTGGCCATTTGGTATATTGGGATCACAAAAATGACATCCTTGATCATTTGGATCTTGCTTGGTAGAGTAAGTCGGCGGTCTTTCCACGAAGCCACTTTTAGTCTTCATTTGTTGATCATTTCTTCCCATAGATTTGTCTTGATTACTCCTTTGAACAGAGGCACACCAATATATTTGCTAGGTAACTCTACTTTGTTGAAGCTTAGGAGGGAAAGGATACTCCTTTGCAGTCCTCTTGTAGTGTTGAAAAAGAATATGTTAGATTTCTCTTTGTTGATTTCTTGTCCAGATATAGCCACATATCTATCCAGTAAGTGCTTGATGGTGTTGGCTTCATTCATGTAGGAAGTATTGTATAAGATTGTATCATCTACAAATTGTTGATGGGGGATTGCAAGAAAATTGTTAGCAATCTAAGAACCTTGAGTTGCAAGAGATTTAATTCCTCTACCAAGAGCTTCTGCCATAATGATGAACAAGAAGGGAGATATAGGGTCACCTTGGTGAAGTCCATGGGTGGGGTCAAAGAAGCCACATGGGCTAGCATTTATCAAAATTGAGTACTGAACACCTAAGATGCATTCAAAATTCTACTATAGCTAATCTAAGTGAAATCCAAAGTGTTTCATGATGCACAACAAGAATCTCCAATTAACCGTCATACACCTTATAACATCAAGTTTCAGGATCATACTGCTTTGGTTGGATGAGGAGATTGAATGCAGAGGTTTGTGAGAAATGATATTGTTGTCAATGATGTTCCTTCTAGGAGTGAAGCCACTTTGTTCATCTGAAATAATGTTTGGGAGGATCAGTTTTAGCCGGTTTGCGATTGCCTTTGATACTATCTTATAAATCGTGTTGCAGAGCACAATTGGCTTGAAATCGCCAAAGGAGGATGGATCGGGCTTCTTAGGGGCTTCTTAGGGATAAGTGCAATGAAGGTATTGTTGATGTATTTTATCATTTTCTTCAATTTACTCAAATCTTCAGCAACCACTTATATATCTTCTTCAAGGATATCCCAAAATTCCTGATAGAAGCATGCAGGAAATTTGTTCGGGGCTGGCGCCTTATCCGGGTGCATCTAGAAAACCACTTACTTTATTTTAGCCTTGGAGAAGGATGAAAGTAGCATTTGATTGTCCTCCTCAAAGACTATTAGAAAATAATGTTATTAGGGTTCATACCCTTATAACATTTATATATTGTTCTAAAATAAGGTTATAAAGCTTTATGTTATAAAGCATATACGATTTAATAATTAATAATCTAATAACTATTGGATTATTAATTATTTACAAATGGTTGCTTTGGATGGGTGTGACTAATACGTCTTTAGGTATTTTGACACCCCTTCTCCTTTATTTGAGGTTCTCTTTCATTTGAGAGGTATGTGAATTTGGAGTTTTATAGTGAATTATATCACTATGTACATAAGGTATTATTGGCCATGTGAAAGTATGCAGAGGAGTATATCCCTAGGTTTAGTCTATTATTTAATAGACTATTTTCTGTAAGTGTTTTAATAAAATGATGCTTTATGGAGTTTTTTACTCGAAAGGGTTTTCCCCATGTATATCTTGTGTAATGTGTTATATCTATCCTGTATAATTTTCATCTATGTTTATATTATATTTTGTTTATCCTAAGACCTTAATTTCTAACATGGTATTAGAGCAGGTTAGGCTGTACTAATTATTTTTATGAGTTATACTAGAAGACATGTAGAACTTGATGGGAAAACTCTTTATGCTCAATCAACACATGTGCAAGGTGATTTGTGCAATACATTTGTTGTGTCATTTCTATTGTTTTAAAATCAATTGAACATCAAGAGTTAAGTTAGGAAATTCTAATCATTTTCATTATAGGTAATATCTGTTGGGATAGGTGTTGTACACCTTGCATAATATTGTACTATTTTATTCAGTTACCACTTGTATAAGTTGTATTGTAACATTGGGTTAGTTATTTTATGTGTGTGGGACACATAGAGTAATTAACTATTATTTGTATTATTTGATTAATTGGGAAAAGTTAGTACCAATAGTTAAATGTGAGGTCAAGTGGTTTTATAAGTTAATGGTTTTGTGTTACCATGGTTTTTGGGGCACATGGTTTTATCCAATACCACAAGTTGTATTTGTGTGAGCTTGGTCTATAAAAGCAAGCACATGGTTAGTGGTTTGGGGTAATGTTGGTTGTTTCATTGTAGGTGGATTGGAGGTTTGTGAGAGGTTGTCATTGCATTGAGCTCTCTCCTGTAAGTGCATATTGTGAAGCATGGTAGGTGATGTGTGGATTCATGTTTGTACACATGGAGGATGCATTGGAGGTGCTTGATGGTTCAGGGGTATTCATGGAGGCTCATGGATTGTATTGTAATTTCATATTGCTGAATAATACATTTGAGCGTGGATGCTTTTGGAGGCTGGGTTTTTCCCTACAAAGGGTTTTCCCAGGGTATATCTTGTGTTCCTTGTTGCTTGTTTATTGATCTTTTGCATTATGGTTTGTTTCAGCATCTTGTTTCTCCTATTGGGTTATGTGGAATTGGTTTAATTAGACCTACAAATTCCTAACAATATCTGAGAGAATTTTCATACTAATATTTTTCCCTAACATATTCATATAGCATATGATTGTGATTTCCATCTATTTGATTGTTAAGCGATGTATAATGTTTATTTTATATGTTGTAATTAATTCAAAATTATTTCATTATCCTCAAAATTACAATATTTTTGTAATCAAATCACAAAATATCTTGAAAGTACCTATCCTATAACAAGATTGGACTTCTTTTAACATGAAGAAAATAGTCATAAGTCATGACCCTTGTTGACCTCCTCCCATGTGAAATGAGTGTGTTACCACATAATTTCAAATGGTTGTCAATATATTAAAATCTTCATAATACATTCTTATCTTCATTCATTTTTTTTCTTTTAAAATAAAGAATTATTATTTTTAAACATATTTACAACAATAATATAGAAAATCCCTTGGAGAGGAGAATTAAAAGACCATTTATAATATGATCAAATCCATGTCAAAAAAACCTATGCTCCATATTTCTAGTGCCTCTATATCCAACTTCATTGAAACACTAAATTGTTAAAGTCATTGTCGAAACAATTTTATTATAATATCATTTTATTTTTTAAATTTCATAATCTTTATCTAAAATTGACAATTGATCTTCTATGGAGAGATGGAATTACATTAGTTGCTCCCTTAATGAAAATCAAATCCCTAAGTAAAGTCATGTATGGAAAATCGTAATTTTTAATGGAGAGAGTCATCATTTATAAAAATAAACATAGGTGATCATTAGAAACATTAACATGAGAGATTCACATCTTTCTATTATAAATTTGCATCCATCTACAATATAATTCACATCCTTCTATAATATAATATGCATCCTTAAGTGCCATATAAAGGAGTCACTATGTTTTTTATAAACGAGTTGCTATCTTTTTTAAGGAGAAAAAGCTTCTTCCTAAATGAATTGCATCCCTTCTTAAAAGAGAATCATATATTTTTAAGAAGGAAAATGTTATAGTTTATAGCTTTACTTTTTTAAAAGGAGACGTATATCATTAATAAAAAAGTCTTTCTTATATTGTTTTTAAGAGATCCTTTTTTCCATCTAATAAAGGGTTAATTTGATAGGCAGCTTCTTAATGCGGCATCTCCCGAGAGAGAGAAGCGTGCAGAGGGGATGGATAATAGGCTGGTCATCATCATTTTGAAAGGTGGTGTGTGGCAGTGTAGGGGAATTATTTCCTATTATGATGGTTTGCAGTTTCTGGTTGTGGTGTTATTATTTCATTTTCTTGCTCTGGTTTCTGGGTTGCCTCATGGCTTCAGCATGAGTGGGAGGTGGTATGGATGACGAGAGCGGAGGTATTGGTGTGCAAAGCATTTACAAGGGTAAGAAGGCGGTGATGGAGCTGCCTCAGAGGAAAACTAGGAGGAAGATTAGTAGCGAGTGATGAGACCATGATTTGTCTTGTTTTTATTTCTTTAATTACCTATTTCCCAAAGACATTTCTAGACTCATATATCTATTAATTATGTCTATGGCTATCCTTAAAGACACTTAAGCATGGAGATGGTATATAATATGTTGTTAATTAATGATGTGTGGATGATTGATTGTTCATGTAATATGTTAGTATTTTATGTTGATTTTAGTGATAGTGATGCATAAATACTATGTGGTGTACTAACTCCTCGTGCAGCAAAAGCGTGGCTTCATATCATGAAGAAAATTGGATGACCCACAACTGAAGGAGATGCTAATATCCACAAAAGATGATACAGGTACCTCCGGCCAAAGGAAGAAGATCTCGAATTGATTGGGATGAGTCACCCATGACTCCATAACGGTTATCCTTCAACGAATGATGCAATCCTAAATGATGAAGGAATCTAGAACGTGTTCTCTATTTTGTTTCTAAGTCATTGATTATTCTTCATGGATAATGAAGAAATGGCATTGCATTAGGACTGTATTATCTCTACCACCTTCATGTTAGTTAGTTTCCTATTTCTAGTTGCTCTGTAATAAAGTCCTTTTCCTATGATGTGGGATAATGGACAATAGTGGCATTTATTTTTCAGTAGCTTTATTTATATAAACAATGCTAATCTCAGTTAGCTATATTAGATGAGATTAGATTTTGTTTCATACAGATTGGACAGAGATATAGTATCAGATTTTGTTGTATCGTTGTTACTTTTGCATTCAATAAAGGAATATGTGTTTTGAGTTCTGTTAATGATTGCAAAGATTCAATAGAGATTTATCTAAATCTTATGGGATCATAGTCACTCAAGCTGGCCACTTGAGGTACTATGTTTCTCCACCTTGTTCATATGTTCAATTTATAAATTGTATGTTTATGTAAATGTTTGATTGATATATGTTGTTATGAGTAATGTGAAATAGTTTAACTTTGGTAATTTATGTTATTAAGTCCATTGAGTCAAGGTGATCACCAAATGAACCAATTGTTAGTTGCTCTCTTACATAGAAGTTACAAAGAATTATTTGATTAATGTTGTGTTATATTAGCTTAGTTATTTTCCATTATTCATGTTTACTTAGAGTATTGTGTTTACTTCATTTAGTTTCCTTACACAACCTCTAGAATAAAACTTAGGAATCCTCAACTGTACACACAATATAGGCATCATCCAAGAAGAATACAATTCCCTAGTTTGACAATGTAAATGTAGCATGTTATATAACCAGTAGGTTGCTTGATATAGGATCTGTCGGTCCGTTGAGTAGAGTGTATGCCCTTTCTGCATCAATGTATTGGTTAATAATGGAGTTTGACATTTTTTGCACCATCGCCGGGGATGGTGCTAAGGTTTAGAGTTTCTGAGTTCTTGTTGATTTATGCTTGTATTTGCTTTACTAGGAAATAGTACTTTTCAACATTTAGGATCACTTAGATATTCAATCTATATCTAAAATATTCACTAACATGGTGTAGGAATAGAACCATTAGCTCATACTGGAGACATAAAAAATTATCCCCTAATTATTCATCCTTTAATTAATCCTCTTTACACATAAAATTCAATTAATTTAAATTAATTAATTAAACTTGCCTTTCAATTATCTCTTCCCGTAAATAATAAAATAAATTTAACAAATTTATTTATTATTTACTTCACCAACAAACCTAAACCTAAATTTAAACTACTCGTTAATAATAAATTAAATTTAACTACTTTAATTTATTATTAACTTAAAGCTAAAAACCTAACCCAAAACCCGTTAATATACCTACCTTTTTCCCTTTGAGTATATATCACAGAGGTTATCCTATCATCAAAAAGTTGCGCTATAAAGAAGGTCAACTTGGGCAACAACAACAGGGAATATTAGAACCTTTAGATTTCATCGTCGACCTAGGCATGCTGGCCAGGGTTTGGATCCACCAAGCATGAGTCACTTGATGTTGAGTTTATCTTAGACAAAGTGGTGCAAGCTTTTCCCACGGTCGAGTCATTTAATCTTGATAACTTCATAGAGCCTTTTGAAGCGGTCACCGATGTCTTTGAGGATAACACCATCTACACCATCACTTATTCCTTTGATCAACCATATTCCTTATCCACCCCATCCACTTCATCTCATTCATTATCCCTTGTATATCCAGATCTCATTGATTGGGACTAACAAGGACCTCCTGTCCTTGATGTCTTTGAAAATGATGAGTCTATTGGTGAATTTATGGGACTTCGTACTCACCTACCTATTGGAGATGACAAGATCAGCTACACTATTGAATTACACGCTGATACCTACTTTGGGGAATCCGTTAAATTCCTTAGTCAGAATAATAAAAATATAAATATAAAAATAATGTCCCCTAGTGAAAACCACTTCGTGGCACTTTCAGACGATGAAAAAGTAAAATAAAAGACATACTTGATGGTGAAAACCTCTCTGAGGCACCAGAGGATAAGGAATTTAACCTCCCCAAAGTGGGGGCACACCAGAAAAAGTCCATTGTACTCATAGAACAGACACAAGAAATGAATCTTGGAACTGCAGAAGAACCCAAGATCACATATACAACAAAGTCGCTATCGGAATCTGAAACTCGAGATTTTAATTCCTTCTTTAGATAACAAGAAATCAATTTTGCTTTGTCTTATGCACATATGACAAGATTAGATCAATCACAAATTGTACATCATTTGACAGTCCATCCAGGAACAAAATCGGTCAACCAAAAATTGAGAAAGATGCATCCCAAAATTGCCTTAATGGTCAAAGCAGAGTTAGAAAAGCTCTTATCAGTTGGTTTCATCAAACTGATAGATTATCCTGAGTGGATCTCAAACATTATACTTGTAGCCAAGAAAAATGGAACCATCAGAGTTTGTAATGATTTCAGAAATATCAACAAAGTTTGTCCAAAAGATGATTTTCTGTTACTGAACATTGATATCATAGTAGATCTGACAGCAGGACATGAGATGCTATCATTGATGGATGGATTTTCTAGGTATAACTAGATTAGGATAGCTGAAGAAGATCAACATAAAACCTCTTTCATTTGTGTCTGGGGAACATATTGTTGGCTTGTCATGCCCTTTGGTCTAAAAAACGTTGGATCCACATATCAAAGAGCAATGACCATTATTTTTCACGATATGCTTCACAAACATATGGAAGATTATGTAGATGACATACTAGCTAAATCAAAAACTAGAGAGGGTCACCTATACATTTTGGAGAGAAAAAATTATCATTTAGAAAAGTACAATGTCAGGCTGAATCCTAAGAAGTGTGTATTTGTAGTAACATCTGGAAAACTCTTGGGTTATATCGTGTCTAGAAGAGGAATTGAAGTTGATCCAACAAAAGTCAAAGCTATAATAGAAATGCCTCCTCCTCAAAATCTAAGACAACTCAAAGCTTCGCAAGGAAAATTACAATCCATAAGGAGATTTATCGCTCAACTTGTAGACAAGTGTCAACCATTCACTCACTTGTTGAAGAAAAATGCATAATTTATCTGGGATCAAAACTGCCAAGAAGCATTTGACAGACTTGAAGAGTACTTGGGATCTCCTCCTGTGTTGGCACCACCTATTCACGAAAAACCTCTTATTTTATACATCTCAACAACATCAATAGCATTAGGGGCTCTTTTAGCACAAAATGATGATAATGGTAAAGAACGAGCAATCTATTATATCAGTAGAACCTTGGTGGGCTATGAGCTAAATTATTCACCCATTGAAAAGTCATGTCTCGCAGTCATCTTTGCATCACAAAAGCTTAGGAATTACATGTTGAGTCATCAAACTAAGCTTATATCAAAGATTGACCCTCTCAAATACCTATTATCAAAAGTAGCTTTAACTGGTCGTATGGCAAATTGGGTGATGCTGCTTAGTGAATTTGACATTGAGTACATTGACAGAAAAGCTATAAAAGGACAAATAATAGCAGATCAACTGGCAAAAGCACCTGTAGGATTAGATCACCACATGGTAACAGAATTTCCTAATGAATCAATAGACATAGAAACTCTTCCATCTTGGCAATTGTACTTCGACGGTTCTCATACTCAATGTGGCTCAGGAGCCAGAATACTCTTTGTTACCCCTCAAGGCAATTATATACCAAAATCTTTTCACATTCAGTTTCCATGTACAAACAACATCACCGAATATGAAGCACTAATCAAAGGATTGAAATTGGTTATAACCTGGAATATCAAAGAATTACAAGTTCGTGGAGATTCTCAACTAGTGATCAAACAAGTAAATAATGAATATTAGACAAAAGAAGAAAAGTTAATGCCGTACAAGAAACTAGTTGATACATTCAAAACATATTTCAACAAGATCACATTTGAACAGATCTCAAGGCTTCATAATAAAGTTGTTGATGCTATGGCCACAATCGGTTCAATGATAGAGATGCATGTAAATGATCCCAAAATTAAATTCCTGATAGAATAGTTGTTTATACCAGCTTTCGATATCCTAGAATCAGAGTTGGTGTATGATATTGTTGGTCTTAACTCCACTTGGTTCAATGAGATCTACCATTAACTTCAAAGCCAAATCATCCCACCAAATATTTCAAAATCCCAACGTCGCTCCTTCATTCACCAATCTTCCCAATATGTCCTCCTCGGCAACACACTTTATCGAAGGTCACTCGATGGTGTCCTGCTTAAATGTATTAACCTAGAAGAAGCCCAAACTGTCTTGCATGAGATACACGAAGGCATATGTGGTGCTCATTCTAGTGGTCCTTCCTTAGTCAAGAAATTGCTTCGCACAAGATATTACTGGCCTACTATGGAATAGGATGCACATGATTTTGTCAAGAAATGTGTACCTTGTTAGCAGCATAGCGACTTAATCCATGCACCAACACAAGAATTACAAACCATCACCACTCCATAGCCATTCTCACAATGGGGGCTTGATCTTGTTGGAAAAATACATCCCTCCTCCTTAGATGGCCATAAATTTATTATCACTGCTACCGAATACTTCACCAAATGGGTTGAAGCAATTCCTCTTACTTACATAACGGTAAAGCAAATATCTAAGTTCATCTTCCATTATATCATTTGTCGCTATGGTATTCCTCAAGCCATAGTCACAGATAATGGTCGCCCTTTTAAGAATCAAGATGTCAAAGAGCTTTGCAACAAATTCAAGATCCAACATTTCTTTTCTACTCCTTATTATCCGCAAAGCAATGGCCAAGTTGAAGTAACTAAGAAGACTCTCTTAAAAATCTTGAAGAAAATGGTGAACGAGGCTAACCGCGATTGGCACTTGTAACTTAATCCTACTTTCTAGGCTTATCGAACTAGTATTCGCACTCCTACGGGTGCCACGCCTTATTCTTTGGTGTATGGTTCAGAAGCTATTTTACCTATTGAGATTGAGCTCCCATCCTTGCGAATATCCTTACAACATTTGATTTCAGATGAAGAATCTCGTGTGTCAAGATTATAAGAGCTTGAACTGTTGGACGAGAAGCGACTTACAACTCTTAATCATCTAAAAGCTTATCAGAATCACCTTCGCTGAGGTTACAACAAGAAAATGAAGCCTTGTAGATTTGAGCTTGGAGATCTGGTTCTAATAGAAAATCAAAGAAATCTTACTGATCATGCAAAGAAAGGGAAGTTTGAACCTAACTGGTTAGGACCTTTTATCGTAACCAAGATCTATGGATCAGGAGCTTACCAACTTTCCACTCCAGAAGGTCAACCTTTGGAAGAGCCTATCAACATAGCCCATCTCAAACGGTTCTATACTTGACTTGGAGTATCCTAGTTCAAAAAAATAAAAATAAAAATCATCCAATGGTGAAAACCTGGTAAACATGCGCCTTGGATAAGTACCATGGTGAAAACTTGTTCGCAGGTGCCATGTGTAGAAAATTCAAGTTGTCCCCACCATCCTTTAGGTATCTTTTTCACATCATCCATCTCACATCCATAATAAATTATATTCTCTGTTCATCCCTCGTCCATATCTTGCAATACGAATCTATTCCGTATCATCTGGTCCTTGTCTTGCCTTCTATTCGGAGTTCTATTATCATCAGCTTTTTCCATTAGTCTTTTCCCATCCCTTCACCTGATCCCATCCTAGTATTCTTTTGTCCACCTGTGTAGGTCTATGTGTCTTGGTACCTTTGGGTTCCTTATAATAAACTCTTGAGTTCATCTACATTTTTAGTCTCATGCAATCCCATAATAAAATTTTCACCACCAGTTTATTGTTGTCTCCCTCCATCAAAATCATAAAACACAAAAATCAAAGAAAACAAACACAAACCAATTTTTGACACTCGCACAATCCAAGTCATATCTCAAAAACACTTTGAAACTCTTAGGTAAAAATGTGAAACTCGACACCTAGAGATTTGATCTTGTCCATAATAATCAAGTTGTGGATCCCTCATGCCAAACCATCCTTTACCTATCTTATCCCATCCTTGCCTTATCCAAGGATATATCGCCCCCACAACAGGCACTTATCCTTTTATTATGTTAATCTTTGGCACAAGATCTCACTAGCTTCATCACTTATGTCATGATTAAGTCTTTTGGTTCATGATTTGCTTTTTTTGACTAGGGACAACATTGTGTATACATGCTTTTACTTGTTTTGCTTGTATGTGTTGACTCATTGTTGTCTTGTGTCTATTATCGGTCCTTGCAACATACCTGCCACAACATCATCATGATCTTTCATATCATGGTGCCATTAGGCATATACTTTCTCGCGACTTTACTCATTTCTGCATTTGACACATCGTCACCCTGGTTCTTATACCTTGGTGCATAATGTCAGATGTTATATCAAACATCAGGTTGCTCAAAGTTTAATTCGCATAACTCTACCTCCTTCTCTTTGTTTCCCTTTTCAAAAGCCTATCCATCTCCATCCCTGCATATCCTCTTGAGGGGGCATCATCTACCAATCCTTCATTTTTATGAGCCCCATCCAATCCAATCCATTTTATCCATTCAAACCTATGTTTTAATATTCTTTGAAACGATATTGCTTTGCAACATCGTCTCAAAGAGGGGCAAAATGTAGACATAAAAAATTATCCCCTAATTAGTCATCCCTTAATTAATCCTCTTTACACATAAATTTCAATTAATTAATTAAATTTGCCTTTTAATTATCTCTTCCTGTAAATAATAAAATAAATTTAACAAATTTATTTATTATTTACTTCACCAACAAACCTAAACCTAAATTTAAACTGCTCATTAATAATAAATTAAAATTAACTACTTTAATTTATTATTAACTTAAACCTAAAAACCTAGCCCAAAACCCGTTAATATACCTACCTTTTTCCCGTGCAACTACCTAAACCAATTTTACCAAACTTTATAAAACCTACCCCTCATTTTTAATTAGTCCTTCCTGGAGAAATTACCTTTAGAGTTATGCAAATCATTCGAGCAACCACAATCAAATATTTGGTAACATTTATCATTATTTGTTTTCAATAGTTTATCATCATCTCTCTGTTGCACTAAATATAGATTTTAGGGTTTGGTGTTATTTTCAAATCTTGTCAAGGAAATTTATATTTTGTTGCATACACATACATTATTGTATGCAGCGACCAAAAGACCATAGAGGGAGGTTTCTTCCAACTAGTTCAACAGAACAAGTAGAACACTTTAAATCATCCCTTGGTCTGGAGAACATTGAGGATTTTGAAGATATTGCAGATTGGAACCAAGACATCATAGCAGATGAAGAAGTAGAGAACCCAGCTAAACTAGTTACCTTTGCCTTTCCTATTACAAACTAGGAGAGAGCTGACACCTTGAAAAATATCCCTTCTTCAGCTCTACCAAACTTTCATGGGCTAATCACTGAAGACCCTAATACATTTCTCTTTGAGTTTGATGTACTCTGTAGGAGTTATGATTACACTACAGATGCATAAAGGCTCAAGCTCTTCCTAGCCACCCCCAAGGATGCTGCATTAAGATGGTTTATGGGTTTGGGTGAGAATTATGTAACTACTTGGGCCACCATGAAGGAGAAGTTTTTGCAGAAATATCAGGACTATTGTCATGGCAAAGACATGAAAGGGGATGATATCTTCAGGATGTCCAAAAAGAAGATGAGCCCCTAGAAGATTATGTAGAGAGATTTTAGTTTTGCCTCAAGAAATCAAGGTAGAATAGGCTTTCTCCAGAGTCACTTAAGCTAGTCTTCCTAAAAGGTGTGAGCTAAGAATGTATGGATGCACTCAATCTAATTGGAGCAGGAGATATCTCTCAACTGGGATTTGATGAAATTTGTCAAATTTGTAGAAACTATTCATGCTCTACTCTAAAGAAAAATAGAGGTTTTAGAACCTTGACAATCATCCACTGGAGTCTCTAGAGTAGAGCTCAGCAATCTCTTGTCCAATATGAAAGAGGATATCATAAGCCATCTGGCAACACAACTGGACACTTTGCACATAAAGAAGAAACAAGAGGCATCAAAGGTAGCTTTGAGTGAATATTGTCCACATTGTCGATAGAAGAAGGCCAATTGCTAATGCAAGGGACTTGTTAGTATTTTTGAGAGTAAGAATGAGAAAGCAGATTTCAGAGCCATTGAAGATGAAGAAGGTCAAGTGTTCTACATTGCACAATGAAGGCCATGGAAACAAAGACAAGGTATGCCTCAGGACCCCTTGACCAACTCCATGTCATTTGCACCACCTGTCTCAAATCCTCATAGTTGGAACAATGCACCTTGGTATAACTGGCCACAACAGTAATAGTCAACCATGCCACCTAGTTGGACCAGTAGTAGGGGGTATGGCCACAGTAGCCATCCCAATCCTCAAATTATAATTCACAATGGTAGGCCAATCAAAACCCATGGCCAAAACAGTGGCGGGTGAACCAACCTTGGCAAAATCTAAATGTGAACTACTTGTAGCCACAACAAACCCTGCCTCAACAACTTGCCCTTATGCCAAATACAACCTCACCTACTCCTACCTAGCCTAGAGCTACTCAATTGTTGGCATAACTTGCACCTAACCCTAACAACAAGCCTGTTCAACATACCTATACTACTGAGGCCATCCAATACCCAACCTATATGGTTAAAGTTAGTGATATGCACTTGCACTTAGGAAAGATGCTTGTTGGACCATCATCACCGCTCCTCACAGAACTTCCTGATGAGGAACCACCCTTTGTCACTAACGACCATCTAAATAACCAATAAAAGCCTTCCGAGCAAATCTCTCTACAAGAAGAAACCATTACCAAAAACCCTCCATTTCTAGACAAATTAAAAATGCACCCTCCACAAACTCCATCTGAACCTAATTTTGATTTCATGGGGCAGCTAAAAGATGTTTGTGTTAAAATTCCCCTCATCCAAGGCATCGAGGATGTGCCCATATATACCAAATCCATAATGGATTTATGCCTTAAGAAACTATGAAGGAAGAGAAAAGATCCTCAAACAGTCCATGTTATAGGACAACTTGTTGATACCATGTTAGGTAACTTGGTTGTTCCAAAATATGCAGATCCTGGAAGCCCTACGGTTGATGTAAACATCAATGGTATCCTTATCAAAAACACCTTGATTGACCTAGGTGCAACCATCAATGTAATGACAAAAGAAACAATGAGTAACCTTCAACTAGATAACACCAGACCTATTCCCATAATACTCTAGTTGGTAGATAGGTCCATAGTCAAGCTAGAAGGGGTTATTGAAGATCTTGTTATCACATTAGATTCATGGGAATACCCTGTAGACTTTATGGTCTTGCAGTCCAAGGCTAGCCTAGGAGGATATCCACTCATCCTAGGGAGACCTTGGCTGGCAACAACAGATGCCTTGATAGGATGTCGGTCATGAAATATGATAATTTCCAATGGGAATGTAACAAACAAGTTGGTCCTTTATCCACCTGCTCAACCTTTTGTTGATATGGAGCAATCCATTTGGCCAGACCTAGGGGATCCTAACCAATATT
The DNA here is from genome assembly GCA_027924645.1 of Cunninghamia lanceolata. Lineage (NCBI taxonomy): Eukaryota > Viridiplantae > Streptophyta > Pinopsida > Cupressales > Cupressaceae > Cunninghamia > Cunninghamia lanceolata. Next base: position 1,566,907 of record BSBN01000777.1, read on the forward strand.
CTCTTCAGACATTAATGACAATTGAAATAGGCTCACTATTGTCTATTTAGGATGAAGATGAAGTGCTTTCCAATGTCATACAAAACAATTATGGAACATATATACAACAAGACCCATGTCTAATATGTATGGCCTACCCCCTTCACAATATTCTACCTACATTCAATACTTCAGCCGATACTTCCTCCAGCATAATGTTTCATCAATTGTTGCATCATAGTTGTAGTCTCAACTTATCAGGGCTGGATATTGCCTCTATGATGCCTATGGCAACACCAAATGACATTACACCAAGCAAAAAAATTAACATCAACAGTGAATTGACATTTATTTAGAAGACTGAACTGATTAAAATGTTGCAAAGTCATAAGACAACATTTGCATTAGACTATCATGATATGAAGGGAATTGACCCTAACCTTTTCATGCATAGGATATACATTAACGAAGGATGCAGACCAGTTAGGCAGCCTCAAAGAAGAATGAACCCTGCAGTAAGAGACATGGTGAAGAATGAATTGCAGAAATTACTAGATGCATGATTCATAGACCCAATATCAGATAGCCAATGGGTGTCTCCACCGGTAATGGTGCCAAAGAAAGGAGGTACATGGAGAGTTTATGTAGACTACAGAGAATTAAAGATTGTCACAAGGAAAGATCATTTTCCTCTTCCTTTCATTGACCAGGTCCTAAACTCCTTGGCTGGTAAAAAGTATTTTTATTTTCTTGATGGATTCAGTGGATATAACCAGATCAAGATAGCCCCAAAAGACCAAGATAAGACCACATTCACATGCCCATGAGGGACATATGCCTATTATGTCCTTCCATTTGGACTCTACAATGCACCTGCCACATTTCAGAGAGTTGTTTTAAGCATCTTTGTTGACCTTGCTTATGACTCTATGGAAGTTTATATGGATGATTTTACCACTCATGGAGAGTCTTATGAGGAGGCCTTGAAGAACCTTAAAAAAGTATTGTAGAGATGTCAGGATCATAATCTATCCCTTAGTCATGAAAAATGTTTCATGATTATGCAGGAAGGAGTAGTCCTTGGTCACTTTGTGTCCAAAGTAGGAATTCAAGTGGATCCACACAAAATTGAAATCATTTCAACCTTGCATGTTCCTTAAAAATAGAAAGATGTCAGAAGTTTTCTAGGTCATGCAGGGTATTATAGAAGATTTATAAAGGATTTTAGTAAGATTGATGCTCCTTTGTTTGTCTTACTCTCTAAAGATGCATAATTTAATTGGACAACTAACTGTCATATGTCCTTTAACCATCTCAAAGAGTCATTAACAAAGGCACCTATACGCAGAGGACCTAATTGGGCAATACCTTTCCATATACATATAGATGCTTCTGATTTTGTAGTAGGAGATGTGTTAGGATAGAAAGAGGGGAATATAGAATATGCAATTTATTACATCAGAAATAATCTTTAAGGTGTTGAACTTAACTATACTGTTACTGAGAAAGAAATGTTAGCTGTTGTTTATGCAATTAATAAGTTCATGCATTATATCACTGGGTATCCTGTTTTCATTCACACTAACTATGCAGTAATAAGATATCTTATGAATAAACCAATGATAAGTGGCAAATTGGTTAGATGGTTATTGCTACTTCAAGAATCTGATATGACCATTGTAGACAAGCCAGGGAAGGCCAATGTTGTTGCTAATTTCCTCTCCAGGCTCCCTACCTGTAATGAGGAGCCAGTCACTGATGATTCTTTCCCAGATGAACACTTATTTGCACTGACTATACAAACTCCTTGGTATGTAGATATAGCAAATTATCTAGTCACAAGAAAAACACCTCCACACCTCTCACCCAGAGAGAGGCGCTACCTTGTGGAGCACAATTTTCCCTATTCATGGGTATCTGGTTATCTCTTCTATATAGGACCTGATTATATTATGAGAAGGTGCATTAGGGAAGATAAAGTGTATGACATTCTCAGAGCTTGCCATGATGAACCCTATGGTGGACACTTTGCAGCCAAGAGGACATCAGTTCAAATTTTGAATACTAGATATTATTGGCCAACATTGCATAAGGATACAAGAAGATGTGACCATTGTCAAAGAATGGGCAGAGCTACAAGAAGTGATTAAATTCCTCTATAACCACAACTGGTGGTCACACCATTTGAAAAATGGGGCATTGATTTTATTGGACCCATAGATCCACCTTCTAACCACAAGGAATATATACTTGTTTGCACCGATTACCTTACAAAATGGGTAGAAGTGAAAGCCTTGACAGTAGCCAGAGATAGTAAGGTTGCTGCATTCCTTTATGAAGAAATATTTACAAGGTATGGAGTCCCAAGGGAAATAGTCACAGATCAAGGACCACCGTTTACATCTGACTAATTGCTAGCCTTGTTCAGAGTATGAAATTAGGAATAAAAAGTCCACTCCCTATCATCCACAGTCAAATGATCAAGTTGAGGTGACCAACAAAGAGCTTGAGGCAATATTGACAAAGATAGTTGTAGTACATAAGAAAGATTAGGTAGCTGGACTCTTTGAAGTAGTTTGGGCATATAGAACTACATGGAAGACAACAACAAGGTACACACCTTATGAGTTAGTTTATGGAAAGAAGGTTGTCCTTCCTATTGAGTTTGAATATAAAACAATGAGAACAATTGTCCAACTTGGTATGGACCTATCAATAACTCAAAATAAAAAGACTGCATCAGCTTAATGCCTTGGAGGAGTTAAGGATGGAAGCAGTTCATCACATTGAATTAGTACAAAACCAGAGAATCAAATGGCATGATCAGTTTATCAAAACCAAGGACTTTCAAGCAGGTGATTGGGCACTTCTCTATGACTCCAGGTATAAAGATCATAAGGGCAAATTGTAGACAAGATGGTTAGGCCCTTATGAGATCAAAGAAGTTTTCCCAAATGGTGCAGTCCAATTAACTACAATTGACCAAGTTAGATTCTCACTTATGGTTAATGGGCGTAGATTGAAATTGTATAAGAAGCCTTTAAGTAAAGTTACATTTCTATAGCAATTAAAGGCAGACAGGGATAATGAAGATCCACAACCTCTTGCCTTAGATGAGGTCTCCAGCCAGGTAGCAGCTGAAAATAATGTTCCAGCACCAAATCCAGTTGTCAGCTTGACTAAAGTTCCACAACACTCTACCTCCGGTGAGGATTCCAACCAAGTATCAATTGATCATACTGTTCCAGTAATAGGTCAAGCTACCAACTTTACTAAAGTTCCATAAGTAAGTTTGAGTTCTACAAACTTTGTACACAAATAAAAACACAATGCACACACAACACATAGCAATGGCAATAAAACAAGGTGATCTTCCAATCATAAGTTCAAGCTCCATCATTTCAGTACCATTCTACACTAGAACTTTCCTTTAGCATTCAACAACTTCATCGAAGGGACCTGTAGCCAAAGGTAATCTACTATTCCATGAGACCTATATTTGTTGCACTCATAGCTAAGGGTTTTTCATTCACTTGGGACCTGTAATAGCTGCACCAAAAGCCAATGCACATGGGACCTATTCATTAACGCTCTGATTGTGTGCATGTAGCCAATGCTGCCTACATCACCTTTTCTCGCGTTATACGCATTCTGCCATCTTTTTACCAGATAGTACTTCACTACTACATGTCACACATCTACTGCATTCTGTCAACACACTTTGTCACTATCACATCATTATGATTTGCTCCAGCTCGTTCATTGAGGACATCAACTCAATCTTCCATGCAATCATGTTTACATGCAACCATTCCAATTTAGGCATCACCTCAATGGTATTCATCTTGCACATTGCTTTAATTAACATTTATTGCTACTTATTTTATGACTTTCTTTATTTGCACATAATTAATTTTCTATATTATATCAATTTGACATGCTTTGAACCCTTTCCTCCATACCATTGCTAGTATTCTCATTTGAGGACAAATGAAATTTTAGTTGGGGGGATTCTGAATTATTTTACATACATTCAAACTTCAAATCAAACTTCAAAACCCCTTACTCCATAATTATTACCATCCGTCGCATAACATACAAGCTAAACAAATCAAGCAAATGACAAAAGCAACTAGTAATAAGGTCCTAGTGAGTAACATTGGGTATCAAACAGAGGATTGAGAACAAAAAATTGAAAATAATGGATTGAGTGTTTTCTGAGATACCATAATGGGTGGTGACACCATTAGAAGAGAACCTATTGTTCACTCAGTATTATTGGCTGACATGGAGTCCTTTCCAGATTTTCAGCAAGTAGGATGATTGCAATATTTTCTCAGGATAACAAAGTATAATGAGGACATTACTCAGCAGTTTGCAGAGACATTCCATAATGAGGAAGCTACAATGAAAGGTTTAAGGGTTGACGTGACTATAGCTGCTATAGCTAAATTTATAGGGCTACGAGTAGCTAGAGAGGAATTTCCTATAAGAGCAGACACCATTTCTTATATGACTGGGAGAAAGGTTAGAATCAACATCTTAAGGTACCAAATGACTTTCTTTACCCTAGTTTTGGGCCTCAGTAGCTTCATGTATTATTAAATACCTTACATTTGATGGAAGGCAGTCGTTACTTTATACTGTACATTTTAAACTTCTAAGCCATCTGCATCACGGAAGGGTAGTGAATGTCCTAAATTTTCTATTTAATTTGTTAAAATGAATGTCAGTTGAATATAGGAGGAAAAGTTGTCAGTCCTCATTATCTCATCATGGTTTGATTGTCATGTTAGTAAATAGAAGTCTTCCTATCCATTACCCTGAATTTTCTTGGGAAAGATTTCTTGAAGTTAATCATGTTAATGAGGGATTAGTGAGAGTTGAATTAGAGGTATAAGAAGAGGCACATGTAGAAAATTTACAAACAGGGGAGGAAGAAGAAGCGCCTGCAACCTCTTCTCACCCAGAAGCTTCTACTACCCATAGCCATGCAGCTGTTAAGGAGCAGCCAACTCCAAGCTCTGCTAAACGCATTAAAAACCTGCTAGTTCCCCTACACCTATAGTCTCACCAATTTCAATCCCATTGCCAGAACATGTATCCTCATAGACCAAAAGCCACAAAAAGAAAAAGCTAAAATAAAAACTACGGTCTAAAGCTTCTAGCTCACCACCCGCAGCATCTGAAACTGCATATAAAACCCCAGCATCTGAAACTCCCTATGAAATGCCTTCTATTTCAAAAGCCACCAAGAAAAGGAAACCATCTTCTTCCAGAGTTAAGAAAAAATAAGGAACTCCTACTCAATTATGTAGGCGTTCAGGTCACCTAATGGAAAAATAACCTTCAGGGGAACCTGAAAAGAGGAATGTAGTTGATCTTGATACCGACTCCGAGAGGGAGAACATGTTTGTTGACAGAGGGTAGAAAAATTTGGGTTATACACTTGTACAGGAGTCTGATGTAGACTCTGAGGAGGAAGATATATGGATAGCCAAAAAAAGTCATAAACCTTCCTCTGAAACTGAAGAACTAGATTTCTCAATCCCTCAAGATGAACATTAGGAAGAAGAGTTATTGTTAGACTCTAAAGACACAGCAGAGGGTGAGAAAGATGAGTTACAGTTGGCAATGTAGAAAATTGTAGAGTTGGAGAAGAAACTAAAGGATTATCAACAGAAAGAAATTGGATTGAATGACAAGGTTAAAAAGTTAGAAGAACAGTTACATGTCTTCCAGAAATAGGGATTGGGACTTGAACAATTGGCCTAATTGGCCATCATTGAGATAATAGAAGAAACCAAGAGCATGTGCAGCTAGAAGAACAGTCTGTAGAACCTACTCCAACTACCTTATTCTTAGTCACCTTTCAATTGTGGAATGAAATAGATAAATAGGTAAAGGAACAAGGTGAATTAGAGGAGAAAGATAATAAGAAAATTGAGATGAAAAATGCAGAAATAAAGAGGTTGAAATTTAAAGTAGATAGAATGGCAAACATGACTATTCAGTTGATGAGATGTAGGCCACCTGCCAGGGTGTATGCCCTCTATTTGCAAGAATAGTATCTAAGCTTTCAATTTAGCCAACTATATAGTGATGCCCCTGTCTCCCTATTTACACATGCCTTATTTCTGACAACTTACCAAAGAGCTACACTTGAAATGCAAAACCAACTATGTGAATTCTACCTACATGAACTTGCCATTCCTTATGAAACTCACTGGAATCCCCTAGTTGTAATTGGGGATGTACAATTGAAGGCCTTAGCCTCATTTATTCAAAATGAGCATAGGAGGGGAGACTTACTGCAACATTATAATGAAAGAGAGAAGTCATTTCCTCTCAAACTAAGGGTAGAATCTCCAAATCCCCTGAAGATAGTGGAGGAATGGATGAACTTGAATAAACATCAAGAGGTAGAAAGTAAATTGTTGGGATGCAAAGCTATGGACCATCAAAAATTCAAGGAATTGGTAGAAAAGGATGGTAAGGAAACTTTGGGTTTCTCACAAGGTAGATGGAAGGAATTGACATCAACACTATAGAGAAAGGAGTCTCACTCAGTTTTTAACTTGTCAGCAATAATCCACAAGGAAAAGAGATATATAAATTTAGAGAATGAGCATGGGATAACATGGTTACCACTAATCTTCCATCCTCCTATGTTGCTATATCCTATTCCACACTTGATGGGGTAGAGGACTAATCAGGATGCAGAACAAGCTAGGTGAGAAAAATTGGCAGAACAGAAAGGCTACTATCTCAAATAGGATAGAGGGGTAGAGGAACCTACAAACTAGAAAAAGATTGCTCTACATTATAATCTGAGGCCTTGGTTGTTGGAGGACCAACAACACGATTATTTGGGGGTGTGATGAGACCATGATTTGTCTTTTTTTATTGCTTTAATTACCTATTTCCTAAAGACATTTCCAGACTCATATATCTATTAATTATGTCTATGGTTATCCTTAAAGACATTGAAGCATGAAGATGGTATATAATGTGTTGTTAATTAATGATGTGTGGATGATTGATTGTTCATGTAATATGTTAGTATTTTATGTTGATTTTAGTGATAGTGATTCATAAATACTATGTGGTGTACTAACTCTTCATGCAGCAAAAGTGTGGCTTCATATCATGAACAAAACTAGATGACCCACAATCGAAGGAGATGTTGATATCCACAAAAGATGATATAGGTACCTGCAGCCAAAGGAAGAAGATCCCAAATTGACTGGGATGAGTCATCCATGACTCCATAACGGTTATCCTTCAACGAATGATGAAATCCTAAATGATGAAGGAATCTAGAACGTGTTCTTTGTTATGTTTCTAAGTCATTGATTATTCTTCATGGATAATGAAGAGATAGAGTTGCAGTAGGATTGTATTATCTCTGCTGCCTTCATGTTATTTAGTTTCCTATTTCTAGTTGATTTGTAATAAATTCATTTTCCTACAATGTGGGATAATGGATAGTAGTGGCATTTAGTGTTCAGTAGCTTTATTTATATAAACAATGTTGATCTCGGTTAGCTAGATTAGATGAGATTAGATTTTGCTCCATACAGATTGGACAGAGATATAGTATCAGATTTCATTGTATCGCTTTTACTTTTGCATTCAATAAAGGAATGTGTGTTTTGAGTTATGTTAATGACTATAAAGATTCAGTAGAGATTTAGCTAGATCTTGTGGGATCACAGTCACTCAAGTTGGCCACTTAGGTATTGTGTTTCTCTACCTTGTTCATATGTTCAGTTTATAAATTGTATGTTTATTTAAATGTGTGATTGATATATGTTGTTATGAGTAATGTGAAGTAGTTTAACTTTGGTAATTTATGTTATTAAGTCCATTGAGTCAAGGTGATCACCAATTGATAGTTGCTCTCTTACATAGAAGTTACAAAGAATTATTTGATTATTGTTGTGTTAGTTAAGCTTTGTTATTTTCCATTATTCATGTTTACTTAGAGTATTGTATTTACTTTATTTAGTTCCCTTACACAACCTCTAGAATAAAACTCAAGAATCCTCAACTGTACACACAGTACAGGCATCATCCAAGAAGAATATGATTCCCTAGTTTAACAATGTAAATGTAGCATGTTATATAACTAGTAGGTTGCTTGATATAGGATCCGTCAGTCTGTTGAGTAGAGAGCGTGCCCTTTCTGCATCAATGTATTGGTTAATAATAGAGTTCAACAATGTGTTTGTAGGTGGAAGGATGAAAAGGAAATACTCTACTAGAAAAATAATGAAGAAGCTCTCTAGAGAGGAGGCTATGGCAGGCTTTATCAATAACATTGAAGGAGATATAAAGAATCCTATTTTGAGGGAATGGTTGTGTAGGTTGCTCAAGCTTGCTAAAGAAGTTTGTGGGAAGGAGGGTGTTAATTTTAGGGAGGCTATGGAAAATTTGTTGCTTGATCTTTGTACTACAAGGGGGAGATGGAACATGTTTGGTGCAGCACAGTCATTAACGGTCGCTACGATGTTGTCTATTGATGTGGCATCAATGTTAACCCATGATGACATGATTGAGTCTTACAGACAAATCAAGGAGAACCAAGAGGTGGTGCTTGGCCATATGAATGATATTCTATTGGGGGTTGTGGAAACAAGAAAGATGGTGGATGGTATTGTGAAGAATGTTGGTGTCCCAGACCTAGAACATGCTCGACCAGCCTATTCTTGTGGCTACAACAATGCATGTGATGGAGTGGAGCTGTTTAGAAAATGAGATAAGTAGACTGATAGGGTTTTAATCAGTTTTTTGTTATGAATTGTAATGTTTAAGACTATTGAGAGTGGGTCGTGATAATTTGCCCCTCTCTCTCTATGTATGGTGGTTGATACTTTGTAGCATGGTTATTGTCTATAGAAGCTTAGGTAGCTATGGTTAATATTTTATGTTGTTATGAAATACTTTTGCGCTAGGCCCATTTTTTATTGGGTCCCTGGTGCCTTAACCAAGGTTTTATAATAAAAAAATAGAGAGCCTTTTTTTTAAATAATAGGCTCTTTTATAATTAAAAAACTAAAGTAAAGATAATTAAAAAGTTAAAAACTTTTTTCATTCTTATTTTTTAAAAGTTAAATTTTCATTTCTAAATGGAATTAGATACTCCATTAAAGAAGGTTGATTCTAATTTGTTTAAAACATAAAGTCGACTCCTTAGAAACCCTTAATGTAATTGATCTAAGGTAAGCCTTGTATCCTTAAGTTATTAGACATTAATATTAATAGCACATTCTTAATGAAGTCACATCTTTCTAAGGGAAGTCACATCCTTATGTCCTTTACATATAAAAAATGTGGTCTTCAAACAAAGTAAAGTTGTCACCTCCATATAGTATAAGACAATTTTTGTAATTAAAGTGTCTTACTTCTATTTATCCATATCCTTAGCTTTCTTATATATCGGGGAGTTGTATCCTTTAGGAGAGTCATATCCCCTAGAGTAAATAAGACAATAAAAATTTTGAAGTCTTTTTTTTTCTATTGTTTATTTTTAGAACTAATGAATCCTTTGAAGAGCGATATGTAAGTTCATATTCAATAGACGGGGACAATGGAGAGAATTTAAGGCATAGAATCAATTCATATGGACCACCTTTTATCATGTCCACATGCATAGTGTTAATTGGTCTAACTTTAATATTGGTTTTGACTTTGATAGGAGAAGGTGCTAAAGGAGCAAATTAAAGTCTCTTTTTTGGTATATGATACAAAGCATAAATAAAAGTCTTAAGGAATATTGAATGTCTGAAAAGACCATGAAAATAGATACATATACAATTGCAAAGGAGATTAGGGTGTATTATGAGTCATAAGTAATAATCTCGTGTGACTTTTAAAAATTAAGATAAATTATATTTGGGTGACAAGGGTTGCAACTTTCCCTTTCATATTTTATAAAGGAAATTCAATAGAATAAAATGTAAATTTAAATGTCAATTTAATTTTTTGATCATATTAGTAACAATGTTTCAAATTTAACTTGATGTCTATGTAGTATGAGATATTATTGAGATAGGCATGAACTAACATGGATGTGATTTTACATAAAATTGAATGATGGTGGTGATGTGGTTGTTGTTGCAAGTATGGGTTGAACCGGTGTTGTCATTGATGTCAACATACTCATGTTGCATTAATGAGAAGGATTAGATGAGCTGTGTACTGAGGATATTGAGAAAATTAGTCTTAATCAGGAACAGTGATGACAACAAGGTAAAATCTCAAGACAAGTTAAGGATCAGAGAATGCGGATTAAAGGGTTTGTAGATATGTGTCTTAAGATGTTCTAGTAGAAATTTCAGAGGTCCGCATAAAGATATGAAGAAGTTATGGCAGTTCAAGAGAAACTGGTTCCGACAGGTGTTCAATGGTGACAGAGTGAGACAGATAGGTCCGGTGAGATCCAGAAATGCAATATCCCATTCTGCAGATTAGAGAAAGTGTTGAGGACGTCCTTGTGAAGTGTCAAGTAGATTGGTTTGTGGTTTTAAGGTTCGGAAGAACCTATTCCTTTGTGACAGTGATGACAGACTGTGTTCTTGAGGTTCTAAATGAAGGTAAGAAGGATTTCAGTAAGTAGAGGAAGTGCGGATGTTCCTGATGTTTCAGGAAATCTTGTGGAGGTCCTTGGATTATGTTCAGTTCGTGTTGATGGTCCACATTAGAGTTAGAGCCTGGAATTGAAGAAATACTTCCAGGTGAAGGTGTTCTTTCTGTGACTGGCCGACCAGATGAATTATACACCTTGCGAATGTTTTTGTGGTTGTTTGTCGACTTAGATGTTTGTTCCTAAGTTGATGTCATGTATAAATAAAGGATTGCGAAGTCATTTCAAAAGTGTGGGGTTGTGAAGAGTATGCGGTAGCGAGGAGAAGAGCGAAAAGCAGAGCAGTAGGTTTGGGTTTAAATGGAACTGACTCAAGCATGGTGGAGATGCTAATTACTAGTTCAAGTATGTAATACTTATTCTTTTGTAGACCGTGAGACTCTTGTAGGCAGTGAGCCTCTTGTGAGCAGTGTGCTCGGGCAGTGAGCCCTAATTGGCATGTGCCATCTTGTTCTTTCTATTCTTGTAATAGAGAATATTATCTTGGGTTAATCACCCTGTGGTTTTTCCCTTAACTGGGTTTTCCACGTCAAAATCTTGGTGTCTTATGTGTTGATGTGTTTTTGCTCTTGATTTGTTACATTGTGCTTTCATGATTGATCTTCTATTATGCTGCTAATTGACAATATGGAGTTAAGTATATAAAAGAGAGAAAGTTTTATACAACTGATTCACCCCCCCCCTCTTAGTTGTCTGCCCTAAATCCAACAGTTGTGTTATTTGAATTTAGCAAAAAATGATCACCACAAGAATTTCACAGTAGAATGTATTGTAATGAGAAATATTCAACATTGATGTGGCTAAAATTATGACCACTTGTTCCATTACCTTCGAAGGTTTAATGTTTGAGTTTGTGTAGTGAAAACTTTGAAAAATATTTGTATCCCAAATCATTCTTGATGGAATACTATATGATTGTTGTGAAATGAATATGAATAAGATGGGTTACAAAGGTCATGATTTAATAAAAGAAGCACAACTTGCTATAGAATAGACACTAAAAGGTTTTGTGATAATGTAATCTTGTTATAAAGGAATAATTTGAATTAGATGATGAAATATAATACCTCAAAAATTACATTACTTACCAATCAAATACTTGGTAATCACAATCATGTGCTATATGAATATGTTATAAAAAGAGATTAGTATGACAATTCTCTAAAATATCACCTAAAAAATTTAGATTTTTCTAACCTGCTTTTAATGAATTGATTATAAAATAATAGAAAAGGCACACCTGATGTATTGCACAATTGGCCTTGTATATGTGTCGATTAAGGATAAAGAGATTTCTTGTCAAGTTCTACATATATTCTAGTATAACACATGTAAAATGATTAGTATAGCCTAATCTCCTTTTAAATTGTATATGTATCTATTTTCATGGTTTTTTCATACATTCAATATTCCTTAAGACTTTTATTTGTGCCTTATGTCAATATATAAAAAAGAGACTTTAATTTGCTCCTTTAGCATCTTCTCCTATCAAAGTCAAAGCCAATGTTAAAGTTAGCAATTAGAATACTATAGTGAGACAAAAAGAACAAATAACTCATGACATAACTAAATAGGAGGTTCAAGGAATACCCTGATAGGAACAACTGACGAGTTTAGAAAATCTTCCAGTGTGAATTTTTGTTTACGGCGTGGGACAATTTCGAGCACTATAATTCTCACATATAAAAGCCTATCAGCTAATTATACAATATGATTTTATGAAACTACACTTTTTTTGGAATCCTTAAATAAAGTCACATCTTTCCTTATAAGTTTTAACTATGGAAACATGGAAGAATCACATCTTCTAAAGATAACATCCCTCTAAATATAAGTCACATTGTTTTAGGAGCAAGTTTTTTGTGATGGTCACTAGCCTTTGAAGGAGTCGCATCCCATGTCTAATATATAAGGAAATCAAATCATAATTTTTAGTTCCTGCCATAGGTAGGAATACTAATGCATTCATGCAATTTTATTAGTTTTTATTCAATTGTCCAATGGGATTGAAGAATTAAATTAATTTGACTAAATTTTCTAAAGTTTTTTGGTTTTCAATTTCTATTTTAATATAATAAAATGATTTTATAGATATTCTATTGGCTAACAGTGTCCAATAGTCTTATTATGATGACATCACCAATTGCACTCATAATTGTTTGAACTATTAGCAATTATATTGTACAAATCACTTCTATAGTCACCTGACAAACAAATATTATTTGATTTATTTCAATTTCATACATTTAATCCAAATAATATAATTCCAACAGTTAGAATATATTAATTATTAGTTCAATTATCAATTTTATTTATTCAAAGGACATATGAAAAAATATTTTATTTTTCTCCTTTTCAATCAATTCTATAGTCACATAGATTCTCTTGACAAACAAATCAATATCAAATTAGCAAAGTTATAGCATATGTGTCTATTTACTATTATTTGATGGTGCATAGTGGGCTTTGTTGGGCCTCCACTTTTGGCTATTTTTTGACTAAAGGTTCATGATAAAACTGTTCTTTAGTCTACTCTTTGTCACACTATATAGCCAATCATCATAGAGTATCAAGGGGAATTTGCCATTAGGCCACTCAGTTGAGTACTTCTTTAAATTCTTATTTCTGTGTATGTTCATTTAGATTTTCACTTGATTAATGTCTAAAATAAAATCTTTACGGGCTTTTGTAGCAGCGGCTAGTAGGGTAGAGCCTGGAGAATGATTGGAGGGTGTATAGTAGCAGCAACAGAGCTTACTATTGTAGTTATTCAAACTCGAACCCGACTCCCAACAACCTGTCCCCTGCGGCTCCCATGCCTGAGAATAATCCTTATTAGCAACAATTTTGCTTACCGTTGGAGAAAAAATGAAGTTGCCTAAGTGGGCACTCCACCTCTTGCTTAAGGTTAGCGTCTGCAATAATTCCTTTCTCTCCTGCTTGAATGTATTGTTGGTCGGAGGTCCACTGTATGGTGTGCATATCATTATAACTCTCTTCTTCACCACAGTCCAGGCTGATGAATCCCGTAAACAAGGGTAAGCTTAGACAATCTGGTTCTAAGTACAGACAATAATAGTTTTTATTTTACTGGAGTCAAATTTCTTACCAAGATGTCCATAAGCAACCGTGCATATTGATAGAGCCCATAATAAATTGTAGAATTTCTTTACCACGCAAGAGTGGTAAAGACTTGGCCTTCAAACTCTTCTACCTTCACTTGGAGCTGGCAGATTCCATATGTTGTGACATCTGGGCCTTGCTTGATACACAAGCCCATGCTAGAGCCCAAGGCTTGAAATCTTCATGGAAAGGCAGACAAAAGAGAAAGTTTGACAGACTATTCACCAAGAAATATTAGTCTCTCTCACACTCGCATCTTGTTTGCTTCCTGTCTATTTTGCACCTCCTCCCGTAGTTCTTTTTAGCTTGGTACTATGAGGGCTCCCTTCTCACCTATACACGCTGCCCCTAATGAATTTATGCCCTCGAGCTAAACCACATCGAGTTCTCTACGTCAAGCTATCTGCTACACACAACTAGAACCAGAGCAAAGTGATTCAATTTGAGCTACGATAGTTAACTATTAACTTGACTGTTAGAGATTATGGGCTTAACATTGTGTGGGGAAAGCTTGGACTACATTCTTAAGATTTTTGTACATGGGTCATGATCAAACACATCATATAACTGATTAACAAGTTCTTGGGAAAAACTCTGCAAGAGTATTGAATTGGCATTTCACACCGCATCACTTGGTATATCATCATAAAGAAATAATATAATAGAATAAGATGGGCTAGAGCTCCTAATATAGATAATTCTAGCTAATTAGATGTTGCTAACTAAATGGGCTGACCAGAAGAGAAGAAATTAGTTGAACTAAGATTTACAAATATCAATCATTTGCAGCCCAGTAATTTTATAATATTAAATAAGCACATCTCCTCAAACGAGGGATCTGTTTAAAATATCCGTAGAATAAGTCTCCAAGATTAACCTAGGCCCATGCCTTGTTCTATGTTTAAATTGTTTTAGTGTTTACCAATCTCTTGTGTCTCCCTTAGATAATTGAGAAATTGGAATTCTCAATCATAACCTTTGTATCCTCTATATAAATGTGATGCTTAGTTGATAAGAAGTGCTAAGTTGATGCCAACTTAATCTTATTTGGTCAGATGTCCGGATTATTGTTATTTGTAATAATAGGTCATCTTGTTTCACCAACATAAGGGACCTCATATGAGCACTCCATATGATAAACCACACTCTTGAGTCTCGGTTTCAATCAATTTTTAGATGATTGTAGGGCTTTTAAATTAACTTATTGTGAGGGGGAATGTAGCCTTGGATAGATTAAACACATTACTACAATCAACATTTGAGGTAACTAATTTTAAACTCTTGGATTTCTCTACTTACAATTTTTTAAATCTAAGCCCAAAGATAATAATACTTGAACATGTCTTGCAAGTCCATGGAATATTAAGAATAGCCAATGCCTTCTGCAGTCCATTCCATGCATTCTATCCAAACTATAATTACAAATTTGATGGATATGGAACATTAAGATCACACTGCCCATTGCATTATATGCAATCGAGAAGTTACTTACATACACTCCCTGTATCTTAAAACCATTTTGACAACTGATAATAAGCAAATTATTAATTGTTCTTTTGACAATTCCATCATTCAGGTATTGCTCCCTGAACTTCAAAACATTACCTATGAAGAGTACATTGAAGACAAATCAACAATTGTCTTCATGCTATGAGACTTCTCAGCAAAAGGACAATTTACATTGAACCAAAACAATGTTATTATCAGTGCCAATTGTAAGGAAGACTAATGAGTATGGAGAGGTATAATTATACTTCACTTGCTAGTACCTTATTTAAAAAACTATTTCAAAGAAATTAGTTTGTCCGTTACCAATAAAATATTTAGACAATCTATTATTTAGATATAATTGCTCATTACAATAGCTTATTTACTACAATAATCTGTTGACAACCATCTTTATACATATCTTGCAGGATGTAAATGGAGCATAAAGAAACTTATATATGATTTGTCATATTTCTTTGAAAGTAATTCTATATAACAAACTATCACCTATTTTGAAGAAGTGAAAAACACTATTTGTATTCAATATTTGGCATTTACAATTTCTCCCTCGTTATTTGCTCTCAAATGTAGTTTGAAATCTTTTAGAAATAGTAATATTACTATTTTTAATTTTACAATTCCATGTTGAATTTGTCCACTAATTCAATAAATTATTATTGTGTTAATACTTTAGCAAACTTAAATTGCTACCAATATTAGTTTCAACATCAACTAACAAATCACACATCTAATGGTAGGAACCTGATGCAATGCGTCCCTTGTTTTTAAAAGAATCGTTGTCTTCCTTAAAGTTTCGTATGATTATCTTTTAAGTAAGTTATATCTTTTTTAAGAACACTTTTCTTTTTTAAGAGTAAATCGTATCATTTTTAAGATCCTAATTTATTTTTGAAGGGTAAATGGTAATAACATTTTTAAGAGACTAATATCCTAATAGGAAGATAGGAATAATAAAAATATGAGTAATAATTTTTCTTAAAGTTTTTATTTAAATTTCTTTTTCTTTTTTCATGGTTTATTTAAAAAAAACTAGTGAATTGTACATTTTTAAAAGCTAGTGGATCATGGATTTCTTACTATTAATGTGGGTTATCTCTGCTTACAAAATGTAAGAGTTAGATTATTAATATTTTATTTTATCTAACAAAAATTATTGAAAATTTGAAATGACCATTTATAAGATGTTTTTTAGAAAAACAAGACAAATACATTGAACAATCCAAAATACATTATACCCATTTCAACAAATGGGTGGGTCTTACAAAGAATGCAATGTAGGCACATGTTCGATAGGTGGGGACAATGGCAAGAATTGAATGCATAAAATCAACTCATAATGACTATCTTCTATCCATATACATAGTGTTGGTCTAACCCATCTCACGTATTCAAGATTTAGGCCTACAAACAATACTTCTCAATAAGAAATTTAAGGCTTTAGAGGAGTAATTGCATAACCTTTTACCAAAATACTTTTTAGTGAGTATAAATAAGAGCCAACATTTCTAGGCCATAAATATATATAATAAATTCTCTATGCTCTTCAACTTCAAAAACAAATTGTAATATAGATGGTTAGGGTATAATTTGTGAAAACTTGAGAACTATCTATTATACTACAAAATGAATTTGCACCAACCATCCTCGAGATGAGGGTGAGAGAAAGAGAGTGGGTAGTGCTATGTGTCTTCACACAAATTTATCAACTAATTAACAAAGCAATATAAGTTTGTCCTCTCGAGATACCACTCTCTAATAAGTCTCCAATGTACTAGGATTCTTCATACTATGACATAATTTGTGAAAACTTAACAATCCTATGTTATTCTATTCTACTATATATATGTTTGATTTTGTTGGTTGATAATTCATGTGGCATAGGTTTAGCTTCATCATTCTCAAGTTCCTAAAGTTTCCTTATTCACATATCCTTTAATCACTCTCGCTTCATGTTCACGCCTTATGGCATTAGGGGGGAGTTAAACCTCAAAAACACTCTTATGAGTGCTCTTCATTATGCCCCACATCATTTCACATGCTTGTATAGCTTAAATTTGAAATAAAATACTTTTTTGTCACCCTCAACTAACTCACTTTTTCAAGAAATTTTTTATATATATCAAAACCATGCATATGTGTACCATATTGTAATCTCCTCTCTTAACGAAAGAAACCTAAAACAAGTTTCTATATTTCTCTCTTTAATTTACATTAGAATTATTTCTATGGACAAAATGATATTTAGAGGCAACTTGATGATTGAAGTTTTAATTTAATAGGATCCCCTTGTCCATTGAAGGTAGAACTTATTGACTAACTTCCTAGAAGGTAACATCTGATTCATCATCACCTAATTAAACATCTCATATTCAAGCTACTAAAGCTAAATGATAGAAACTCCATCATGCTCTATGATTAAACATGTATATATTGAAATTAACTTTAGAGATATATAATACCATAGACAATAATAGTTTATAAATCTTTGATATTGTTGATGTTTTTAAAAGATACAAGCAAACACCTAAAAACATAACTCTTTTATTGTTTTTGTTATAATCATGGAGGATGTTTTTGATGTTAAGGAGAATCTTCACCTCTAAAATAAGAGATGTCATATAATATGTATTATCATGCCTATGAGATACTGTCATACATAAAGGCTCCAATTTTAGATAATTATCTTGTATATGAAATTTAATTTGATAAAAACTTTGGATGAGTTGCATGACTAGGGGATTGATAGCATTTGATGTTAGTTACTTGAGTATTGTTATAATCAAGAAACAATTTTATCCTATATGTCACGGAGAAAGAGAGGTCCATTGAGGGGCAATACTACAAACTAAAAAGGTATGTCCAAATGGAAAAGGCATCCAAGAAGATGACATTTTTTTTGTTTTTCACAACTATTTAAGGAGGTCAGTATTTGCTCTAAATTTCTTGGGTATAAAAGTATGTACTTGTAATGGGTGGTTGTTGCTCTAATACACTATCTGGGGAGCAAGCCTGGAAAGGATAGCTCACCCGTTACTTTATTTTTTTATGGATCAATACTATATTTTTAATGACTTTTTATTTTCCTCGTAGAAACATGGCAAATTATACATACTTATACTTATGAAAATCCCATATGAGTTCCTTAATAAGATTCTTAGATCATTTTTAAATATTAGCATAACATATTATATGTTGACTTACTTATTTAATTAAGGGTTTTTATTATTTTTGCACCAAAAATAAATTTTATTGATTAATATATTACTAACTATGTTGGTAACCTTATTGATAGGACATATAACTCAATTTATGTTTTCAAAATATGGTGCAACTACTATCACATGTATGGAGTAATACTTAAACATCTATCTTCTATATCTCATTAATCAAAAGTTGACTACAAAGTCACTACAAAAGAATCAAAGTGCTTAGGAGATTATTGGAATTTTTTTTATCTGAGTGCTATTATAGGTCCAACTTTATTATATGATAAATTGATCTACTCTTACTCAAGAATCATGTTTTCAGAAATAAAGCACATTTGAAGTTCACGGGCACTATCTTCCATCCTAATATTATTCTTTAGTTCTATAAGACTGATTATCAAATGGTAGATGTACTATGTCAAGAAGATCTTGGCTAGGCTCCTAATTATCATAAAAATTATATATGCAATATAGCATTAAACCTCTGTGCAGTACCAAATTCTCCAAATTCAAATCAATGCTTAGTCATTGAGGGGGAGTGTGCATGCCAATAACGCCTCTAAATGTAAGACCTAAGGCATAAAATAAGACCTTAGGTATTTTAATGCCTTAGGATGTAAGGAGTTGCCATTGAGGGGGAAAGAGTATGTCTAACAATGGCAGCCCTATGTAAGACCTAAAAGGCAAAAAGTAAGACCTCTAGGCATTATATATGGTTAACTCCTTGCATTATATGTAATCCCTATAGGTATATTGAAAATTCTTCTCTCTATAAATCTTCTACTTGTAAAAGCATTGTATTATGTGTTGGGATAAGGTGCCATTAACCTTGTAAATACCAATATTGTATTTATTCTATTTTATTATTTATAATTTGTAATTACCCATAAGGGAATGAGGTAGTTTCATCAGCAGTGGTAATTCTAGATTCACTGGGGGTAATTATGGAGTGGTATTTATAGTTGGCAATTGTAAAAATCATGAGTAAATGAGGGTAGGTGCCACCTTGGGAGAATCTGCTATTTTTAGCATATATGACACACGTCATAATGTTTGGTGAGTGCAAGTAAGAGAATCTATGATAGTTGTAAGTTGTCATAAGATTCTATGACACTATGATAACATATGGCAGATATTTATTATGTGTAAGTTGCTATGTTTAGCCCTAGACACCCATCTTGGGAAGATACTCTTTGGTGGAATCTATGACAGTTATGACGCATCATAAGATGCTGTAAGAGACCTTATTTAGCCTTGGGCACCCAACTTTGCATGGCTGACTTTGGACAAGTGGCAGGAGCTTGTAAGGAGGCATTTAAAATTTGCATGTTGGAAATTCTTAGGAGAGAGAAAGTGGACGCCTAGTTTGGTGTGAGAACACTTCCATAGATCCATTGCCATGTAATTGTTGTAGCATAAAAAGTTTACAGGTATTCATGTGCTGCAGGAATGTTGTCGGGTTGAAGACTAAAGGAGAGAGTTGTGTAGTTGATGTATTGTATCACTTTTGCAGATTAATACAAACTTGTGTCTCTTTCCTGGTGGAGTGTTTTACTCGAAAGGGTTTTCTCCACATAAACACTATGTCATTATGTGATCAGTTTTCAGATTTGTTGCTTCTGTATTGCATTATTTATATTATGTTGCAATCTCCATTAAACAATACACTGTTAGAAGATCAATAAACATATTTGAATAAGATTTTGATTGATTAGTTGTTATCTTCATTTCTAACATTTGGTATCAGAGTCTAGCCAACTTTGACTCTTGGGTGGTAGTGTGAAGGCTATGTAGCTGTAGTGGGAGATTTAGTTGTATTTATTTTGTAGATCTTGAGTTGATATTATGGTTGGATCCACTATTGCTTCTACCTCTTGTTTGGACATTGAGAAGTTCAACAGAATGGGGTATGAGTTGTGGAAGCTAAAAATGGAGGATTTGCTGGAAGAAAGAAACCAGTGGTTGATTGTTCTAAAAGAGAAGAAACATGACGATGTCTCTTAAAATGAATGGTATAGATTGGATAAAAAGGCACAAGGTACAATCTGATTATGTCTTGCAAATTTTGTCCTACTGAATGTCGTGAAGGAAGAGACTGCACATAGCTTATTGAGGCATTTGGGTGAGATCTACCAAGCCAAGAGTATGGTAAACAAACTTTACTTGAAGTTTAAATTGTTTTCTATGAAAATGAAAGAGGGTGAAGCAGTTGCAGAGCATTTAAATTCATTTAATTTGTTATTAAGTCAGCTAGCATCTATAGATGTTGAAGTTACTAAGGAAGATAAATGTATCTTACTTCTTTGTTCTTTATCTGAGTCTTGGGAGAACGTTATCCTTTCTATCACGACTAACCTCGCATATTCGAAGTTGGATGCTCTTGTTGCAATTTTGTTGGCACAATAATTGAGGAAGAGGAGTTTGGATAGTTCAGGGGATGCTCTTAGTGTTAGTGGAAGGTCTAAGGAAAGAGGACTGAAAGGATATCAAAAGGAGTCCAAAGGCAAGTCAAAGGATCATTCTAAGACTCCTGGAAAGAATAACAGAGTTAGGTATTGGAACTGTGGTAAAAGGGGGAATGTGAAGGAGTGCAAAAACCCAAAGAAACTGGGAGTCCACTTCCAACAAGTCCTCAAATGTAGGTGAAGATGTTTTACTTTTTGCATGCAATAATATTTCTAATGATCACTGGTTGATTGACTTAGGATGCTCATTTCATATGACCGCACATAAGGAATGGTTTTCCACATATGAATGATGCAGAGGCATCCACACTAAAACATTAACACATAGCATGGATGTCTGCAGCCCATCATCATCATCATCATCATCATCATATTTGACTTAACACTGTCAGCATCATCATATTTACTGTGCCGACCGATATCCTCCTGATGACAAGCCTTCGCCTTTTCGCATGTCAACAGCATCACCTTATTCGTTTATCGACAGCATCATCATGTTCGACCAGCGCGAACATCCTCCTGACGTCCACTGTTCACTTCAGCGACAACTTCCGTCTTCACTATCTTCAGCATCATGATATTCAACATCATGATAATCAACAGGATAAAGAACATCCGGTTCCTTCCATATATCCTGATGATGACAAACCTTAACTCCACGCACCGTCCCCTCGAAGCTTGCGTCACCCCGATATCCTGATGACGTATATCCTGATGACGATGACGTCACCCGCAGCTCCTCAATATCCTGCCGCTCTGAAATATCCTGATGACGTATATCCTGATGATGATGACGTCATATCCTGCTGTTGGCCAAACTTAGTTTTTTCTTCGGCCCGCGATCAACTCGATCTTCTTCCTTATGCCGATGCACTCCTTCTCGGCACCTCCTGATGATGATCACCCCAACGCACATTCACTTCATGCACTCAACTGCATCATGCTCTTCTCCACTTATCCGGATGATGATACCCGAACTAACTGCAGGATATAAACCGAAATATCCTGATGATGCCGTTTTAACGAACTTCCAACCTTAGCAAAATTTCACTTCGCCGATCCTCCAGGGACGACCCGATCCACTCTCAGGGTGATCTTCCACACTTTATCAGCTCGACCTAGCACATACCCATGCTAGGGTCTTCAACATCTCTCGACGGCGATCCTGCACACCTGCATGCAAACAGAAAACAAACTACAATCTAACCTACTGTACATCACCATTCCACCGATCCGACGAATCAACCGGTGGAATGGATCAGCAAATCCATACAGCCACCAAACCAGCAAATCGATCAAGCAATGGAATTCAACAGAGGATGAACACAAACAGGATCACTTTATTTGATTTCAAAAGATGCAAATACAATGATCAATCTCTCTCTCAGTCTCACTCTCTGCAACTTAGCTCGATCGATGATATCTATCTATGCAATATCAACCGATCCTCATGCTTAAATAGATTTTCCTACGAGTACTACTGACCCGACTCCAAGCAGCTGGGAACTCTCCAGGCAGCTGGGAGATCCAACCGAACATACATCATGACAGCTGTCTAACAAACTGGCTAAAAATAGTAAAAGCATGGTCAGCATGATCTTATCATGATCAGCATGATCTTATTACATGCATTTGGTCTTACCAGACCTTCTTGAAAACATAAACAAGACTCAAACTAATTACTGCCTCATGAAGGCCAGCTGTCAGGTAGGTGCTCCTGCACCATACTCCCCAACAGAAAAGAACTCATGTCCCATGAGTTTAGTATGTGGAAGTCCTCCACCTTTACACCTTGCCTTTGCAATATGCTGATCTGTTCCAGCTTTGTCTGCTGCTGTCTCTTGGCTGCTCCAAGACTTCTGAACTGTAACTTGCTTTCTGGCAAGTAAATCCTCATGCCTGTCAATGTAGGCCTTTCTCTCACATACCTTGTGTTTGTCAGGTTGTCTGACCAGAACCTCTTTCTGAACTGCCTCTTGAACTGCTACAATGTTCAATCCTGTCTTCCTTTCAACCTTTATAGGACAAACAATAGTCCCAACTATGACAACATCCTTGTCATTCTTCTGAACTGGTTGCTGTGTGCAAACCTGTTTCTGAACCTGCTGCTGACCTCTGTCAGTCACAACTGAAACTTTCTTCAGCTTGTTGTCCTGAACAACTCCTTTCCCTGCAGTGTCCTCAACTGCCTTTATGCTTGCTCCTATAGGCTTCTGCACAAACTCCTTCTTTCCCATTAAAATGACTTGGGCTACCTTCTGTACTGCAGCATCTGCCTGCAACGGCATCAACTTAATAGTCTTCCCATCCTTCTTGATGGTATAGGTATTAGCATACCCATCATACAGTACCCTCCTATCAAATTGCCATGGTCTACCCAACAGTAGGTGACAACATTCCATGGGCAAAATGTCACACAAAACTCTATCATGATATGCTCCAATCTGAAAATCCACATATGCCTGTTCATATACCCAAAGTGATTGACTATCACTCACCCAAGATGCCTTGTAAGGGTGTTGATGTGGAATCCTTTCCAAATGCAGTTTATCCACCATTTCCTGAGATACCATGTTGTCTGTTGAACCAGTATCAATGACAACCTTACATACCTTACCTTTGCTCTTGCATGTGGTCTTGAAAAGAGCTCTTCTTTGTGGGGATTCTTTGTCAGGTACCTTCATGGTAGTTACTGTTCTTCTCATCATTAGAGATTCTCCACTTTCTGGGTATCCATAATTATCAGGCTCCTTATCCTTTTGATAAGTGTTTGAACTCTGCACACTTTGCTCTACTGTCTCTTCTTGCACAAGTTGTACTCTCTTGTCATTAGTTCTATCATTTCTGTATGATGAACCTTTGTTTTCTGGACATTTGAAAGATAGATGACCAAACTCACCACAGGTGTAACATTTTCCTGAAAATGAAGTAGAACCTCTACCACCTCCAAATCTGCCTCTATTACCTTTCCATCCACCTCTGAAATCAGACTGTCCCTGTCCTTTACCAGTGTCTTCTTGACCCTCATTGGTTTGCCTTGTTGTAGGGGCTGCTCCTCTTCCCCTCATATTGTTTCCTCTTCCTCTCATGGACTTATCATGTCCTCTATTCATCTTTTCTTCAATCCTGATTGCCATTTGATAACAATCCTCCACATTCTTAGGGTTAGCTAAAACTAACTCATCGTGTATGTTCAATCTCAAACCAGCCAAGTACCTAGCCACCTTTTCTACCTCATTCTCATGATGACCAGATCTCATACTCAATTTATAAAACTCCTCAGTATATGCCTTCACATCCATTTCCTTCTGCCTTAAAAATTGCAGCTTCTTAAACATCTGGATTTCATAATCCCTTGGCAAGAATTTACCTTTGATCCTTGCTACCATCTTATCCCATGAAGTGATCTTTGACTTCCCTTGTTTCCTTCTCTCGGACTGTACATAATCCCACCATACCAAAGCATGACCTCCTAACTTGGTCTTTGCAATCTTTACCTTCTGATCCTCAGCAACATCTTCACATTCAAAGTGATTATCAAGTGCAGCAATCCAATCCAGTAACTCATCTTCATTCAAACTTCCAGTATACTTGGAAACATCAACCTTTACCTTAGGTTTATCACCCTGCACTGCCTTTAACAATTTTGCAAATTTCTGGTCTTCAGCATCCAGTTCTTCAGCTACCTCTTCATACTCTTCAACAGTATCTTCATCTTCTTCAGACTCACTGTCTTCCACTTCCCTCTTTTTGTTCTTTTCCAGGGCTACAAGCCTGGCTTGAAGTGCTTCAGCAAGCTCCTTCATCTTCCTCATCTCTCTGGAATGTTTTTCCTTCATCTCCTGCAATTCCCTTGCAGCATTACCTTTCGGAGGCATTTTGTCAACCTCTCACTCAACACACACTCAACTCTTCCTCTGCCCTTTCGGTGACAGAATCAACACACAACAGCCCAGACCTTTTGCTGAGCTCTGATACCACTATGATGCAGAGGCATCCACACTAAAACATTAACACATAGCATGGATGTCTGCAGCCCATCATCATCATCATCATCATCATCATATTTGACTTAACACTGTCAGCATCATCATATTTACTGTGCCGACCGATATCCTCCTGATGACAAGCCTTCGCCTTTTCGCATGTCAACAGCATCACCTTATTCGTTTATCGACAGCATCATCATGTTCGACCAGCGCGAACATCCTCCTGACGTCCACTGTTCACTTCAGCGACAACTTCCGTCTTCACTATCTTCAGCATCATGATATTCAACATCATGATAATCAACAGGATAAAGAACATCCGGTTCCTTCCATATATCCTGATGATGACAAACCTTAACTCCACGCACCGTCCCCTCGAAGCTTGCGTCACCCCGATATCCTGATGACGTATATCCTGATGACGATGACATCACCCGCAGCTCCTCAATATCCTGCCGCTCCGAAATATCCTGATGACGTATATCCTGATGATGATGACGTCATATCCTGCTGTTGGCCAAACTTAGTTTTTTCTTCGGCCCGCGATCAACCCGATCTTCTTCCTTATGCCGATGCACTCCTTCTCGGCACCTCCTGATGATGATCACCCCGACGCACATTCACTTCATGCACTCAACTGCATCATGCTCTTCTCCACTTATCCGGATGACGTTACCCGAACTAACTGCAGGATATAAACTGAAATATCCTGATGATGCCGTTTTAACGAACTTCCAACCTTAGCAAAATTTTACTTCGCCGATCCTCCAGGGACGACCCGATCCACTCTCAGGGTGATCTTCCACACTTTATCAGCTCGACCTAGCACATACCCATGCTAGGGTCTTCAACATCTCTCGACGGCGATCCTGCACACCTGCATGCAAACAGAAAATAAACTACAATCTAACCTACTGTACATCACCATTCCACCGATCCGACGAATCAACCGGTGGAATGGATCAGCAAATCCATACAGCCACCAAACCAGCAAATCGATCAAGCAATGGAATTCAACAGAGGATGAACACAAACAGGATCACTTTATTTGATTTCAAAAGATGCAAATACAATGATCAATCTCTCTCTCAGTCTCACTCTCTGCAACTTAGCTCGATTGATGATATCTATCTATGCAATATCAACCGATCCTCATGCTTAAATAGATTTTCCTACGAGTACTACTGACCCGACTCCAAGCGGCTGGGAACTCTCCAGGCGGCTGGGAGATCCAACCGAACATACATCATGACAGCTGTCTAACAAACTGGCTAAAAATAGTAAAAGCATGGTCAGCATGATCTTATCATGATCAGCATGACCTTATTACATGCATTTGGTCTTACCAGACCTTCTTGAAAACATAAACAAGACTCAAACTAATTACTGCCTCATGAAGGCCAGCTGTCAGGTAGGTGCTCCTGCACCAATGAAGAGTACGATGGAGTTTAAGTGTACGTTAGGGACGACTCTACATATTCGATAGTTGGGAAAGGCAAGGTATTGTTGTGTTTCAGTGATGGGAGAATTAAGACCCTTCCTGGTGTTTTGCATGTTCCTAGATTAGCTAGAAATCTGATTTCAGTTTCAAAGTTGAATGATTTGGGAATGCATGTAACATTTGATAAGCATGGTTGCAAATTGGTGAGAGGAAACTTGGTGGTAGCAAAGGGGAAGAGATTGGGAACCCCGTTTAGGCTAGATGCCACTACAATTTATAATTCATCTTATGTTTTTGAGGCTTCTAAAAACACTTGTATGTTGTGGCATCGTAGATTGGGCTACACAAGTAATAATGTTTTGAAAACAATTAAGAATAAAAATTTGTAGGATGGTTTCTTCTTTTCTGATGAGCACTTTGATTTTTGTGAGCATTGTGTGTCTGGTAAACAAAATAGAAAATCATTTCCTTTAGGAAGCAATAGAGCAAAATAGAAGTTAGAGATTATCCATACAGATGTGTTTGGACCTATGGATAATGACTCTATCAGAAAATCTTGTTGTTTTGTCACCTTCATTGATGATGTATCCAGATTTACATGGATTTATTTTATGAAACACAAATATGAAGTTTTCACTAAGTTTAAGGATTTTAAAGTCAGTTGAAAACCAATCAGGATTAAGGATAAAATATTAAGATCTGACAATGGAGGGGAATATTTCTCTAAGGAATTTGATGAGTTTTGTAAGCATGCGGGTATAATTAGACAAAAGACAACTCCCTATACACCACAACATAATAGTGTTGCAGAAAGGATGAACTGAACAATCATGGAAAGAGCTAGAAGTATGTTGAGTGATTCACAGTTGGATAAATGCTTTTGGGCAGAGGCTGTGTACTACTTGCTACTTGATTAATAGATATCTTTGTAAGGCTCTTGATTCGACACCTTATGAAGTGTATACAAGTAAGAAACCTTTTGTTTCACATTTAAGGGTTATTGGCTGTGAGGCTTTTGTTCATGTGCCCAAGGAAAAGCGATCTAAGTTGGACCCAAAAGTAAAAAAGTGTACTTTCATTAGATATGGTGATAACGTAAAAGGTTATAAGCTTTGGAATCTACTAACCTGAAAGATTATCTATTATAGAGATGTTATTTTCAGGGAACTTAGAGCTATTTTTGAACCCGAGCAGCCAAAAGAGAAAGAAAAGGTGAAGAAAGTGCACTTTGACTTAGAGCAGGAAGATGCACCTTAGAAAGAACATAATGATGGATTGGAGGGTGAAGAAGAAGAAGAAGATTCGAGTAGTTCTGATGAAGAAGAATTTGTTGTTATAGAAGAAATTAGTGCAGATGATCATCCAGAAGAACAAGTAGAGTCTCTTACTCCACCCTTGAGGAGATCCACAAGACAATGGAACCTAGTTGACAGGTATAGCCCACCAGATTTCTGTTGTGTATTTGCTTTATTGAGTACTGACGATGAGCCTAGATCCTACAGGGAAGCTATTCATTCAAATGATAGTGAGTCTTGGTAGTTAGCCATGCAGGAGGAGATGATAGCTTTAGACTCTTGTAACACCTAGGATCTTGTTCATTTGCCCAAAGGAAGAAAGGCCATAGATTGCAAGTGGGTCTTCAAGAAGAAGTTTGGAGAAGATGGTTCATTGGAGAAGTACAAGGCTAGACTGGTAGCCAAGGGCTACTCCCAGAGAGGGAGTTGATTTCGGTGAAATTTTCTCTCCTGTTGCTAAATTGACTTCTATTAGATTTCTTTTATCCATTGCTACAACTTTAGATTGGGAGATTGAGCAAATGGATGTTAAGACTACATTCTTGCATAGAGATTTTGAGGAAGAAATTTATATGCAACAACCGACAGGTTTTGAGGTAAAAGGGAAAGAACATTGGGTTTGCAGGTTAAAGAGGTCTCTTTATGGTTTGAAATAGTCCCACAGAATGTGGTATCAAAAGTTTGACTCTTTTGTTTTGAAATTGGGTTTTGTTAGAAGTGAGGAGGATCATTATTTGTATATTCATTGTATTGATGATTCTATACTGATCATTACATTATATGTTGATAACATGTTATTTTTCAGCAATACTAAGGGTATGATCAGTGATATGAAAGCCTAACTTTCAGGTGCATTTGATATGAAGGATCTTGGTGCTGTTAGGTATATTCTGGGTATGGAGATTAGGAGGGATAGAGGTAACAAAAAGATTTGGTTGTCTCAGAGTAAGTATGTGAATACCATTTTGTAGAGATTTAGTATGCAGGACTGTAATCCGGTTAGAGTTCCTTTACCCATTAGTACTAAACTTTCATTAGATATGTGTCCAAAGAATGAGGATGATTTTGAGGATATGTCTAATGTGCCATATGCTAGTGCTGTAGGGACTTTGATGTATGCAATGGTTTGCACTAGGCCAGATATTGCCCAAGCAGTGGGAGTTTTGAGCAGATTTATGTCTAACCCTGGTAGACAACATTGGAATTATGTGAAGAAGGTGCTTAAATATCTTGCAAGTACTCTTGATTATTGTTTGGTTTATTCTGGTATTGATAGTGCTGGTAAAACTTTGGACATACAAGGATTTGTTGATACAAATTGGGCAGGTGACTTGGATATTCAAAGGTCCACTAGTGGCTATATGTTTACTTTGTCTAGAGGAGCGGTGAGTTGGATGAGTAAGAGGTAACCCATAGTTGCTTTGTCCACCACTGAAGTAGAGTATATGGCTACTACTCATGTCTCTAAGGAGGTAGTTTGGTTGAGGAGATTGTGTACAGGTATTGCTTTTGATTATAGGGTCATTCAGATTGGTTGTGATAGCCAGAGTGCTATCTGTTTGTCCAAGAATCCTATGTATCATGCTCAGACTAAGTATGTTGATGTTTAATATCACTTTGTTTGAGAATTAGTTGCAAGTGGATAGATTGAGTTGAAGAAGATAGACACTCAGGAAAATGTTGTAGATTTATTGACCAAACTGTAAGGAAAGCACAGGTGCGGAATACAACTTCCCTAATGTTAATTCAAAGGGGATAATGCAGACAGGTAAATTTCAATTCAAAATACCAGATAAACACACCAGAAAAATAGAATAAACATTCCAGACAATAAAGAATGACACTAGATTTACGTGGGAAAACACTTTCGGGTAAAAAACCCACCACCACAAGAGAGACAATCTTTATTACAATAAACTAAATAGTTACAATAAAGATCCCAGCTCAATTACTCAGATATTGATTCTCTACCATTATACAAAAACTATTTTCTTACATCTGTACATCTACAGAAAAAATTGTATAATCAAAACTCTTCATCATAATCTGGCGAGCTATCTTAATCTGTATATAAAACCACAGCCTTCAAGAGCAAAATAGAAAACCATTTTCACTTCTGCCCTAACTGCTCGTTTCAACTGACTCAGCATCGCTGTCACAACTGTCTCGTAACTGCTGACAGTTCACATCCCAGTGAGATGATTAATCCCACATGCATTGGACATCGGGCGTAACAGTAATATATATACACGCCCAAAAGAATATAGACTGTCGACACATATGCCAACAAAACCAACGGGTTCACCATTCACCGTCCATCGGAAAGACACTGGCAGTCAGAGAGATATCTCTAAACTTCGCCGATGATAATTTTCTTATCGATGTCCAAACCTTCAATCTCCATCGGTTGAACCATTGAACCTGTGGAACCATCGAACCATCGATTGAACCATTGAACCTATGGAACCATCGAACCAATGGTTGAACCATTGAACCATAGAACCTGTCGGACAAAGTTCAAACCTTCACCGAAGTATCCAAGGCATATCGGTTGAACCATTGAACCTGATTGAACTTGTGGAACCATCGAACCATCGATTGAACCATTGAACCTATGGAACCATCGAACCAATGGTTGAACCATTGAACCACAGAACCTGTCGGACAAAGTTCAAACCTTCACCGAAGTATCCAAGGCATATCGGTTGAACCATTGAACCTGATGAACCTGACTCGTGAAGTTCAAACCTTCATTGAAGTATCCAATGCATAAAGGTTGAACCATTGAACTCGATGAACCATTGAACCCGATGAACGAAGTTCAAGAGTTCACCGACAGTTCAACCTTTGCCAATGAACGATGATGAAAAACCAACGAATGAATGAATGAGGTTCCAAGCAGTAACTCGAGACATTAATTCTCTTCACAAACCTATGAGCATAGAGAAATTTGTGTGGTGTAGAGAGGCCACGGGCCTTGTTTCTAGTGCCTGATTATTTTTCATTTGATTTCCTATGGGTTGATTTACAATATATAATGTCAAGTGGGAGAATGTTGGGATAAGGTGCCATTAACCTTGTAAATCCCAATGTTGTATTTATTTCATTTTATTGTTTGTAATTTGTAATTACCTATAAGGGAATGAGGTAGTTTCACCAACAGTGGTAATTCTAGATTCACCAGAGGTAATTATGGAGTGACATTTACAGTTGGCAATTATAAAAATCATGAGTAAATGAGGTTAGGTGCCTTGGGAGAATCTACTATTTTTAGCATGTATGACACACATCATAGTGTTTGGTGCATGCATGTAAGAGAATCTATGATAGTTGTAAGTTGTCATAAGATTCTATGACACTATGACGACATATGACAGATATTTATTGTGTAAGTTGATATGTTTAGTCCTAGGTGCCCATCTTGGGAAGATACTCTTTGGTGGAATCTATGATGGTTATGACGTGTCATAAGATGTTGTAAGAGACCTTATTTAGCCTTGGGCACCCAACTTTGCATGGTTGACTTTGGACAAGTGGCAGGAGCTTGTACAAAGGCATTTAATATTTGCATGTTGGAGATTCTTAGGAGAGAGAAAGTGGATGCCTAGTTTGGTGTGAGAACACTTCTATATATCCATTTCCATGTAATTATTGTAGCATAACAGATTTAGAGGTACTCGGGTGCTGCAGGAATGCTATCGGATTGAAGATTGAAGGAGATAGTTGTGTAGTTGATGTATTGTATCACTTTTGCAGATTAATACAAACTTGTGCCTCTTTCCTGGTGGAGTTTTTTTACCCAAAAGGGTTTTCTCCATGTAAACACTATGTCCTTGTGTGATCAATTTTTAGATTTGTTTCTTCTATGTTGCATTATTTATATTCTGTTGCAATCTCCATTAAACAGTACACTGTTAGAATGTCATTAAACATATTTGAATTAGATTTCCATTGAGTAGTTGTTGTCTTCATTTCTAACATTATGTAAGACCTATGGGCACTATATAATGAACCTGGGGGGTTAGTTTGAGAAGTTTTGGGCTCTAACAAAAACATTATAAGACCTCATTTAAGAATCATTTTTTAAAACACGAGATTATAAATTGTGACAAGATGACTTTCATGTAGTCTGGAATACATGCTTTTCATTTATTTTAGCCTTGGAGAAGGGAAAAAGTAACATTTGATTGTCCCCCTTAGAGACCAATCTGGGTATGAAATTTAAGAATGGTTCTTGTTTGTGCATATTTGTGGCATTAGTGGAGGCAAGAATATTTTTGAAGAAAGCCACCGCTTCCCTCTAAACACCTCTTGGCTCATGGATAGTAGAGCCATCAGTTTTGCGGATGGAGGAAATTCAGTTATGTGTTCTACGCATTTAACCAAATTGTGGAAAAAATTCATGTTCATGTACCCTTCCCTAAGCCATGTTTTGTGGGATTTGGATTTCCAATAGATTTCTTCTCTAGAAAATAACTCATCATGGTATTTCAACAACTCCTTTTCTTTTTCATATTCCTCATTGCACATCCCATGTGAGATTATTTTTCGATTTACATCCTCCATTTCCACCTCCACTCTCTCTTTTTCAATAAAAATGTTCTTGAAGGTAGAAGTATTCCATTCTTTCAATTTCTCCTTAATCAAAATGAGTTTCTTAACAATCTTCAACAATTTTGAACCTTTCTGAACCTAGGCATCTTTCCACCATTTTTTCATTATCTCTTTTCATGTGCCACTTTTGAGCCACATCCTTTCAAATTTGAATGGACAATGATGAGGGGGTATTTTTCTGATAGGATGAGTGAAATCATGAAGTGTTCTAATCTAGAATATGGAAGGATGAAAGATTCAATTATAAAGGAAAGTTGGAGTCAATTCTAAGAGATTAAGAACCTATCCATCCTTTTAGTGATATTAGTGAATCCCTTCCTACAGTTAGTCCAAGTGAATTCCCCATTTTTTAGATATAGGTCAATGAGATTATTATCGCTAACAAAGAACTGGAAATCTTTCTAACTTTGGCTATTGGGGTGATCACAACTTTTGTGACTTATTGGATCAAAGTTGGGTTCCCAATCCCTAATATAAAACCCTACTCCATCATTGAGCAGGGGCCTTTCTTCAAAATTTCCTCCTTTTTTTTGGACTCACATATTATTAAGAAGAAGCCTTTTGGGAGATTCTTGATTGAGATGGAATTGCCCCAATTCCCAATACACCAGTTGTTAATCTTTTCCCATGCTGGCCATAGATTCACCCATTTCATAAAAAAGCTGTCTCTGGGAGAATTAATTGTAGCTTCATAAGATTGAGAATTTGAAATATTCACACTTACTCATTTCTCTCACGATCCAAAGGGAATTCTATTGGCACCAATGACAATGATTGACATAAGAGTGCAGCTTTCAGAGTTGTATTCCCCACCTTCTAATGCCCCATCTTTTTGTCTCCAAACCAGTGACTTTCCTTCTCTCCATTCCTTTGTTGAACCTCAGCATCCTTCTGATCCTGCTCCCCACTGATCCATTGATTCTGATTGTTGGGATTTAGGAAAATTTGTTCTTGTGACTCTTTAGCACCTCAGTTTCCATTGATCCCTAGATTTCAAAAGATGTTCCTTGAATCCCAATGTTGCTGTGGTGCACCTTTGTTCCTCTGCTGAAAATTCCAAACCCTAGGCACTAAAGGGATGGAATTATGTGCCCTAGAGTGAAAACTATATTGATTTTGGCTATGAGCCATCATTGTTCAATATGGTTATTATTATGTTCATGTATTTTCATGTTTTTATAATAGATGTTTTGCTATTTATTTGAATGTCTTAGTCAATCTTATGTATTGAATACTTGTATTATGCATACACATTCCAATCATATGAAAATAGATTGTGATAATAAGTAAACACTAAACATTCAAATGCATTCAATAAGTGATTCAATGCATCTAGTGATGTGTATAACACAAAAAAGACAAGTCTACAATTTCTTTTAATTTCTCATAATAATGCATTTTCAATGTGGCTTATTAGATAATGTATCTTGAATAATTATAGTGTTATTGGAAACATGCAAGCCTTGAAAATAAATTGATATATTAGTCCTTATAGTTAATACTTATTGTGTCATTGTTGAGTACCTTTAAAAATCATCATCAATGTTAATAAATTAAATTTCCTTTGAAGTTGCTTCTTTCTTATAAAGCCATCAAAAAATTGCTTAACCATCACTCCTGTGAAATTCTTGAAAATTAGTAACAACACTTACAGGCACCACCAAATAATTGATAGACATAAATATTTATAGCCTTATTGGCCAAACACCGTATAAAATGACTCTTAAAAATTAATTAGCGGATAGGCTATGCTTTTTATAAGTGGGCTTGCCCTTATACAAACAAATGGTAAACCTGTCTCACGCTTCAAAACCGTCCTGAAAATTTGTCTCATGGTGTAAAAAAATTCACTCGTCATTTTTCTCATGCCGAAAAAAATAATTTAAAAAAAAATCATCAAAAGGAAAACAATTGAAAGTAAATCACTCAAGAAAGCATTTCAAATTGAAACATTTGAGGTGAGTTGAAGGGGAGGATGAATATAAAATAAACAAATCACCTTCCGAGGAATCGATCCAAGCTTGTGGAGGATTTTTTTTTGAAGGTATTTGCATAAGCTCTTTGTTTTTCTAGCACAAAAACTAAAATATGTTTGCTACAATTTCATTAAGCATAGGAAAACCAAAACCCCATTACTGCCTTTTTAAAAAATATGCTAAAATTTATTTCAATGCAAGATATTTACATTGCCTCTTTCATAATTTTTTTTACATGCAAAACTATTCCCTTAATTCTTTAGATAAAAGGGTTTTTAAAGAAAGATTAGGCGGTTTTTGATTTATTTTTTTAAGTAAATGAGGGTTTGATCTTATAGAGAATATAATGAGGGCGACCATACAAAAAAACTGGGATGCAATGATAGAGATTGAAGAGATCTAAGTCACATGGAACCCCGATGACTTCTCTGAATAGTTTTTCATTACAACTCTTCTTATGAAAATTGAGTTGTGGCCTTATGTTTGGGTCATTATGGTTATATTTTGCCAACCTTGTGGAAACCATTGTCTTTGAGTTAAAGAATGTTATGGCACTAATATTTTTTATTGATTAATAATTTAAATATAATATAATTATATAATAATTAATAATCATTTTTTATTTAATTTGTATGATTACATTATGGATTGCCAATTTGGTAAAATTGAAGTTATAAGTTGTAGGACTTCAATTTTAAAATTTAGTTGTTACGCCTTAAACTTCGTATTGACAAATCCCTTACACCTCTAAAGTTGCAAGTGCTAGTAAATATAAATGTATAGTGCTTAGGTGACATGACTATAAATATTATGCCTATCGACCATTTGATAACACCTTTGGGTGTTGTTACTAGTAATAATAGTGTAAAGGAAAATAAACTTCTCTTTAGGGAGATCTAGGCTAATATAATAAAATGTATACACATAAGTATAATTGGCCGAAATTTAGTAGGTGAAAATGTTTGGGTCAATATAATTTGAAATTAATTATAAATATACAAAAAGTAAATATGAAAAATAAATGTACTTAGCTCATTGACCAAAGTGCATTGACCAAAGAATGTGTCTTTGATGAAAATTTTGGATTGTGATTATTTCTACCTTGAAGAGTGCGATCTCTCTCTTAGTGAATTGCCTTGGCTCTTACACTAAACTTGTGCTCTATCTAGGATAAAGTTTGTAGGTTTGGTTCAACTCTACAATCATAGATTTGTCCTTTGCATCTATATTTGATTGTCCAATGCATACTTCTTCTCTATTGCTTGCTTGATTGACCTTCTTCTACACTATTTTTCTATGATATCTGATGATTGGTGCTATCTAGAAATACCTTGGAAGGACAATCATTGAGTCATACGGAGACATGTTCTCTAAGGTCAACCCCAAAAAATACGTGTAAAAGATTAGAGATAATAGGCAAGGGCCCTAGAATGATGTATGCAAATTTATTACTCCTTTTAGTGCACCCGATCCAAATGTTTAGCTATTGATTGTTCCTTTAATGCTCTAAAATGAGAGAAGACTAGTTGGTTCCAATGTGTTGAATAAATGCCTTTAAATACTAGCACATAACACCAAGTTTCACAAAACATTTATGTAGAGGGCAAGAAAATAAAGGGGGTCAATTGGATAAATTAGAATTAGAATTTTAGAAAGGCAAGGGTCAAGTCTATTATTAGAGGATTGACTTCATAATTGCACAAATAACCTTAAGTAAGAAAACAATCAAATCTAAGTGACTAACGACTATATTGAAACATGTGTACAAACAAGTGTGATAAATACAAGGATTAAATAAAGTTATCAGAATATACACATATAAAGATAGGGTGAAGGCTAAATATATAAAAATACACCATTTATCAATATGTACATATATCAAGACATTTCCTCAAGCCCAAGGGGTTGAGCTTAATTGGTTAAAATGTTGGGTTCTCATTGTGGAAACACAAGTTCAAATCCCCATAGAGACATCTAATGTGGAATTCTAAGTTGTGACTCTTGGTCTTCCATAGTTGGCTTCTAATGTGGATGTGGTTTTTTAATAAAAAGTGGATTTCTAAGTAATGACTCTTGGTCTTCCATAGGTGATTTCTAATTTGGTTGCTCGTAAGGAAAAGACATTTCCTCAAAATTAATACTAAACTAAATGAACAATGACATGAGTATGCAAATTTCATCATTACAAATAATCATATTTAAAATTAATAATAATTTTTTTTTTTTGGGGGTCTCCACAACTATGTAATAAACCATGCTTTTAGACACATTTCAAATTTCAAGCCCACTTGGAAGGGAAGGGCAAAAACTCTTTTGTCGGAATCTGTAATATGGAAATTAGATGATATTCGATATAAACTTTTTATATGTCGGCAAACAAAATTAAAAAAATAAAAATCAAACCCTATCATGATGGGGTGCATTTTGTTTAACATGAAATTTTAAGTTCTCTATAAAAAAACATTTGAAAAAAAAAAAAAATCAAAATCAAACACAACCACATGAATCCCTTAAATAGTTTCTCACTCTGAAGAGAACGGAGGCCAGTCGAGGTATTTCCAATCAACGGCCAAATCTACAATTGACGAATTTGCTACAGGTGAATATTTTTTCTCCGCTTTCATCTACATTTCATTCTGTGAACATTTTTATTTTCGATCTGTCAGGTTTCAATTTAGACTTTCTTTCAGGCCACGGAGTTAACATAAAATGAGTTTTTTAACTGTTTGCTAGGTTTTAAGTTTTCTTGTTTGCTAGGGTTTAAGTATTTGTTTTGCTAGGTTTTAAGTATATTTTGCATTCTTCGGTAGGATTTTAGGTGTATTTTACATTGTTTTGTAGGGTTTATGTGCATTTTGTATTGTTTTGTAGGGTTTATGTGCATTTTGTATTGTTTTGTAGGGTTTGTGTTCAAGTTAGGGTTTAAAGAAAGGAGCTTTCGGTATGGCGAGATCAGGGCGGCCTAGACCTGCAACTCCTTCGGGCTCAATGTCACGGTCTTCTTCATATACTTCTTCTTCTTCAGCCTCGGGCTCACGCTCACGCTCTCGGTCCCGTTCGGTATCGTTTTCTTCATCATCTGTCTCTCGCAGTGATAGTTCCAGGAGCCGCAGCCCACCGCCACCCGGGAAAAGGTACCATGTTTATTCCATTAATTGATAGAATTCTATTGTTTCTATCTTTTTATAAGAGAGAATGAAAAAGACCAAGGCCGGTAGCCACAGCCCTGAAAAGGGTACCATTTTTATTCCATTAGTTGATAAAATTCTATTGTTTCTATATATTTTTAGACTGAATGAAAAAGATTAAGGCCAGCAAGTGGTTTTAGTGGCTCTACCATAGCTAGGTTTTATGGTTTTGTGATTTTCATGATTATTGTTGCTTCAAGGGTGGCTTGTTTGCAGGAATTTTATATCTGTAGTCTTTCTTCCTATTATGTGTGAAATTCAGTATTATTGTTGTAGAAGCTTCTTTTCTAGATGGGAAGCAGCGAATAATGTTCGAAATCCAGTAAACAAGAAGCTCTGATAATTATTGCCATTGAAGCTTCTTTTCTGGATGGGAACTCTACACCTATTTAGGGGTAGGTTTATATTTTTGATTCATATAATGTTGCTGCATGGAATTGTCCATTGGTTTGAATGTTCATATGTATCTTCATGGTTTGGGGTTCAACGTTTCATATTTATTGGATTTGGGGCTCAACTATTAGTATGTAAATGGGATTGGGGTTAGTTGAGTATGGGGCTGTGCGAAGTTTCATTATGCTAGTTTATCTGTCCTGATGAGTATAGGGTAGACCATTCATTCTCAAGCTTGTGAGGAATGTGTGTTGGTTAATAAGGTTGATGCATGGTATTTTTGCATAATTTTGTGAATTATGGTTTGGTATTTATATGAGCTTAGGGTTCAGGTTCTCATGCATATGTGGGTAGGGTTTGTAGGGGCAGTGCTGCACAACAATTGATTTTCCTTGTTTCTATCCTTGTTAGTGTGTGTGTGTGGATGGTATGCTTGGAGTATCAACTTAACTGTTTGAGCTGAACTTCATGCTCGTGAGAGATGGGTTTTTTGGAAATGTTACTCACGAGAGATGGGGCATTGAAGAAAGGACCTTAGTATTAAGTGCTAGTTAGTTAATCCCAGTGTTTGCTTGGGTTAAAACCTGCGTAGCAGGGGATAGGAATGTCTTTGGGACAGCGGCATGGAAATGAGACGTCCTCACGCTGCCTTGTTGTGCACCACATGTAAAGGGGGCTGCTTAGGATGTTCCCCTGTGCACGGTGCATTTGGGGACAATCTTTTATCCCTGTGAATGATTAGGGCGCATCCTACTAGACCCTTAGCCTATAGCATTTATTGGGATATGTGTGGGCCAACTTATGGCACCCTTAATTATTATTTTCATTTATTAGTAGTTGTTTCTTTAGGTTGAACTAATTAGGACAAAGGGGTTTGACCCTACCTAATTATGTCTATAAATAATGATGGGCGAAGGCTCTCATATCATCACGTTGCAAATATTATTCTCACTATAATATTGTGGAGCTTGCCCCTACAAGGTGGCTTGGTTATATATTTAACATTGCTATGTTCTATGACATTTCTGGGACGAGTATCATGGGATGAGGATGACAAGGGACTCGTTTCGGGGACGACAATTTGGGGGGCCATTTTTGGGGAAGGCAGTATAAATATATTAAATTTAAATACATTATAATCATGTTACGAGACTCGGACTCGGCACGGACTCAGTGAGGATCACTTGGCTCGGGACTCGAGACTTAGCGCTTAGACTTGGCGCA
Organism: Cunninghamia lanceolata; assembly: GCA_027924645.1. Lineage (NCBI taxonomy): Eukaryota > Viridiplantae > Streptophyta > Pinopsida > Cupressales > Cupressaceae > Cunninghamia > Cunninghamia lanceolata. The sequence continues at coordinate 1,605,957 of BSBN01000777.1, forward strand.
GACTCGGCACAGACCTGGCAAAGTGAAAAACCTAAGAAATTTAGAGATTTTTAAGGATTTAAAACTTGTTTCATGCACCCTTTATTAAATAAACCTTAAAGACACAATAACATCATCAAATAGAAGCTAATTTGATCACATACTCAAGTATACATTGAACACATAAGTATAAACACAAATTGTAGTTGAGCTACTGAAGAAATAGCACACTTAGATATATAAATATAGTCAAATGTATACGAAACTCATGGAATATGAAATCCATGACATCAAATGTTCCAAACAAATATGAAATATCAAAACAATAACTAGATTCTAGAAGTTTATGGCTCAGAGGAGCCTGCATGCTTCGCCTTCCTACGAAGGCGTAAATGGTAGGTCTTCAATGATGCAGCAGCCATAATCTCTGCCTGTGACTCCATGCCACCCTCACCAACATCAGCTATGCTTGTGTCTGCTCGTGCTCTATCCTCCTCTGCCATGGCTACAACCTTAGCCTCTCTATCTGCTTGGTCAACCCAATCAAGGTCCTCGTCACTAAAGGCAGGATCTGTAGCCTCAGTGATCCACTCAGATTGTGGATCGACCTCCTCTAGCGTGATTGGGGTGGAGTCATGGCAAAAAATCTATCTGTGTCTAAGTTGAAGGTTGTAATGAACATACACTAGATCATTCAACCTCTCCACAGACAATTTATTGCACTTCTTGGAGTGTATGTGCTCAAACATACTCTAATTGTGCTCAAACATACTCTAATTGCGCTCACAACTTGAAGCACTGCATGGTTGGCTCAATATGCGAACGACAATCCTCTGAAGGTTTGGTGTTTTACCACCAAACATTTGCCACCATCTATCTGAAATGAGAAAAAGAAAAAAAATCAATCTCATTTCCAATTTTAAGTCTCAAAAGTTTCAACATTTAATAAATTAATAATAATATAAAAAGAGGAAAATTATGCCCTAAATATATTTTTATTTGGCTGCAATGTCGTCCTACTCTCTTTGCACATTTGACGAGAAAAGAGGTCTCCTTGTGCATCAGTAAAGGCCTCTATCTCATGGACTATTTGTGTCGTAATTGCAGGGCCATCCGCTCTATCACTGAGTAGAGCCCACCAAGAACCTCATCATCCACCTTGAAATCAGGGTGGAATTGGAATGCCGGATTTCGGAAATAAGCTACTGCATGGAGGGGCTTGTGAAGTTGGTGGTGCCATCTCCTATTAATGATCTCCTAAATGGGACGATACTTACCCTCAACTCCCCCATAGATGGATCTAATGGACTCTTTGGCCCTATCCATGCCCTCATATATGTAGCCCATTGCGGGCTTCTCCTCATCAACAACTCGTAGGAGAACTACCAAGGGCTTGGTGAACTGCAAATATTGTGAAACATTAACTTAACATAAGTGTGAATAAAAATAAACTATAAAGTTAAACAAATAAAAGAAAAATATGAATAAAAATTAAAAGTAAAACATAATGTAGAATACTAGAATTAAATTTACGGTTACCTTCACAATCTCTGTAGCAGGTGTCCAAAAGCCTGGCTCATCATAAATGTAACTTGCCACTTCAATCCCAACGGTGGAAGAAGCAGAGGACGAGGAAGTCCAATCCTCAGCAACAAACATATGTCTCAAAGCTCCCTTTGACCGAATCAAGGATTGTAGTGTGATGAAATTTGTAGCAAATATGGTGATGCCAGGACTAGCCAACTCCCTCACCCTCGTGTATTGCCTCATTAGGCTAAGGACCCATGTGTGATTTTATATAAATTTGCAAATATTTTTGGCTATATCAATACATGTTTTGATCCATGGAAGCTTGCCAAGATCCTCCAATATGAGGTCAAGGCAATAGGCGGCACATGGAGTCCAAAATATTGTTGGGTGCCTCTCCATCACGTGTCTAACTGCAACAACATAATTTGTTGCATTATCGGTCACTACTGGAACCATATTCTCCCCACCCACCTCAAATATGACTTCCTCTATAGCCTCACAAAGGTATGTGGCATTTTTTACATGCGTTGAAGCATCAATTGATTTGATGAACACGGTGCCACCTGAAAAAAGAAGCAAAATCAATGGTTCAATAAATTATAAAAATAAATTAAAAATATTAATTGTTAAATCAAATTCAAATTTCAAATTATTCAATGCATTGAGGGAAGTACAATTACTTGCAGAGGAAACAGGAAAATTCAGCAGCATCCTATTTCTTCTGTTGGTCCAACCATTGGTCATGATGGTGCAACCCTTATTGCTCCATACCAAGCGTTGCTCCTCTATTTCGACTTTTACATCAGCCACCTTTTGTGTCAAAAGTGGGCCCTTTAAGTCATCTTCAGTAGGGCCTTTGAAGCCCGCCCCACAAATAGTTATGGCATCAACCATGTTTTGCCAAAAAGGAGACCTAGCACATGTAAAATGGAGAGTTTAACTTTAAATTTGAATTCAACATACATCTAAAATTTAAATATAAAAATTCATGAGACAAAGAATCAAACTATAAAATTTAAAACAATCAAACAAAAAAGAATTATCTGGTTGCATGGAATGGAGTGGTGCAATAGTACCAAAAGTCTCCAATTGCTCGTCTAGCTGCATCATGTGCCTCCTTATTCCAACCCATGCTCTCAAGCGACGGTTGGGAACCAGGAGTAGTGCGTGGCACAAAAAATGAATCCAACCTAGATTTACGAACTCTAGGACCAATGCTAATACTCCCACTAGCACTAGCGGCAGCACTAGCACCAACACTAGCACTAGGACGAAATGGAGGCTTGGAAGAAGCCTTTCCAATACCACCAATGCACGCCAACTCCTCCCTTTGCTTCTTTTTTCATTTCAAATGTTTCTAATTGTACTTGCACCTCACGAACAACCTCAATAGGTGCCTTATCGCATCCCAAAGCATCATGGACGGGTATGCGTGCAAGATGGTAGTTCAATCTATTAATGCCTCCATGAAAAATTGTTTTGCAATAGAAACATTTTCCCTGTCCTTTTTTTTGCTCGGGAAAAATTTCAGCATGTTTCCAAGCTGGGTCCTTTCGATTTGGGTTTGAAGAGTTAGACATTGTGGAAAATATAATTTGAACTTGAAATCAAGGCTGCTGCAATAACACAAATACAAAAAAAAATGAATATTTGTGAATTCATTTATAATTATTAAACTAATGCAAAAAAAAAATGTAGGGTTTGTTGATTGTTCCAAAGCAAAAGGTAGGGTTTCTAAATTTGTTGATTGTTCAAAAAAAAAATAGGCTTTGTAACTTTGTTCCAAAAAGAATTGAAATTTTAGAAAACAATGCAATTTTTGCTAAAAAAGCACAAAAAAAAGTAAAAAACCAAACAAAATCAAGCTTACCTCTCTAATGAAACTTGAAATGAAATCCAAACTCGTTCCAATCGTTGGTAGAGAGCTCTCGATGCACCAACTCTAAGTATGAAGCTGCCCGAATGCGATTTGTTGATGGATTTTTTGTCTACCTCCTTGCTGTTTGCTGCCCTACAATGCACTCTTGTTTTCCTCACAACTCTCTTTTCTCCTCCTCTCTTGTCAACAAAAAGAAATGAAGTTGCTTTTAGTGTAGTAGAGGCAATATAAGTAAAAAAAAATTCAAGTTTTGACTTAGGTTTGTGTTTTTTTTTTTAAACTTTTTCTTTTCCCTGTGCCGACCGAGTCTTGCTAACGGGACTCGTCTGGAACTGGTGAGTCCGGCGAGTTTGTAGAAATCGACGAGTTTTTTAGTCGAGTCCGAGTCCGAGTCCCCAAGACTCATTTGGGGTCACTCGACTCGGGACGCGCTGAGTCCAGGTGAGTCTTGGCGAGTTCCGTTTCTTTAATTATAATATATTTTAAATATTAAAATATAAAAAAGTTTAAAATTTAAGTTTTAATATAAATATTGTAAATTTGTTAAATTTTATATAGTAAATATATTAATGATTAAAATCTAAATTAATTATTAAAAAAAACGTCATATGAATGCGAATCTAATATCCATGATAGTCTTGCTACTTGCAATCGCCAATGGACTTTGCAACAATGAGAGGCCACTACTTTGTCTTCAAATATATTTTAATGAAAAGCCCTAAGCTCTTTTTCGTACAAATTTTAGGTTGAATTGAAACAATTTTTTAAGGTTTTCTTTAGGTTCTCCAGATTTTGAACTTCATAGATTAAAATCGACAAACCTTGCCACAAGAATTACATTCTCATGATTGAATTTTTTCACTTTGGGGATGCTTGGACATTCTTGAGATGGTTAAGGGACGTCATAGGCATTTTTGGCAGTCTCGGGGATAAAAGGCCAAACATTCCCTTGACATTTTGACTCTTTTGTACACATCCCAGGGATGTTCTAATATTTTGCAAAAAATTGGGGATGACCAGGGGTTGTCTTGTCATTCTGGAAACATAGTTGGGGATGCGGATGCAGTTTTAGAGGATGAGACACATCCTCATGTAACCTTGCAATAGTGTGCTATATCTTCCATTATATTGTGTTCTGCTCCTGTGATTCTACTTTAGTGATATAGTTAATTCATTACAAGTGGTATTAGAGCTTTGAGTTGGGCAAAAGTGGATGGAATCTTGGTTGTGAAAAAATCACCTGTATCTCACAAATTGTTGCAATTTTTTTGGTATTTTTAAAATAAATTTGTGGATTCATTCTAGGAAGCTACAATTCAATCTTCAATGTTTTGTGATCAATTTTGTGTGTTATTGCAATTTTGGTGTATTTCATAAATTCACAATACAGGGAACAATTTTTCAGATCTTTCTAATTTCTTTACATTTTCAAAAAGCTCTCAAAATTTGTAGGGGGTTAGTTCGTTAAAATTTTGGATATAAGGCCAACCTTCATATAAAATCATTCAGTCAAAGTTGTGTCGAAGGTGAAATTCTGCATTGTCAAGTCTCAATATGATAGGGCCACAACCAGAGGTTGGGGCAAGAATGATACAGAGTTAGAGTTTGGATAAGGTGAGACTTTAGACGTACTGTTTTCTTCGTTGGATGACAGGCTGTGCCTGTTGAAGGAGAATATGCAAAACATGAAATCTGAAATGGTCAAAAAAGGAGAGCTAGATATTATCAAGTTGGAAAGGGCGAAACAAATGATTTGGATAACATCAATAAGCAGTTGGCTGATCTCTCAAACTTTGTCAGTAATCTGTTAGTTTCACAATTGACTCAACATCCCCATGGTGGATCTATGGGACAACCTCATCTAGTTCCAAATGTTGTGCAACTAATTCTGGCTCTTGAAACTGGCTATGAAAGGTGGACATATGTAAGTTTGATGGCAAGGAATCAAATGGATAATTTTTGATGTGCATTAGATCTCACGTGGGCAGAAGGTTACAATGATTTTCTTATAGTTGGAACTTGAGCAAATTCATTTGGTATTGATGGCTATGTGCTCAAAAGAAGAAAAAGGCCTAGTGTCTCTTGGTTAGTTTTTACGAAGGAGTTGTCGATGCACTATAACATTAGGGTGATAGAGAATTACTTTATTTCCAATTGGCAAAGCTACAATAAATAGGCTTAGTCAAGGATTATGCTCATTGATTCTAGAACCTATCCTTGCGAGTGGAGATGATTATAGTTGAGAACTTGAATGACCTATCATGTTTAATTCGCTAACGTATTTGATGCTATTGTCCAACAAGTGGTAGACATTTGCTAACAACAAAGACTGTAGCACCCCTGTATTGTAATATCCTCCACCAACTAGGTTGATGCCTCAACAAATTGAAGAAAAAAAGGGCAAAAGGATTATGTTTTAATTGTGATAGCAAATATAGTCGAGGACATAAACGTGATGAAAAGAAGTTGTTCTACATTGAGGGCACCAATGAAGAAGAGGATGAAGAAAAGGCATAAGAGGTTGTTGATGAACTAGAAGAAGTAAAAGATCCATGACCATCTATCTCTTGTCATGCACTTTCGGGTTTTTACACGCCACAAACCCTCAAGGTAGTGGGTTTCTTAAAAAAATAGAATGTGACAGTATTGATTGACTTAAGAAGTACTCACAACTTCAACAATAAATTGGCGACGTGATTGAATATTTTTACCTAGCTCCATAAATTTAGGTCATGATTGTGGATGGAGGTATAGTCAATTGTTCAAGGAAATGCCATAGTATTAAACTCACCATGAGAGTCTACTAGATAGATTGCCCTATGTTTGCTATTCCCCATATATTGTTTTAGGAGTCCAATGGCTTACTACCTTGGGAACGATTGAGATGAACTTCCAAGTGTTGTTCATGCATTTTCATTCAGAGGGTAGGATGTTTGAACAAAGAGGGTTGCGTGCAAAGTCTCCACAAATGGTTAACTCTCACCAATGCAAAAGATATTTAAAAAGAGTGCAAAGTTGTGGCACAATTATTTTCATTAGAAGCACAATAGTCAAAGGTTCCTACACCACCAATTGCAAAAGATGCTTAAAAAGAGTGCAAGCTTGTGGCACAATTATTTTCATTAGAAGTACAACAGTCAAAAGTTCCTACACTATCAAATTTCTAGGTAATGGTAGAGCCAACCACCGAACATTAAATCTTTGACTATTAGGGGGCCAATACTCAAACATCAAATTTTGTAGGCAATTATGGTCTGTGGAAATTTGATGTCTTTATTATTAGTTGTTTCTTTAGGTTGAACTAATTAGGATGAAGGGGTGTGGTCCTACCTAATTATGTTTATAAATAAGGATGGGTGAAAGCTCTCTCATATTATCACATTGCAAATTCCATTCTTATTATAAGATTTTGGAGGTTGCCCCTCGAAGTGGCTTGGTTATATATTCAATATTTTACTATATTTTCCATAATATTGTGTTGTATTCCTATGAATCTACTTCAACGATACAGTAAATTCATTACATGTGTGTTAGAAAACACACTTTTTTAAATTTTCTTTTTGCAAATGTTTGTGGCACAATTATTTTCATTAGAAGCACAATAGTCAAAGGTTCCTACACCACCAATTGCAAAAGATGCTAAAAAAGAGTGCAAATTTGTGGCACAATTATTTTCATTAGAAGCACAACAGTCAAAGGTTCCTACACTATCAAATTTGTAGGCAATGGTAGAGCCAACCATCGAACCTCAAACCTTATAGGTAGTGTAGGAACCTTTGACTGTTAGAGGGCCAACCACTCAACACCAAATTTTGTAGGCAATTATGGTCTGTGGAAATTTGATGTCTTTATTATTAGTTGTTTCTTTAGGTTGAACTAATTAGGATGAAGGGGTGTGGCCTACCTAATTATGCCAATAAATAAGGATGGGTGAAAGCTCTCTCATATCATCACATTGCAAATTCTATTCTTATTGTAAGATTGTGGAGGTTGCCTCTCGAAGTGGCTTGGTTATATATTCAATATTTTGCTATATTTTCCATGATATCGTGTTCTATTCCTATGAATCTACTTCAATGATATATTAAATTCATTACATGTGTGTTAAAAAAAACATTTTTTAAAATCATTGCTAAGCTCTGTAAATTTTCCTTTTGTAAATGTTTGTGAGTTAATGCTCATTGCTATTTCTTAAGAAGCAAGTGAAACAAAAACAGAAGAAAATAAATAAAAAGAATGACAGAGTTCCACATCTTTAATTGCTTAACCCTCACCTTTGCCCCCCATGCCGTCTATTACACAACCACTCCTTTGTAACCTTTACACTATCTTCTTCAGTCAATCTTAATTTGGAAAATAAAAATAAAATCTTTGACTTAACATTGGTTGATCTATTTTTAAATTTTTTTTCGTAGTTGCTAGAAATTCCATTATATGAATGTGGACTGCATACCTGTTCCTATATCCACAATTTATGGTGACTACAATATATATAATATAGCCATCTCCTTATTCATTTACTTGTGTACCCTAATTTGATTGGCATCACTGTTCTTATACTTGTATCGGTAATCCTTGTGTCCCATCGTAACTATAAATTTTTATAACCTTGAATTTCAACTAGATATAAGAATGAATTACCTCATGTTTGATTTTTCTACCAATGCTCACCTGCTGTCTGCAAATTGGATAAATTATAAATTTATACTTTTACCTCGTAAGCTCAATATATTTGATAACGCTTTGTTGTATTTGTTATCTCTTATCAAAGACCAGCTTAAAATGGGCAAAGAAATGGTGTACCTTGAATTTTTAGGAGTAAAAAGGGGATTTAGCAGTTCTAATGAGGAGTACACCATGGCAATTGCATTGGACAATGAGTTCAATTAGCTATGAAATTCGAAATTGTGGAACAAAGACTGCTAGTTAATGTTTAGTTGAAAAATTTATATAGATCTTTTGAACTACATATTGCTTCTGTTTGGCATCAAATGTTTTGAATTATGTCAAGTGGGCTATGCAAAGTTATGGTTTCTCGTCACTCTTCTCACAAGCTAGACAGAAACTATACCCTTTATTGTCAATAAATTTAAACAAATTTTATTTCTTTTCAGCTCTAATGCCCCATTTAATTAAATTTGTTTTGGGATTTCCTAGAAATCTTTGGCATGCAATGAAATAGTAATTAATCTTGCATACAAAAAATAACAAACTACATCCATACAATCTAACCATTTTTTTTTTACTAGATAAGATGTAGGTTCTATTGGGGCTGACTACCTTAGAAAAGAGAAACTACAAAGTGATTAAAAAACTACATTAACTGCTCAAAACAAACAGCTAAAAAATAACCAACATTCAACTTGCTAGCCAATCCCTTGGGAGATTCACTTGGTAAATTTATCCTATATCATCTGTGATAATGGAATCTTAAATAATACCTCTAACTTATTTTCTACCCCCACATATTCAATTTTTTATAACCCCTCCTTGTACACAATTCTTATTAAAATATCCCTTCCTTTTATCATATATCTTAGGTACTTAACTTTTTAATAACATTTTTTATAAATAATCCCTATTTATTTTTACCCCTCCTAGTTCAATTGAACATTTCATTTCTAACACCATCACATGCAAGCTCTAAATGAAAATTCTTGAATGAACTTTGATAGGAGATTATGAAAATAAAATGCATTAAAATATTTTTCTACTATAATAATTTAACATCAATCCCTAGAATAGAAAATCTAACAAAAAAAATTAAAAGGTAGTTATTTGATCTGAATACATGGTCATTGTTTACTTCTTTTACATGTTTGGATCGAGAAAATGAATTAATGCTTGCGCATAGAGTAAACCACAAGAAACTAGAAATATAATTCTTCACCTATCTTATATCTACCCTCCAAAACTGATTATTTTTCCTTTAGTGTTATTGTGTTGCAACCTTTTCAATAAGATATCTATTAACCTCTACAAAAAAAAGGTAAGAAAAGGTAAATATATTTTTATTCTTATCATTGCCAAGTGAGACACAAATTTGATGTATAAGATCCTCTTGGTTTTCCTTAAGGAAAGTCATTTCCCATTTACCTTATATATTGTCCTACAAGGTGTAGATAATTCAAATCTTCTTTTTGAATCTAACATGTATCTCTTCTATAGTGTACAAACAGTTTCATCCTTTTAGCCACTTAGGAACAAATATGTATGCAATCCCTATATAAATAGCATAATTAGTTCGTCTTTGTGCCCTCATGAAAGCCAAAAGTAAAGAGATGAATTTAATTATGTCGAGAGGTGTTCCATAGTGGCAGCAAGGAATGTAGTGTAATGGCGTGAGTGTGGTAGCAGAAACTCTTACCTTTTACCTTAAATTTGACAGCTCTTTACATGTTAAAGTATTAATATTTAGTAATAAACATAATATTAATATTTAATAATAAACACTATATTTATTTTTTGATTGATAAGATATATTGTATCATATAGAAGTATCAAAAAAGATTACACTGTATATGCCCCAATGGCTGCTTCAATTTTGTATTCCCCTGCCCAGATTGATACTGAATCACAGTGGCCACGCAGGGCCTGTTACCAAAAAGCCACGTAGGGCCAATACCATTGCAAAACAACCCATTCCTAGACCATATTTCAATGGAAACCTAGCCCCCCGAACCGGACAGCCATACTTCCTATCAATATTTACATATCCAATATCAGAAGCAAAACAAGTATATATGACTTAGGGCAGACACATGGCCGCCATAAAACTAAGAAACATAAAAAAAGGAACTTGACTGAAACTGAGATTTAGTCCAGATCCACCGCCTCCTCTTCCGCTCGAACCAGGTTTGCGAACTCGTACAACCATTGCACTCCGAAAGGTTGCACAAGGTTGCAGAAGCGCTTTAGAAAGCTGCACCCCTCCTCTGCCCTCTCACGGTGTTCAATCAAAGTAGTCTCCACGAAGTTGCCCAGAAACAGAATCTACAGAATGTTTGCCACCCCAGCCTTGCACTTCTCATAGTCACATGCGCACGGAAAACCCACCCCCAGCTTGGCCATCTCGACGGCCTCCTCCAAACCACCTAACAGCTCGGGCCTGAAGAGCTCCCTTGCAAGATGGATTACCATTGTTTTCTCCTCGCCTAGGTCAAGCAACAAGGCAACGAAGTGGGAGGAAATGTCAGTATTTACTCTGTACCAGTCCCTGGCCTGCAAGAAATCTTTGCCCAGAATCCTTTTGATCGCCGCGACTGCCAAGGGATGATTGGTTTTCATAATCCTCGTGAGCCAAAGGTTGGAAATCTTGCCAAGGAAGGCCATTTGGCTCTTCTTGACTACTAATCTCACCGGGGTATCCATAGATGCTCTCTAAAATGCAAGCAAGGAATATGAGGGAATACCTTCTGCCAAAGCTGGTTAAAAAGCCATTGGAACGCCTTGGGCATTTAAGAGGAGTATGTGCCAAATTACGTGCCAACGAACCTATGACATTTCCCCATACATGGCAATGATTTTCCCTCCACTTAAATGCAGTGAGTGAGCAGTTCTCGCGTGCCAAAATGGAATGTAGTACTGTTATCCGCCGATACCTTGATCATACTCTTAACTCGCCTGATCACCGCAATCTTTTGTCATCCGCTGGATGCAAGGTCCCGTCATCAAAGGATGACATTGTAATGAAACTGACATTCTTGAGGTGCTTAAATGATTGCCAAGCCCCATCAAAATTCGTGTGTGCTGAGAAGGACTTGCCACCGTGTCAAGAAGAAGCTAACCTGTCCCACCGCTGCCACCGAGCCCCAAACCTTCCACCCACATAATAAACACTATATTTGATAATAAATATAAATATAAATATGCGAAATACAAATGAAATAAAAAATTGATGTGAAATACAAATGAAATCAAAAATTGTTTTTGTCCCTGCTGCATTGTCTTTCTTCCTATAAACACAAATATAAAAATAAAAATAAAAACTTTTATAATACATTTGAACCATCAGAGTAAAAGAAGAAGATAAATAAATAAAATTTGCTATTACTTGCTTAGATTTACCTTTGTTCACCATGGCTGCGACCTATTTGGGTAGATGAAAGAAAAACAATGGAAAAAATATAGAATGAGGTGAAAAAAAAGTGGGAAACATATTTAGGGGTCATGAGTAAAATGATAGTATAGTTAAATTAGTTTTTTTTTTCGTTTATTTTATTACAATTACAAGTCAGGGTTTAAATTGAAATATTATGCTTTTTTAATAATGATTTTACAATCGTATTACAAAAAATAGGTCTTCAGAAATAAAGTATGGTCAACTTTATGAATTTAAGAGGGGAAGTGGACATTGATATCTTCAAGGTTTATTGTTGTGGCCATAATATCAAAAGATCAGATTTTTTCAGTTAATTGGGAAAAAATATCAGGTTTAGAGAAAAATTCAGAAAAAGTGACCTCAAAAATCAGAAAAAACCAGAAACCCTAATTCTTGATTGGTTTATTAAAAAAATTGTATTTTTAAAAGATAAAATTGTCTAGAGAGTCGCAATTAATTGCGATAAGTTCATAATTTTTGAACTATTGTTGCTACAAATTGACACATCTGGCTGGTAAAGTGTCTAAGGATTATGCACTCTACATTATATGCAGCGTTGATTGGTGATGTTTTACATGCTAATTGAATTTGATCCTTTGTGGGCCATTTCAAGGATCTCCAAGCTTAGGAGATGAATTCTTGGAGACTGTAGAAGTGCCATAAGCTAAGTACTGCAAGGTATAGGTACACAACACTTGTGAATCCTCCAGGGTAGCTTCTTACCTGTATAGTAATCAAGCTTGTCCCAGTTTATGGCCTTTAAGTTTCCCCAAAAATGACATTGCAAGACCTTTATTCCTGTTTATGAATTTAGCCATTTTCTCTTCCAAAATTTTAGATTGAACCTAAGGAACTTAACAAAAATGGAACTTCTACATACTGAAAGAATAGATTGACACAAGGAAAGACTATGGTTCCAATTGGTCCATTATGCTTGGCCAATGCATCCACTTGATATGTGGTACCCTGTCATCTTCTGTGAACAGGGATTGTATCTATGTGAACAAGCAAATGAGGTATAAGTCCATGTAATCTTATCTTGTACTTGGTAATGGAGTAACTTTTGGGCAAATATTTTCATTATGCTATGGATTTACCGGGCTATTAAGTGTGCAATGGGAAGGCTTTGGGAAGGGAATAGGTGTGGCCTGTTACTAAGATTATAGAGTCAAATGACAAAGGGTTGAGAGCAAGGTTAAAATAATGTCAAAAGAAAAGATTAAGTTGTTTGCAAGGGAAGCCTAAAATTGCAAGTGTAATTATAAGCTTAACATGAGACATTTTTATGAAAAAAAATATGCAGACCTTGCTGGGACCATCAGAGTGCTGGTAAGGAAGGGTTTTGAATGGGTTACATATGTACAATACATCGAATCTATTAACCAAAATGGTTGACAAAAAATATTCATGTGTACTACGTTTCAAATGAATGGGAGAAGATGCCCTTGGGGTCAAAGTCCTTTCCATCTCTCCCTACCATGTATAAGAATATTATTTAAAACTGCTGTATGAATTATATCATCAGAAAAAATGATCTAGATGATCTAGTTCACTAACAAGAAAATGATTAGAATGCTGTACAGATGCTGCTTGGTGAATTCTAGACTTTTCTGAGCTAAAGGACATTGCCATCCTAAGGAGGAATGCCTTGTCTGGCTGCTTGGTTCAGACTCAACTCCTGACTGACTGCCTAGTCCTTGGTGATGTTGGAGACCTAAGATTTTGCAAGCAGCTATCAGATTGTGTATAGAGTCCTGAGAAGTGGGCACTTTACAGAGACTGGCAGAAGATGTGAAACTAATGGAAAACCTTATGCAGGTGTATAGAAACAAGACAATGAAGAACAAAAACTGGGAATGGTTTCACTTGTTTGGAAAGTTGGTAATAGTAAATACAAGTGTCCTGAAGTGCACTCCTGATAACTTGCAAAAATGATGGCCAAATCAACAGGAAACCTGCTATTCTTGGACTATGGGAAAGAGAAAGATAGAATAAATGGACAATTCTCACTTGATTTCTTGGCAGTCTCTAAGTAGATAGAGGCCTTAACATTGAGAGGGAACCATGACAGCAAACTAGAAGTCAACGTGTAGAAAAGAGGCCAAAATCAAGAAGTGGAGGCCTATTGGACGACCTACATGCAGCTTGGTTTAGGGGATGGCCTGGTCCAAAGTCTCAAAATTCCCCAAAAATTAGCAGAGGGGTTCTTCAGATGATTTTAAGGTCACTTTCCTTATGGAACTTTGTATGATTCTGTAATGTCCCTTACTTGGTTTGCCCTAGAATTCGCTTGTGGATTAGGTTTAGGGTTTCTTCTCTTTAAATGTTCTCTTTAATGAGATAATCTTGGATTGGATAGTCTACTTCTACCCCAAGCATCCTCTTGAAATAGTACCTGCATCACCATGTATATACAAGTCCATATTGCTACATGTTAGCTTTAATATCCAGTATCCAACAATCCAACATAATCATACTTACAGATGGAAACACATATGTAAGAAGAGTTACTCAACACACCAGGGGAGGGGAATCATAAAATCTTAAGTAGCCTAAGGCCTACCACTGTCCTATTGCCCAACCCTTGTCTCGGGCCTATGGGCCATAATCCTCTGTGGGACCCCCACCCCTCCTTGACCCAACCCTTGCCTCGGGCTTGTGGGGTGGAAACCTGGGTGGGGTTTTTAGACAATCTACTTAAGTTATGATTCACCCCTCTTGACTGGATCACAATCAGAATGCAGGTAGTTTCTAGACAATTTCCAAATATGCAGCCATTATTGATTGATTTGTATTTTGCCTCTATTATTCTATGAAAGGAGATAAACAGGAGTATATAATTCAGCATGAGATATATCAGAGTGCAGGAGTAAATATATCAAAATTTATGTCTGTAGTTCATTCATCATAGCCTACAGATTAATACAGTCTACAATTCAGTTTAGTTTAATATATATATAAAAATCAGTATATAATTCTCTTTTAATATTATTTATACTATTCTTATAATTCTCTTATAATATTATTTATACTATTCTTATTGTATTTGTATCTACCATCTTCTTCTCCAATCTGCTGTTATGCTCAATCACATATAATCAGAAAATGTATATTTTGCTTCTCCCATCCTCCTCACTGCTACCTTTTCTCATAAATATATCTCTATATTTTTTGAGGAGAGCCATCCCTTTTGAGAGGGTGATGACTCTTCAAAGAGTCATGTCTCTTTATTGGATCGTTGCCCTTTCAAGGCTGATCACAGTCTTTAGAATTAATTGCTTCTTTTATAATTTGTTTGCCAACTTATAGTGATCACTGCCTTTATTCTTATAAATCGGTGCATATGCCTTCATTTAAATATATCCATGATTCCCAAATAAGAATCGTTGCCCTAAACATATATTAACCGCTGCCTTTTGTTGATCCTAATCTGCCTATGGTAATAGCATGTCTTATATACTACTAATCACTGCTCTTAATATTTATCAAATTGCAGCCTCTTAGTTTATAGTATGATATTTATTGATATTTATTTATATAATATATATTTGTTAATATATTATATAATATTATTTTAGTTGATAATATTTATAATTGCATTTATATAATTATAAAATTATTTAAATTGATAATATTTATAATTGTATTTATATTCATTATTTATAAATACCATAAATATAACATTATTTAATATTATTATACATTAACGACTTCTCTAACTTATCATGATGTTTAAATCTTTAATTTAAACAATGCCTTAATATGGGGACATGACAGCCCTCCCCACTCAAAATTTGTTTGTCCTCAAGCAATCACAATGAGTTCTTTGCATTTTATCTTCTACCTTCAATGTGTTGAGACGAAGTCATGGTCTCGTTCTAACTGGATAGAACAATTAAGTTTGATGAAAATTTCCACGTTTCCTTTTAAGACCTTGCTCCCCATTTGTGGATTCCTAAAGAGCTAAGTTGTCTTTATTATGTCCTCTCAAAATTGTTGTTTTGGCTTTTAAGAGATTGACCCTCCTAGGTCGATATGATACCTCAGTGGTCCTAAATCTCAATTGAATTCTTTAATGATGGTTTTGGATATCTTTCTTAGATGAAATGCTCTTCCCTTTTTCACCTCAAGGTCGAATGGTGTTGAGTGATCTCCTCAGGATGTTAAATATAGAAGTGATTACACCAATTTGTAGGTTACATGCATTGCCATTTAGTTATATACTAAAATTGAAGTAGACAACCAAGTAGCTCAAGAACACAAGTAACTAGCTCAAGCAAGTAGGCAAGTAGCTCAAGTACACAAGCAAGTAGCTCAAGCAAGTAGGCAAGTAGCTCAAGTAGACATGCAAGTAGCTCAAATCACAAAACATACATGTAAGTCGTAAAGTATACACTTAAATACATAAGTCGCACGAATACACGTATACACATAAGCCACAAGGTAAACCTTTGAATACACATAATTCACAAAGTATACACTTGAATTCATGTAAGGCACACGTAGTATACACAGGATGGTAGGATGAATGCTCTGATACCACTGTAATGCCCCTTACCCGGTTTGCCCTAGAATTCGCTTGTGGATTAGGTTTAGGGTTTCTTCTCTTTAAATGTTCTCTTTAATGAGATAATCTTGGATTGGATAGTCTACTTCTACCCAAGCGTCCTCTTGAAATAGTACCTGCATCACCATGTATATACAAGTCCATATTGCTACATGTTAGCTTTAATATCTAGTATCCAACAATCCAACATACTCATACTTACAGATGGAAACACATATGTAAGAAGAGTCACTCAACACACTAGGGGAGGGGAATCATAAAATCTTAAGTAGCCTAAGGCCTACCACTGTCCTATTGCCCAACCCTTGTCTCGGGCCTATGGGGCATAATCCTATGTGGGACCCCCACCCCTCCTTGACCCAACCCTTGCCTCGGGCCTGTGGGGCAGAATGCCCAACCCTTGGTTTGGGCCTGTGGGGTGGGAACCTGGGTGGGGGTTTTAGACAATCTACTTAAGTTATGATTCACCCCTCCTGACTGGATCACAATCAGAACGCAGGCAGTTTCTAGACAATTTCCAAATATGCAGCCATTATTGATTGATTTGTATTTTGCCTCTATTATTCTATGAAAGGAGTCAAACAGGAGTATATAATTCAGCATGAGATATATCAGAGTGCAGGAGTAAATATATCAAAATTTATGTCTGTAGTTCATTCATCATATCCTACAAATTAATACAGTCTACAATTCAGTTTAGTTTAATATATATATAAAAATCAGTATATAATTCTCTTTTAATATTATTTATACTGTTCTTATTGTATTTGTATCTAATATCTTCTTCTCCAATCTGCTGTTTTGCTCAATCACATATAATCAGAAAATGTATATTTTTCTTCTCCCATCCTCCTCACTGCTACCTTTTCTCATAAATATATCTCTATATTTTTTGAGGAGAGCCATCCCTTTTGAGAGGGTGACGACTCTTCAAAGAGTCACGTCTCTTTATTGGATCGTTGCCCTTTCAAGGCTGATTGCAGTCTTTAGAATTAATTGCTCCTTTTATAATTTGTTTGCCAACTTATAGTGATCACTGCCTTTATTCTTATAAATCGGTGCAGATGCCTTCATTTAAATATATCCATGATTCCCAAATAAGAATCGCTGCCTTAAACATATATTAACCGCTGCCTTTTGTTGATCCTAATCTGCCTATGGTAATAGCATGTCTTATATACTACTAATCACTGCTCTTAATATTTATCAAATCGCAGCCTCTTAGTTTATAGTATGATATTTATTTATATAATACTAATTGCATTTATATAATTATAATATTATTTAAATTGATAATATTTATAATTGTATTTATATTCATTATTTATAAATTCCATAAATATAACATTATTTAATATTATTATACATTAACGACTTCTCTAACTTATCATGATGTTTAAATCTTTAATTTAAACAATGCCTTAATATGGGGACATGACAGATTCTTCCTTGATTTTTCCATTTTCAACCCACAACCCAAAAGTTAAGGCATCACTCAGGAAATGGACTAAAATGAGTACAAAAGTATAATAATTGAATTCTAGATTATGCAATTTCCATCAGTACAGATTCTTAGATCATACTTGAAAGTGTGAAGAATTTCATTCAAATGTATATGTTTAAGGATCAAATACAAGATCAGGTAGATAGGTTGTTTCAAGATATATCAAGTTGGTGCTTTATATATATTTTGAGTAGCTTTAATGATATAGATTGTTTATCTACTATTGTGTTGTGTTTACTCTTTAATTAGAATTAATCATTAATAATGTGTCAATAACTTGTAAGGCAGGAAGACAATAGTTTTTTGGTTTGTCTTATTTTAGGTGTTATATTTGTGGTGGGTGGTTGGCTAATATTCTGCATTTCTCTGACTATTCTTTTTGGTAACATTCGATATAAATTTTTGCAGCTCAACATCATCAGCAAGGAGAGACCGGACACCACCATTGCCGCCTAAAAAAGCATCACCAGTCAGGTGATGCATTATTTCACTCAAAACCATGTATTTTTTCTGTCTTGGCACTTATATTTTTTCATGTCCTTTCTTTGTTTTTGCGTTGTATGAAGAATTTTGATTAATATCTCTTTACCCAGCAAGATGAATTGGAAAAAAAATGGATTTTCCTGTTTAGCTATTTGAGATATTATTTTCCAGGAAAAAGAACCGGGAAAATTTCATGGGAATCTTTCTTTGTTTCAATGTGGGTAAGAAACTTATCCAGAAATGCTTAACTGTTTTAATAGCAGAGAAGAGTTTGGGTATAGAAATGCATAAAATGAAATTTCAGTGATGTAACATAAAGTAAGTAAAGATATTGATATTCAATCAATTTCAAAGAGTCACCTAGCTACAATTTTATTGGTCATGGTAATCCCATTTTGAACTATCTTATGGTGATAACGTTTTCCCTCCTGGAGTCATCTAGGGGGAAGGGTCTTTAGATCCACCCAAAAATGCTGATGAAATCTTAAGCTAACTGGGAAAGTTTTTTTTTGTTGTTTTAACAATTTTGTTGTTGATGATTATATTTCCCTCCCAAAGCCATCTTTAACAATTTTGTTCTAGGGTAAAGAAGCTTCAGAAAAAAATGCTAGCAACATGCTAATAGGATTTTTTTTCAGGTTTCTGAGACGGGGGGATGGGTTTCTGGGGATGGCAATTTTTTTCAAAATTTTTGGGGACAGTGAGGGGATGGCTATATATATATTAAAAAATATTTGTGTGTAATATTTAATATTAATTATAATATATTAATATTTATAATATATTATATATTTTAAATATTAATATTAATATTTATAATATATTATATATTTTAAATATTAATATTAATATTAATATTCTAACTATTTATTATATTAATATAGGTATTAACATTATTAATATAAATGTTATAAATTTAAAATTGTGCAGCAATGGCATTCACCAAAGTTGCACAAATTTCCAAATGTTAAGGTGCAGATTCAATCCCGAGAGCAGAGTTCCAGTTCTTTTGTTTTTGTTTTTGTTTTTGTTTTTAACTTATGGCGTTTTGCTTTTTGAATTTTTGATTTCATTTTTAGCCATTTTGTGATTATCCCTGGATGCTGATTCCTCAGTTCTAACTTCTTGGCTGTGCCGTGCTAGGGTTTAATAGTATATGGTGTCTCAAAAGAAACAATTGAATAACTGAAATCTTTTTGCTTTTGCTTTTCATTTCCTTAAATTCGTTCAGGGTTTTCGTTTTTTTATTGTTGGCCGACGTGTTTTTGATTTTTTTTTTACCCGCAGATGTCCCTGGGACGTTTTGAAACCCCAATCAGTAGGATGTTCTCCTTGTGCAGGGGTCATCCCTGGGACATCCCCAAAACCTGCAGCAAAAGAGGGATGTCGGGGGGATGTTCTCCTGTGCAGGGGTCATCCCTGGGACAACCCCAGAACGCTCTACCTGGTGGGAGTGGCAGAAAACCCTGGGGGACGTGTCCCCGGGGTACACTGATTTTTTTGACATGTCTATTGAATTCTGAGTTGTTACAGATCAAGGTCTTCCTCTCTGGTGCGTTCTCTGCTGAGATTTGCATTATTGCCATGCAGGAAAAATGATGGCTATAACCCATCATGCCCAACTTTTCCAGCACACAATTGGCTGCTGGATCTTCAACTGTATTTTCTGTCCTTATCTTTTGGTCCTCTTTTCAACTGCTTCAATAATAAGTATTGAGCTGCCTTTGTGAAATTTTTGTCTTTCCCTTCTTTAGCTGGTCTTATTCCTTTAAGGGACATTACTTCCGCTTTATTATTTGTGTCTATTCCCAAGTGGACTAAACATTAGATGAGGTGGTCCCTCATCATCTCTAAAGATCGCTCCTCCTCTTGTTAATCTGAAATTTTCTTCACAATTCGATTCAATCAAAATTTAGCTTAAACAAATCTAGGAGATTTCCTCTCCACGTCTTTCGAGTGTTTTCAATTTGCTAATAACGAGTAAAATTAAGTTAAGCATTTCACTTATTTAATTGGATAGAATATCTGTTTCAGTACTTTGTTTCTCAGAAACAACTTGAAATTTATGTAAAGCCATATCTTTGAAATAGATATTTATTGATCATAAATTTAATTTGTTTACTGATAAGTTTTACTAGAAGTAGTACATGTGAAGACAGTTGGATTAGAATATAGGATTATTGTTTACTAGTTTAGAAGATCTAATTCATAATTGTAATTACATGCATGCAGTTTTTGTTCTCCTTTTTATTTTCAAAGCCTCTCTGAGTGTCTTAATTTGCAGCAGAGAACTTGACAAACTTGGCAGTTAATGGTTTTTCAGCATTTTTTTTGGCCTGAAATGAAGCATTTGATACATTTCTTTGTCTTTGACATACACAAAATATTGCATTTCAGGAAATCTCCGCCACCCCCTGAGTCGGTAGTCCTTCATGTTGCCAATTTGACCCGAAACGTAAATGAAGGTCATCTGAAGGAAATTTTCTGTAAGTATTTATGACTCCACTAGCAGCACAACTAGCAGAACAAAAAGCAAATGTGTACCAATTATAATTGAATTACTTATTTATCTTATCATGGATTGTTACAATTCGTTAATAGGCTGGCAATATTACATGAAAGAGACTATAAAAATCTTCTATGATACCAAACACCCAGCTATAGAATACTGTAAACTAGGACATTCAATATTTTATTGTTTGGTTAATGACTCTCCCTTTTGCCTAGCTTTCAACATTCATTAATTAGTAACACAATTCATAAGCCAAACTGTGTCTATGAGTATTGAAGAATGACATACATTCTATATTTAAATATTCTAATAATTTTCTATTCATGTGCTGAGTATTAGATTGTGCAAGCTCGATAGTGTTCTTTTAAATATTTCTGCATTGGTTTGAAAGTTTGATTGACATTTTGTTCTGTCCTCCATTTTATTATTGATAATTTTGTAGAGGAAAAAAATCTAGCACAGACATTATTAAGGATGGTATGTGTTGAAAGTGTGTATACACTGGTTGAATGTACCTGCATGCATAGTGATGGTTTTGATGAGGCCTTTTCCTCAGGGATGGCTCAAGGGATGTAGCACCTGTTGGCTTCTCAGGCACTTTTAATTTGCCTAGAAATCTTAACTGATAAAGTTCACTTTGGTTTAATATACTCCTTATGGTGGAACAGATTTCGTAAAAGCAACTATTATCATTAACAAATGAGGAGTGGTATTCTGCAGTTTTGGTAATTTTGTGTCCTACAACATATAAGTACTCCGCTCATCATTAGTATATTTGGCTATATTGTTTTTCAACACTCCAAGGACAATATAGCCTGTATATGCTCACTTCATAAATCAGTACTCTACTTCCACCTTTCCCCAGCATAAAGTTCTCATTGTTGTCCATTTTAGAGTCATTGTTCACTGATGCTTGCAAATTTTCCAAAGTCCAACTTTCAACCAGAAGACCGCCACAAGCTTTTGTGTTGGTTGTTCACACCCTGGCAGCAAAGGTAACTGTCAATATTTGTTACTGTTATTAGTCTTTTAGATAAAGAGTTTCTCAACTTCTTCTGATTCCTTTTGGTCACTTATGTGTGCTTGCTGTTGTTCTAAACTTCCTTGTGTTGATTTTGGCAATTATTAACAAGAGTCAATACAGTTATGACTTGTGGACTCTCAGAATCCTTCCCTTTTCAAGTTTAAACAAAGACATCTTTGTGTGTAAATGAACAAATGATAGCATGTGTGTTAGTTCCCCTTTATATTGCCAGGGTAGGTACATGAGGGTAGTCTTGGATGAGAATTCTATGGTAAATATGAATTCCCAAATAAAATTTTGCTTTTGGAATGGCCTCCACGCAAAAGCAGGCTTTGAAACTTTATATCCACTAGTGGACCACTGTATGTAATGACTATGTGCTGTGGACTTGGTGATGGTTTGTAGACTGTTTGTCAAATCAAGCAGAAAAAATATTTTAGAATATCTGAATCAAGCTTAAAGTTCCTTTAGGCCTGGAGCAAAATCCTTGGGCCATATGGGTGCTGTTTATTTTATTGTTTCTCTTATCATTTGAAATAAAGGTACTTTTAAGATATTTATTTGGAATGTATGCTAGCTGACAGCAGTTATCTGAATATTTGCAGGTAACTTTGGCGATGTAGTAAATGTGGAACTGTCAATGGATCGAAGTGTAAGATTAAATTGACCTTGTTGTGTGTTAAAGAGTATATTTGTATTCTATTACATAATCTTTGATGTTTTTAAAGCTTTTGAATGAGATCACATGTTTCATGTTTTTCAAGACACTTAAAATTATTATTTTGCAGGTTCAACTGCCCAAGGGATATGGATATGTTGAGTTTAAAACAAGAGCTGATGCAGAAAAGGCTTTATTGTACATGGATGGAGTAAGAAGTTGATTCTTTTACAACCAATATTGGATACTGACTGATTCATTAAGAAATTTAATCAATTTATTCTTTATTGTTGTTTATTTACAGGGCCAGATTGATGGTAATGTTGTCAGTGCACGTTTTACACTTCCTCAACGTACAAAAGCATCTACACCACCGAAGGCTGTTGCAGCAGCCCCTCCTAAAAGAGAACATGGAACAAGGGAGAATGTTGGTCCTGGTGCAGAAAAGGATGATTTAGTGCATCAGAGAGACGGTAAGTTACTGTACAGAATGCTCGATAATTCAATTATGAAGTCTTCTTGGAGAACATGATTTTTGAGCCATGGGTGACATTGTTTTGCAGTTTCTCCACTACGAAGAAAAGCATCTCCACCACACAGACGATCTCCAGTAGCACGCCGTGTTGAATCTCCTCCTCGTCGTCGTGTGGAATCTCCTCCCCGTCGTCGTGTTGAGTCACCACCTCGTCGTCGAGGGGAGTCACCTCTGCGGCGTCGGGTTGAGTCACCACCTCGGAGACGGCGAGATTCTCCTCCTCGGCGAAGAGATTCTCCTCCTCGGCGTCGTCCATCCTCTCCACCTCGCAGGCGTTCACCATCACCACCTGGTCGGAGGCATCGATCACCAATCAGGTTAGTTTCATGAGAAATATCCTCTTTCCCCTGTTTGATTAGTGTTAAAGCCTTTTCAATGCCTCTCATAAATATTTTCAACAATTATATGATAGTTCTTTTCTATTTATGTATTCTGTATTCAACCAATGTTTTGAAATGTGTACTGGATTTTTTAGAATGTCTCCTAGGAGGGTCAGAGGAAGCCCAGTAAGCCGTAAGCGCTCGCCAATTTCGAGACGACGGTAAACATCTAATCTAAGTCAGATCTTTGTCACTAGATTTCCAATAGAAGGCTAGTGTAGTTGCAGATACATTTTTCTGAATTTAAATATGAAGGGAAGGTCACTTTTGAATACTTATAGTTCTACAGGTTTTACAATATGGCTTCTTACTTCGATCTAGAGAACTTTGTATTTTGTATTTATGTCGGTTTATTCTTCAATGATATATTATTATATAGTGATACATGGCATTCAATCCTATTGTTTTAACTTTTATACTTTCTAGACTTTGTAATGTTTACTTCTAACAAGAAACCTTGTCAATGAGCCAAGTTTTGGAATGTGTGCTTTATAATCTGTACTCCATATTGCATTTCCATAATATACATGTGATTTTTTTGTCACTGCTTTATATCGCCTTGAACCTGTTCCAATTTTTCTTCTTTGTTAGGTGTCTTAAAGTGAATAGATTTATTAAGTATCATTATTTATGGTTGATATCTTACTGGTTATTTTTCATTTTCATTGTTTATATCAAATGAAAGATAAAATGCTAAAATTGTTTGCCTTTGTGGTACATTATATCATATATTATAACTATTTAGTTAATACATTATACTGTTCTTACAGCTCACCTCCACCCAGACGTGGTCGTACTCCTCCACGTAGGTCTCCTGCTCCTCATCGTCGCAGTCGGTCTCCTGTCCGTAGGCCTATACGTTCTCAATCAAGATCATTGTCTCCACCTCACAGGTAATTATCTATATTGTTTTACAGGAAATGGCCGTTTTGAGCTAAATATTTTTTCTTTTTTTTTGTTCATCACACAAAACTATAATAATGTAGAGGTGGCCTTCTCTGCGCCAAATCAATGTTGATATTCGGGCCAGTTCTCATACAGATTTGGTGTTCTGATCCTACAATTGAATGCAGATAATTGATTTAAAATACATTCTAGGATCCTAAGATTTTAAAATTGAGTGAGTGGAACTTGTAGCAAGGACAATTAAATATTATTGTTCTACCATTAGTCTGTAAACAAAAAGAACTTTAGGAGAGAGCTTATAATTATCAAATAATGTCTCTGATAGGCCGAGATTAAAAATTGCTCAATACTTTTTCTTATTTTTTGTTCATTAGAAAAAAAAGCTATAATAGTGCAGATGTGGCCTTGTCTGCACCAAATCATTGTTGATATTTGGGCCAGTTTTCATACAGATTTGGTGTTCTGATCCTACAATTGAATGCAGATAATTGATTTAAAATACATTCTAGGATCCTAAGATTTTAAAATTGGTGAGTGGAACTTGTAACAGCGACAACTAAATAATAGTGTTCTGCCATTAGTCTGTAAACAAAAGGAACCTTAGGAGTTGTAGGAGAGAGCTTTATATTTATCAAATAATGTCTCTGATAGCCCGAGACATAAAATCTATTTTCATCACGAGTTGTGGCACTTGTAAACTGTTTTATGTATAATCAGATCTAATGAATTAATAATGTTTTCTTTTTGTGCAAACTTCTTCGCAATCTATAATGGAAATTTGTTATATGGCATCTTTTGATGTGTGATTAGAGTTATCTTTCATAGTTGATACCTGTATAATGTGTTTTAAGTCTTAATACCCTTTAATTGTATGAGCTAATAATTCCTTGTTCTTATGTTCTCTACTACGTTCAAAGGAAGTTTGTATTGTAGTTTTATCTGCTTTAGCATAACCAGTTATGTTTCTCACCAGGGCACGGGGACCCACTCGAAGACGTGGAAGGTCTGATTCTTCATCATCGGAGTCACTGAGCCCAAGAAAGGTCCGCCTCTCTGCCTTGATGTTGTGCTTTTCTTATTTTTATATATTGTAAAGCCTGCTTATTTTAAAATGATAGCAAGTCCCTTTTCTTCTCCTGACTTGAAATATAATGTTTGCTGTGCAGCGTTCACCTCGAGGAAATAGGCGAGGTTCAAGAAGTCGAAGTCCTAAAAGGTATATTTATCATTTTATATGTAATATTTATTACACTATCCTGCAGTAGTTATGTAATGAGAATGCCTTTCAAAATCTGTGTACAGGCTTGCAAGAGGAAGAAGTGGTAGTAATAGCAGTAGCAGTAGCTCCCCTTCTCCATCTAAAAATTAGCTGATAAATATAATGGACCCAAGGTAAAATTTTTGTGTAGTCGTTGCACTACATTATTTGACATTCAGGTTTGGCATTTTAAGCTCACCTAGATTTATTTGCTATGTGCTTATTACAGGTTCCCTGATTTGGATGGGGGCTCAGCTGCTAGTGTAGAGCAATGGGAAGGCTTGGCACCTTGTCCTCTGCACAAGCATTGTTTGTGTGTCGGCAATTGCTAGGTCTAACTTATTTTCTTTTGAGCTTGTTTCCCTTGGTTGTCTGTTGTCATTCTTTAGAAATATGTCGTATGACTTCAACTTTTCATGTTTCTTGTGATTCCGTAGATTAATTTAGGCCATCTTTTTGTTTGTGCTGTTGTTTTTCTGGTAGCATTGGTCTGCATGTTTGGATGCCTATTTCTTCAGGCCACACTTATTAACCAATCAAGTCTTCAGTTATTAGATCATGCGATGGACATGGCATGTTTCAGTTCACAGGTTAAACTTGCAGTTCAGTCTCAAAAAGGTTGGGAAATCAAGCCAGAGTCTTTGCATGATGGATAAGAATCTGGTGGTTTCAATGGGCAAAAGAACAAAGCAGGATGTCATATGTGTCTATCTTGCTTTTCTTCAATATCAACCTGGTTGACACAGTCATGATGAGTGGTAACACATCGATGTTCTGGAATATGGAATGCAAAACAGAGTCATCAAATACTCTAAATGGCATTACTTTTGTGTTGCTATCCAACAAAAAATATATAGCAAACTCTATCTGTGGTCCTAAAATTGATCAAGACATTTTGGGGAGAAAAGATTAGACTTCTTTCATTGTAAGGCAGTTTCATTGGTGCCGTGCTATAGCACTATTGAGTTTGTTTACAAAATACGTCATTTTAGAAATAGGCCATACTTTCCATTTTCCTAATACTCTAGAATAATCATTGGTGCAATGCCCTAAAATTATCCCAGGTATGGATCTCGTTTACCTTTTGTTTGAAACATTTATCAATGTTTAAGTTTATTGGGTTGACCTTGACAATTTCAAATTTGCTTTCTTAGTTGTCTTTGCTAATTTCTTGCAAAACAAATATAATTCTCTAGATTTGCTAATGTGTTGTTGGTCCCACCAAATGAAATATCAGCAGGGGGAGCAACACATCATAGTCTGAGGAGGAATATTTCTCTATCAAGAGTACTATAGGCAGAAAGTCCCCTTATAGATAGATATTTTAATTGGCAATGTTATTGATCTCATACTAGAAGTTCCTAATAGATAGAGTTTCATTGGAAATGTTATTTATTTCATTTTTGAAGCTTCCTAGTAGATGGGTTCTTTTTGGCAATGCTATTTCTTCCCATTTTGTTGGTTCACTCTTTATTGGCAAGATATTATTATATAAATTTGGTATATTCTAATCAAAAGGTTTTTTTGTTTCACCATTTCAAATGTATCAACTGAAGTAGTTGGTTATGTTGATACTGCTATGGCCCAAATCTTGGAGCCGAAGCCAAAGAATGTTGTAGTTCACATGTATAATAGTAGATGAACTTTAGGTGTTCTTATTATCGGTGTCTTTCCACTCTATTAATGAATTGTGCTCTGAACTTGAGTAGGATTCTGTATTGATATAGGTGTGGACAATCAACAGACCATGCCTAGTAACGTAGCTTCTATCAATTCCTAGTTTACATATCATAACTCAAAAGGCCTGACAATGCAATAAGCAAATAAAGTTTAGGCATGTTGAGGTAGGCCAGGCGTGGGTTGCCTAGGATGAGACAAAAGGTTATTAGAGTTTTAACGGGTAATTTAATCTGTTCAAATTTTTAGTTGTGCACATTCATGCCAAGTGTGGAAGTTCTTGGTTTGATTTAAACGCATATGCTATAACCAAGACAACTTTTTATTAATTTTAAAATTCAATAATGATGTTTTCATTGAATATAAAAAAAATTGAATGTTGCATAGATTGATTGTATTTGTAGTCATGGCTACGTAACTTAGAGATGACAATGTTGTTAGTTTCCTTCGAGTCCCTCACGAAGGGAGTCTATGTTGGATTCTTTGATGGAGTTTTCACCCTATTTAGGATTCTTTAGGTGGAGCGCTTGCGTTAAAATTTCAGTTCACGTGATGTTTCCATTGCCTGCTTATACAACTGCCTCACAAATTTCTAATGTTCAATATTACAAATTTCTAATACCCAATATGCCCAGGGTTGCAAAAACCATCAGCGATGGTGGAGATATGTATGCTTAGGGGTAGAAGTACGATGGTAAGGGAAAGAGCGGTGCTGTAAAGAGAGGCTGTGGCAGTATTTTTTAGGTTTCTTGGTGAAATGATGGCAACCAAATGGTGTGGTTTCAAGGAATTTACTCGCTAATCTAGAAGCTTGATGCTGAGATAGTTTATGTATGGCATGAGTTTGTGTGATGAATTACATGGCCTGCTGGCTAGCAAAGTCTATGATGTCAATGAGAGTAATAACTGATAGATGCCTTTTGAGATCAATATAGTTGACGGCGTGATAAGTAAGATTGTATTGGCAACGCTTCAAGAAAATGCATCTTGATTGCATCAGAAGAATGGGATACATGCAAGTTTACTGGATTGAAGAGCAAATTCTTGAAACTGTGATAATTCGGAGCTTCAATTTTGCAAGCCATCATTGGGATTCTCTCTCTATTGCCTTGTGATGGTGCAAACTCATTAATCAACATTTGAAATAATGTTTTCATAGGGTCACTAAGAGAAGATCCTCATCAAATGACCTTGTGGATCTTCCATCAAGATTTGCAGCAATTCCTATGGTTTTCATGGCATTACACCATGTGATTTCATTTGGGGGATTTAAATAGTAAACTATGTTAAGATACGATGGGGATTTGTGATCTAAACATCATTTCTTTTGATTTCTTTCCTTTAATTTCTTCTCTTTTGTTGAGGGATAAATCTAAAATTGGAACCAAATGAAGGTGACATCTTTACTAGATTATGCTATTATAGGTTTATCTTGTTTATTCATTTTGGTAGATTCTAACCACTCAAGACTGGTTTTTAACTAAGAGCTTATCATCTATCAAATCTATTTTATCCCCAAGGGAACGCAACATATTTAAAGAGGAACAAGTCATCTTTTGTACCATTGGTAGTATTCCTAATAAATTGTACACGATCTAAGAAACTATGTGACGTTCCCTACTAGTTTATTTATAAAGCGAGGTGGATGATCTATAGATTGTCTAACAATTTGTACATCTCTTCAAAGATGATCAAAATTTTCTTAATAACAAGAAATTTTACCTAGCAATATAATTCATATGCTTGAATTTAGAGGATGATTTTCCCTTTTGTAGATGTTGGCTGGAAAGCATAAGAGAAATACAGAATTTGGCCTTTGGATTTATAGCAGCTTTTAATTGGTGGCCATCTACCCCGTGTAAAATGTGACATTAATTTCTTTGAAAAATTGTAAAGAATTTTATTTGGGTAGTGTTGATATAGTAATTGGTAAATTAGGGTTAGGACCTTGAATAACAGATTCATCCTCAAGATTAACAAAGATTTGGCCTCTTGTCAAACTTCCTTGAGGCTTTTTAGAGAATATTGAATTGGGCATATATGAATCATGATGATTTTTTTTGAAATGTAGAGTGTGATAATGATTTTGGGGGTATGGTATTTGGATTTTAATGGAGGCATACTTTTAAGGGCTAAACACATCTAGACCATATACACTAAGGGAAATAAACCCTAATAGTTTAATGAAGCTCAGACAGTCCTTCAACTACGACTTTGTTCTAGATTTCATGTCTTGGATTGGCCAAGGTAGTTTTCTGAAATTTTGCTTTTATGTAGTAAAGTGAGGTTAAATTGGGACAACCGATAGAGAATAAAGGAAACAAGACAATAAAATATTTGAAAGATAAAAAGACTTTCTTAGGAGGTTTACAATTATGACCAAGGGCTGCAAGACATTTTAAGCAAACTAATACATTTTATGATAGACATTGGCTTTGATACCAAATATGCCACTTTCATCTTTGTAAAACAACTTAATTACAATATTGGAACCAAATATGAGCGATGGAGCCTATGGTCAAATGTTTATGGCCTCAAATTTATAAAACTTAGTTACATGGCTTCTTTTACAATATGACTCACAAAGCCATTTTCTAATTCTTGAGATCACTTTACTTCAAATGAGGGAGGAGCATCATATTTATAGAATAAGATATCATAGGATGAACTGGGAAAAGTAAAAATGAGTAAATGGTAAGCAAATGATGTTTTATTGGAATCTTTGCTGACAATGTCTCTAACCATCTACTTTTACAAAAGTAATTTTATTTAGAGTGAATAGTATTAGAGTCAACGAGGACAATGAATATTCCTTGGTGGGTCCAACAATGCTTCCGCTTCGTCAGAAAAACTAGTGGTAATAATGATGGCTTTTGCTCCTCTTCCCACCCTTGTGCAAGTCGACGCATGCCCAAAAATAGTTCTCCATGGATCGATATCCCCTCGTTCGTAGAATGGCTCATGTGGCTTCTCTAATACAGGGGAGGCATTGGAAACAAGTTTGTAGTTCATAATTGATGGCTGCCCCTTCGGTTCGGGTTGTTGCTTCTTCGGGGTGTCATGGATCTTACACTACTTCTAGGGGACAAAGATCATTTTGTGATATGTTTCTAGAGGTTGACTACTTTGATTGAGGTCACCCTTCACATACAGCGTCTCTACATCCCTTGGCTTGTGCTCTGCCTCCCCCGATGGTAGAGTTTGGGTAGGATGTCGTAGGAAACGAAGAATTTTATCAGCTCCATGTAGTTGTTTACAGGTTTAACGTGTGGCTGTTCTTGCCCGACTTACACCATTGTGTACTGGAATCTTGGAAACCCCTTGTGGAGGGCAAGATTGAGCTCTTCCCCATGTGCAAGGGGCTTCTTCATTGTGACTTTCATGACTCTTGAGGAGTGAGATATTGTGATCGATGGTAGGATTTGGTTGTGAGGAGTTCACTCACTCTCCATCAAACCATGGTCTAGCTCCTTCAACCCACTCACCGAACCACTCATCATCAAACTGAAATGGGTTAGGCTTTTGAATTTGCCACTCCAGTTTTGGGAAGATTCTTGTTATGAGGTTATTGGCAAACACAGTTGGTCGCTTTCTGAAGGTTGACTCCACCACCTCATTTATGGGTCACTCTACGTTTTCTCGTATCTTGGTTGATACTGATATTTCTAAACCCCTTCACAAAGAGGTTGTTTTGAAGGTTGGGGAAATGACTTGGATGCAACAATTGGATTATGACGACCTTGCCTTTAGATGTAGACAGTGTTTTGCTATGAGCCACTTGGCTTCTGTTTGTCCTCATTCTCATCGCAAGGGTGTGGCTTTATGGTGGAAGAATGCTCTTGATGACCACTTGACTATCAATGCTTCTGAGCCTCTGGTGGATGGTCCCTCATAGGATGATGTGCCCTCTTAGGATGTGGTGTCCTCCATGCCCCTTCCCCTTGCGACGTGCAACCTTGTTGGGGTGCTGGCAGGCAAGGCTACGGCGTGCCCCTCGTCTCCTCCCGAGCACTCTTTCCCTAACCAAGCTCAGTGGATTATTGCCCCCATGATGGGTGGTGAGGAGTTCCTAGCTCCAGTTTAGTCTTTAGTTCTTCCAACTTTAGTTATGGGTCCATCCCCCTCACTGCATGATTTGTCCATGGTTGAGTCATACTTTTAGGACTCTCTCCATTCCCCTTGTTTTGAGGACCTGGACTTGGGGTTTTCTTGGATGGTTGTTCATAGAAGAAAGAAAGGTCTCCCTAAATCTTGTCTCTGCTTCGCACCCTAGGGTCAAGGGAGTAAGATTTGCTACATTGGGATTTGGAGTTGTCTAGGTCTCGATGTTTTCTTTGTTGTATTACAGTTGGGTTGATGTCTCAATGGTGTTTGATGTATTGTCGCTGGGCTATTGTCTTTGTGCTATTAGTTCCATATCTCACGATGCTTGTTTTATCTGCCTTTTGGCTGCTTTGTAAAAGGGTTCAGACCCTTTCAAAACCCGATTTACCTTTATAAAAAACAATGCTTCTGCTTCTCTAAACAAATCAACTTCATTTATGGGATTAAAAAGACGCTTGATCTATTAATTATGTTGCCTGTTCCAATCTCTATCATCATTAGTTCTTCAGGTTGATATGGACGAAAGATTCCCACTCAAGCTTCTTCGTATTATTGTGGTGATCACAGTTTCTGGAGAGAAATAAACATCCTCATGAATAGCACGTGGCCCATAACTTTTAATAAACCTGTACAATAATTCATTTGCATTTGTTCTAATCTTTATTTGCTAGGTACAATTAGGTCTTCTAATCACATCTACATATTGCTGGAGTTGAAGATCACTATTAAGCCTGTATATAGTAACTTCTCTCATGTTTTCTCTGGTGGTAAGACAAGCTGCTTCAATCATTTGCAAATCTATGAAAACACTTTTAAAAATTCTCGTATATCTAAAGATTAGCTTTTCTCTCAGGATTCCACTTTGAATTTGTACATTTAGATAAGAGAATCTTAATTTTTTTTATTTCTTACTACATCAAACCTTGGAACTGGTCGATGCATCATAGTAGTAGGATTTCTACTTAACAAATCTGCAATTGTATTTTTTTGCCCTTCTACATGATCACCAATATAATTGAATTGATTGAAGTAGTCTTGTCATTGGACATACTTTCCTCTTCCATCTTTTTTCCATGATCTTTCTCCTAGAAAGTAAGGAATATTGTACAATCAGTCAATAATAAATTTCTTCAAATGCATCAACTTTAAGGCAAATTTTCAAGACACTTTTTTCCAACGTAGATCTTATTAGAAGAGTTCCACTTCTTTACATTGTTAGCAAACACACCACTAGCATATTCATAGACAAACTCCTTACCATATTTTACAAAACAAAGAATACCACCCCAAGTTGTATTAGAGGCATTAGTCTATAAAACATAATCCTCTATAGAAGGAACATGTATAATGGGTAGATTTTTAATTTTATCTTTTAGTTTTTCAACTGCCTGTTAGTGCTCTTTCTCCTATTCAAACTTGCTCCCTTTCTTTAACAATTCTTGGAGTAAGTATCTATCATTACGTGAATCTTGATAAAAGCGATTTACACAATTCAAGATGTCTAAGAAGGCTTAATACTGCATTTTGTTTAAAACATCAAGAAATTGGATGATTTTCCCCTAGATATGGGATTGCATTTGTAATTTCTCATTCTTCACATTCATCCCAAGAAATTTGTAGTTTTGCTGACATAGTTGGATCTTTGTGCTTGATAGCACAATTCCTACTTTGTAGGCAATATCAAAGGTGGTCTTCTGAAGTTTCACTAAAAATTAAAATGTCATTAATGTATGTAGATAGAAATATAGTGGTTCCTGCAAAGATTTAATTTGTATGAGCTTGAAAGTAAGTGGGGGCATTCATGAGGTTGGAAGACATCACATTCCACTAAAAGTATCCAAATGGACAACTAAAAGCGCTCTTATGTATATCTGACTCTTTAATCCTAATTTGAAAAATATTTACATCTAGCTACTTTTTGCAACATGTAGATTTTGTTAGGTATAGGAGAGGGATAAGGCTTTGCAACAACATTTAGAGGTTTATAGTTTGTAATCATACTTTTCTTTCCCCTTGTTTGCTTAGAATGTTTGTTAACCAAAAATGCATAGTAGCAATATGGAGAGAGGTGGATCTTTCTATAAGCTTGGCTTCTAGGAGTTCTTGAATAGCTTTTTCCATGTCTTCAAATTTTGTTGCAGGGATATGAATTTTATTTCCCATCTTTATGGTTTTCCCTTCTTTCATTATTATTTGTGTTTCTAGTTTAGATTTTTGCTAGAACTTTTGAGGATTGTCAGAGCAAACTACTTTAATTTTCTGCCTAATTTTTTCTATTTACTCACTTATTTGATTAGTAGGATGCTGGATCATTGATTGGGGAAACTACTTAGTGGCATATGTCAATTTATGAGCTTTTATCCTTTCTCCGTGTGGGGTAAACAATACATTCTTGGGTGTATTACCATATGGAGAGTAGGTGTTTATGAAATATCCTCTTAGTAATATATCTACATGCATCTTGTTTAACTGAAAGAAATCAGAATTGAGTTTTTTTTCTCGTATTATCATTATTTCTTGATGTTTATACTTGTTGCAGACAAAAGTATTACCTCATACATCAAGAGAACTGTATTGATGTTGTTCATCTAGTGTTTCCCAATTTTTAATAATAGGTCCTTTGGCAGAAGATAAAGATGCGTTTGTATCTACTTGAGCATTATATGTCTTCTCATTATTTCTCCAATAATGAATTGTGCATACCTTGTATAAGCTGAGCTACACACTCTGGTCTAGGACTTGCTGGTGGCTCAAGAATTGTTGTACACACAACTCTGTGATGTGCAGGATTGATTTGGTGTAAAGAAATTTGGAATTTCTCCATAGATTTCTTCTTTTGGTGTTTCTAGATTTTATGCCATGGATTTGTCTTGCATCTATCTTGAAAATAGTCATTAAATTCTTCATTAATTTTATCTATATTACGTACTTATAATTCCACCCAATATCAATGTTTGCAAAATACTTTCCTTATTCTAGTTGCTCTTCTTCTTCTTCCTATTTAGGGGCAACGAACTTGTTCTTCATCTAGCTATTGTTGGGTTTGTAGGAGTATCCTGGTTGAATTAGCTTGGGATCTAGTCTTCTCATTGTAGGTGGCATGTGTGAAAACTAAGGTTGTTTGCCTCTTCCTTTGAAAATAATACTGCCTCTGTGAGGAATATATCTTCCTCTTCCTTTGAAATTAGATTCTTGTCTTCAAAATTCCACGTCTGTTGTATCATTGTGTTAGGAAAGGTGTTTAAACCTTGCACCTAATGCTAAGATTACAAACATTGCGATTTTTAGGTTGAAAAATAGAAAAGCTCAATTTCTGGGCTATATAGTTGGTTTTTGGCAAAAATAAAAATTATGGGTTGCTCAACAAAGATTCTTTAATGCTTGTCACGTGGACCTCTTCGACTTCTATAATTTAAAAAATAGGCCCAATTGGTCTCTCGGATCAAAAATTATGGCCTTCGGACATTGGGCCTCCTACATTAGAAATGTAAAAACATGAACACATAAAAGAGTTGTAAAGGGGAGTTACACTTGTTGACCAACACATCATAAGACATCTTTGGATGGGGATAATGGAGCCAAAATAGAGTGCTCAACTTGGTGAGTGGATTATAACAAGGTTATGACATGTGACATGAATATGCCATTTTTAGCCTGTAGATTCATCCTAGAATTTGGGTGTTGGATTTCCAATGAAAGATTTGGATTCCATTATTTTGGGTTGCTTTAGCTCATGGTTTTTTCATCGATTCTTTGCACTGTATTTTGTGGTTTTGGTGGAAAATCATAAAGGTATTTGCTCATAGGAGCATGAATCATCCGTCTAGCGACTCTA
The DNA here is from genome assembly GCA_027924645.1 of Cunninghamia lanceolata. Lineage (NCBI taxonomy): Eukaryota > Viridiplantae > Streptophyta > Pinopsida > Cupressales > Cupressaceae > Cunninghamia > Cunninghamia lanceolata. The sequence goes on from BSBN01000777.1 coordinate 1,640,889, forward strand.
TTGGAGGTTCTTTCTTGAATCTTTGCTTCTGTAGATCATGGCATCCCCTGGTATCTATGTGCATCTGAATATAGTAAGAGATCTACCTTTTATGAATTGGGATTCGAGTCCTCTTGTTCTTTAGCAGCATGGTCAAGTCTTTGACATAACATGGAAGGCACTGCCTCACTTTCTTGGAGATGGCTCTGTTTCTCCTGTAAATCACATTCAAGATGTTGCAAGTTTATGCTCCATTCACAATGTCACAATTGAGAATCATGCTCTTTTGTTGCTTGCATCTTCCCTCAAAGGTAAAGCAAAAAAATGGTACAGAGGTTTGCAGCTCGGTTCAATCACTGGATGGGATCAGCTTGGTGGGCTCAACTACAATCAGTTTAGAGAAAGGACAGATGTCAGCACTCTCACCCAGAATCTCATCACCATCAAAAGGCATCCAATGGAGCCCATACATGATTTCAATTCAAGATTTGACAAGGTATGGAAGAAATTTTCTATTGATACCAGGCCATCTCCAGTCTTTGCATTTCTTTACTATTTAAAAGCTTTAGATCTTGAGATTTCTGTCATGATACAAGCCCTAGGAGGTGAAATTTTGCCCCAATCATATGATCTCACCATTAAGGCTGAAAGTAACCTCATATTGTCTGGTAAGTTGTCTCCTCTGCCCTTAAAATCACTGATGCCTCATACAAATAACCGGTCTCAAGTTCTTTCTTGTAGCCAATTACATATGGATTTTAATCCACCCACCCTTCCTGTTGATTTGCCAAATCATGAGGAGATGATGGAGGTAAAAGAACTTATAAAAATAATCACCCATGAGCTGAATGAGTTAAAATATCAAAACTTGTACCACGCTGATGACCCTTATGAACAATAATACCAATATGATCAGTTCATAGAAGAAACCCTCCCCCAGGCACAAAAGACACCTCCTTATCTTCACAATTACGCCTTACAAACTTCTGTAGTTGCTAGTCATTCTATAGAAGATTCAGATAAGGTGTTTTATCATTTTGACATTAAAGAAGATTCAAGTCTCAATGATCAAAATGCAAGAAGAGAGGTGGCCCCTGTCTATTCAGTGTATTCTTATGATCTTGAGCATCAAGCACAAGTGGTAACATGTAATTGATGAAGGGGGGGGGGGTAAATCATAAAACGCACAACAACAGAAATTGTACACAGAAAATAGAATGATCTTTCATTGATATGGGCAAAACATTACATTACAGAAGCTCAAATACAATCAGAGGATGAATCCTCTATAGGCTGCATCACATTACAGCTTCCTATCTCCAGACTCTAGAATCATCTACCTTTTGTAAACCCCAAATCAGCTAGGGTTTCTATTTTCCCACCTATTTTTGACTCTATAGTTTTCCTCCTTAACTCTACTACCACCCAGGGTTCCCAAAATAGTCATAAATAACACTTTTTGGCGGCCTCCAGCTAAATTTTAAAATTTGCAACTCCCTCCAAAAGTAGGTCAACTTCCGGGAAGCATAAATTTTGATCCGGGTGTCTGATTGACGAACCGTTTTAAGCACTAAAAAGCTCGCGATGTGAACTATCACACTAGAAATTCGTAAATGGATTTCTGTCAACTTTTTAGGACATTATGGGATGTTCTAGTGCCTCATATCTCATTTAAGAAAATTTCACGGGCTTTTCAGAAAATAAAAATTTTAATATCTTTCAGCTCACAAATAATCTTTACTTGATTCCTTCGCCAAAGGTCTTATATTTCTGTTATGTAACTTTTTGTAAGTTTTCATTTCAATCCGTGCCCAAATGCAAATTTTCCTAAAATGGCAGGTAACCTTTCCAAAACTGGCAGTTTGCTATTTTTAGCAATTTGAAAAAAAATTGAAAGTCCTACATCATTATTTAGGAGATTATCGAACCAAAAACACTAATTATGGAAATAAATGAAAACATCTGCAATGATTTTGAATTAAATTATTTTTGGGTGATGCAAGATTGCCCTTACACCACTGGATGCTCTTGCATCAGACACCCAGGGTAATTTGAAAAGTGACCCTGTCACGTCTCAGGTGTTTGTGTGAGGAAAACCCAAACGGTCAACCTCTGCCTTAGACAACCAAGAAGAATCTTCAATAGGCCTTCCTTTCTATTTCACCAGATATTCTTCATATTGCCTGTTTCGAGTACTTCTTCCCACATGGTTATCCAAGATCTCTTCTATCTCCTCTGTTGAAGTAGATGGCGGAATACTCCACTGTTCTTCTATTGTTCCATCCTCTGTTCAACCCTCATAATATTCTATTAAATCAACAATGTTGAACACAGGGGAAATATTAATCCCACTTGGTAGCTCTACCTCATATGCATTTCTTGAATCATGCTTCTTCAGGATTCTGCACGGTCCAAATTTCTTCATTTTCAATTTATTGTATGTTCCAATTTACGGTACACACTTTGCTACTCTGCACAAATTTCCTCACATCTTGCTGCAACTGTGGCCAATAATAATTTTTACCAACAATAGCAATGGTCTTATCTTGACCAAAGTGTCCAGCCAATCCTCCACTATGCTTCTCTTTACTCAGGTTCTCTCTCATGGAACTCCTTGGAATGCACAATTGGCTTCCTCTAAACAACATGCTATCTTGGATTATGATATCCAACTATTTTGTCCTGTCCAAAGTAATAGGTTCCAAACAAGCTTTCTAGGCCTCTGCAAAATTTGGATATTCAGGATACAAACTTTTGAGCTCATCGAACCCAACAATCTCTATCTTCATTTCTGTCAACAAATTTTGCCTTCTGCTCAAGGCATCTACAACTCTATTGGACTTCCCACTCCTGTGCTTCAAAACAAAAGTATAGCTTTGAAAAAACTCAACCCATTTTAAGTGCCTTTGATTTAACTTTCCTTGACTATTAAGATATCGCAAAGCCTAATGATCATTATATAACACAAACTCCTTTGGCAACAAATAATGTCTCCATTTCTTCAAACCCTGAACTATTACATAAAACTCCTGATCATAAACATAATACTTTTTCTTGGCAATCTTAAGCTTCTCATTAAAATAGGCAATGGGCTTACCTTCTTGACTCAAAACAGTTCCTATAGTGCCAAAACAGTTTGCTCTGTAACTTTCTGCTTCAATGTGTCAAAACTTTTGTCTGCTCCTTTAGTCCATTTAAACTCTTTTCTATCCCCTCTCATTGTCTCAGTCAAGGGTGCACAAATGTTACTAAAATTTCTAATAAACTTTCTGTAAAACCTTGTCAAACCATGAAAAGATTTTACTTCTATGGCACTTCTCGGTGTAGGCCATTCAATGATAACCCTTACTTTTTCTGGGTCCATCTTAAGACCTTCCTTTGAGACAACAAATCCTAGGTATACCAACTCCTTTGCAAAACTACATTTCTTTAGACTAATCAACAACTTCTCCTCCCTTAGCTTATCTAAAACTCTTATGATATGCATCAAATGCTCATCCCAAGTCTTACTGAAAATTAAAATATCATCTAAATAGATAATAAAAAAACTTCCCAAAAATTCTTTCAATACCTTGTTCATGAGCTGCATGAATGTTCTCGGTGCATTGGTTAGTCCAAATGGAATGACTAACCACTCATATAGACCCTCATTTGTTTTGAAGGCTGTCTTACATTCATCTCCTTCTCTGATTCGGATCTGGTGATACCCACTCTACAGATCAATCTTCGTGAAGTACTTTGCTCCACTCAAACAATCCATTATGTCATCCATTCTGGGTAATAGAAATTTGTACTTGATCGTGATCTTGTTGATGGCTCAAGAATCTGTACACATTCTCCACTCTCCATCTTTCTTCGGTGCTAGTACTGTAGGTACCGCACATGGACTTAGGCTCTCTTTTGTTAGCCCCTTCCTTAACAACTCTTGAACTTGTCTATTTAGCTCCACTCTTTGCATGGGTCATTCTGTGGGCTGCCTTATTCGGTAAACTGGCTCCTGGTATCAAATCCATTTGATGACTTATCTTCCTCATCGGTGGTAAACCTTCTGGTACATTATCAGAGATAATGTCTTGAAATTCTTCCAACATAGCTGAAACTTCTACTGGTATATCTTCACATTTCTCTTGACTAATCTTAGGAATCAATGCAAAGCAATGACACTCATGTTTCATACCTTCTAAAAATTTACTACCATCTACAAAACAAATTCTGGCAGTACTACATACCTTTTCTTCCACCTCCTTCAAGGGCTTCAACTTATGATGAACTCCATCCTTTGTTAGGGAATATGTGTTTGCACGGCCATTATGGACAGCGCTCCTATCATACTACCACGGCCTCCACAACAACATATGACATACATCCATCGGTATGATATCACACAGCACCTCATCATGGTAGTCCCCAATCTTGAACTTCACTAAACACTGCTCATTGACCAAAGCTCTATGGTCCTTCTGCAACTATGCAATCTGATATAGATGCGGATGCTTTCTTCTTGTTAACTTCAACTTGTCAACCATCTCCTCTAAAACAAGATTATCAGTGCTTCCACTGTCAATAATAATATCACAACACTTACCTTCACATTTGCACCTCGTGCAGAATAAACTCTTCCTCTGATTTCGTTCTTTCTCCTTATTCAACAAGGTTCTTCTGACAACTAGGGTTTCTCCCCTTTCAACATCTTTAGAATGCTCGGATTGTGCATCTTCATCTACATGTGCAACTTGTGCATTACCTTCAGGTCTTCTATTCATCCTTTCTTGATGTTGCAGACACTCGTATGCTCGATGCCCTTCTTCTCCACATTGGAAACATGTTCCTCTGAAACCTCCTCTTCCAGGTCCTTGCCCAGGTCTGCCTCTTCCTCTTCCTCTTTGCTCACCATTGTTCTGGTCACGAGGGCGGTGGCATTATCCCCTCTCTGATTTCGACTGGTGCCAACTTCTTCACTTTTCTTTTGATCTTCATTATGGCCTCCATAGGGTCTTCCACCAGTCCTTCCGCCTTGACCTCTTCCCCTTTGCTTGCTGTCAAATCTTTTATTCAGCTTCTCTTCCACCTTCAGGGAAAACTGGCATGCATCTTCTATGGTGGTCATTCTGACTAGGTTTAACTCCTCTTGAATACTTGGCCTCAACTCATTAATGTAACGAGCTACCTTCTCCTTGTTGGGCTCTGCATGGCCTGTCTTGATAGTAATCTTATAAAACTCTTATGTATACTCCTTAACAGACTTGTTACCTTGCTTCAGTCCTTGCAACTTCTTCAGCAACTCCATCTCATAGTCCATAGGAATGAACTACTTCTTCAGTTTCTCCACCATCTGATCCCATCTGGTGATCTTTCCTTTTCCTCTTCCGTTCCTCTCCAACTGGACCTTCTTCCACCAAATATTGGCATGGCCCTTCAACTTTGTTTTTGCAAACTTGACCCGATCTGGGTCCTCCACATCTTCATACTCAAAATATTCCTCCATGTCATTGATCTAATCAATATGTTGTTTCAGATTCAAATCTCTAGAATATGTAGAAACTTTGATCCGGGGCCTCTTTCCAATATTTGAAATGGCCCTCAACAACCTAACTTTTGTAGGATCTACAACTTCTTGTTCTTCCTCGAATAGCTCTTCTTCAGCTTCATGCTCGCTTTCTTCTCTTTTTCTCAGATCAAACCCTCTTCACATCTCCTTTTGCAATGCATCAATCTGCCTTTGCAGGGCTCTAAAACCCTCTTCCGTCAAAGTATTCCTCCCTATATGGTTTCTTCATGGAGGTATCTTGATCTCCGTAGCAAACCCACAACCTCAGGTCCTGATGCAAACTGCCTCACGATCGATGATCTATCTACACACTCAGGAACCCTTTCTTTAATACAACTTGATTAAGGGGGGGGGGTAAATCACAAAACACACAACAACAGAAATTACACACAGAAAATAGAATCATCTTTCATTGATATGGGCAAAACATTACAGTACAAAAGCTCAAATACAATCAGAGGATGAATCCTCTACAGGCTACATCACATTACAGCTTCCTATCTCTAGACTCTAGAATTATCTGCCTTCTGTAAACCCCAAATCAACTAGGGTTTCTATTTTCCCACCTATTCTTGACTCTACAGTTTTCCCCCTTAACTCTACTACCACCCAGGGTTCCCAAAATAGTCATAAATAGCACTTTTTGGCGGCCTCCAACTAAATTTCAAAATTTGCAACTCCCTCCAAAAGTAGGTCAACTTCCAGGAAGCATAACTTTTGATTTGGGTGTTTGATTGACGAATCGTTTTAAGCACCGACAAGCTTGCGATGTGAACTATCACACTAGAAATATGTAAATAGATTTCCATCAACTTTTCGGGACGTTATGGGATGTTTTAGTGCTTCATATCTCATTTTAAAAAATTTTAGGGGCTTTTCAGAAAATAAAAACTTTAATATCTTTCAGCTCACAAATGATTTTTACCTGATTCCTTCCCCAATGGTCTTATATTTCCGTTATGTAACTTTTGTAATTTTTCACTTCAATCCGTGCCCAAATGCAAACTTTCCTAAAATGGCAGGTATCCTTTCCAAAACTGGCAGTTTGCTATTTTTAGCAGTTTGAAAAAAAACTAAAAGTCCTACATTATTTAGGAGATTATGGAACTAAAAACACTAATTATGGAAAGAAATGAAAACATTTGCAATGATTTTGAATTAACTTATTTTTGGGTGATGCAAGATTGCCCTTACACCACTAGATGCTCCTGCGTCAGTAATACAGAGATACAGTCAAGTCATGAAAAAGATTCAGAAGATGCTTATGAAGTGACACTTCTAGAAGCTGAAAAGTACTGGGTAAACAGTTATGAACAGTCTATGCGTCATCATGAGGAAGAAGTTGCAAGAGAGTTTTCTGCAGAGTCTACAAAGAATGAGTGTCTTTATTTTAGTCATGAGGCTTCACATTTTGAAGAAGATAACACAGAGTTGCATATGGAACAATTGGAGCAGGATGAGGATCTATTTTCAATTTTGCAACAAGGTTATCAGATTCTTGATGCAGAGGATCCTACTATTGAACATATGAAGGGCTGTTTTACAAAGCCTCTTGTAGCAGATTATGAGGAAGATTTTAAAGAAAATGTAGGTCAAGGAGATGATCTATTTTCTATTTTGAAAAATGTTTATACTCTTTTTTTTGATGAAGATTCACAGCTACCAGGCGATGAGGCCCAAAGAGACATTTGCAAAAATAGAGAGCTGCTACATCATAAGCCCTTCTTCATCCAAGAGGGAATTCTGATCAAATTCAAGACTGTACTTGGCAGCTCTGTCTCATGCACACCTGTTTTTAAATCTATCTTGAGTCATAATGTTGTGGAAGAGTTAGCAAGAGAGGTCACTGAAGAAGTATTGTGGACAAAAGCCTGCAAATGCACTCAGAAGAAAAAGCTCCAACAGTTGATTTCCCTTTCTCACCCTTCGCTAAAGTAGGCACAATATGCAAATCACCCTAATTGGTGCTTTGACACTAAAGAGGAACCTTCGGAGAAAAGGAAAATGAAAAGGTACAAAATCTTGCTATACTTTTTCATGTGTTTCATTTGGTCAGTTATCAATGTAATGTGGATTCAGTGGAGCAACATTATCAGACATGGTAGTTACTTTGCTATCCTGGTGAATGGGCATGTACCTGTATGTTTTAGTTGTTAGTAATTAGTTTCAGATTTCAGTTAGTTTTATTTCAATAAATCTCAGCTGCATATAGAATGAAAGATAAAAGCTTTGGTCTCAATGGTTCAGTCATGTTTCAGTTATAGAGTATTTCACTGTTCAGCATAAGTTTCAAATTCATGCATCTTCAGATTCAGTTTCAGTTGTGTATCACTTTTGGAAATAGATATGTCTTCAGGTGATGCTAGTTTATTTTAGCCTGTTTGACTCTATTGCCCAATGGACAAGGCATGAACTTGCGAAACCAGAGATTATAGAGTTCTAACGGGCAGGCGCACTTTCCTAGCTAGTCACCAGGAAATGTTGAGCAAATTTTTGCACATGCCAATTTTCTAATACATGCCAAATTGGCAGTGGTTCGGTTTTCCCTGTGGTTCAAGAGGAATCTTATGTAGCAATGTATTAGTTTCATGCAGGAAGATTCGATCATAGTTTCATTGCACAAGCATCCAAAAGAAGGCATGTTGCTAAATACAATGCCATTGCCAATATGAATATGAAATGACAGCCTTAGGGGGGCTTGCTGGTTCTACAGTGAGCACGGGAATTAAAATATTGTGTTTTCTTATGGATGTTGGCACTAACAATCTCCATTTCAAACAAAAGCATAGCACTTAGGCATTGTGCAAAGCATTCCTAGAGAAGTGCATGCATTTGAGGTCTAATAAAATTGTTGTGCAATCATGGGTTCTGTATAATCATTAAGGTGTTACAATCTAGTTCAAACATAGTAATGGAGCTACTAGGAATCATGGCACATAGTATGGAGATGTATCAATGAATTTGTATTCAAATGAGCCATAATCATCAATAGGGTTAAGGCCAGGCAGTAAGAAGGTGCGACTTCAGCACAATATAGAGCCACTTCAAGAGCATCAATGCGGCCTATATCAAGATGGCGCTCAGCTATAAGGATATGTCACGAGTTCAACAGTCATCATAGCCTCTGTTTTAAGGCACTCGATGCTAAGAGAAGTATAATGTAAGTCATTTGGTAATATGTCATAATGAGTTTCAAACCAGAAATTTTAGGTTCTCAACTGAGAAGAAATGTGTGGCCTCTACTGAGGCATGACTTCATACCAAGGGTGCCATTCAGATGATCAAGACCCAGTCATATAAAGGCATGGACTCATGAAGGATATAATAATGCTCAGTCTTTCCAAAAGCGATGTGTGGCCTGATAAATAATGTGCTTCATCTCAAAGTATTTGACACAAGCCAATATAACATGTCACACATTATATAAGAATCACGCTGCCCATTGAAGAGAGAGGCGGTACCATTAAAGGAGGTTTTCAACGTAGCAAAATGGGGCTCGTGAGACACCATAATGCTAATGATTTCCAATGAGGACCCATGAGCCACTCCATGGCACTCAGCTCAAGCATAATCAAGACAATCACAAGAGGTACCGTCAGTCAAATATATGGCGCTGAGAAAAAGAATAATGACATTACATATTAAATCAAGTTCCAGTTTATCCATTTCATGAAATGGAAGTCACTTTAAAGGTCAGGCATTGTTTTAATCTAAAGGCATAGTTCAAACCACATGCTCAGCCGCAAGATAAAGACACCCGTAAAAAACACTCCAGCGTGCCAAGGGAGACAGTGTAAGCAACCATCATTTGGATCGCGTTTGCTCACCATGTAAGCCGTTGGCTTCAGTTAGTAAAGAGAAACTCAATCAACAAAGAAAAGGCATTCGGCCCATCATAAGGAGAGCCACAATTAAAGATAAATAAACACAATCAGTTAATGTCTCTACCTTTTATAAGGCACAACCTATGTTAGATAAGAAAGGCTCAAGATTATGGCATTGCTATATAGAGGAGTTCATGGTCACTAAGAGGTTTAGCTTGCACGATGAAGCTACCACAGTTTCTAATAAAAGGCTCGCTCTTTAAAGTAAACACAACAATAGAATGTGTTGTGTGAGTTATTATCCAAATATAGTCGATAGAGTAAGGCCGCGGCCTGTCATAATGGTTAAAACCGTCCACAATGTAAATACTCAACATAGGCATGAAAATGGCACGACCTTTTTAAAGTAAAGACATAGAGCAAATGTTAAAAGATAAACAGAGATAGGGTTCATAATGCATAAATACACAACCACCATCAGATCTAAGAACACATTAACGACAGAGGCATAATAAGAAAAACAAACATTGGAGTCAAGGAGGCACCCACAGAAGTTTGAGAAGCAGCTCAAGAGACCATCAGAGGTGGACAAGTGGCAGCGCTGCAGAGATTGAAGGAATAACGAGAAGGAACCATGTGGGAGCTGTCGAAGGAAGTTTCTCTCAAATGAGCAAGGAAGCCACCATGTGGCTCAAGCGGAAGGAAGAAAATAAGATTTTTTTTTATAAACTTATTAAATGTAGCAAAAGTGGTGGGGCCCTTTTTATATAAAGCTAAATGCTTTATTTAAATTTGCATAAGAGTCTTTCACGGGAGAAGGATAAAGGAAGATTTAAATAAAGAATAAAGTCTATTTTATGAGACATGTGGGTCCCTCCCAAAGCCAAAAGAGAAGCTTCATTAAAGTATATTTTAAATGACACTCTCCTCACGTAAAGATAAGATGCAACCCTAAAGTTACACAATGACTTTTATTTTTAATGGCAGTCATAGTAATGAGCGGCGGGAGATTTTCTTTCTCACATAGGCAAATGTATCTCTAGCCATGAGAACCTAACAGCCAGTTTCAGTTGCAAAGTTCAGTTGCCAAATGCCATTGAAGCTAGATTTGGTGCTAGATTTTGGAGAAAATTTTAGTTTCAGATATTTTGACAGTTTGAAAGATTTTCAGTTGTAGAGATCTTTAGGGTTTCTCTCATTTTTTGGGTTATAAATATTAGATCCGGGTATGCAAATAAGAGAGTTCCATAGTTCTAAATTTTTGCAGATCAGAGAGTTTTAGAGCAGCAGACAGAGATTTTCCTTGCCTTAGCAATGGATGCTTTTCAAATGAGATGTAATATTTTTACTTTGTGCAAATCAAAGCCTATGTAAATTTGTTATTGATTCAAATAAAGAGACAATGTTCTATGCATATCTAGGTATGTCTGTTTCTTATTTCGTTAAGTTTCTGTTTCTTTTGCCTTTGTCAAATATGTTCTTAAACTGGGTATTAACTATGCATCTATGCTTTTTGGTTCCTAGTTCATCTTTAAGGGTTTGACACTGTGCTATTGGTTGAGTTTTAAATCCAGCGTATCGCCTTAGATCTAGGCATTTATTTCTGCAATCTTGTTTCTTCTTGTAATCCTTTTCCCAAACCCCCTTGAAGAACGGAAGAGCCAACTTCCTTAAAATCTGGAGGTCACTTCAGGGGTTAATCCCATGTCTCTGAAGCTTCCCATGTTATTCCTGGATTAGACCCACAAATTTATGCATCAACACTACCATTTGATGGTTTCATGTATTGTATCTCCTATTTATTAGGTGCTTGAGATGGAGGTTTGATATCAAGTTTTATAGGTATTATTATGTTGTCAGAATTCCTCCAAATCTGTGATTGGTGATACTCTTGTGAAGTCTTGCTTTGCAAGTGTATTGTAATTGTGTTGTTTATTGAAAAATACATTGAGCTACTTTTGAGTGTGTTGTTTATTGAATAATACGTTGAGTTGAGCTACCTTCTATAATTGATAAAAGATTGAAATTTGTACAACATTTTCCTTACAAGTTTAGTGTAGGAAGTGTTTCCATGTACCTTGCATCCTTTCATTTGGTATCAGAGCATGATCATCTCATATTCTAGGTGTTGTGTAGAAGGTTTTTTGTACTAATCTTCTATTGAGTGGGAGCTTGTATAGAGAGGGTTTTGTTTTTATTGCAAGAAGATATGGCAAGCATATCAAGGATAGAGACAGAGAAGTTTTCAGACACAGACTTTGAGTTGTGGAAACTCAAGATGGTGGATATTCTCATGGATAGAGATCTATGGGTTGTAATTTTTGATACCAAGCCATTATGTATGAAACAAGAAAACTAAGGCTTAATGGACATAAAGGCAAAGGTTCTTGTGAGACTTTGTTTGGTAGATTTAGTTTTGGTAAATGTTCATGAGGAGACTTCCATAGCAAATCTTTGGAGAAAAGCTTGGAGAAATTGATTAGGCTAAATCCCCAGTAAATAACTTATTTTTGAGAAAAAAGCTATACTCTCTTAGAATGGAAGATGGTGGATTTGTCGTTGATCTTTTGAATGCCTTCAATATGCTAGTTGCCCATCTGAGCTATATGGGAGTGAAGATGGAGGAGGAGGATTGTTGTATGACTTTGTTGTATTTTTTGCTAGATTCATGGGACCACCCAGTTATGGCCATTAGGAGTACTTCGACCAAGTTCAAGATGGATGAAGTGGTTACATCTTTGCTTTTTGAAAAAAAAAGACAGAAGACTTCTCACTCGACCAAGGAGGCCCTAGAGGTTCATGAAAGATCCAAAGAAAAAGGAAATAAGAAGGACAAGAGGCAAGATAAGTCTAGATCCAAATCTCTTGGTAAGTTCATGGTGAAATGTTGGAATTGTAGCAAAGCTGGACACCTTAGAAGAGACTGTAAGGAGGACAAGAAGAAGAAGAAAAAGGTTGACTTTGATGATAAATTTGAGAGATCCTCCCAAGATAAGGGTGATGCTTTCATTGTTGCGTTGGCTACTCATGCATTGGAAGGTGTGTGGTTGATAGACTCCGGTGCCTCTTTGCACATAGCCTCACATCGGGGTTGTTTTGCAAAATATTAAAAATATGATGGTGGGAAGGTGTACCTTAGAGATGATTCTAATCTAAATATTGTTGGCTATGGAAGAGTCCTAATTTGATTCCTTGATGGATGAGTGAACGCGATCAATGGTGTACTACATATCCGTGGTTTGGCACAAAACCTTCTTTCTGTAACTAAACTTAATGATGTAGGTGTGCAGGTTATTTTCTCAAGTGGATGGTGTAAAATGGTTAGAGGAGCTATGGTGCTTGCTAAGTGCATTTGGATTGGCACTCTATTTCAACTAGATTCATATACGAATCAATGCAACAGTTCTTCTATTCCAATAGTGAAGAGATTTGTAGAATCTTCACCTCCACCATTGGAACTATTAACAAAGAGGTGTGTTGCATACACTTCTGATGGTCATGCTTTTTGGGTACCTAAGGGTGCTCATTCTTTGGAGATAAAACTTCTAGCAAAGAAAATAATGTTATGGCACTAGTAGATGGGTCATATAGATGAGAAAGGTCTACGAACCTTGAAAAATAAAATTTTTGTTGAGAAGTTGAATGATTGTAACCTTGAGTTTAGTTTTTTGTGAACATTACATATATGGAAAACAAAATCATGTTCAGTTTTACTGTAGTTCTCATAAATCTTTTGGGGTGTTGGACTTGATACATTTTGATGTTTTTAGTCCTATAAGTGTTCCTTCAATTTCAAAATCTATTTATTATGTATCTTTCATTAATAACTACAGTAGTACATGGATATATTTCCTTAGAAGTAAATCTGAAGTCTTTAGTTAGTTAAAGAGTTTAAGGCTCTTGTGGAAAATTAGACTAGTAAAAAGATTAAGTGTTTGAGGACTGTAATGATGGTGAGTTATGTTTGAAACTTTTTGATAGATTATGTAAAGATCATGAAATAGAAATGTATAAGACAACTCTGTATACCCCTCAACAGAATGGAATTGCAAAAAGAATGAACATAACATTGATGGAGAGGGCTAGAAGTATGTTAAGTGGGGTTGGCCTGGAACAAAAGTTTTGGTTAGAAGTAGTTACCACAACTTGTTACTTGGTTAACAAGTCTCCTATATCAACTATTGATAAAACATCTATGGAGGTGTGGTCAGGAAAAAAGCCCTCATTGAGACATCTTCAAGTATTTGGTTGCGAGACACATGTACATGTGCCTATGGAGAAGTAGTCAAAGTTGGAGAACAAGGATGTAAAATGTATCATCGGCTACAATGTTGGTGTGAAAGGATACAAGCTTTGGGATCATGTAGCTAAGAAAGTTTTGTATAGAAGTGTTGTCTTTAGAGAAGTTAACCTTCTTCCATAGTATTGCATCCTGAGAAGGATGGAAAGAAAGATGTGGTTGAACTAACCCCAAAGACTGAGAAGGTTGAACTAGAAGCCCATGAAAGGCTTGAAGAGGAGGAGAGTTTAGATAGTTTAGAGAGTTCCAAAGAAGAGATAGAACCTCCACCTTAGTCATTGAGGAGGTCCACTAAGCAAAGACAACAACCAAGAATGTATATTCCTCTTGATTGGAGATGTATTTTTACTTTAATTACTAACAATGATGAGCCTAGGACTGTAAATGAGGCTATGGCTATGAATGATGTAGATTCCTAGAAAGTGGCCATGGAAGAAGAGATGACTGCATTAAAGAAAAATGATACATGAGATCTAGTACCTTTTCTTGATGAACATGAACACGTTAGATGTAAATGGGTGTTCAAGAAGAAAATAAATTCAAATGGTAGTGTTGAGAAGTACAAGGTGTAATGTCCCCTTCTTGACTCATGGTTAGTCCATCATAGAGTTCCCATGGACTAGCAGTTTGGTTAGGGAACTGGAGTAGTTTTGGCTTTGGAGGTTTGTGTCGGTGGAGGAAATGTGGCCCGGATTTGGAGGATCCAGTTGGCGCCTTCTGAGTTGGCTCAGATTGCTCTTGGTCATTACTTACTATTTTTAGTAAGTTCGAGGTTAGTGTCAGTTCAATAATTTCAGAGTGGCATCAGATTCATCTCGTCGAGGGCTTTCCGACAAGCTATAGATCATTGCATTATGACACCATCTTGGTAGTTATTTTAAAGTCCAAAGTTATTAATGATATATTTAAATATGGACTTTATAATATGTTGTGGAAAAGTGAATTAAGGAAAAATAAAGAGACAAGTTAATGTCTTGACCATGGGTGCCCATCCCTAGGGAGTTATAAGGTGATTTTAAATGATAAAAAGACCCTCCTAAACCCAACGCCCATCTTGGAGGGGAATAAAAGAGGTTTCTGAAGCTCATTTGCTTATGCTTGCTTTATGATATTTTTCTTGTGAGAGCTTTGCTAGGGTTTCAAGGGTTTGTGCATTCGAACCAGGCTTTTGGAGATGAAAACCTCCATTAGTTCCTAGTCATGCCATTTGGCTTGACGAATGCACCAACCACCTTCTAGTCTTGCATGAATAGAGTTTTCTATGAGCAGTTGAGGAGGTTTGTTCTGATATTTTTTTTATGATATTTTGATTTACAACAAGATATGGGAAGAGCACTTGAAACACATTGACATTGTGCTAAACATTCTGGAGAGAGAGTCACTTTATACAAAAATATCAAAGTGTAAATTTGGGATGATTGAGTTGCTATACTTGGGTCATATTATCAGTGCTGGCAGCGTGAAGGTAGACCCAGAAAAGATTCAGGCAATAGTGGATTGGTCACCACCAAAGAATCTCACTCAGCTGAAGAGATTCCTTGGTCTATGTGGAAATTACCATAGGTTCATGAAGAGGTTTTCTCAGTCAGCTACACCCTCATAGATTTGACTCATAAGGATGCATTTAGTTGGACATGAGGTACTCAGGAGTGCTTCAACAAGTTTAAGGAGATTATGAGTACATGTCCAGTGTTGGCAATACTAGACTTCAGCAAACCCTTTGAGTTGCAGTGTGATGCCTCAGGAGAAGGCATTGGTGCGGTAATCATGCAGGATAAACATCCCATAGCATTTGAGAGCAGGAAGTTGAGGGGTGTAGAATGCAACTACAACATCTACGATAAGGAGATGTTAGCCATAATGCATGCATTGGCTAAATTCAGACAGTACTTGGTGGGCAAGAAATTTGTAGTTAAGACAGATCATAACAGTCTGAAGCATTTCCTTGGATAGAAAGATCTGAATGAGAGACAACAAAAATGGGTCAGCAAGTTACAGGTCTACGACTTTGACATTGTATATGTCAAAGGAAAGAAAAATGTTGTTGTAGATACTTTATCTAGGAGGCCCCATTTATGTGCACTAGGTGCAATCGTAGATGACTGGAGAGAGATGATATCGGCTGAATATGCTAAGGATGCATGGGCTACTAGAATAATTGATGGCACCATTAGAGATGATAGGTACACAGTGGTAAATGATTTGATCATTTACAAGGACATGATCTTCTTGGTGTCAGGATCACAGAGGAAGCAAAAAGTTTTGAGGGCATTCCATGATTTGCTGATGGCAGGGCATCCGAGGTACTTCAAAACTTATACACATGTCAGAGAGAGGTTCACCTGGAAGGGCCTCAAGACTGAGGTGATGCAGTATGTGAGAGAGTGCCTGATATCTCAGCAGACTAAGCAGGAGCACTCATTTTCAGGAGGCTTATTACAGCCCCTGCCTATTCCTGAGAGGAAGTGAGATAGCATTTCAATGGACTTTATCATAGGGTTACCAAAAGTCCAAAGCATGGATTGTATCTACGTGATAGTGGACATATTGACAAAGTATGCATATTTCTTTGCCATTCCTACCACTTTCACTGCAACACAGGTTGCAGAATTGTTCTTTCGAGAGGTATTTCGACTCCATGGGTTGCCTCAGAACATAGTCAACAATAGGGACAATAGGTTCCTCAATAATTTTTGGCAGGAGCTCTTCAGGTTGATAGGGACTGAGCTCACACCCAGTACAAGTTACCACCCCCAGATAGATGGTCAGATGGAGATAGTTAATAAGTGGGTGGAAGGATACCTCTGAAACTATGTTTCAGGGCAACAGAAGGCATGGGTTAAGTGGCTTCACATGGGGGAGTACTGTTACAATTCCACTTACCACATGTCCATTCAGATTCCACCCTTCATGGCATTGTATGGGTACGAGGCACCGAGCTTTGTTGATTTACTGTTTGGTGATAGCAGAGTGCCTAAGGCCAAAGACCTTCTTCAGGAGAGTCAGGATATCATGAGGTCTTTGAAGGAGAATATACAGAAGGCTCAGAATCAGTAAAAGTAGTATGCAAATCAGGAGAGGACTGAGTGATCTTTTGAGGTTGGTGACATGGTATACCACATGCTGCAGCCCTATAGGCAGTCCACTCTCAAGAAGAGTGGAGCAGAGAAGTTGAAGCCGTGGTATTAAATGGACCCTTTAGGATCTCCAAGAGAATTGGAGACGTGGCTTATGAGTTGGAGCTTCTAGTAGGTAGTTGGGTACATAATGTGTTCCATGTATCTTGCCTCAAGAAGGCATTGTGACATAATGTGACACCTTCAATAGAGTTGCCTCCTCTTGATGAAGAGCGGAAGTTGATATTGGTACCCGAGGCCATAATTGACACCAGAGAGTGAAATTTGAGAAGGATTATCAGAGAGTACCTGGTTAAATGGAAGAACCTACCAGTTGAGGATGCTACTTGGGAGAAAGCATATTTTAGAGCATCCTGATTTAAGGGAGGGCAGACTATAATGTCCCCTTCATGACTCATGGTTAGTCCATCATGGAGTTCCCATGGACTAGCAGTTTGGTTAGGGAACTGGAGTAGTTTTGGCTATGGAGGTTTGTGTTGGTGGAGGAAATGTGGCCCGGATTCAGAGGATCCAGTTGGCACCTTCTAAGTTGGCTCAGATTGCTCTTGGTCATTACTTACTATTTTTAGTAAGTTTAGGGTCAATGTCAGTTCGGCAATTTTAGAGTGGTATTAGATTCGTCTCGTCGAGGGCTTTCCGACGAGCTATAGATCATTGCATTCTGACACCATCTTGGTAGTTATTTTAAAGTCTGAAGTTATTAATGATATATTTAAATATGGACTTTATAATATGTTGTGAAAAAGTGACTTAGGAAAAATAAAGACACAAGTTAATGTCTTGACCATGGGCATCCATCCCTAGAGAGTTATAAGGTGATTTTAAATGATAAAAAGACCAGCTCCTAAACCCAACGCCCATCTTAGAGGGGAATAAAAGAGGTTTTTGAAGCTCATTTGCTTATTCTTGCTTTATGATATTTTTCTTGTGAGAGCTCTGCTAGGGTTTCAAGGGTTTGTGTATTTGAACTAGGCTTTTGGAGATGAAAACCTCCATTAGTGATGGCATTCTACAGGTGTGAGAGACCACCCAACGGTGCCATTGTGATTTGGATGTATTCGGCATTCACATTTGTGCTTCAATGGAGTCTATGACTTGACGGTAGTGAAGAAGACTGGGATTTTCTTGCATATTCATCTTGGTTCTGCATTTGAGGAAGAAGAGATCAGATTGTGAAGTGAAGAAGAGCAGATTACTAGCTGATTGAGGACTAAGTTTTCCTAGCTGCTCGCCGTACTATTCTGGCTGGGCTGTACCTTCATGTGGGGGACTATTTTTGGAGTTTCTTTGCATTTTCATGTTCCCACCTTAGTCGCCTAGAGTGTAAAGGAGCGAGCAGAACATTTGCAACTTAGAACAACGGGGTTTGGGAGTGCTTCATTGCTGATTGATAACTCCATCCAAGGCCGTACTTGCAGCAGCTGGGTCGTGGGTCTTCTAGAGGCCTTTCTTCATTTATTGTAGCTTCTTCTTGGTCCATTATGTGGCGTTGGAGGCTTATATCATTGTTGGGTATACTTGTATGCACTTTCAAGATCATTCTATGGAGATTTAATACAATCTAACCATACCCACTTGTTGTTGTACTCTCAGCACATGTAACAAGTTGCATTTCTAGATGTGGGTATGTCATGATAATTCATACTTGGCGATTTTACTATCTGGGTAGTCTTTAATTTCTTCATATCTATTGTATGTTTTCTGGGTTTTGGTTATATGCTCTATATTGTATGCTACGGCAACACATCTGCAAGAAAACTGAAAACCCCTTCTGCATTTTTCTGTCTAGTCTATAAGAACACAAAAATAAAAATAACACATAAAAAGATCTTTAAAAAATACAAACAGGTACGACACATTACACAAGGTGAGATTGGTTGCAAAAGGTTATTCCTAGGTTGAGGGAATTGATTATGGTGAGATTTTCTCTCCAGCTGACATCCATTTGATTTCTATTATCACTTGTTGCAATGTATGATCTTGAGGTTGAGCAGATAGATGTGAAAACAACATTCCTTTATGGTGATTTGGAGGAAGAGATTTATATGACATAGCTAGAGTATTACATTGAGAAATATAAAGAACATTTGATTTGTAAGTTTAAGAAATCTTTATATGGTCTTAAGCAATCTCCTAGGTTGTGGTACCAAAAGATTGATTCTTTTGTATTAATTTTAAATTTTTTGAGATCCAAATCAGATCATTGCATCTACTATAAGATGCATGGTGATCATACTCTCATTATTGCATTATATGTTGATGATATGTTGTTTTTCGGTAATGGAAAGGGTTTGATTTGTAAATTGAAGTCTAATCTTTCAGCATAGTTTAAGATGAAATACTTAAGGGTAGATAGGTACATCTTGGGGATGGAGATAAAAAGAGATGGAGGAAACATAAAAATTTGGTTGGGCCAGAGTAAGTATGTGAAATCAGTGTTGGAAAGGTTCAACATGTCAGCTTGTAGGCTATTATGTGTTCTTGTTACAATAGGAACAAAGTTATTAGTTGAGTATTGTCCAAAGTCTTCTAGTGAGATGGAGATATGAGTAGAGTACCTTATGCTAGTGCTGTTGGAAGTTTGATGTATGCCATGGTGTATACAAGACTAGACATTACCCAAGTAGTGGGAGTCTTTAGTCGTTTTATGGCTAATCCTAGATGGGTACATTGGGATGCAGTGAAGAGGGTCTTCATATATTTGTAGGGTACTTCTGAGTATTCCATTTGTTATCATGGTTATATTATAGGGGCCCAATATTCAATGTGTATTTGTGGATATGTGGATTTTGATTGAGTTGGTGATATTAATAGTAGGAGATCCACTAGTGGATACATTTTCACTATGTTCGCTGGTGCAATTAGTTGGATGAGTAAGAAACAAACTATGGTCACTTTGTCCACTACAAAAGTAGAATACATTATATCTACTCATGCTTGTAAGGAAGCCATTTGGATTAAGACATTGTGTTCATATGTTGGGCTAGACACATGAGCCATTACGATTCATTGTGACAATCAAAGTGCCATATGTTTGGCAAAGAACTCGACCTTTCATGTGAGAACGAAATACATTGATGTCTATTACCATTTTATTTGTGATATGGTAGAGGATGGAAGGGTGATGTTGGAGAAGGTTGATACTTTGATGAATGTTGTAGATTTGTTGCATAGACAAGTTTAGGTGGTGCAGTGAGTCTATGGGCCTCTCGCCCCCTAGAAATTAAGTTTTCAGTGTTGGTAAGTTTCCCCTTTATTTTTACAAGGTGTTCAACAAGTGGGAGAATGTTAGGAAAGGTGTCTCAACCTTGAACCTAATGTTAAGATTACAAACAATGTGATTTTTTGGTTGAAAAATAGAAAAACTCAATTTCTGGGCTATATATTTGGTTTTTGGCCAAAATAATTTTTTTGGGTTGTTCGGCATCGGTTCTTGGATGCTTGTCACATGGACCTCTTCGAGCTCTACAATTTTAAAAAATGGGGCCAATCGGCCTCTTGGATCAAAATTTATGGCCTCTGAAACTTGGGCCTCTTACATTGGAAATGAAGTGCACATGTTTGGTGGTGACTTATGACATGGGAGTTAAACATTCTATTTTGAGTTGTTAACACATCATGAATGTGGGTGTTGGAATTTGAGTCATAGATTTGGGTGCCATATTTACCCATGGTTTCTTGTTTGGGCTTGGTTATAAATTAGATGCTTGGGATGGAGATGTGAATGCTTCCCCTTGTAGAGTGTTGTGGCACCTAAATTTCTCTATACATAGTTGGTTCTTGGGTAGAGGAGTGGATATTTTGATTATATTATAACCATAATGTTGGTTACTAAATAATACATTGACGTTCCTTTGTTGTTGGGTTAAAGGTTTTTTTTTTGTATATATACCATGCCAAGTGTGCTTTTATATGTTGCACGTAATTGCATTTGTGATGTATCTTTCTTATTTACGTTTCTCTTCTTTGAGGATTAAGTAAGAAGTTGGTTTAGTTGTATTTGGTTTCCTTTTAGATTGTTGAGACATTCAACAAACTTCATGAATTAATACATTTATTATATTAATTATTCTTTCAAATATCTAATACTTACCTTTTAGTCCTACATTTAATGTGTCACCCCTTGATACGACATTTTAGAATAAACAACTTTAAAAGAGTAGGTTAATACCTTCTCATTTTTTAGAGTTTTTGGACTTAGGTTTTAAACTTTTGGCACATCCAACAGAATTAAACTTATGATTAATGCTTTTCTATGGAGAACTTGGGGTATATTGGGACTTTCAGGACTCACTTTCCATTTCAACTTGAATTCATTAATATTTTAGATTCATAAATTTCTTGAGTTTGATAGATTCTATGGACATCCTAGACTTCAAAATTCAAATGCAAGATTACATTTAACTTAGGTTTAGTTAGTAATTCTATCTCCACTAGATCTTTCAAGATAATAAAAAATCAAATTCTAAACCCAAAATCTCTTTCATTGCTGAATTAAATGGTCTTTTTAATTTCATTGAAGCTCCACATGTTCTCAAAGTTCATTACTCACATAATTTTCTTTAACCTAATAAGAACTTAGAACCTAGCTTAAGAAAATAACACATGATTATGCTGATGTGAGTTCCAACGCTTTAGATTTAAATATAGCCTTGGGTCCACTAGATTCTTTCATTTCCCCAGGATTAAATTCTCGCCTTTACACTATGCGGCGGACATGAGACAAAACAATGTTCAATCAAATTACTATCTCAAATTTGGAAATAATAATAAAAAATAAAATAAAATATGAGGTGACCA
Source organism: Cunninghamia lanceolata (assembly GCA_027924645.1). Lineage (NCBI taxonomy): Eukaryota > Viridiplantae > Streptophyta > Pinopsida > Cupressales > Cupressaceae > Cunninghamia > Cunninghamia lanceolata. The sequence goes on from BSBN01000777.1 coordinate 1,662,477, forward strand.
AGAATATAAAAAACAACTTGAATATGTTATAGCTCCGCAATACCTTCTACATTAGTTAAGAGATTTAGATATAAAGGAATTAAAAAAAAGAAAGATAATAAATGTTTTTGATAATATAAGGCTGTAAATCTGAATGCAGATTCCAATGACAAAAAATAATAGATAATAAATGTTACAAGAAACTTATTATTTTCTAGATACTCAAGAAGATTTACATAGAAGTATGTGTAATAACCTAGGTGGAGAGCATAAGACCAAGAACCTAACTTTACACAAAGTTATACTATTTATCAATATATCTATGTATCAAAGTATTCCTCTCAAAATAAACACAAAACTAAATGAAAAATGATTGTAAATATCCAAATTTCACCATTATACCTATATAATATTTAAAAGAATTAAATCAAAATTATTTTTAGTTTAAAATTCTTTCATATTTATTTTTAAGTAAAAATACAATATAATTATTATTTCCATTTTTAATTTATATTATTAATATGGTTCTTCATTGACTTTCAAAATCATTTAATAAAATAAAAAGCAAAAATAAAAATCAATAATATGATAGCCAAAGTTTTGATGTACTATTTAAAAAAAATTAAAGAAACCATGACCAAGGAAGTTATAAAAATGCAATTAATGCAGACAATAAAAATGGATTCCTAGTCTTTACAATAAAATGTAGTATCTAAATTTCAAATGATTAGAGAAGATTATTTACAATATAATAATTTTTTATGACTGGTTATCTATTCAAAGGTGCCCTTAAAATATTATGACATACTTTGGTATAAGTAAAATTATATATAAGTCAAATATATATATCATCACAATTCTATATAAATTTTGACAGCCTGTCCAAAATCTCTCTTTTCAAATGATATAATCTTTTTAAAATTTTGATTGTATTTTACAACAAAAATGCTTAAATACGGCTATACGGCCATCAAATTTAGGCTCTGATAATATGAACATTCTATTCCATTTTTAAATTTAGAAAGGCATTTCTAGCAGCTACCCTCTTTGCCAAGACTTTTCTTTCATTTTTCCCACTTCCCATCCACTGGCCATCAATAAATACATCAACAGTTACCAAAAGATTGTCCATTCTAGACATTTTGTATTCAATACATTTTCTCTGCCTTTGACACAGTTCTTGAAGCTCTGCAACTGGGTGCATCTCAAGTGTCTTTGGACCAACTAAAGGATGTAACAATGGTTGAAATACCTATAATAAACATATTTATATATGTTAGCAACCTATATATAACATAATAAAATAAAAGAAATTTTAGAATTACTGATTAAGTAGCTCCCAAACTTTCTCTGCAGAATTTCCACTATCCACAAACAATGCACCAGCAATGGATTCCACCATATCAGCAAGAATTTTTGGAGCCTTTGAATGGTCAGAACAATGTGGTTTTGATTCATTTTCTACAACCTGAATGAACTTCTCGATCTAAAAATTATAAGATTTAAACATTTTTCAGTTGCCGAAGCTAATATAGTTTTAAACCTATTTTAGGTTAAATTTTTTTTTTAAAAAAAAATTGAAAGGAAGAGATTTTCTTAAATATCATTCATTTGAATTACAAATCATGGCTCTGTAATCTCTTCCAAAACTTTATAAAATAATCTTACCTTATCTTGTAGATCTGGGGATTCAAAACGAAGGAATTTAACTAATCCATGCTTGATTGCCACCCGAGCCAGTGTTTCATTTCGAACATTTTCAGAACGCAAGCACGTCAAGATGCCTGGTTTCATGTCTGGATAAGTGGTGTAAAGATAAACTGTAATCAAGTGACCCAGTATGGCATCTCCCACAAACTCTAAGCGTGCATATGATTTGAGGCCTCTCCGTTTCAGATATTCCAAGTATTCACACTGCTTCAAACCCAACAATTCCAGCTGCTTACAATATTTCATAATGACAGAGGAATGAGTGAGAGCTTCTTCCATAAGATTTCTTCTCTTGAATTTGTAATTCAAAATCTCTTCCAACTCACTCAATCTCTCAGAGAAAATTTTATCTTCTGCATTGGCCAAAATTTGAGCTATATTTTCTTTCATCCATTTATTTTCCAACTGCTCTTCCATTCTGTGAAGATGAATTCTGAAATTTTTTGATGGAAAAGAACTCTTTACGTGCCCTGTTTTTTTTCACTCTAAAACTTTGCTGGATTTATTTAAAAACGCATAATATAAAAGAGGATACTGCTGTTCTTAATGCACGTAGAGATTATTTTTCACATACATAAAAATGCAGAGACAGAAATTCTATTTCATATGTTACCAAATTCTCTTTACTCTGCTGTTAGTATTTCTCATTTTCCATTTTTTTCCCTGTTGTCCAAGCCAAGTTCAAACCCCATTTTCCACTGTTCTTACAATTTCATCTGTTAGATCACACACCAACGTATAAAAGAAATATGTAATAACAAATTTTTATCTTTACTTGAGCTCCAAGTTTCTGAATTTACTTTTAAATAAAACTATTTTTAAACTTTTAAAACTATCGACCACCATTAATACAGTTGTACGAAAACTTGAAGTGCAAGAAAAAATCAAACTTAGAGGTGCCGACAAAATGAGCTTCTTAAAGATCATTCTAAAATGGCTATTCTTATAAAAGTAATTAGTAGAACATCTTACTAAATAAGGAGCAACTGATTTATACTGAAATCACTTACAAATTCTGACTTAATAACAAAAAGCTATCGTAGAAAATTCAATAGTATGACAGGACTAGAATAAATCATAATATCAAAAATGCTCATCAAAATCTTCTAACTCTGAAAAGTTGTGATATGCATGAAGTGATTTAGTAGACCAAATTTTGTCATGTCAGAGATGTTCTTTCTTTGATATATATATATATATATCCACACACATGGTCAAACCAAGTTGATTGCAAAAAACTGACAAAGGGGTACAACAATAGTATTAAAGTGTCTAACTATTCACAAAAGATAAAGGCTACTAATTAACTTGTACGGAAGTCTTAAATTTGTCATTTTCTGCTAAGGTAAACCAAAATTTAGAGCTGGTCAAACTTTGTCTCCTATTTGAGAGTGCTACAATACAAATAGAATATGTTGTGATCCCTTAGATGATATCATGTGAACTTTATTACTTACAACCATCCTCTAAAATGTATGAGAACTCCTTCAAATATTAAATCTCTCTTATTTATGTGCTGCAATCATCAAGAACTCAATTGCTCCTCATTTTATCTTTTACAACCTGCATTAGTAGGAAGGTCAATTAGGAAGGAAAGTTGTATGGCTTTAATTAATTGCAATAAATGAAGTATCACCTATAATAAACTTGTATGGCTAGCTGATTGTGATAGAATTTGCAAGTAAGGTGAATTGAATGCTTTATAAATCTAAAATCTCATTCAAAAACTTTCACACTTCCACACTAGAAATTTTCACATTTCCACACTCGAATATATTTTATAAATATAAATTGGAAACTACAACACCAAAACAATAAACACCAAGCACCAAAAGAAACTGAAAACATTAATTAAAATAGACACAATAATGATTAAGAAAGCAGCGTACAATCTCACATGGTGCCATGTATATTTTCTACACTTGGTCTCTTTAATAATTATGTGTAATAATGAATTAAACAGACCTTAACATACTGTAATGTCAAACTATACAAGAATAAATCCTTACAACATATAAATATACAATCCCTTAAGCATAATGAAATACTATTATCTTGTCATATTAACAAGTTAAATACAAATGAATAGGTGCCAAGATCATACAAGTATGCACATGACATGATGATTTGTATGCACATATCTTGGGCTAGGACATTCCTTATGCACCTATTCATGATGATTTGTATGCACATGACACAACAATATTTCAAAATTTCATAATTGTCCTTTGTTAGCACATGATGGTGGTTACCTTGATCAACTATATACCATTCTATACCCTAAATTACAGAGATTAGTCTAATGATTTTTATGACAGTCCTAGGTATGTCTCCAAATATTCATGTTTCCAAGCTAATGTCCACTTGTTTCCAACTTCTTAGATGTGCAAGAAACAATTCCGAGCATTATATTAATCATAAATAAGTCACTTTTAGTCAATAGAAGCCAAAATACATCCATTTGCAATCATGGATTAGTTAAGGACAACTAGGTGGTAAATTTGTTGCCATTGGCAACTTCACAAATTTGGTGTCTTATCTTGTCCTCCTTGGTTTTCTCCATGGATCTCCATCATTGTCTTCATGAATTGTATAATTCATCATGTCATAGTGGCTTCATCATTCCATAATTATCTTCTATTTCCCTTGTAGGACATCAAACAGGGTTTTTGTGGTATATCTTGTAGAAAACAACTCCAACCCACAATCCAAAAGCTGTTTAGGATACCCTTTTGGGAGTTTTTAAAACATATCCAAAATTTAAGGGTGGTTTTTTTGTAATACAAGACCTTAAAATTGACCGTCCCACTTGACAAGAGGCCTAATTACGCTTGTGTAAATAGGTCACTACAAGTTTTTTGATCTCTAGGGTTCCAATCTTTAAACCAAGACTCCAAACATGTCAAATTGGGTCTACCTCAACCTTTTCAAGCATTACAAACACCTTCCAAACAATTCTCTACAATCCCTAACCCTTATGCAACTTAATTGCCTAAAAACATGAGTTTTCAGCTTGGAATAATTTGCCTCTAAAATGCACATGATTATCTACTTGAGTTTGGCATTGCCATATTGATGAGCCTTGACTTTAATAATTGTCTCTTGATATCCCTTCTTCACCCTCTACACTAATCCAAAGCATGCCCTAGTGTGATGGCTACAATAATGATTTGTATGGCTACAATATATTTTAGTTATTTGTATGGATTCATTTCTTAGGAACTAATATTGGTCTCTTTATCATGCTACAGAAAAATTCTCCATCATGCTGAGGAAATGATCAAGACTTAAACCAACACAGGAAGAGATAGAAGCTAAGAATGCAAAGAAAGTAACGACTGAGGGAACTTCTTGAGAAGAGGAAATTGGACATGATAAATGAAGACATGCCAATTGAAGAGGAACCACAACCATCACAAAGAGAAATGGTATTGGCAGCACAAAGAGGACGAATGCACAAACTTTGTGCTGAGAGATTTTAATACCGTAGATGGAGAGACGTACTCTACTGCAAGTCAACATGTAGAGACACCATCTACCGTATCTCAAGTTGAAAGTACATCAACACTCACATGTGATGAAGGAGGTATGCCATCATTCCCACCTCAACCTCAAGGTATGTCATCTATTCTATCTTCGATCGAAGGTATGCCATCTAGCCCATCTCATTTAAATATTGATGAAATTCCTAATGTTGAGATGAATTTACCTATCTTAACACCACTTAGAATTTTGCATAGAAAGCCAAAGTATTTGATTGATATTGATGAGAATATTTTGCAGCCAATGGAAGGAAAGATTCCAAAACAAACTTGTAGAACATATGCTCATAATATTTAGAGATTGTTCTTTGAAAAGTTAAATGAGACCGCAAGATGTCAACTATTCATTGAAATGATGCGAAGTATAAAGTATAGGTCTATCATGAAGATTCTTGGGTTGAGAACATCAGAGGCTTCAAGTGAAAAATCTATTGTCAAGAATCTTATGAGTGCATATGACAGTGTGGGTAACACATCACGCACAAAAGATAGTAATGCAACACGGCGTGTGATTACATCGACTATAGTAAGTAGTCAAATGAAGAAAGCTCGTCTCATTAGAAAGATGAGTCAAGCATTGAGAATTAATAGGAAAACTTTATCAAGAGCCGTTGGAACGTACCAAAGAATTGAGGACACCAATGCCAATGAATTATGGGTGTTCTCGGGGAGACTATCACGAAAAGATAAACAATTTGTTGAAGCATTGAGATCACTGATTGAAGACTTTTGGAATAATTACACAAGGGTATCTCTGAATCAAAGGGATGTGCTAAGAAGGATAATCGATAGTTGAAACCATGAGGCACATCCAAAGCATTTTTTGGATATGACTCAAACATAGTTTTTTGGTAAATTTCTAGAGATGTATCCTCAAATTAAAATTTGTCAAAGATATTTTGAAATGCTAAAACCTTTCTATGTCAAGATAAATCACACAAGCACTACTTGTTGTTGTAGATTACATATTAAATTTTCTAATCATTTTGATGCTTATCAGTCTATATGTTTAGATTTGCATATTAACATTGTTTTGCAGGATTGTGGCATACGTGCCCCACCAACATCTTCAAAAGACTTCATATAAAGAATTTTATATGATAGAGAGGAAGGTCAAATACTCTATAGGAAATTATGCTTGGATGGCACATGTCAGCATTGCAATGGATTGCAATGTATGCCAATAAGTGAACATATGGAAAGAACACATGTGGTTGGAAACAAACTAGTAGAGTTTGGCAAGTATAAAATAATGGCATACAATACAAAAGATGGTAAAGAAGCAAAGAGGTGTGAATTGGTTATTGAAAAGATTATAGTGTATCAATTCATGATTATATTTTGTGATAGTATAGTGTATGAGTATGCAAGACATGCCCATAGAGCTCGATGGTTGGAATTAGAATTCAAGTTATGCAAGGACACATTTCTAATTGGTAGCATTGTTTCAGTCATTGAATTTGTAGAGAACTACAGTCTACAACCACAACATGAGGTGCAATCACAATACTACAACTCGACACAGGTTTCTATATTTGTGCACATGCATGCAAATGATAGTACAAAGGATGACATAAAGATCATAAGGGAGTATCATTTCTATATTAGTGATGATCGCACACATTCTATGGAGTTCATGCAAGGTGCTTTCAAGTGTTCTACAATGATTTGGCTAGAAGGGGCATATCGTTCAGTCAACATATCATATTGTCAGATAACTATGCATCACAATTCAAGAACTCGCATAATTTCTATTGGGTAAGTAGGAGGCATAATTTTACAGGGGTTCAACATATGTGGAACTTTTGTGAGGCCGAGCATGGAAAGGGGGAGCATGATGTCGCGGGAGCATGTATCAAAAGAGCCATAACATGAGAAGAGTTAAAGTATAAAGCCAATGCAAAGTTGATAGATGCAAAATCAATCATCGAGTGGTGTAATGCTTCCATGGGTCCAGGTAATGAAGGTAAGTCTTCAGTTCGTAGATTTTTTTGGTTGATAGATGTTACTAACATTGCACCATATGAGGACTGTTGTACACTGATAGGATCAAGTGAGATGCACTCTTTTAGAAGCTCAATTGCAGGTTTATGGAGTATTTATACATGAAAGATGGCTTACTTTTATTCTTCATGTACAATTCAAGCCTGCGATGAGTGCGAGTCAAAGGAGTGGGTTGACAAATGGCAGTTAAGATATCTTAGCCCACTTGACATGTATCAATCCCTAATGACACTAGAACTAACAGAGATGGAATCATCAGTTGACTTTGACCACATATTAGATCTAGTTCAACTAGGTAATATATCTATTTGCATAGTTTTTGAAATTCCTAATGTTATCTTACTTTGTAGTGTTTTTGTAATGTTGACTAATTTCATCTAATTTGCTACACATATCAATGTAGGGCATGTATATGCAGTTATTGCAGATGAAGATAACAAAGAGGGAACATATTGTTACTTGTGTTGTTGTGTTGAGGCCAAAAAGAAATTGGAGGCCCCAGTTATAGATGGAGAAAACATCGAATACCCTACAGGCTCAGTGGTTGTTACTGGAACATGGCTTAGAAGGTACCCACATAAGAGTGTTAATGTTTGCATGTTTCAAGATTTTGACATGCATCGGAAGATTCTTCATTACTCAAACCTTGTCGTGGCATCCAATGTTCATTTGATACAATATTGGGGTAGACCTTTGAACAAGACCTTGTAGAAGGTGCGTGAGACTGACCATGAGACAATACTTGACACAATAAAGAGTAGAGCGAACCCGAATGGTTTGCTGGATTAATTTGTAAGTATTCACATTGATTTTGTAAAGTCATGTTACACTATTTTGTACCGGTGATATCCCTGAAGAGTCCAAAGTGCAAAAAGGCAACAATCTTTGACGAGATGTTACTTAGAAACCATGTCACTTAGAGACATTATGTCTAAGGAAAATGATCACATAGGGTCCCTCTACAATAACCTCTCTCAGTTTTTTATATCTCTAAGGTGTTTGCATGTGGTGAAAGGTTTTCTGCTACCCCAAAAATTGTCAGAAGGAGGCAATGGAAAGTTCCAAAGGGGTGTAGCTTTTGTTATTCTCCTCATGTGGCTAAATTAACAATTCCAACACGTCCAGATGGGTATGTTTAGGCTAGGCATGGTCTTTTTTTGCACCCAAGCATACCAAAACAGTCTGAGCTACATTGTACCGGCAATATCCCTGAAGAGTCCAAAGTGCAAAAAGGCAGTAATCTTTGATGAGTTGTTACTTAGAAACCATGTCATCTATAAATATTATGTCAGAGGCAATGTGATCATGTAGGGTTCCTCTACAATAACGTCTCTCAATTTTTTATATCTCTGAGGCATTTTCCCGTGGTGAAAGGTTTTCTGCTGCCCCAAAAATTGTCAGAAGGAGGTAGTGTAAAGTTGCAAAGGGGTGTAACTTTCGTCTTGCTCTTGATGTGACCAAACTGACTATTCTAATGCATCCGGATGGGTATGTTTAGGCTAGTCATGGTCCTATTTTTCACCCAAACATGCTGAAATAGTCCGAGCTACATTGTGCCGACAATATCCCTAAAGAGTCCAAAGTGCAAAAAGGCAGCGATCTTTGACGAGATGTTACTTAGAAACCATGTCATTTAGAGACATTCTGTCTAAGGCAATGCGATCATGTAGAGTCCCTCTATAATAAGCTTTCTCAGCTTTTTATATCTCTGAGGCATTTGCCCATGGTGAAAGGTTTTTTGTTGCCCCAAAAATTGTTAGAAGAAGATAGTGTAAAGTTGCAAAGGGGTGTAACTTTCATCTTGCTCCTGATGCGGCCAAAATGACTGTTCAAACACATCTATATGGGTACATTTAAGCTAGGCATGGTCCTATTTTGCACCCAAACATGTTGAAATAGTTTGAGCTACATTGTATCGACGATATCCTTGAAGAGTCCAAAGTGCAAAAATGTAACAATCTTTGATGAGCTGTTACTTGGAAACTGTGCTACTTAGAAATATTCTGTCTAAGGCAACACGATCATGTAGGGTCCCTCTATAATAACCTCTCTCAGGTTTTTATATCTTTGAGGCATTTTCCTGTGGTGAAAGGTTTTTTGCTGCCCCAAATATTGTCAGAAGGAGATAGTGTAAAGTTGCAAAGGAGTGTAACTTTCGTCCTGCTCCTGATGCAACCAAACTAACTATTCCAACACACCCGGATGGGTACGTTTAGGCTAGGCATGGTCCTGTTTCACACCCAAACATGCCGAAACAGTCTGAGCTACATTGTATCGACGATATCCCTGAAGAGTCCAAAGTGCAAAAATGTAGCAATCTTTGATGAGCTGTTACTCGTAAACCATGTCACTTAGAGACATTCTTTTTAAGGTAACATGATCTCGTAGGGTCCCTCTATAATAACCTCTCTTAATTTTTTATATCTCTAAGGCATTTGCCCATGGTGAAAGGTTTTCTGCTGCCCCAAAAATTATTAGGAGGAGGCAGTGTAAAGTTGCAAAGCGGTGTAACTTTTGTTCTTCTCCTTGTGCGGCCAAACTGATAGTTCCAACGCATCTGGATGGGTATGTTTAGGCTAGGCATAGTCTTGTTTCGTACCCAAACATGTCGAAACAGTTTGAGCTACAAACACTAACTAGTCTTCAATCTTCAAACACTGCAAATATCATGATATCCTGCATAAAACTGATGTAGACATGTAGATATAACTTCCAAAAACTCATATCAATGACCAAAATCTCTAAACATGTTGCATAGATCTCATTTTGAAATTTACTGGCCCTCTACATCATATTACAAGCCCTAAATGATAAAACTCCTTCACAATTTCTCTGTAATTTCCTTGAAAGACACCATTCAATCATCAGTTATTCTTCACTATTCTTTTCATGCTACACATCATCACTTAGGTATGTCTCTGTATGCACTCAGGCTTATGAGAGTTTACCGGAGAGGCAGGTTGAGTTAGATTGAAGGACCGATGAACTAATGACTTAAAGACCCTTTAGCAGGTTGACTTAAGTGATAGTAACCTATGATTATAAGTCAATATTAAATTAAAACAAAAGTGCACTTTACACATGACAGTCAATTGAGGGTTTTAAAGTCTTAAGAAAAGTAGATTCTTTTTAGGGTTTAATGCCCAATATGCAAACCCTAACTATCAATAAGAAAGACTTAAACATTCTAACTTTCATCAAGAGATATCTAGGACATTTCAGAGACCTCAGGGACATCAGAAGAAAGACATTAGAGTATGACACTTATCATAGTCTTAGGGTTCTAAGACATGAACAGCTTCACATTTGAATCAAACTCATGACTCCCCTTGATAAATATAACTCTCCTTGATGATGACATTGAAGTATGATTATGAAAGCTCGTGTTTTCTTTGACTTCTTATTGCATGAACAAAACCATATCCACCATGAACATGAACCTTGTATCATATCAACCTTCCAAGATGGACCTTATCATGGAAACCATATTCACAACAAAACCTTGCATGAACAAAACCACATCCACCATGAACATGAACCTTGCATCATATGAAGCATGTTTGTCTTGTGCAACATCAACATGAATTGAGAGACCTTATTATGAAAAACATATTCACAACATCATGCACCTCATGACCATCACCTACCTTGAATCATTGTATCACCTTATCAACATCATGGCATCAACCTTGACATCAATGACAAACAACCTCGACCCTTTGACATCAATGACAAATAATCCACAAATTGCTTTATGGAATTAGAGTCAAATTGGTAAATGTCATGACATGATACATATTAACATGGTGAGATGCAAAGTATACATTTATAATATTAACCATATTCTCAAAGGGATTGTTGATGACTTATGGAAGCCTACAGCCCCAATGTTATGTTGCATACTCAAATTAGGTAAGACTCAATGTACTCTCATAACCTCACCTTATATGCAAGAGGAATTACATTTAATAACCACAATGGTCATCAGGTGCTCATAAGTATACGATTTTGACTATCATATTCAAGACAACAAACATACTCTTTGCATCCCAATATGGTATAATAACAAGAAATTAAGAAATATTTTTAATTGAGCAACTCATAAAGAATATGAATCAGCATACTCATTTGAATATTTTCAATTGAGCAACTCAAAGAATATGAATATTTTCTATTCAACATGATGATTCATTTTTATTTTAAATACAACTTTTATCTTTTAGTTCCAGAATGAGGTTTAGGTGATACTTGAATAACAATAGTTGGCTTCTTGGATCAACAAACATCCTATGTAATACAATTGGACTTTAAATATTTGAAGTAACCATCTACAAATCTCCATTGAAGCGTGGATTTATAATGAAAATATGGACACCATCAATAAAAAAGATTTGTATTTACCAAATATCCATATAGGCATACATCAATATCTATCAATATAAGTATAACATATATACAAAATAGCCATATAGGCTTACAAGAATGCCATATAGGCATACAATGTCTCCTATATGCAATACAAAATATATGTCCACAAATACCATATATGCATACAACAAAGGACCCCAATAAGCATTCATTCCCCTCTGTTCGGTGAAGGGAATAGATCACGAGTAGCCTTTGATCTTCGGAAGCATGGAGACGTGTATGAGGGTGGTCTACTACAAACCTGAGGGCTGCTCCTCCTATTTAGTTCTTTGTGGATATGTATCTATTACAATAAAATGTATAGACATTAATATATAGAAATTACATGTTATAAAAAATTAAACATTTAACAAAATAATCACTTACCACTACCATATAATCTATCTCCTCATTTGCCTTAGTAGCAGGATTAGGCTGTGGTGATGTCATGTCCTATAGAAACCATCCAGATAGAAATTAAAATTCAAATTAATAATCATTTGATTTTTAAAAAATAAACAACTATAACAATGAATGTAATTTGAAATTTACTAATCTGCCTCATACCCCCATCAAAGGCATGGAGCTATGAATCGCAGTGGACACACCATGCTCCATTGCCCTATGAACTTCGAGAGGTGTCTCCATAGCCTGTATCGTCTGAAAATAAAACAACATTATTCAATTACGAAACTAGAATAGTGATGCAAGTCATGGCTCCTAACATACACACACGTTCACCTAAACATGGAAGTACACACAATAAAGCACACTATGATATTCATTGTCACCAATGCATCACTATGATACAACTAGATGCATAATACACATAATCATAGTGAATATTTTTCTCTCTTGGTGATATACTATAGCTCTTTCTTATGCTTCCTCAAGTCTCCATTGCTGTTGTGCTCTTTTAGTACATGTTTATGTGAGTTCTTGGAGGATTTTGTGCTCTCTTTCATCTCAAAGAATATAGTAGTATTAAATGGAGGGTACTCATTAGACTTAGGTGGGTTATAATGTTGGGAATTAAGGTGTCTCAACCTTGGTAATTCCTTGTATTATTTCATTATATTTATTTATTTATTGTCTATTGTATAATTAGGATGCAAATCCTATGTTGTCATCTTGTAGGAGTTGGCATTGTGATGTGTCATCCTACATGGCATATGACCACATGTAAATTTGTCCTCACATGAGGAGATAGGTGTCCCACTTAGTGGTAGGAATATTTTTCCATGTGTCGGCATCTTGGAATGTGTGTAAGGGAATATTGACCGAAATGGTCATGACAGATTCCTATGAGAAAGTTATGACATGTAAGAGTTAGAAATAGAAGATTCTATGATAGGTATGGACATGTGTCGAGAAGCATCTTTGAGGAAGGCATCTTTGGGTGACCCAAGGTGGGTTATGACATGTTGTAAGAGAATATGCTATTTATAGCTTGTGTATGATAGATTCTCTTACAACTGTAAGTTATGACAACTATGACAGATTCTATGACAGTTGTAAGAGTCGTAAGAGCATCTGTCATAGCCGATTTTGGGAATAGGCTACCTCTTTGGGATGGGGTGACTTGAAAAGTGCTAGGAACATCCTACAATGTTGGACAAGTGTCCATAGGCGTGACTTTTGGACCATGAGGCCATGTTGGACGCCCATCTCAATGTGGAGCTATTTTTGCCTTGTATGTTCTTTATAAATAGGTGCTTTGGAGAGGTGATGCATTATGTGATTGACAGACACTGTTGTGCTACCAGATTGTCTCTAGATACGAGTGTCGAAGACTCCTGCAAGAGCATTGGCTCTGTGACTGTATTGTAACCTTCATTGTTTACGGAATACATTTGAGTTATGTTTTGGAGTGTGGGGTTTTTCACTCGTAAGGGTTTTCCCCATGTATATCTTGTCTCTCTCTTCTTCTGTCTTACATTCTTGTGTATGTGTTTGCTACAATATCTCTGTTGTTGGGTTAATATTGTTGTAACTATAAAGATTAAAATGAATTTGCACTCATCTCTTCTTGATAGATTAGTGTAGGAAGTGATTTCCGTACACCTAGCTTCCTTTCAATATGTAGGATCAGATGTAGGGATGGAAGAAATTGAGCCAATAGGATTGACATAAGTTTGTAGGGGAAAGGGTTAGTGTATATTTGAAGATTTTGGTTAGGGGTGACTTGTTGCCCCCATAATTAATACGTAAAACCTAGATGATGTTCGAGTCAATCATATGCTATATAAGATGTCATAGGCTGATGCCCCTCTCTGGTGTCATGTACTAGGGTCTAATTGGTGGTAACTGGATGAGATTATTAAAGAGAATTTGTCGAAGAATAGTGTGGAGAGGATCAATAAGCTTTGGTAGACATGTATAGAAAATGTGGTAGCATAGACAAGGCAGTGAGTTGTTTGAAAAGATGCCTCAAAGAAAAGTTGTCTCATGGTGATGTCCTTGTCTATGCATATTCTTCTCATGGCATTCCATGAGAGCACATTTCTTTGAGGAATTTTTTCAAATTTAACTATATTATAATTGAAATTTTGTCATCTATCAACATCTAGCTATTAGTGATGCAATGTCTAATAATGCTTTGAGTTTGAAAGATGTGCAATGTAATGTAATCAATGATATGAATATAAAATACAAAAATCTAGTAAGTACAATTCATTAGTTAAACTATTTATTTTATTACCTTAGTGAAGCTTTGAACTACACCACCACTGGCAAGTGTTGCCGTAAAATCTCCAAGATTAACCTATTCAACATCCAAAATTAGATATTAGAATACCATTCATATAACAATGCTATTCACATGTAATAGTTAAAATTGTTTACTAGTTACATACACTGGCAGTAGATGTTGTAGTGTAAAATGTAGGTGGACTACTGCTAAGAACTGCATTAATGCTATGACCCTAAAATTTCATCAAAATCATCAAACTAAATTAGTTAATCTTGCATTTCAAAAATAAAATTTAATAAATTAAATTCAATTAACTTGCTAACATTTACCTGAGTATCAAGGCTGAAAGTCTCACTCAAGAGGGTATCTGTCATCACCATTTGCTTAGTTGCAGATGTAGCCTGCGCACCTGCGTCCTGACTATCCATGGGGTCATAACCACAGGTTGACCTGCAAGTCTGACAAGTATGGGGTGGAACCCTACTCACACTCTCCCCCAACCCATGCTGTGCTACAAGACTGGCATGCTCTATGATGCTCTGGGTCAAGGCACTAATGGACTAAAATGTCTTAACCTCAACACTCTCCTTCACAATGGAAGGGATAGACACATGCTCATGGGTTGGTCTGCTAACTACTCATCTCACTGGCTGCTGTGGGTCAACACGTGCCCCTGGTCTATCTTGTGTTGACCCGCCACCTCTACCCTGAAACTTTCATCAAAATAGTTTGGCACTTTATTGAGGATAAACTCGCAGTAGAGTTTCCTCAAAAAGTATTGTGGGACCTCATTATTGTTGCATGGAGGATGGTCAAAAATCATCCACTACCTTTTCCCAAAATTGTCCCTTATTGCTTGTTGTTGCGCTAATGGATAGGGAACCTCTTGCATGAAATGAGTGGAGGTTGATTTGTTTGTGGGTTTGTGAAAATGGAACACAAGTCCAATTTTGTAATTTGTAACTTTTTTTACTTCTTCATACGATTGCTTGTCTGCATAATACTCTTTAAATTCTCTCCTCTTTTCTGACCAACTAGATATTTGCTTGTTAATTGAATCTACATTTGATAACATAGCTTCAAGAGATTGAGCAAGTGTGGATCTATGCAAGGTTGAAGTTGAAGGATCTTTCAACCTTGCAATTATGTCTTCAATTTCTTTTTTATAATTTTCAATTTGCCCCATTAGATTTTCTTGTGTTCTAGGGGCATGTCGAGGAATGGATGGAGGAGTTTGTTGTTCAGGTTGTTCTTTGACAGGTATTTCCTGATCAGGTGATTCAGGATTTTGTGGATTTTCAGGAGGAGGAGGAGGAGGAGGTGCATTAACATTTCCTATCAATTAAGGAAATTTACATCAAAAATCAATGTAAACCTACCTATTTAGAAACAAATTCACACAAAAAATAAATAAAACTCACTCCTTTGGCCTACTTGATGTCGTGGCACCATTTTGGTGATGAATTAACGAGATTTTGGTGTCGAATTTGGTCTTCAAAAATGTGAGTGCGCTCCATAGGGTTTGCAGACCATGGGTGTAGAGAAAACAAAAGGAATGAATGAGCAGAAATGCTCTTTTTTTATATAGTTAAACATAACACACTCGCGTTATAAGATGAAAACTTATAATGCGAGTGCATTATTGCTTGGTTTTGTCAAGCCTTAGGCTCGTCATCATCAAACCATAATGCGAGTGCGTTATAACGCGCTCGCATTATGGCTTAAATTTTTTTGAAAAAAAGTTGGCCACTTTTTGGCCCCCCAACTTTTTGCACCCACCCCACACTAGATGAAGAAAATCTGAAGACAATAGAGACACCATATGTTGCCAACACTTCTACCTCATCTATAAATTTTGCAATAGATGCAAAAAATAGTGCCTCAATTACTATAGCACCAGAAGACTACACTAGTTGTTTTGCCACCATTTGTAGTGATGATAACCTAAATGTTTGTTCAATCGACTAAACTATAATTTCTTGTATTTTACTTTATGATTTTTTGTGAATGATTCTATGTAATTAAAAAAATACATGATTATATAAATAAACATATCTAAAATCTAATGTAAAAAAAAAAAAAAAAAAACAAAACTTCTCATTCCATATAGTAACTTTCCTACACAAAATTATTATCTTGGTTGTCATCTCATATCATATCAATATCTAAGTCATCATCTTGGTTGTCATTTTATCCACTTCAATAGTCAAATGTTAATTTTGGTCAATAAAATTAGGACAAATATTTACCACTTTTTATTGTAAATGAGGTGTAAAATTACTATTGATTGTTTGACCATTAAAATGGATGATGTTAGAGTAGAGTGTTCTAAAATAAATAAAAGGAAATAAAGTCAACCAATTTAAAATGGTCTAGAGACTAAATTGAATAATTTGAACAAAATCTATATTAAATTGTTGTTAAAACTATCAATGACAACAACTTTTGGTTGTGACTAGTCAAATGGAATCTTCACCTTATATAGAAAAAATAAAAATAATTTTTGTAGTGCATGGAATCCGCATATGGTTTTTCAAACTACTTAAAAATAAAACAAATAAACATTGATTGATTAAAACTGTGGTTTGGGAAGTTTCACATCTCTTTGTAGGTTAACCTTTCATTTTCTACAAGTCCATACATAGTTTCCCAAGGTTGACATTTTCCTTCTGCACCTTCAAACAATGAACTTAGCCAATAAACTTTTAGAATGAACTTAGCCAATAGGTTATCCAGATTGAACCTTTTTTTCCTTAGCTTTTGAATATTACAATTTTTTAAATTCTAGTGAAAACAATATTAAAAATAAAGGGTTTTTTGTTTCTTGTTTCTTAATCTAGTCTTTCCCACAATTTTATTTAAATATTTTATCTACATTAAAATTGGTAAATAATTATCTTATTTTTAATGGTTAAAATATATTTTTAATTGTTGAACTTGATGGTATTTAAGAATATATCTCTATTACAAAGATCACAACTTACTAATATTATTATTATTATGTCATATATATACAAAAATAATAAATATAAAGACAAAAATTTGAAAAGTATGTATAGACCCTCTAACTTACCCATTGATTTCCCTAATTATTCTTAGACTAACCATTTTCTGTCATGTAATTAATCCCATGTCGTAATTAATTAATGCGACTAATTTAATTAATTATTCACCATATCATAATTAACAAATATGATTAATCTTAGAACCATCTTCCTCTCATGTTGTAATTAATGCGACCAACCTAATTTGACTAATTCCATTCCCATCGTAATTAACCCCTCTTTCCCATCTCTAAGGTTAATTAATTAAATACACAATTAATTAACCTTAGCCTAAATTATTCCTCCAACTAATTAATTGCACTTTCTAATTTCTTCTAATTAAAAATTCCACCTCACCTCACTAAAAACCAAAAAACCTCAAGTCTTTTTATCTTGTCCATCGATTTCAAATCTTCAAATCAATTAGGGCCCTTTATTCACACATGCCATCCCAAAGCCACTTGTCCCCACTCTATGCTCACACATGTGTGAACATGATACATGGATTAATCTAGACCCTTGATTCCACCTATCCATCTCCACCATCCACTTGCATTATTTTCCTTCTGCATATTTGCATCCCCTTCCATCCTACACTTTAAGATAATTTTGGCCCTCCATCTTGCATGAGGCCTCTCATTATGCCACTTGTCAAAGGCTAAGGAGTATCCTCATGAAATTAATCTCAACCAGTTATTTCATCTTTCAATCACAACCATCCATGCTAATGGGTAATTCTATTTAAGGAGGCCTACCCAAAGGACATTCATCATGCATTCTCATAGTATCTACATGCTGCCAAATTTAGCAATATCTTAGCACTTAAGCATCCACATTGCAACATAGCATACCAATTTGTCTTTGGAGTACATCTACAACAACAATGGAGGTATAATGTGTTTTTATCAGTGTTTTGCATTATAGTTTAGCTCCCATTATTGCTCAAACAAAAGGTGATGCAGGAGCATCCAGTGGTGTAACGACAATCTTGCATCACCCAAAAAGAAGTTGATTCAAAATCATTGTAGTTGTTTTCATTTTTTTCCATAATTAGTGTTTCTGGTTCCATAATCTCTTGAATAATGATGTAGGACTTTCAGTTTTGCCAAAACTGCTAAAAATAGCAAACTGCCAGTTTTGGAAAGTTTACTTGCCATTTTAGGAAAGTTTGCATTTGGGCACAGATTGAAGTGAAAACTTATAGAAAGCTCCATAACTGAAATATAAGACCTTTTGCGAAGGAATTAGACAAAGATCATTTGTGAGCTGAACGATATTAAAGTTTTTGTTTTTTGAAAAGCCCCTAAATTTTTTTGAAATGAGATATAAGGCACTAAAACATCCCATAATGTTCAAAAAAGTTGAGAGAAATCCATTTATGAATTTCCAGCATGACAGTTCACATCACAAGATTTCTGACCCCTAAAACAATTCGTCAATCAGACACCCGGATCAAAAGTTATACTTCCCAGAAGTTGACCTACTTTTGAAGGGAGTTGCAAATTTTAAAATTTAGCTGGAAGACACCAAAAAGCGCTATTTATGACTATTTTGGGAACCCTGGGTGGTAGTAGAGTAAAGGGGGGGAAAGAGTAGAGTCAAGAATAGGTGGGAAAACATAAACCCTAGCTGATTTAGGGTTATGGAAGGGAGAAGATTCCATAGCCTGGTGATGTGTAGCTGTAGTGTGTTGCAACCTATGGAGGATTGATTCCTCTGATTATAATTGAGCTTTTGTAATGTAATGAGTTGCCCAGATCAATAAAGAAATATTCTATTTTCTGTATTCCATTTCTGTTGTTGTGTGTTTTATGATTTACCCCCTTCATCAAGTGGTATCAGAGTAAGGGCTCCTGAGTGTGTAGACAGATCGCTGACCGTAAGGCAGTTTGCACTAGGACCTGAGGTTGTGGGTTTGCTGCCGAGATCAAGATGCCTCCACGAAGAAATTGTATTGGGAGGAATGCTTTGATGGAAGAGGGTTTTAGATCCCTACTGTTGGTGCTCATTTTGACCTGGAGGCTGAGCTTGCTTGTTGGAGGGTTTCTTCTTTCAAACCCTAAGTGTTCTTGTCCATCGCCAAGACTATTGCCTATCGGCAAAGGATATTGTGGTTCCGCCGACGGTGTTGGTTTGCCGATGGGGGATGGTTTGTGTTCATTGGCGAGACTCGGCGTATCGGCGGGGAGACTTTTGGGTTGGCCGATGGTGTTGGTCACACCAACAGCGGAGTATGGAGTAGCGATCGGCGAGACAGTTGTCGTCAGTGAAGGTTTTTTGGGAGCTGCTGATATGTGGATGTTTGGCCGATGTGATGTTATCGGCGTGGGTCACACCGACGAAGGGATGTTTTGAAGGTTATCGGGGTGACTTATGTTATCGGCGGAGGGGCTTGGTGTTGCTCCGATGGCCTTTCTCTGGCCGATGGGGAAATGTGTTTCTTTTGGTCATCGGTGAGAGTTGGTCTGTCGGTGGAGGTCTGGAGGGCTAGCCTGATGGTCTATGTCTGGCCGACAGAAGGGAGTGTAGTGTTGTATCGGCCAGACTGATGAGGTCGGCGAAGGATTCGTGGGTTGGGCTGATGGTTTGTGTCACGGCGATGGGTTTTGACGAAGGCATGTGTGTCGAGCGCGGCAAAAGCGCTCGACACTTGGTATGCATGCGGCCATATTTTTAAAATACTAAAGTTGTCTCCGTGGCACCAATGTGGGATTATTCCCCTGTATGTTTTGAACCTGCGAGGAAGCATTTTGGTGGGAAGTTTCTTTTTTGACTGCAGCGACGGTTTTCGAGCGACCGCGGGTGGTTGAGGCCCTTAATGGCGACTGTAGCAGGAGTATGGGCGATGGTACAAGCGATCAGGCTACCTGATTGAGAATGAAGACTTCCAGATAGTGGCGCGTGGCTCGAGGCCCCCCTTTGTCTGCTGCATTAACATTTTCTGAGCGCCATTCCTTCTGAGGACTGTATCTGGCAGATTTTTTGTTATAATCATGTAATTAATTGCTGTGGTACACTTTCTGGCTGTTATAAGCAGACTGTGTTACCATTTTTCTGGTTGTTAAAAGTTGAACATTTTGTCTCTGTAACACAATACAGTTCGTTTTGGTTGCTCTGTACAGCTAAACCTGTGAGTTTATGTATCTCTTGTTGTACGTTTTGGCATGAATCCACTGATTTCATGGTTAATCTTGTATGAATAATGCTATGTTTGCATGTGTTTTGTTAATTCTGTCTCCAGTATTGCATGTATCTTTCTTCTGAGTCTGGATATTTAAGCAATATTTGAGACTCTAGAACATAGAATTCCTGTGTTGAATGTATGATCTCTTAACTTCTGCTCAAGGGGTAGATTAAACTGTTTTCAGGTTGAACATTGGGAAGGGTATACTGCAGTAGGGATGCCATAAGTAGAGATAACTTAACACTCTGTATTGGGAGATATCTGTAAGGCAGGTATCACATATATCCCCCTGAAATCTAGTTTTAGCTGTTCATGCTGATCATTCACAGGTGTATGTCTACTGACTCCAGGCCCTGGATAGGCACCAATCTTGCTTTGTGTTTGTGTTACAACCATGTCCAGCTTTGCATCCAAACTTAAAATCATAATCAAACTCTAAAACAACCATTAGGACATTAGAATTAGTTTTAGGATCCTCAGTCCTCTGTCTACAACTGCAAATAGGCCCAAAGCTAGCCCCTTTGCTCTTATCTTTCAGTTTTGGTCTACTTACAGGAGGACTTATCTGCTTTCTGACAGCATCCCAATCCTTGTATGCGTATCTCATGGATGTTGAGTAGGGAATACCCCCTAGGTCTTGCAGAGCTTGAAGAAGAAGAGGAGATAAAATATAGAGTCTATCTCCTACACTGTTGGCCCTTGGCCCAGAGATCCTGTTGATCACTGATGGCTACCTTGTAGGGAAATCTGGGAATAAGCATCCGAGTCACCAACAGAAATTGGCGACTCTACTGGGGAAGAAATTTGAGAAAGGGTTATATCTTGTGACCCATCCGAGTCACCAACAGAAATTGGTGACTCTGCTGGGGATTGAGAAGTAAAAGTACTATCTAATCATCTCCAGTAATATATCTGTGACCCATCCGAGTCACCAACAGAAATTGGCGACTCCGCTGGGGAATTTGTGAAAGAACCCTGGTTTTCAAAAGAAAACAGTTCCTAGTAATAGGTGGCGACTCCGAAGTAATCTCCCAACCGGTCAAAGTAAAATTTATATGCAGGGGAGAAGATCCCAACAAAATCCTTTATTTGAAGAGTTACCAGTAACAAGAAGAATGATGCACAAAAGAAAGGGAGCTGTCTCAGTTAGTCATGAGGGTTCCCCTAGAAAAAATGATGATATGCAAGATAACCCTAGGCCATCAGGACAGCATGCGCCTTACTTTTCAAATGCAGAAGCTGATATTCAGGGTGCATATGAGAGGCAACAGGGTGGTAGCGTGAGAATGAGGTCAGAGGTGTTCCAAGAACGCCCATTTCTAGACCCTAGTGAAAGGTTTGAAGAGGCCGAGTCTCTGAGGGATGATGAAGATGAAGATCAGAATATGATAAAACCATCCTCCTCTAGGCCCGGTGAGGAAGACCTAGCTGATGAAATTAGGAGCTTAAGGGCCGAGTTTGAATATCAGCAGGCAATATCAATCAGAGATGAATTGAGGAAGAAAGTGCAAGCTTTGAGGACTGCCCAGAATAATTCAATTCCTACCCTTGAGAATGCAAATGTGCAGAGACATCAACAGAGAAATGAAGTGCAACATCAGCATAATGATGAGAGACAAAATGTGAATGATGCTAGGATACCACTGAACAATGTAAGAAACCAGAATGCAAATAGAAATATTAATGTTAATCAGTTAAACAGACAGCCAATGCAGCTAGATAGATTCAGACAGCTGGTATTTGATGGTATTCCTGGGTATCCTAACCCCATTGATAAGCATCTGAGGCTGCAAGTGCCTAAATTTTCAGGAAACAACACTGTGTCAGGAGAAGATCATCTAAAAGCCTTTCAAAATGTCATGGATAACTTTGAGGTTGAACATGAGGATGTTTTCATGAAGTCATTCATGCAATCCTTAATAGATGAGGCAAGAGAATGGTACAAGAATCTGCTTGATCGGAGTATTTCATCATGCGATGATTTTAAAAGGATGTTCAAGGAGCAATATGGTGACAAAACTGACCCTAGCTTTTTTGTAAATGAGTTTACTAGTATCACTAAAGGGTCAAATGAGCAGGTTGCAGATTTTAATGCAAGATTTACTAAAGTGTTAAACAAATTGCCACATCACATGAGGCCAAATGAACCAATGTGCATAATATTGTATATCAATGCCTTTGATGCAAAAACTGCATATGGATTAAGAGATAAAGGTCCTGCTACTCTCAGGGATGCTTTCAGAATTGCAGTGAATATTGAAAACAACAGGAAAGCATCGGGCAAGACAAATAGAAGGGATGATATAAAAATTCTGCAGAATCCAAACAAGCCTCAGAACACTCAAGGTAATACATCTGCCCCTGAAGATAAGATAGACAAATTGGCAAATGTTGTTAAGGACCTAAGCTATAGATTAGCTAAAAGTGAAAAAGGGATAGGTCCTGATAGGCAAGTCTATCAAAGGCAGGAAAAGAGGCCATCATTGCATGATATGCCTTATAATACCAATTGGCATGATGGTAAACCTATATTCCCACGTAACAACACAAATCAAAGAGCTCAACATGTCAAAGAAACTCCTGATCCTCTAAAGAAAGCTGTAAATATTGTTGATGATGCTCCATGGTGTATAATTTGTCAGATGCCACATTCACAGTCACAGTGTATGATTGCTCAGTCCTTGTGTGATAATACTACATCTTGTAATGAATGCAATGAGCCACATTATGTGTAAGATGATGATGTAAATATGATGTCCATAAGCAATGGATACACTCTTTATGATGTTGATGAGAGTACAAATGATGAAACTCAGGGCTGCCAACAGTTCCCATATGATGAAGATGATGAAGTTAACTATGCCTATGCCCAGAACTCACACAATTTTCTGAGTAACTTACAACAACCTTCTGATGAGGAAATTAGGGCCTTCACAGCTGCAGCAGTTGCTCAAGTCAAGAGCAACTACAATCTCAGAGGTAAAAATCAAGTAAGCAGCCCATATCAGTCGGAAGATATTTCTGCAGGTCAGCCAGTGCATGGTCATAAAGGAATTGAATCACAAAAAAGGCAGTGGGGTAATAATAAACAGAATTTCAGACATAGAATAGGTCATGAATCCCAAGGATCAAAAAATAGAATCCCTCAGGCTGAAGATCAAGGTAAAGGTTCCCAAGACAAGAATGATGATCAGGGAACTATGAAAGTAAAAGCTAAATCAGTTCAGGATAAAAACAAGATTGTGGAGCAAGCTACAACTGTTATACAAAATTATGTTCCATTTGATATAGCTCAAGTCCTCTCCCAGGTAAAAGTCTCTGTTCCACTTATGGAACTCATGAAAGTGGAAGAAATCAAGAATAGGACAGTATCCCTAATTTCAGGAGTGCCCTTTCAAGCTAAACAAAATGTTCAGATCCAGGGTGAGAAACATGTCATGTGTAATGAAGAAGATGAGGCTCCTGAAGTCTATTTAGGAGTGACTATGACAAAGTGTCCTTCACAAGTGGAACCATTTTATGTTTCCCTGGTTATAAATGGAAAAATAATCAAAAATTGTATGCTTGACTCTAGAGCATCTACAAATGTCATGCCTTTGGCCATCATGCAACAAGCTGGACTGAAAATTGACAAGGCATGTGGAAAATGTTATGCTATGGATGCCAGAGAGGTACTAGTTATTGGAATCATGAAGGATGTAGATTTCAAACTGGCAGGATTTCCTGAAAAGAGATACAAAATGAATATAACAGTGGTTGACATCAAGCCACAGTATGGTATGTTGCTGTCAAGAAGATGGGCTGCACTAATTGGTGGAAGTATGCAGCTGGACCTGTCATATGCCATGATTCCAATGAATGGCAGGGATGTTAAGCTAATCAGAGAACAAAGATCATCAGAGACAGTGGAAGACCAAGAAGCAGAGGAACATATATGCTTTGTAAACACTGACTGTGATAACTTCAAGGTTGTCTCAGATGATAGAGAAGATAAAAAGAAAAATGTCTGCATTGAAGAATTGGATCAGCAAGGTTTGTGGACCATGTTTTTTGATGGAGCTTGTGCAAAAGAAGGCTCTGGAGCTGGAGTTGTTTTCCTATCTCCAACTGGTAAGCTCCTCAAATTCTCTTTCTTGCTGAGGTTTGTTTGCACAAACAACATTGCAGAATATGAGGCTTTACTCTTAGGCCTAAATATTGCTCTCAAACATGGAATCAAAATGCTAAGGGTATTTGGGGATTCTGAGTTGATTGTATCCCAAATTAGAGATAAGTATGCTTCAAAAAACAAAAGATTGAAACAATACAAGCATGCTGTTTGGGATACCATTGAACTATTTGATGCATTTTCAATAGGCTGGGTAGAGAGATCAAATAATGTTATGGATGATTTCTTAGCTAATGTTGTAATAAGGCCAGATGACATCACTCTGTCAGATGTTACAAATGTAGAAGTTAAAATTAGGCCTGCAGTACCAGAAAATATATGCAGTTGGCAAGTGTTTAATGATGATAGGGACTTGTTAAAATTTTTGCACTGCATAGATGAATATGAGAATCAAGAAATTGATTTCCAAGCTTTTGTAGAGACTATAGATGGAAAAGAAACTCTTGTGGGAAAAGAGATAATTCAATTGAAGACTAATAAAATCCCCAGAGGGTTAGTAGCTTTGGAAAGAGCTTTTGATAGTAGAGATAAATTGGTCACAAGGATATCTCCCACAAATAAGGAAGATTTAGAAGAGATAAATTTGGGGACATCTCAGGCCCCTCAGAAGGTATACATTGGTAAACAGCTCAAACCACACATTAGGAGTATGCTGATTGCATTACTGAAAAAGTATAAACATGTTTTTGCTTGGTCATATGAGGACCTAAAAGCCTATAGGGAAGATTTATTCCAGCATGAGATCCCATTGAAGCCTGGAGCTAAGCCATTTAGACAAAGGCAAAGACCTATTAATCCTACCTTAGCTCCAAAGATGCAAGAAGAACTCAAAAGGCTGAGGGAAGCTGGAATAGTTGTGCCAATCAGGCATTCAACTTGGGTGTCTAACCTTGTCCTAGTCAGAAAAAAGAATGGTGATATTAGGCTTTGTGTTGACTTCAGGAACTTGAATGTATCCTCTTTAAAGGATAACTATCCACTGCCTAATATGGAAGCTATGTTGCAGAGAGTGACTGGTTGTGAACTCTTATCCATGATGGATGGATTTTCAGGTTATAATCAGGTGAAGGTGAAGGAATCAGAATAGTATAAGACTGCCTTCACCACTCCATGGGGAACTTATGTGTATGTTAGAATGCCCTTCGGACTAACCAATGCAGGTGCTACATTTCAAAGAGCAATGGATGTTGCTTTTGCAGGGTTGATTGATTCAATCCTGGCTGTATATCAGGATGACTTGACTGCTTACTCAAAGAAAGAAGAGCAGCATTGTTTGCATCTGGAGCAGATTTTCATAAGAGCACTAGAGTATGGTATTTCTTTAAATCCAAAGAAGTGTGCCTTTGGGGTAGTTGAAGGAAAGCTCCTGGGACATATTGTTTCCAAGGATGGAGTCAGGATAGATCCAGAGAGAGTGGCTGCTATTGACAGAATTCAAATGCCAAAAACTGTAAAAGGAGTTCAGTCCTTCTTTGGACAGATAAATTTTGTTAGGAGATTTGTTCCCAACTTTGTAGAAACCACAAGGAACATTTCCAAGATGATGAAGAAGGATGCAACTGTCCACTGGGAAAGTGAAGCAATAGAATCATTTTAGAGTATCAAAGAGGCAATCAAGATGGCCCCTGTTCTTAAATCTCCTGATTTTTCTAGGCCATTCCAAGTATTTTCATTTGCTTCCTTTCATACTGTTGCTGCATGTTTGCTACAGAAAAACGAAGATGGTTTTGAACATCCCATCGCTTTCTTCAGTATGTCCTTGCAGGCCTCTGAGTTGAAGTATGATATTATGGAAAAACAGGCATATGCACTAGTCAGAGCCATCAAAAGTTTCAGATCATACTTGGTAGGATCATATATAATTGCATATGTACCCCATGCAGCAGTCAAAGACATATTCACTCAGCAGGAGGTGACTGGAAGAAGGTGCAGATGGATAAACAAACTGCAAGAGTTTAACATAGACATACAAATTACCAAGTTGGTAAGAGGACAAGGATTAGCCAAGATGATGGCACAGTCAAACTTGGAAGGATGCCAAGTTAATGCAGTCCAAAATGAGAGTGTAAATGTATCAGGATTTGAATGGTACAAGGATATTATCTACTACTTGCAAAATCTGAATTGTCCTTCCCATTTCAGTGACAGTCAAAAGAGGACTTTAAAGTTACATGCAATCAGGTATGTTATTGTTCAAGGTGAGCTATACTGGAAAAACCCTGATGGTGTGTTGCTGAGATGTGTGGATGAGGATATGGCTAACAATGTTTTGATTGATATGCATAAAGGATTGTGTGGTGGACATTATACTGCCCAAACAACAGCTCATAAAATTCTCAGAGTAGGATATTGGTGGCCCACTCTCTTTTCAGATGCACAAAGGTTAGTGAGGAAGTGTGACCCTTGCCAAAGATTTTCAGGAAAGTTGAAATATGATGGTGCTTTACCCCTCAGGACTGTAACTGTGGATGCTCCATTTCAGCAATGGGGAATTGACTTCATAGGGGAAATTGCAGACAAATCAAGTGGGGGACACAGTTGGATTTTGGTGGCAACTGATTACTTTACCAAATGGATTGAGGCCATTCCAACTAAGAGAGCTACAAGTAAGGTGGTGACAGATTTCATGCTAGAAAATATTATCATCAGGTTTGGAGTACCATTCAAGATAGTCACTGATAATGCTATGTGCTTCAGATCAGGTGAATTTGTTGATTTTTGCAACAGGTATGGGATAAATCTATCATATGCATCACCATATCACCCACAAGGGAATGGTCAAGCAGAATCAAGCAATAAAAGCATCATGAAAATTATCAAGAGGATACTGGACAAGAACAAGAGAGCTTGGGACTCAAAATTGAACTTAGCAATATGGGTTGACAGAGTGACAGTGAAAAGGGCTATTGGGATGTCACCCTTTGAGCTAGTATATGGTGCATCAGCCAGATTGCCCATAAACAATCTCCTACCAGTTTACAAGTTCATCCAAGAAAATGATGAGGAGATTGAAGACTCCATGATAGAAAGAGTGAACCAGCTGGTTGCACTGGATGAAAACAGAAGGAAAGCCCACCAGATTAATCTCAAGAGACAACAAGATGTGAAATATCAGTTTGACAGGAGAGCTATAAAAAGGAAGTTTCAAGTCAATGATCTGGTGCTCATTTGGAATGCAAAAGGTCAAGAAAAGGGTAAACATGGTAAATTTGAACCCTTATGGATGGGCCCATATCAGATTTGCAGTGCTCATGGGGAGGATTCTTATTTCCTCCAGGCCCTAGATGGTGAAGTTCTGGAATTGCCTGTGCATGGCCAATTCCTTAAGTTCTATTTTGCATAGATGACTTGTCGCTGTGCACACTTGTAAAAACATGTATATAGTGTAAATGTCTTGTGCAGTTCGTGCTTTTTAGTTTTTTGCCTGGTCTACCCAGAGATCTAGTTCTCGTTGCAGGTTTTCACCTGCACGTCCCCATTCGGAGCCAGTGTTGGTGCTCATTTTGACCTGGAGGCTGAGCTTGCTTGTTGGAGGGTTTCTTCTTTCAAACCCTAAGTGTTCTTGTCCATCGCAAGACTATTGCCTATCGGCAAAGGATATTGTGGTTCCGCCGACGGTGTTGGTTTACCGATGGGGGATGGTTTGTGTTCATCGGCGAGACTCGGCGTATCGGCGGGGAGACTTTTGGGTTGGCCGATGGTGTTGGTCACACCGACAGCGGAGTATGGAGTAGCGATCGGCGAGACAGTTGTCATCGGTGAAGGTTTTTTGGGAGCTGCCGATATGTGGATGTTTGGCTGATGTGATGTTATCGGCGTGGGTCACACCGACGAAGGGATGTTTTGAAGGTTATCGGGGTGACTTATGTTATCGGCGAGGGGCTTGGTGTTGCTCCAATGGCCTTTCTTTGGCCGATGGGGAAATGTGTTTCTTTTGGTCATCGGTGAGAGTTGGTCTGTCAGTGGAGGTCTGGAGGGCTAGCCTGATGGTCTATGTCTGGTCGACAGAAGGGAGCGTAGTGTTGTATCGGCCAGACTGATGAGGTCGGCGAAGGATTCGTGGGTTGGGCCGATGGTTTGTGTCACGGCGATGGGTTTTGACGAAGGCATGTGTGTCGAGCGCGACAAAAGCGCTCGACACTTGGTATGCATGCGGCCATATTTTTAAAATACTAAAGTTGTCTCCGCGGCACCAATGTGGGATTATTCCCCTATATGTTTTGAACCTACGAGGAAGCATTTTGGCGGGAAGTTTCTTTTTTGACTGCAGCGACGGTTTTCGAGCGACCGCAGGTGGTTGAGGCCCTTAATGGCGACTGTAGCAGGAGTATGGGCAATGGTACAAGCGATCAGGCTGCCTGATTGAGAATGAAGACTTCTAAATAGTGGCGCGTGGCTCGAGGCCCCCCTTTGTCTACTGCATTAACATTTTCTAAGCGCCATTCCTTCTGAGGACTGTATCTGGCAGATTTTTTGTTATAATCATGTAATTAATTGCTGTGGTACACTTTCTGGCTGTTATAAGCAGACTGTGTTACCATTTTTCTGGTTGTTGAAAGTTGAACATTTTGGCTCTGTAACACAATACAGTTCGTTTTGGTTGCTCTGTACAGCTAAACCTGTGAGTTTATGTATCTCTTGTTGTACGTTTTGGCATGAATCCACTGATTTCATGGTTAATCTTGTATGAATAATGCTATGTTTGCATGTGTTTTGTTAATTCTGTCTCCAGTATTGCATGTATCTTTCTTCTGAGTCTGGATATTTAAGCAATATTTGAGACTCTAGAACATAGAATTCCTATGTTGAATGTATGATCTCTTAACTTCTGCTCAAGGGGTAGATTAAACTATTTTCAGGTTGAACATTGGGAAGGGTATATTGCAGTAGGGATGCCATAAGTAGAGATAACTTAACACTCTGTATTGGGAGATATCTGTAAGGCAGGTATCACATATATCCCCCTGAAATCCAGTTTTAGCTGTTCATGCTGATCATTCACAGGTGTATGTCTACTGACTCCAGGCCCTAGATAGGCACCAATCTTGCTTTGTGTTTGTGTTACAACCATGTCCAGCTTTGCATCCAAACTTAAAATCATAATCAAACTCTAAAACAACCATTAGGACATTAGAATTAGTTTTAGGATCCTCAGTCCTCTGTCTACAACTGCAAATAGGCCCAAAGCTAGCCCCTTTGCTCTTATCTTTCAGTTTTGGTCTACTTACAGGAGGACTTATCTTCTTTCTGACAATATCCCAATCCTTGTATGCATATCTCATGGATGTTGAGTAGGGAATACCCCCCTAGGTCTTGCAGAGCCTGAAGAAGAAGAGGAGATAAAATATAGAGTCTATCTCCTACACTGTTGGCCCCTGGCCCAGAGATCCTGTTGATCACTGATGGCTACCTTGTAGGGAAATCTGGGAATAAGCATCCAGTCTGGGAAAAAACCAACACCTACAAAGGCAAATTGATGCATTGCAAGAGGAGCTACGAAGAGGGTTTGAGCCATGAAAAAGAGAAGAAAGCGAAGATGAAGTTGAAGAAGAGCTATCTGAGGAAGAACAAGAAGCTGTAGGAGATACTGTAGAAGTTAGGTTGTTGAGGGCCATTTCAAAGATCGGAAAGAGACCTAGGATCAAAGTTTCTACATATTCTGGAGATTTGAATATGGAACATCTTATTGATTGAATCAATAACATGGAGGAGTATTTCGAGTATGAAGATGTGGAGGACCTAGATCAGGTCAAGTTTGCAAAAATAAAGTTGAAGGGCCACGCCAGTATTTGGTGGAAGGATGTCCAATTAGAGAGGAATAGAAGAGGAAAAGGAAAGATCACCAGATGGGATCGGATGGTGGAGAAACTGAAAAAGTAGTTCATTCTTGTGGACTATGAGATAGAGTTGTTGAAGAAGCTGCAAGGATTGAAGCAAGGTAACAAGTCTGTTAAGGAGTATACAGAAGAGTTTTATAAGATTACTATTAGGATAGGCCATGCAGAGGCCAACAAGGAGAAGGTAGACTATTACATTAATGGGTTGAGGCCGTGTATTCAAGAGGAGCTGAGCCTGGTTAGAATGACCACCATAGAAGATGCGTACTAGTTTTCCCTAAAGGTGGAAGAGAAGCTAAATAAAAGATTTGATAACAAGCAAAGGGGAAGAGGTCAAGGCAGAAGGACTAGTAGAAGACCCTATCGAGGCTGTAATGAAGATCAAAAGAAAAGTAAAGAAGATGGTACCGATTGAAATCAGAGAGGAGATAATACCTATCACCCCCATGACCAGAACAATGGTGAGCAAAGAGGAAGAGGCAGACCTGGGCAAGGACCTAGAAGAGGAGGTTTCATAGGAACCTATTTCCAATGTGGAGAAGAAGGGCATAAAGCATACAAGTGTTTGCAACATCAAGGAAGGACAAATAGAAGACCTGAAGGTAATACACGAGTTGCACATGTAGATGAAGATGTACAGTTTGAGCATTTTGAAGATGCTGAAAGGGGAGAAACCCTAGTTGTCAGAAGAACTTTATTGAATTAGGAGGAAGAACCCAATCAGAGGAAGAGTTTATTCCACACAAGGTGCAAATGTGAAGGTAAGTGTTGTGATATTATTATTGATAGTGGAAGCAATGACAATCTTATTTCAGAGAAGATGGTTGACAAGTTGAACTTGATAAGAAGAAAGTATCCACATCCATATTAGATTGCATGTTTGCAGAAGGACCACAGAGCTTTGGTCAATGAGCAATGTTTAGTGAAGGTCAAGATTGGGGACTACCATGATGAGGTGTTGTGTGATATCATATTGATGGATGCATGTCATATGCTGTTGGGGAGGCTATGGAAATATGATAGGAGCGCTGTCCATGATGGCTGTGCAAACACATATTCCCTGTCATAAGTTGAAGCCCTTGAAGGAGGTGGAAAAAAAGTATGTAGTACTGCTAGAATTTGCTTGGTAGATGGTAGAAAATTTTTGGAGGGTATGAAGCAAGAGTTGCATTGCTTTGAATTGATTCCTAAGATTAGTCAAGAGAAATGAGAAGATGTACTAGTAGAAGTCTCAGAAATGTCAGAAGAATTTCAAGATATTATCTCTGATAATGTACCAGAAGGTTTACCACCAGTGAGGAAGATAAGTCATCAAATGGATTTGATACCAAGAGTTAGTTTGCTAAATAAGGCAGCCCATAGAATGACCCCAACAGAGAGTGAAGAGTTGAACAGACAAGTTCAGGAGTTGTCGAGGAAGGGACTGATAAGAGAGAGCCTAAGTCCATGTGCGGTACCTGCAGTACTAGCACCAAAGAAAGATGGAGAGTGGAGAATGTGTACAGACTCTCAATCCATCAATAAGATCATGATCAAGTACATCTTTCCATTACCCAGAATGGATGACATAATGGACTGTTTGAGTGGAGCCAAGTACTTCACAAAGGTTGACCTGAAGAGTGGGTATCACTAGATCTGTATCAGAGAAGGAGATGAGTGGAAGACAACCTTCAAGACAAAGGAAGGTTTGTATGAGTGGTTAGTCATGCTATTTGGGATAACCAATGCACCAAGCACATATTGAAAGAATTTTTGGGAAGTTTTGTTATTGTTTATTTAAATGATATTTTGATTTTTAGTAAGACTTGGGATGAGCATATGATGCATATCAGAAGAGCTTTTGAGAAGTTGAGGGAGGAGAAGTTGTTGATCAATCTGAAGAAACGTAGTTTTGCAAAGAAGGAGTTGGTATACCTAGGAATTGTTGTCTCAGACGAAGGTCTTAAGATGGACCTAGAGAAGGTGAGGGCTATCATTGAATGGACTATGCCAGGGAGTGCTTTTGAGGTAAGATCTTTTCATGGTTTGGAAAAGTTTTATAGAAAGTTTATCAGGAATTTTAGTAGCATTTGTGCACCCCTAACTGAGACAATGAGAGGGGATAGAAAAGAGTTTAGATGGACTAAAGGAACAAATAAAAGCTCTGATACATTGAAGTAGAAAGTCACAGAGCAACCTATTTTGACACTTCTAGATTTCAATAAGGTATTTCAGGTAGATTGTGATGCTAGTGGCAGTGCTATAGGAGCTATTTTGAGCCAAGAAGGTAAGCCCATTGCCTATTTTAGTGAGAAGCTTAATGATGCCAAGAAAAAGTATTCTATTTATGATAAGGATTTTATGCTATAGTTCAGGCTTTGAAGAAATAGAGACATTATTTGTTGCCAAAAGAGATTGTTTTATATACTAATCATTAGGCTTTACAGTATCTTAATAGTCAAGGAAAGTTGAATCAAAGGAACTTAAAATGGGTTGAGTTTTTGTAGAGTTATACTTTTGTTTTGAAGCACAGGAGTGGGAAGTCCAACAGAGTTGCAGATGACTTGAGCAGAAGGCAGAATTTGTTGACAGAAATGAAGATAGAGGTTGTTGGGTTTGATGAGATCAAAAGTTTGTATCCTGAAGATCTAGATTTTGTAGAGGCCTGGAAATATTGTCTAGAACCTGTTACTTTGGATAGGACAAAATGGTTGGATTTCATAATCCAAGATGGCATGTTGTTTAAAGGAAGTCAGTTGTGCATTCCAAGGAGTTCCATGAGAGAAAACCTGATTAAGGAGAAGCATAGTGGAGGATTGGCCAGGCACTTTGGTTGAGATAAGATCATTGCTATTGTTGGTGAAAATAATTAATGGCCACAATTGCAGCAGGATGTGAGGAAATTTGTATAGAGTTGCAGAGTATGTCAGATGGCAAAAGGAGAAAGTTAGAATAGAAGTCTATATCATCCACTACCTATACCAGAGAAGCCATGGGATGATATTAGTATGGATTTTGTTCTTGGTTTACCAAGGACACAGAGAGGACATGATTCCATTTTTGTGGTGGTTGACAGATTCTTGAAGATGACACATTTTATTCCTTGCAAGAAGACCAACTCTTGTTGTTCATATTGCTGAATTATTTTTCAAAGAGGTGATGAGATTACACAGTCTATGAAAGAGCATAGTTTCAGATCGAGATACCAAGTTTGTTGGTTATTTTTGGAGGATACTGTGGAAGAAGTTGAAGATAGATTTGAAGTTCAGTTCTGCACACCATCCACAGACTAATGGATAGATGAAAGTGGTGAATAGGAGTTTGGGTAACCTGCTACGATGCTTAGTAGGAGATAAGCCCAAGGGATGGGATTTGATTTTACCATAGGCAAAATTTGCTTACAATAATTCTGTCAATAGGAGTACTAGTAAATCACCATTCCAGATTGTATATGGCAATAGCCCAAGAAATGCTTTTGAGTTAAGGAAGTTGGACAAAGGAGAAAAGACAAGTGCTGAAGCTGAAGACTTTGTAGAACATTGGAAGAATTTGCATGAAGAGGTGAGAAAGCACATTAATAAGATGAATATTTAATACAAGGCTAAGGTAGATCAGAAGAGGAGATATAAGGAGTTCTAGGTAAGAGATGAAGTCATGGTTCACTTGAGAAAAGAAAGGTTCCCAATTGGAACATACAATAAGTTGAAAATGAAGAAATTTGGACTGTGCAGAATCTTGAAGAAGCATGATTTAAAAAATGCATATGAGGTAGAGCTGCCGAGTGGGATCAATATTTCCCCTATGTTCAACATTGCTGATTTAACAGAATATCATGAAGGTGGCATAGAGGATGGACCAACAGAAGAACATTGGAGTATTTCGGCATCTAGTTCAACAGAGGAGATAGAAAAGATCTTGGATAGTCGTGTGGGAAGAAGTACTTGAAACAAGCAATATGAAGAATATCTGGTGAAATGGAAAGGAAGGCCTATTGAAGATTCTTCTTGGCTGTCTAAGGCAGAGGTTGACCATTTGGGTTTTCCTCAAACAAACACATGAGATGTGATAGGGTCACTTCTCAAATTACCTTGGGTGTCTGATGCAGAAACATCCAGTGGTGTAAGGGCAATCTTGCATCACCCAAAAAAAAGTTGATTCAAAATCATTGTAGTTATTTTCATTTCTTTCCATAATTAGTGTTTCTGGTTCCATAATCTCTTGAATAATGATGTAGGACTTTCAATTTTTCCAAAACTGCTAAAAATAGAAAACTACCAGTTTTGGAAAGTTTACTTGCCATTTTAGGAAAGTTTGCATTTGGGCAAAGATTGAAGAAAAAACTTATAGAAAGCTCCATAACTAAAATA
Organism: Cunninghamia lanceolata; assembly: GCA_027924645.1. Classification (NCBI taxonomy): domain Eukaryota; kingdom Viridiplantae; phylum Streptophyta; class Pinopsida; order Cupressales; family Cupressaceae; genus Cunninghamia; species Cunninghamia lanceolata. The sequence goes on from BSBN01000777.1 coordinate 1,697,390, forward strand.
TAAGACCTTTGGCGAAGGAATTAGGCAAAGATCATTTGTGATCTGAAAGATATTAAAGTTTTTGTTTTTCGAAAAGCCCCTAAATTTTTTTGAAATGAGATATGAGGCACTAAAAAATCCCATAACATCCTAAAAAGTTGACAAAAATCCATTTACAGATTTTTGGCATGATAGTTCACATCGCGAGCTTTCCGACGCCTAAAATAGTTCGTCAATCGGACACCCGGGTCAAAAGTTATGCTTCCCGAAAGTTGACCTTTTTTTGGAGGGAGTTGCAAATTTCAAAATTTGGCTGGAAGCCACCAAAAAGTGCTATTTATGACTATTTTTGGAGCCCTTGGTAGTAGTAGAGTAAAGGGGGGAAAGTATAGAGTTAAGAATAGGTGGGAAAACATAAACCCTAGTTGATTTGGGTTTACCAAAGGGAGAAGATTCTAGAGCTTGGTGATGTGTAGCTATAGTGTGTTGCAGCCTGTGGAGGATTGATTCCTCTAATTGTAATTGAGCTTCTGTAATGTAATGAGTTGCCTAGATCAATAAAGAAATATTCTATTTTCTGTGTTCCATTTCTGTTGTTGTGTGTTTTATGATTTACGCCCTTCATCAAAAAGTAGGAGTTAATATTGGGTTGTGATCTTGTTTATGTTGTTTTGCATCTTGCTTGCATTATTTAATCTAATTTTGATGTCTACATTTTTGGCATGCCTAGTAGGACACTTGTCCCAATACTAATCATTTGTTTTTTAGTGTTTCTTGTGAGTTTTAATAGGTTTTTAACTTCTTGGATGTGTTTCCATGTCCACAACATCCCTTCTTTTTGTCTTGATGTCTATGTAGGTCCACATGGCATTTCTATCTTTCCAAGTACTTTTTAAAATTGTTTCGGCATAGGCGACACATTATCAACAAAACACATGGCACCTGTGCCTTGGCTTGTAGCACCCCTACATTTTAGGTATTTTCACATCTTTAACCTTATTCCTTTGTAGGTTTTTAGGTCCATGTGGTTCTCTAACATTGCTAATTGTGCTATCTTGGTCTTTTTTGGAGTCTCTTAATCATTTTATTGGTTATTTTGTTCATTTTTAGCTAGGGTTTTTGAGGTCTTCACTTTGTTGGTTCTTAGTTGTCTTTTTGCAAGGTTTTGGTTCGATTAAACTTTTACACTAACCTCAGCTTGTAGGGTATCCTTGTTTGTGTCCTTTAAGGTGTTTCCTAACTTCTATCTTATAGGATTGTGGGCATTTTATGGACTAATATTTATGTTTTTAGGTCTATGGATCTTTTCAATGCAAACAACACGTAGTTGGCAAATCCTGTGGCACCTGCACCCTGGTCCGCAATGCCCCTATCCTTTTAGCATTTTCATGGCCCTAATTCTATTTTCTTGTAGGTTTCCCAAATTTTAAAGTTCCATAATATCATACTTTGTGTTGTTTAGGCCTTATTAGGGCTTGTTGGTCATTTTTATCAATCATTTAGTTAGGGCTTCATGAGTTCATCTTTTGCAAGATTTTAGTTTTATCTAGCCTTATATTTCTTTGGATCTAACATTGGCTTGTAGAGAGTGCTTGTCTATGCCATTTGGACTCTCATCTAATTATTTTCTTACAAGGTCTTGAGCATTTTTGAACTATTTTTTTTGAATTTTAGTTTTGTGAGTGTGTTCAAGCATAGACATCATGCTATCATGTCATCTATGCAGACACCACACCTCTGTGGTGCTTATGTATTTCTTGTAGCACTTGTGCATTTCCTATAGTGCCTATGCATTTCCCATGGTGCCCGTGCATTTCCTATGTCGTTTGTGCATAATTTGCATTTTCTCCTTTCCAGGTCTACTATTTGTGCATTGTGTGTTACATTTGTGCCCTATGTTCTAACATCTGTGCATTTCCATACATTTTCTAACATTATTTTTGGTTATTTTTTCTAACTTCTCTTTGATTGTGGATTGCATTATCTTGTGATTTGATTACTAACCAGTTGTAGGTCCATTTGTAGAAGCCCTAAACTTTCAAACTACTAACAAGTTTCTTATAGGTTCACTTGAAGAAGACCTATCATTAAAACCTTAAATGTGTGTTTGTTTCACCTTTTCCTTGGGATCTTAAAATTAACTTTGTTTGGTGAATTTGGTGTGTTTTGAGGTGTGTGTATGCTCTTTCCTTGTGGGAAAAGGCAACCTTGGGAATCAAAATCACCCTTTGAACACATTGATATTCAAATCACACATTTTGATTTCTAAGGTTAATTAATCTTGTTTGGTGTGCTTGTGTGGACCAAATGAGTGTGCATATTCTCCTCTTGTATAGAAAAGTGATCTTGGGGATAAAAATACCTATTTGATTAATTTTATTTATCCCAAGAATCCAAGTTGTGTATTCTCTTCCCTCACACCACAAGACAATCTAGGGAATCAAAAGCATTTAGAATTATTTCCCTTGAGGGACTTGCCTAAGGATTTCATCACCTTAGGGATGACCCAAACCATTTATATTTGGGTAGGGTATACAAAGGGGGAGAGACAAATCTGTACCTCGAAGGAGTCATCATGATGTATAGTATAGCCTTGGTGCTCCTTTTAATATGTTGTCAAGGTGAAGTGGGATTGGACTCACCCATGAACACATGCTTATAAATGGGCTCCTGTTCACATACATTGGCCTCACATACCTAGAATATATCAAGGATACCCCTAGAATCTTGTAAAGACTAGTTTAAGACCATCAACCATATATATTTGTGGTGCATTGGTTAGCAGTTAGCGCTAAGAGGTTACTCACAATGTGCCCCTCAAAAATAGATGTGTATGCTACGTATGCTCTGCCCTCACACCTTTTGAGTGATCTTGGGTGATCAAAAGTGGTTAGTTTCCCATCACAGGACTTACACATCACGCTTAGACAAGGCATAATGGTGGGCACATAGGTGTATATACACCTTTCTTACTAATTTAGGTTGTTGATGTGTCTACTTTATTTTCTATTGTGAAAGAATCGTGCTTGTTTGTAAACCTTAAACCAAACCAATCTCCAAAATCACAACATTATCTTGAAGAAACATAGTTCATAATAAAACATTTGAAGCCAAGGACCTTAATCAATCAAGCCTTTAAAATCCCAAACATTTCATATCACCAAATCACTTCCCAAAGTCCAAAACAATCCCATATAAGCCAAAACCTAAATCATTACACCCTTCCAACCCCTAATCTTTGATCTAAAAAATATAAACTCCACATCCTTAAGATAAACCTAGTCACAATGCCTTTAATCCTACCATCCCCAAATCGCCCTTCCACTCCTAATCATCCATCCCTTAGGAGATTCTAAATAAAAAAAACCCTCATCCTCAATCCATCCTTGGATCCCTAAACCACATAACCAAATCAATCTATCCTTGGGATATTGATCATCCTTAGGCCCTAAAAAAATAATCTATCCTTGGAACCTTAATCATCCTTAGGTTCTAAAAATAAAATCATTATCAACCAATCCTTGGGACTTTAATCATCCTTAGGCCCCAAAATCAAATCAACCCATAATCATCTTAAGGATCTAAAGCTTGACTATCCAATAGACTAGGTTCCCCAACATCATCCAACTTAATCAATTATCTCATCCTCAAATTATCCAAACTGTCCACATTAAATCATTCTAAATCATCTAACATTAATCATACAAAACTCCAAACCCTTTTAATCATCCTTAAGGCTTGTCATCTCTTGATCCAAATCAACCTAATTATCACATAACCATCCTAGTAGTTTTCTAAAGATATTTTTCTTTTGGATACTTTGATCCAAATCCAAGGTCCACCATCCAAAGAATCAATTGTTAATCAAAACAAATCAACCTTCCTGAACCACTTCCCTAAAACTTGCTTTACTTGCATGCCTCCTATCGCAAGGCAAAAATCTAAGTTGAGGATGGAGCTCAATGAAGAGAGTCCCTTCCTTTTACCTACCACCCCCTTGTGGTAGATCCATCTTACTCTCATGAAAGTAATAGTGATATTGAGGCCCCCAACCAACCCATGTACACTTTTAACTATAACTAATTCCTTAATTCCTAACAAGGATGTAGAATTATAAAGAAGTTCATCGATCTGAATGAAAATGACATCCTCTACCACACAATCGAAGTAGGGGCAAAGTTATCTTCCAATTATGACCTCTTAACCCTTGAAAACATAGTGCAATTCGAAACCCCCAACTCTGGCCATGATCATGAAGGAAATTCAATCCATGATCAAGATGTTACTGACCAAATCCATGACCATACCCATCACATTGATCTCAACACCAAGGATTAACCTAAGTCAGCCCTTGTGATAAATGGAACAACACAAAAGAATACCCAAAAAGGTCTTCCCATTATTGATGATTAAGTTTGCATATAACCAACAACAATGGGAAATCTCATAAATGTAGAACTTGATTCACGAGACAGCCTCCAGATTTTATAGAAGGTGACTCTTCCTTGAATCTTTGATATGTAGAAGAAAAGAGAAAAATACTGGATAATAAACAACTACAAATGAAATCTAATCTATGGTAATGCACCAAAACATGATCTCATGTACTTTGGAAATAAAAATAACAATGCATCTACTTATTGATAATAACAAATGAATTGTAGCTTTCACAAGACTAGACATGCATGCTTTTACAACAAGCTCTAAATGTTATTACTTTGATAATATATCATATAGGCCAAAATACATCACATACAGAAAATAGGAATCTTGAAACGAATTAGCACAGAATGTCACCACTCTTCATTGTTGATTGGAGAACAAAGTATAGAAGGCCAAAATTTGCACAACCATACAATATTCAATCCTTTCTGAGAAATTCCCATCAAGGCTTTTTAAGATTCTTACTATTTTTTATAATTTCAATATCTCTTCACCTCTAGAATGAAAAACATAGACCTATTTAAACTAATCTCCAACTGAATATTCTGAAAGGAAACAATAGTTTACTCAAAAACTAAGTAAAATATTACAACATAAAAAATGGATAATAGTTTGGATTGTGGCTTAGACATTCTCCTGACATTGCATGAAGAATGAGACTCGGCATTGTGAATGAGACCTTGCATGAAGAATGAGACTCTGCATTGTTTTCGGCTCGAACCAATAGCACAACAAAAAGTGCTTGTCAGAAAGCTTTTGCTCTTAGAGATGTGCGGTATTACCATGTGGTTATTTCTCTTTGTTGGGACCCACCAAATGATCCCTGATGTTGACACATTACATATTCCAACCAATGACACACTAATATACACTGTTTCCCTTTTAAAACCCCATCTCATGCGTGATGATGCCACATGTATATCCTGAGCCAATGGCACAACAAAATATCTTGCTAGAACTATCCACCTTGAAATGGTGTGAGAAACAAACACATGGATTCCACTACAAATGATTCAGTGAATGACACATAAGGAAACCCTGCCAAGATTTGTTAGTAAAAAATGATGTACCATTGTGACACATTGCAGACTGTAACCAATGGCACAAAAGAAACTTAGCTGTGACTATCAAAACTCAAAAAAGATGCACCATGGTGATACATGGAGCTTCCTTCCTATATTGATTCCATAAGAAACTTTGATGTGAAGATGAAACCGTCATGAACTCTTTTACCACCTTGGGCTCCTGTTTGACTTTTATTCATTTTTTCTATTGATGCCTCAAGACGTGAACCAATATACATAGGGGATCTATGCCTACGGAGAAGAACTCAAGATCTCTGAAACAACAAAAGATAAGAAACAACAAAATTGTGAGAATAGAGTTTGAATTTGCCTCAAAGTTTCTAGAGGGTGAGATGTAGAGACACCCACTTACTATCAAACAACTAAACCTTCTTCTTGAGATCCTTAAAAACCCTATCCAAATCAATGATATCCTTGTAGGAGAAACTTTACAAGCTCTAGATTGTAGCCTTGATCTAAAATTCCAACTAAGAAAGTGGTTACAAAATTATCTCCAACTTTGCAACACTTGACGTTTGGTTCAACATTTGAAAAGATGTGTAATTACTCTACCTATTAATTAATAGGGCTTTAACTTATTCCTTAGTCAAAACTGTTGAATCATTAAGAAATGGAGAGGGGAGTCTTAACTAGACCAATTATTCAATGTGTCCCTTCATTTACTTTACCACCTATTTCAAGGCATCAAGATAAGCCTTGCATTTGAGGGTAGCTTTATTCCATCTCAGAAATTCATTAAATTTTACCACAACCATTCTTTTGTTGTCGACCCCTGTTGCTTGAAGAATTTCCTCAGAGGCATTGTACAACTTTTGCACCAGTAATTGGGATTCAACAACATTTGGGGTAATAGATGAGAGAGTTTGCTCCACTGTTGTGCCTACCTCTGCACTGAGACTTTGAGCATCAGAGATGAATTTTAGCATAGACTTGAGCTTTGATGTTTCTTCAAATATGCATGCACCTCCAATATAAAACATATAACTCTTGAACCATGGGCAATACCCCAGAATTTGATGACATTTGTGCAAGCTCCCAAACTAATGAAAAAAATAAAAATAAAAATAAAATATGGAGTGTGTTGAAAATGACACAACATTCTTGATGACTTGTAGGGAAAGTGTGCCTGCATACGTTGAACTCCAGACTTAATGTCTTCACTCCATTGGGCATCAGGGTCTATTCTCCATGACATAAAGAGAAAATCAAGAGGGGATTGAGTATAATACCTAGTAAATCAAAGAAGGCACTAAAATCCCTTTGCATGAATCACAAATATGAAAACATTTGTAACCAAACACCAACATTATTTGATTGATAAACCATTGACCATTGTGCCAAATATCCAACTACCATTTCTGCTACCATCACTTTATTGAAAACTAACTCAAACCAAAATCTGAAAACTAATGTTACAAACTACAACTTATTTTTGAAATATTGAATCTGAAACTATATATAAGTGAAAATTACGAGAATGTGCCCATTTACAAGAGTGGAAAAATAACTTCCATGTCTGATGATCTTGCTCCATGTGATCAATTTTGAACTGATAAGAGATCAAATAAACTTCATGAAGAAATATAGCAAAACCTTGTACCTCTTTGCTTCTTTGCATTCTAAATACTCCTCTCTCACTTTGTAATACCATTCTACATACTACTCTTCATCCAATGGAGGGTGGGAAAGGAATACCAAACATTGAAGCTCATACTCTTTCTTGCATTTGGAGATATTGATTAACTTGAAATTAGTAACTTCTTTTTCATGTCCCTTTGCATGATTGTGATCCAAGATAACACCAAAATCTGGTTTGAAGGTGATTGAGCTGCCTATGATTGTCTTGAATTTGATCAAAACCTCTTCTTGAATGAAAATGGAGTGTGATTGTTTTCCATATGCAACTCTTCACTACTACAAATGTCCTTTGATGTATCATGATAATGGGGCTTTAAGTGTGTCTGAGGGTCCTCCTTAATAAGGAGAGAATACCCATCATTAAGAATAGAAAATAGATCAATCTCTTCTTCAAAACTTGCACATACCTCACTTATGTTTTCTTCATGACCATATGAAATAGGCTTTGGAAATACAACATGCACTTGCTCAATGGTGGGATATCTTTCATCAAGAAGCTGATATCCCTATTGGATAACTAAGAATAAATTTTCAATTGTTCTTTGTCATGCTTAATCCTCTTAATACTATCCTTCTTAACTTATCCTTCTTTGCATCAGATTCTACTCACTCACTCTTAACTCTTTGGCATACAAACTCATATCACACACATCACACAAGAAATAAATCTTGTTTATATACCACAATCAAGTAAAACATCAAGCAGGTTGGCCTGATAGATGTACTATGTGCCTTCTTGATCTGTTGGCCCAAAACTCAACCCTATATGCTTTGCGGAAAGAGCCAAAGCATGCAACACATCTAGATAGGTTGGCATAACCTATTTTTACTCCTATGACTTTGTTCCATTCATGAATCAACTCTACACAACCTCACCACCTTTAGTCGGCTGAACTGGTGAAGTAGCAATAAGATGAACTAACTATTAGTTCACAACACAACATGTGGACCACAAAAATGCTTACCACTTGGAGACAACACACTTCTGACAACCATAGACTTATCCTCAAATCTACATAGCAAAATATTCATTTGCAGTGGAATGTGGAGCATTCCAATATGCCATTGGTATTGTCATCACATTGTCATTACAGAGTCCAATACTTTGTAAATTCTATCTTTCACTCTAGAGAGATTCAAGACTTGAATCTTTGGATTTAGATTTCTTTAGTGTGCACCAACATTGCCTTATAACCACATAGAAAAATTCTTCATAGCAAAGAAATACAGACTAAAATATTGTGACCTTGTCATAGGTTCTGTACTGCAAATGCCTTAGAAAAAACTTCAGCAAATTGTGCCTAACTGTGGAACTCCAAAATGGAAATCTATCATGCTTAGGTGTATCCTCCTTTATATTATACTTGGTAGCTTCTCCAAACCAACACAACTGTATCCTTACACTTTGTTGCCTCTCTCTAGACCAACACAACCGTGTCTTTACAATTTGTTACCATCAATGACGACACTACTCATTGCCATGCTCATTAGTCTCTTCTACATCATGCTTATGTTGTAAACAATCTCCCCCTTTGTCATTGATGGAAACATGCACCAACACTTCTCCCCCTTTGTCATCAATGACAAAGGAACTACTTGTATATCTACAAGTCAAAGCTTCTCCCCCTATCTCAGAGTTGATCTTGCTTTACTATGTACATACTCCCCCTTTCTATGTTACTCCTATACTTTAATATGTAAATCAAAGTATCAAAATTGTTTTCTTCTATCTGTTCTACATATGTACAAGAAATATGAATATGAACCTTATTATTTGGAGGGAAGAATATCTTTGTATATATTCTTTAGCTGTAGCATTGTAGAGTCTCAATTTGTCTTGGCAGAGTAGAGAATTTGTATCTACCTTTTAATCTGCAAGAGTAAGTCTTCTGCTTCTTCAACTGATACAGGTGCAACTGTCATCTGTCCAACCTTATCAGTCTCCTTCAACAACCTTGTTAGCACAACCATCTCGAAACTGACAATCTTCTTTAACTAACTCATTTGACCCTTAACCAACTCTCTTTGATTTTGAAGTTTCTTGATACTTGCATGAGTCTTTTCAACTTCAGCCCTCAGGTTTCCATTGTTATCCTTTAAGGGATCGTATGTTCCAGAGATGTTTTCTATATGTATTTCTAGGCCATCAATCTTGTCTTTTATATCTTTTGTAGTTATGGGCCATGATAAACAAAATTGATATATTACATTGGCATCACCCAGGGTATTTTGAATACTTTTTACACTATTACTTAATAGATTATGTGCCTTGGAGCACTTTTCTGATAAATCTATCAGTCTCTTATTTGTGATTTATTTCATAACTTTCTTCTCAGCTTCATTCTCTAAGGATGTACAATGACTATTGAAGGACTCTAGTAGATATATCATTTGCTGTGTAGGGGTCAAAGAAATATCTTTCTTTGTATCTGGCAATATTTTATCAAAGGCCTTTATTGCTTTCTCTAGAAGCTCATTTCCTTCTACTTGTGATTGTAGTATTTCCTCTTGAGCAGTAACTTGAAAGATGGTTCCTAACTACAATTTATTCAATGGAGATATGTTTGACAAATTGATTTATCCATCTAGAGATGGAAATTGAAACAATTGAAGAGATGTAATTGATTGAATTTGTCTTTGTTGTGCCAAGAAATGTATGATAGTGTCTATTGGAGAGACTATAGAAATCTCATCCTCTGTAATTTTCTTCTCCTCTTTAGAAGTGGAGACTATGTGTGAGCCTGGGATCTCTAGAGGATAAACTTATTCCTATGTCCCTTCTCCTTCTTTGATCTCTAGAGGAATAGATGCATTATCCATAGTGCCTTTTATTTGTTCATTTACCTTTTGTTCTCCATTTTCTCCATCTTGCTTCTCATCTAGAATCTTCTTTCTCTTTTCAACATTCTCTGCATTCTCTGGAGGAAGATTATCCTATTCTGTAGGAGATAAATTTTCAACATCCTGATCCTCAACATTGGTTGTATCAGTGTTTATAGGAGGAGGTGACACATTTTGCTCAGTTTGAATAACTTGATCTGCTATGGTCTCTTCATTTTTCTCAAGATGACCATCATCCTTTTCTCTTTCTTTAGAAGAGGACCATTCTTAAATTGTATTAACTTTCAATTCCTTGAGGACATCTGTAGTTATCATCAAGGTGTCCTTCTCCAACCTCTTTATTTTTTCTTTATCATTAGACATTAAGGTATTCAATCTTCTTTTTGTTCCAAATTCTTTGGCTAACTTCTAAATAGCCTTATTCCTTTCTTGAACATAAATTGAGGGACAAATCTTCTCAATTGCCCTTTTTCTCATCTCAAAATCTTTACTCATGACTTTATCTCTTCTCTTTGTCAATACACTAGCAATTCTATCAAGTAATTTATCAATGATTTCTATTAGAGAAACATTAAATGCATCCATGTACCTAATTATTGCTGTTTTAATGATTGCTTGGTCATTTGAGGCCCTTTCATCATAAAGCTCTATTACTTTTAGATTTTCATATTCTGTTATAGCATTGATAGTAGCTTCAAGTCGTAGAGGTGGAAGGCTTGATTTCTTTGACTTCTTTATCTTTTCTCTACCCTTTTCCTTTGAGACCTCTCCTTTTCTAGCAACTTCACTTTCTCTTTTCTGCTTTCCCTTTCCTTTCCCCTTAGAGGACTAGACTTCACCAAATTTATCTTCTCTCCTTTTGAAAATGAATCCTTCTTTTTCTTTTTCACTTTCTTCCTCTATAATAATAACAATTTTTGCTTTCTTGATGTCTATTTCTTCTTCAGAGGTTTGAGGCTCTCATTTCTTTTTCCAGACCAACTTAGGTCCTTCTTCTTCCTCTTCTTCATCATCATCATTGTGGCTGATGTATTTTTCTCTTGTGGCCTTTTCTTTTATCCTTCTTTTCTTGGAAGGTTGCGGTTGCATAGAAGCACTGGATGCTTCATTCTTCTCTATACTTGCTGTAGGCATGGCTCTAAAGGATTTTGGAGTAGCAACAGAGCATGTAAAGGTCCTAGTTGACCTTCTTATGCTTGGAGACTCTTCTGGAGTATTAGATGTGCCTTTGGATTTCTCCATAGGGCCCTTTGGTGACATCATCTCTTCAACCTTAGATCTCATTTTCTCAACATTTTTATTTATTTATTTCTCCTTGAACTTTAGATGCACTTCAATAGATTTCTCTTCGTATGTTCCATACCTTTCTATAGTGGTATCCCTTGGTTAAGTATTAGGTTAGTAAGACCTATAACTATGTCTTTTGCAACTTCATAACCCATCTTTGGAATCTAGACTATTCTGGGTTCCACTACTTCCATATAACCTTCATCTTTGCTAACCATAAAGATGATGTCATCATTGTATTTCTCTACAATCCTCTTTGGGATTCTTTCTCTTGCTTGCATTTTTCTTGAAATGTTTTGATAAAACCCCATAATGCAACATTTTGGGTTTCTAAGTCACCTAACCTTCTCAGATGGTCTTTGATTTTTACTGCTACTGGAGCATGTCCAAACCATTCAATGTTCTTTGCACTAGGAATTTCTCTGAGGAAGTAAACTAGTAAGCAAATAATTAAAGTACCAAACTTGAAGGGATACTTTGAGTCTTTTGTCTTTTGTAGGTTCTCAAGCAATTATTGCCTCAACAGTTCACACAAGTCATAGTTTGCACCATTCTTGACCATCTCATATGCTGTGTTGATGACAGTTACAGAGACCAAGTTTTCCCTGTTGGCGAAGTAAATTTTGTATCCAATCATCATGGATGCATACTTCACAGTAGGGTCTTCAATGTCATTCATAGTTGGGGCTCTCTTATCAAACTTTGCTCTGGTGAGCTTCATTACTACATCATTTTTAACTGATTTTAGCGTCAGAATTATTCTGGTGGAACATAACCCTGTCACAACCCTAATGGCTTCCTTGCTTATCATATGTGGTGAATCTAGCCACATGAATTTTTCATGAATGCGGCTCAATACATACTTAATCCAAGCATCTTCATCACATAGAATAGGAAAGTCATTCCATACATCCAATTTCTTCTTTGTTAAGGTAGTGTATTCATGTTTTAGGCCAAAATTATCATCGATTAGCTCATTGACCCATACTTCTCCTAGTTTTGCATGATTGTATTCTTCCATCTTTGTATGGATATACATCTTCACATCCTCTATATGTAAAAAACCATATGGAATATCTAAAAAGGCACCATCCAAATCCTTCTCCATGGATTTAAATGATTGTCATTTGAACTTAGGGTGGGGCTAGTCTACTACTTCTACAATTTGTGCAGTAAACATCTTCAAAGTGCTACAAAAAGACTCAAGGCAAGAGGTTTTTATTTATACCTTTTGATTGCTTCTGGTTAGGGCTTTGTGCACAAGAATCTTGATTAGCTTCTCCTTTCTTTAGCTCTTCTCTCTTCAAAGTTTGACTGCAAATGATCTTCTTGTTGAGCGAGATTGCATATAAACCCCTTTTTGCAAAAAAACTAATTTGTATTCAATGCACAATCTGATAAAGCTATCAAAGCTTCAACTATGATACATAGTCACCTTCATTGCTCCACATTCTCTTGTAACAAGAAATTTTTCACCGGTGTTTTCTCCAATAGGTTAAGCATATCAAACTACATCACATATCCACATGCTGAGAGTGTAAGCACCATATCTTTTGTAGGGGCTTAAAGTTTGTTTGTTGAAGCTCCCCCTAAGTTAAAGATTTCTACTTAGTTTCTGGAGGAAACATCTGCACCAGAGACTAACACAACCTCATGATTCACTTTATTTTCTTCTTTCCTTTTCTAGACCTTGTCCATTTCTTTATTCATCTCTATTGGATCCACATTCTTTACTGGATCACTCTTTACCGGATCAACCTTCACATTCTTACTTTTGCAAAATTTAGCAATGTGACCTAATTTGTTGCATTCATAACATCTGACATTTTGAGAAAGCTTACTTCCATTCATTCTGGATCTACATTGATTAGTCTTATGCCTAAATCTACTGCATGCATAATAGTAACAATTGAAAGATGAAACCATCATACCCTTATTGTAGCCATTCATCATCTGATTTCTGCATTCACTAGCTCTATGACTAGTTCTTTGGCAAGTAAAACATTGACTAGAGAATGATTAAACATTTTGATTCATCCTACTCCTATATTCCATAGCCTTATGTCCAAATTTATTGCAAGAGTAACAATAGCCAGAGTACCTTTGTGCAGCTAGTTGTCTAATAGGTGGTCTCTTGAAGTTTTTATTCTGGTTTGGGGACTTTTTATTGTTACTCTTCTTGACTACAACCTTCTTTTGGTTATTTCTCTTCTTCTCAACATTGTTTGCCTTTGAACTTTTACCTTTTTCAAATCCCAATCCTTCTTTATCCTTAGGAGCCTTTTGATTTGCAATCATTTCATCAAGTAGTGTGGAACTTTTCTTGAATTTGTCTTCTTGAATTTTTGCTTTCTCCAGCTCTATCTTTAGGATCATAATTTCTTGTTCAAGCCTCGAGCATTCTTCAAGTTTTCATTTCAATTTTTCATTTAGGCATTCTTTAATTCTTTTTCCTTCCTCAACTTATATTTTTCAGACTGGTGATTGTCTCATTTGATTGATTAAGATGTTCATTTACTTCCTTGTATGCCAACTATGTAGTCTTCTTTAGTAAATCCAATAGCAGGAATTTCTTTCAGAGGAATAGGATATTTCCTAGTCACCATGTGTTCACACCTCAAGATCTTCCTCAAGTGGTTAAGCTTCTTCCAAGGAACCAGGCTTTGATACCAATTGTTGAACACCCAAAATACTCAGAGGGGGGAGCGAATCAGTATTCCATAAAACCACTTAAGCATTTATACATTCATTCCACATAGCATATTTAATTTGCAATAAGAAAGGAAAGCATGAAATCAACCATCAAACAACATAACACATGAACACCAAAGTTTTTATGTGGAAAACACAAAACGGGAAAAACATGGTGAGGATTAACTCACATATATATATGAATAACAATACTGATTACAATTAGGCTTACTGCCAAAAGGACTCCCTATCCATAAGAGAGAATGCTCACTGCCAAAGGGCTCACTATCCTGAATAGAAAGAGATAGAAGAAGGGATGGCTCACTGCAACATGTGAATTGTTATAAATGCATCTGATTTATGCTAAAGATACAGTTCCATTAAAGCTCAAAATATTAACTTAGAACACTTCATCTTTACCACAATCTTAACTTATCTTTCTCTGCATTAGATTCCACTCACTCACACTTAACTCTTTTACATTCACACTCATATCACACACATCACACAAGAAATCAATCTTGTTTATATACCATAATCATGTAAAACATCAAGTAGGTTGGCCTGATAGATGTACTTTGTGCCTTCTTGATCTGTCGGCCCAAAACTCAACCCTATATTCTTTGTGGAAAGAACCAAAGTGTGCAACATATCTGGATAGGTTGACATAACCTATTTTACTCCCATGACTTTGTTCCATTCATGAATCAACTCCGCACAACCTTACCACCTTTAGTCGGCTCAACTGGTGAAGTAGCAATAGCATGAACTAACTGTTAGTTCACAACACAACATGCGGACCACAAAAATGCTTACCACTTGGAGACAACACACTTCTGACAACCATAGACTTATCCTTAAATCCACATAGCAAAATATTCATCTACAATGGAATGTGGAGCATTTCAATATGCCACTGGTACTATCATCATACTATCATTACAGAGTCTGGTACTCTGTCAATTCTATCTTTCACTCTGAAGGACTTCAAGAATTGAATCTTTGGATTTAGACTTCTTTAGTATGCACCAACACTGCCTTACAACTACATAGCAAAATTCTTCATAGTAGAGAAATGTAGACTAAAATACTATGACCTTGTCATAGGTTTTGTACTACAAATGCCTTAGAAAAACCTTCGGCAAATTATGCTTGACTGCGGAACTCCAAAATGGAAATCTATCATTCTTAGGTGTACTCTACTTCATATTGTACTTGGTAGCTTCTCTAGACCAACACAATTGTATCCTTACACTTTGTTGCCTCTCTCTGGACCAACACAACCGTGTCTTTACACTTTGTTGCCATCAATGACAACACTACTCACTGCCATGCTCATCAGTCTCTTCATCTTCATGCTTATGTTGCCAACATAGAGGAGGTCTCACATCAACTAATTTTTTTTCCATACCTTATCAAATATTGTATTCAACTCATGCATGCACTCTATAGGATATCTCTTGATCATGATGAGATTTTGAATGAGAGAACTAATATCTATCTTCTCTTGGTATTGATTGAAGAGGAGTTCCCTGAATTGATCCCATCTTGTGATTGAACCAGGTTGCATATTTATATACCATTCTCATGCTTTGCCTCTGAAAGAGAATGCAAGTAACAGAAGAGCCACATTTTCAACTATGATATGGTGAATATTGCACAAATTTTCAACATCTTGAATATGATCTACAAGGCGAATAGAGCCATCTGCATGAAAATGGGGTAATGCTTTCAATGTTGCTTTAGGAACTTGACCTTGTTACTACTGTAGAGGACCACTTGAATCCAAAGTCACAAATGGTAAATTTCTCGTTGGAATATTGAGATGCACATAAATATTATGAGCTTCCATGATCTCCAGTAGTAAAGATTTGAGATAAAATCACCAACAGAGTCACCACATGGAAGATTCATACTCCTATGAGTAAACATTTTTGTGATTTTCCACCAAAATCACAAAAACATAGAAGAAAGATCATTGAAACATACACTAAAGTCTTTGGTTCGAGTCCCATAGGGCATGCTGAAAACTATTGATGATTAAATTTGCATATAACCAACAACAATGGGAAATCTCATAAATGTAGAACTTGATTCATGAGACAATCTCTTGATTTTATAGAAGCTGACTCTTCCTTGAATATTTGATATGTAGAAGAAAAGATATAAATGCTAGATAATAAACAACTACAAATGAAACCTAATGTATGGAGATGCATCGAAACACGATCTCATACTTTGGAAATAAAATGCATAATGCATCCACTTACTGATAATAACAAATGAATCATAGCTTTAAAAACAGCAGACATGCATGATTTTACAACAAGCTCTAGATGTTATTACTTTGATAATAGATCACATAGGCCAAAATACATCACATACAAAAAATAGGAATCCTGAAAAGAATTAGCACAAAAAGTCACCACTCTTCATTGTTGATTGGAGAGCAAAGTATAGAAGTCCAAAACTTGCAGACATACAATATTCAATCCTTTCTAAGAAATGCCCATCAAAATTTTTTATGACTCTTACTATTTTTGTAATTTCAATATCTCCTCTCCTCTGAAATGAAAAACATAGACCTATTTAAACCAACCTCCAATCAGAGATTCTAAAAGGAAACAACAGTCTACTCAGAAACTAACTAAAACTTTAAAGCATAAAAATATTGATAACAATTTAGACTGTGGCTTAGATATTCATTTGAATTTTCATGAAGAATGAGATTCTGCATTGAAAATGAGACTCTATATGAAGAATGAGACTCCGCATTGTTTCCAACATAGACCAATAGCACAATAGGGTGAGTGCAAGAAGTTGGGTCCACTTTTTTGGCTAAAAAGTGGAAGTGTTTTCCTTGAAAATTAAAGTTTGTCATAGTTGGAGTCAAAATTAAAGCACTTACACATAGGATCTTAAGAAAGTCCAGTAATATGAAATGTAGTATTTTGAATCTAGTTTTCAAATATGTAATTTATTCTAATACTTAGATGATACAAATTAATTTTACATAGGCTTGTACAAAAACCACTTTTTAAAAGTCACTTTTTAGGACCATACCATGCACGTGTATGACCAACATAATTTGACCTAAATAAAAGTATTTTTATAAATCCATTTGAGGAAAGATGTGTATTACTGTAAATTTTGATGAGGATATTTTTTTATAATTTTTTTCCAAATATATATTTTTATTGGAACTAATTAATATTTTTGAAAACCCCTCATGTACTTCCAACATAATTTGAGATAAAATAATCATAAAATAAATTACTTTTTCATTGTGTAAAATGATGTGTAGATTGATGACATAATTTTTAAAAAATAAAAAATAAAAATTTGAAAGTTATTAAAAAAATGCAAACGCCTGTCATTTCAAGTTTATGCATCAGTTTGCTCATAAATTAATTAATAAATAGAAAAATAAATTGAATAAAAAAATTACATATTTGAAAACTACACATCGTCATCTATAATGGGTTTTAATTTTGTAAAAAAATTCAGAAAAAAAACATCATCAGCCATATTGGTAAAGTTGGTCTTTTCTCTTGCTCTGAACATGGACTCGTACTTGTAGGTCCAAGGCTAGGGGTTGGCTTACCATGCCTTTCCCAAGCCTAAGTTTTTAGGAACAGGTACCTGTTCTTTTTATGTGGGGGAAAAAAGTATGTAGGGCTTTTTAAAATTTAAATACATGTTTAGAAATGGGTACCCGTTCTTAAATGAGTACCCATTTAGGCTTGGGCACCCATTCTTAAATGGGTACTCATTCCTAAGTGGGTACCCATTTAGGCTCAGGCACCCGTTCCTAAATGGGTACTGTTTCTTTTAAAATGGGTACCCATTTCTGTCAGGATTTTTTCTTTCCTCGTGACTTCCCCTATATGTGGACCCAACTTCTTGTAAGAACCCAACATAAAACACTTGTTAGAAACCTTTCGCTCATGGCCATTTATCTTTTCTCTTTGCTGGGACCACCAAAATGATGCTTGATTTTGACACATTACAGATTCTAATCAATGTCACACAAATATATGTTGTTTCCCTTTTAAAACCCCACCTCATGCACGGTGATGCCACGTGTATATCATGAGCCAATGGCACAAAAAATATCCTATTAGAACTGTCAACCTTGAAATGGTACATGAAATAGACACATGGATTCCACTACAAATGATTTAGTGAATGACACATAAGGAAACTTTGCTAAGTGCTGTTAGTCAAAAATGATGTGTTGTTGTGACATGTTGGAGACTCTAACCAATGGTGCAAAAGAAACTCAACCGCAACTATCAAAACTCAAAAAGATGTGCCATGGTGACATGTGGAGCTTTCTTCCTATATTGATTTCATAAGAAACTTTGACGGGAAGATGAAACTATCATAGACTCTTTTAGCACCTTGGGCTTCTGTTTGACTTTTATTCATTATTTATATTGATGCCTCAAGATACGAACCAGTATACACAAGGGATCTGCACCTATGGAGAAGAACTCAAAATCTCTAAAACAAAACAAAGATAAGAAACAACAAAATTGTGAGAACATAGCCTGAATCTGCCTCAAAATTTTTGGAGTGCAAGCTGTAGAGACACACACTCACTATCAGATGATTGAACCTTCTTCTTGAGAGCCTAAAAAACCCTATCCAAATCAATGATCTCCTTGTAGAAGAAACTTTACAAGCTCTGGATTGCAGCCTTAATCTAAAATTCCAACTGAGCATGTCACACCCCAAATTTTGACTATGTTTTACTTTTTTACTTGCACATAATTAGTAGATGATTATGCATAATTTAATGATTTGACGTTATGTGAAATGTCAAGATAAATCAATGATATCATGAGTTTATGCTTATATGTTTAGAATTAGACATGTGATTATATGATGTCATGATTATTTATTCATAAGATATATGAAGTAACTAATGATGCACTAATCCTAGTTTGGTTGATTGCAAGTTGTAACTAGGAAAATAGGTTTTCCACCCTCCAAGAAAGAGAGAGAGTATCATCAGAGAGAAGTGAATAGATGTATGGATAAGGACTATAGGTTGTTGCCATCTAAATCTTGTGCTTTCACCATTAGTGACCCTTGTCGATTTTGGTATATTGTGTTCAACTCATTTGGTCTAAGTTGGTTTTGATTCAACAATTATCAATTTTTTGTCAAGATCCTTTGGCTTAAGTTTTGTCGAAAAACCAAGTAGGATAGTATGACCATCGACAAGTAATGGTCGATAGTCATTATTATCCTTATGTGATATGATTATAGTTTATCATTATTATAACTAATTAAATATTAGTGGTAAAACTATTTTATTATCCTTGTTTTCCAATAAGTTTTATGTTTTGATAGCCTATCTTTGTTGGTGTTTGCACAAAATAGAGAGGGGGAGAATACCTCGATCCCATTCTCATATTTGTCAAGTGTTAGGAACAACGTGAGAATACATTGTATACACCTACACTATGATGTTTTATATCTATTTAAATATTGTTTATAAGTTAAACTTATAATATTATGTCGAAGTGATTCTTTTGTATCGTGGTATGATAGCAGTTATGCAAACCTTTCCATGTATTTATGGGGCACTCAACTCCCATCTCCATGTCATTTGAGGAGTTCAAGATGAGTACGAGAGAGTGGTCATTAAAGACCAACTACTCCACTTTGTTTGCATGCTATTGAAGCACATTATTAGACATGGAATTTTCCATAGGCTCTGCAGGAAGGTGGAGTTTTGAAGTCTTAAAATACTATATCATTAAGAGTTAAGGATATTGAAGGACACGTTAATGATATCTTCGAATGATAATAGGATTTTATGAGTACTGTGATAATGATAGTGAGCTATATCTTATAAAGAAATCCACGGTGATTTAGAGTTGGAAACTCAGAGGAATAGGAGGAGTCAAGTCTAAACAACTAGAGGATAAAATAGAGCTAGCTCAGGCATTGATATCGACGGCTTAGAGAGGTATGAATGCCTTAGAATGACACTATCCTTTCATTTTCAAATTGTATCTAGTTTATTATCATTATTTGCTGACATGAATATGTTCTCTTACTTAGTAGAAAACGTAGTTCAAGAGAACAAAGATTATGTATTGTACACAAGATTGGAAGCTGTTGTAGTAGAATTTTATGATAGAGTTTCTATAGTAAAATATGTAGATAACAGTGTTTTCATATTTTTTTACTAAGATATCAAACATACAAGGCCTATAAGTATATTTTTCTATATGTAGTTCGCAGGTTGACAGGTTAGAAGATCTTATTATACTATCTTAGGCTAGTGAGCTATGTAGGTTGATAGGACAAGAGATTGTTTTGATTAGTATTCACAAACTAGTAAGCCTTTGCAGGCCGAAGGGCAATATGGTCTTTTTTTAAAAATAATGCACCTGGTAAAATTTTTAACGTGACCGGCAAAGCTGGTGCGACACGCCCTCTGGCTCCACACAAATGATTTTGCTCGAAGCAATGAACCGGTGAGGCCACCACATGGGGGACCTCATCCCCTAGAAAGAACACTTCAAACCCTGAGCTCATTGGCCCAGTGAAGGCATAAAGCCTGCGAGCTCATTGGCCTAGTGGGGGTTTGAACTTTGGTGGCCACCACTACAACCGAGCGACTTAAGCACCGAACCATGCCCTTATCGGCCAAGGGCAGTATGGTCTTATACATAAAGGTTGATTGCATTTTAATCTTGTCTACTCAACAATGGCTAATATGTTATGTACTTATATTTGTTCCTTCATTTCCATAGTAGCCTTGCAATATTAGTGATTGTCTCTTATATTTAGATGGCTAAGCATTACTTATATTGGATGATCTTGAGGCTTAGGAGTCTTGAGCCCTTTATGCAATTGTCTTAACTCTTTACTATCTTAGTAGTATCATAAGACAAATTATTCATTAGAGGTCGAGACTAAATTGCTGAAGACTCTAATAGTAATCTAGTAGTAAGATAGAAGGTTAGATTGAGATAGGTCTTTAGTTTCTAAGACTTTTATGTACAAATGTTATTATTATCTATCAAAGATTATGTGATAGTTGATCTCTTATCTTAGAAATGAAGATATGATATGGGTATTGACAAAACACCAAGATAGGTGATATCATATCATATGTGCAAACCACATCCTGATAGTATTTTTATTTTACTCTAGGATGAAACAAAAGAGTTCATAATCTTTTCAGTATCAAATGGTTAATAGACTTGTGAAAACCAAGAGATCGAAGATATTGAATTGTTATTATTGTAGACTAAAAAAATGACTTAGTTTAAAGATTAGATATAATAATGATAGTATTCATTAAAATTTAATATAAATGAGGATATACCTGATGTTCTATGTTTTTACACAATTTTTGAGAGATGTTCAACCAATGTTTAAGTGGTTTAAAGAAGACTAGAGGTCTTTGTTTCTATATTATAAATTTTTGCTTAGAGTATTTTTGATACACCAATGAGATTTGGTTAGAGAAGTTGAACCCTAGCATCTACCCAAAAGGGTTTAGATAAATTAAAAACTCTCTAATTAGACTATGACTTTGTGTTAGTCCTTTGTATTTTATGGTTGACAGTATAAGAGTCAAGAAAACCATAGACTAAGATATTATAAATTAGATAGTGTCTAAGAAGCTTTTGATAAATTTATTAATATCTTATTGAACTCGAAATATGACTTATAGCACAAGAGTGCTAGATCTTGAGTCAATGAGTAGAATGATAGGAAGTCATAAACTCTGATGTGTGGAAGAATGCCACTAAGGACTCTCTAAAAGGTTAATTCTTCTAAACCCATACAAGTAGATATCCTAGATTCAACATTAAATGCTAAGTCAGTTGACTAATAATAGTTCATCAAGACAATTATGCCTAGAGATACTAGCCAAACAAGTCAAACTGTAGGATGAGATAGTATCTAAGTTGAGTTTGAGGTGTGTGAACACACAACTACATTTATTGCAACATCTATTTAAATTTATAATCTTTGGCCAAAGTGATACATTTGTCTCTGCATGCATTAGTTGGTTCATAGTGTCTAGATGGCATAACCTGTCAAAATGATTGTACTTAGCTAGAAGATTATCTAGAGTTGTATGGCCAATTGAGTTATGTATGACACAACACTAGGACTCAGATAGTGACTTGTTAGATCCATATGTCTATACTCTTCATGAAGAGTAGGGCCACTTCTAGAAAGGAGGGTGTGTAGGGGACCGCCAGTCTGTGGTTGGAGGTAAAGCACTCAGATGATGCTCTCCCTTTGTAGAAGAAGACTCACCAAGACTTGAATGATAGATATCAAGATTCTAGAGAAAGTACTCTTTATGTTAAACTTCATGTTATGATTTATGATGTAAAACTATTCTTTTTCCAAGTGCAATGTATTTGTAAATGTAGAATGAAATATTTTCACTATAATTTATCTTTGAATATATTGAATTTCAAGGTTGATAAATATTTAGAAAAGATATGCTTTTATTTCTTTGAACTTGCAAATGATAAAAATAAATAAAATTTTCACTCATGTTTATCATGTTCTTTTAATTTCTTAGTATATTGTGTGTAATTTCGAGTAATGAGAAGGCATGTTACATATGGTATTAGAGCAAACCAGGTTCAACACATGGACCTAGGTGCTCACTACGAGAAAACTTGTCAGCATTTTGCAAATTAGAAAATGTTTGAAATTGGTTTTATGCCATAATGGCATGGAGGAGAACCAAGAAAACCACTAGAAAGTCTATTCCCTAGCATTTCCCAAGTTAGTAGTTAAGAAAGAACCTACTAAGGAGGTTGAACTCAAGGAGCATATTAATTATGCTGAGGGTGCCTAGCTGGAGGATTCTGAGACTTTGGCTGATGCTCTTAAGCGTATACAGCTAGAAAGGAAACACAATATTAAATTGGCCAAGAAACCTATTGTTCCTACTTGTGTAATTAAACCAAGTAAAGTGTCTGCTAGTCGTAACATGCCTTTTGGGTGTGGTCATGACACTTTTGTTTTAGGAAAAGAGTTGATGGAGGAGTACCTACATGTACACCCACCCTCTAAGTTTGTTCTACTGGATTCCAATGGGGAAGAGGAACTTGAGGAATATCCTTTAACCGACAGTGACATGTAGTCTTTTTGTGTTAATTGTCTAAATAAGGATGTAATTATACCTAGAATTAACTATAATAAAGATGTGATTATTTTCTCAAACCCAAGTTTTTGTGAATTGATTTTATTGATGCATTTTGAATTAATGAGATGCATTATTTTGAATTCTATTTTATAATTTGATGCAAATATCGGGTGTGATATAGAGTATCACCATGGTTCAAACTCAAACAAATCTTGAAGATAGTCAAGGAGTGTCGAGTCCTTCTGAAAACCCAATGGCTAAGCTAGATCAGATATTGACCATGCTGAATGAAACCAAGGAAATGCTTGGAAACTTGGAATAGGAAGTTAGGAGTCAAGGTAGATCCGAACGAGGAAATGAAGACTCACATCAAGGAGATGATGAATATGTCCATGAATCTAGTATTCATAGTGAGCAAAGGGAGAATGTTGATAAGACTAAGTCTCAAGAAGAGAAGAGAAGTAGACTTGCCCCGAGCTATTAAGAGATATGATGAAAGTCACACCACACAAGTTTGATGGAACAGAAAGTGGTGATACCACTGAAGCTTGGTTGACAAAGATGGAAAAGTATTTCAAGATCTAAAATTACTCTGAGATAACCAAGGCAGTATGGGGTGCCTTTCAACTGGTAGGAGAAGCATCCATGTGGTGGATGAACAAGAAAATGGAACTGGGGTTAAGTTCTTTGAGCTTAACCTAGGATCAATTTGTGCTCTTATTTCACCAAAGGTGGTTACCATAGCTTTTCTTTGACCAAAAGCTAATAGATTTTTAGAATCTGCGACAAGGGGATATGTTAGTGGTTGAATATTGGGAAAAGTTTGCCTATCTCTTGAAGTATGTGCCTCAATATCAGAAAGATGAAATGTTCAGGATCAAAAAATTTATCATTGGTTTGAATGCCTAGATAGGTGGAGAAGTGGATGTGCATGGTCCTTCCACTATGGACTGAGTTTTAGAGAAGGCAATCAAACGAGCAAAAATTGAAGTCAATTTTTGCATATCACGAGAAGAATCACAAGAGGTTTAACAAGACACCAACTTCTCAACCTTTCAAGAAAAGGAATGACAAGTAGGATATGAATAAGAAAAGTGACAAAGGTTTCAAGAATAACAGGAATGGACCCAAAAATGAGAAGAAGAGCAATAACAATGTCCAAAGGAATGATAATAATTTAGGCAAACCTATTAAGAAGAGAGGACCTCTAGGAGGATGTTTCTCTTATGATGGTCATTATGAAAATCAATGCCCAACCAGGAACCAGGGAGTTCAAGAGCGTGGTAACACTTTACCCACCCAACAAGCAACTTTTCAACAAAGGATTCAGGTGGCATTGGAAAATTTCCAGGTAGAGTATTGGATTACTCCCATAGAGACAACATGTACTTTGTTTGGAGTTCCTATTTCTATTTTGATTGATACTGGAGCAACTAAAAGTTTTATTTCTCCAAGAGTATTAAGTAAATTTCCTAGAAGAGTTGGATATATGGATAAACCCTAGTAGTAGAATATGCTAACAGACTAACGCTTAGGTAGAACAATACCTGTTTGAAGCTAAGATTGATCTTCCTAATTGTTTGACTGAAGTAAATTTGTTTGTAGCCCCCTTAGGTTCCTATGGTGTTATCTTAGGAATAAATTGGTTATGGACGTATAGAGCCAATGTTGACTGTTTTGCAAAAATAGTTGAGTGTCTAAACGATGTAAGAAACAAAGTCTTTTTGCAAGGCACTCAGAGAGAAGTCAAGATCGGACTAATCTCTACTATGTAATTGATGAGGGCTAGGTGAAAAGGGTTGTCAACTTTTTGTAGTCAAAATGGATCAAGTAGAAGATCCTAGTAAACAAAGTGTATCTTTGAAAAACTATCCATTCCTTAGAGATTTTCAAGATGTTTTCCCAGATGAACTTCTAGGATTTTAATTGATATAATACCTAGATTGGAGCTGATTTCAAAGGTACCATACCATATGACTACTATAGAGTTGATGGAATTGAAAGCCCAACTTTAGGAGCTTTTGGCTAAGGGGTTGATTAGACCTAGTGTTTCTCCTTGGGGAGCACCTGTGATCTTTGTCAAAAAGAAGGATGGAACCTTGCGTTTGTGTATAGACTATCTTATGCTTAACAAATCAATTATAAAGAATAAGTATCCTTTATTGCGTATTAATGATCTCTTTGATCAGATGCATGGTGCATCAGTGTTCTCTAAGATTTATTTGCGATCTGGATATCAATAGTTCAGAATAAAAGATGAAGACATTCATAAAACAACTTTCAGAAAAAGGTATGAACATTATGAGTTCATGGTTTTACCTTTTGGACTTACAAATACCCCTACAACATTCATGAATTTGATGAACAATATTTTTTGAGATTGCTTGGATAAATTTGTTCTAGTGTTTCTAGATGACATTCTTATTTATTCTAAGAATGAGGAAGAGCACTTGTAGCATCTACAGATAGTTATGTGGTGGCTAAGAGAGCATACATTGTTTGAGAAGCTTTCTAAATGTACTTTCTTTTAGAAAGAGATATAGTATTTGGGGCATATTATATCAGTTGAAGGAATTCCTATAGACCCTGTGAAGATTTAAGGTATACTTGAGTGGCTTGTGCTAAAGAATGTGCATGAGGTGTGTAGTTTCATGGGGTTAGCTGGATATTATAGGAAGTTCATTTTGAAATTTTCTAAGATTGCAAGTCCAATCACTTCACTTCAGAGAAAACGAAGTCATTTTGACTGGTCAGATAAATGTTAGGAGGCATTTGATCAGTTAAAAGAGAGGTTGACAACTGCACCAATATTGAAGGTTCTTGATCTAGAAAGTTAATTTTTTGTCATTCCTGATGCCTCAAGGGAAGATTTAGGTGGAGTGATTTTGCAAAATGGGTGAGTGGTAGCCTATGAATCAAGGAAGCTGAGAACATATGAGCAGAATTATGCTCCTCATGATTTGGAGTTAGTAGTAGTTGTGCATGTTTTGCAAGTGTGACAACACTACTTGCTAGGGAAGCCTTTTGAGTTGAAGATGGATCATCATGGTCTTAAGTATATATTTTTCCAACCTCATCTGAATTCTCAACAAAGGAGATGGTTGGAATTGATATCTGACTATGACTTTGAGATAAGTTATATCAAAGGCAAGGAGAATCTAGTAGCAGATGCTCTGAGTCGAGGAAAGCATATCTCTTCAATTGTCTCTATCCACTCTAACTTCAAGGATTTAGTATTGCAAAATTCTACAAGTGATGAGTATTATGACCAAAATAAGCATGCTCTATCAATAAATCCTCAAGACTCAAGGTATGATGGGTTCTATTTTGAACCAGATGGGCTTCTACAGTATAGAGGAAGAATGTATGTTCCAGATTTGGTAGAATCAAGAAACCTTGTGTGGAAGTTCATTCCGCACGATATTCATGTCATCCAAGAGTAACCAAACTCCTAGCTGATGTGAAACTTCTTTATTTCTGCAAAGGAATGAAGAATGATGCTGCAAGATTTATAGCAAGTTTCCTAGAGTGCCAGAGAGTTAGGGTTGAGCATCAACATCCAACAGGACTTTTGTATCTGCACGATATTCCAGAGTGGAAGTGGCAGGTCATTAGCATGGATTTTGTACAAGGTTTTCCAATGACTTGAAATAGGCATGATGCTATTTTAGTGGTGTTGGACAAACTCACCAAGGTAGATCACTTTATACCTGGGAATTTAACAGATGTGATGCAGGAGCATCTAGTGGTGTAAGGGCAATCTTGCATCACCCAAAAAAATGATGATTCAAAAACGATGATGTTCTTTTCATTTATTTTCAAAATTTGTATTGGTGGTCCCATAATCACTTAAATAATGATGTAGAACCTTCAATTTTTTGAAACTGCTAAAAATAGAAAATTGCTATTTTAGGAAAGTTTGCATTTGGGAATGTATGGAAGAAAAAATTTATAGGAGGCTTCAAAATTGAAAAGTAATACCTTTGGTGAAGGAATCCATCAAATATCACTTGTGAGATGAAAGATATTGAGGTTTCTATTTCTTGGAAAACCCTTGAAAAAATTTTAAAGTCAGATTTGAGGCACTTAGAGGCTCCGTACGACCCTAAAAATGGGTAGATTCAACAAAGAAATTTTTAACACGTAGAGTACTCCGCGAGCTTTTCAACACTTCAAACGGTTTGTCAATCAGATGCCCAGATCAAAAGTAGTTGACCTATTTTTGGAGGGAGATACAAATTTTAAGATTTTAGTTGGAGGGTGCCAAAAAGGGCTATTTATGACCATTCTTGGGAACCCTTTGGAGTAGTAGACAAAAGGGATAAAGTGTAGAGTCAAGAAAAGGTAGGAAAACAAAAACCCTAGCTAATTTGGAGCAACAAAAGGCAAAAGATTCCAGAATCTAGAGATAGGGAAGCTATAATGTGTTGCAGCCTGTTGAGGATTCGTTATCTGATGTAATTTCAGTTTCTATGATGTAATGTGTTGACCAAATTAATAAAAGAACATTCTTATTTTCTGTGTGCAATCTGTGTTATTGTGTGTCCTATAATTAACCCCCTCATCAAGTGGTATTAGAGCAGTAGTTCCTCAATGTGTAGATAGATCACCAACCATGAGGCAGTTTGCATCAGGACCTGAGGTTGTGGGTTGCTGCAAAGATCAAAATGTCTCCACGAAGATATCATTTTTGGAGAAATGCTTTGATAGAATAGGGTTTTAGAGCCCTGCAAAGGCAGATCGATGCATTGTAAGAGGAGTTGTGAATAGGGTTTGAGCCAAGAACGAAAGAAGAAAGCGAAGATTGGAAAGAGGCCTAGGATCGAAGTCTTTACCTATTTTGGGGATCTGAACCTAAAAGAGCTTATTGATTGGATCAATGATATGGAGGTGTAGACACCTAAAAATGACCATGTCTTCGAATCACTTGCACTTCATCAAAAATACCTACATTTCAACATTAATTAAATAATCTAATTATTTAATTATTTTCATCAAAATCATCAATTTCTGCTAAATCGCATATTTTCAACATTAATTAAATAAATCCTCTTTATTTAATTAATTTCATCAAAATCCTCTATATTCTTCCAAAATTAAATAATTTTGATTATTTAATTAAATCAATCATCTTCCAATATTAAAATCCATGTCAATTGAATAAATTAATTATTTAATTAATTTATCATCAAAATCCTCTTATCTACAATTAAATAATTTTAATTATTTAATTAAATCAAATTGTTCTTCCAAATTTAAATAAATCATGTAAATTTATTTAAATTATATCAATCTATTTTATGTCCTCTATCTTGCACAATCAATTAAATAAATTTATTTATTTAATTTCCTAAAAAATCTTCCAAGTCTTCTAAAAATAAATCTTGTTCATCATGCACACAAAATTAAATAATTTAAAAAAAAACTCAAATCATGCAAAAAGCAAATTACAAGTTGAGTTAATTGACTTAATCAATCTTGTTTTTATCAACTCTTAAATTAGAAAAAAAAATATTCTAATTTATGAAATCAAATCCTATCTTTATCAAAAAGCAATTAACTCAAACAAAACTAGCTTTTTGTGTGACACATGTTAGGTGTACATTCATCATGAATTCTAGATTTATCTCATCCGTTGATTCCATTGAATTATCTGGACCGTTGATCAATCTTTATTGAAATCTATATAAACCTCCCTTCATCTCCATAACAAATCCTCTTTGATCATTGAATCTCTCTTCGATCATTTATTCTTAGGCATTCTTCTAGTGCTTGGAACATTCATCGCATCGTTGAGCACAATTGAGCATAATTGAGCACAAACACAAGCTACATCCGTTCTTGCAAACATGGTTTCGCAATTTATGAAGCAATCTACATTCGACCAAGAGATCCAAACAATCTAGGTGATAGCTTCTTTGTTCATAATTTGATTTATTCATTGATTTGGTTATTGCTTAGATAGATCTTTTGATGTTATGGGTAATTGAGTTGTTATTATCATTACTTTTTTTATCTTATCATTCAACCTCTTGATTTTTCCTATACACATTCTGGCACGCCTGGTGGGACTCACTAATCATTCTTTTTCTTTAAGAAATTGATTTTTTTGAAGTACAGTACGGAATAGTGTACATCAATACAGAAAAGTGCTTTTGACAGTATAGTGCTACGCCTCTAGTATAACAGTACCGCGCCTTTAGGTGATACTGTAGCGCCTTTGGTAGCACAATACCGTGCTTTTGGTAACATAGTGCAGCACACTTGGCATAACAGTAAAGCGCTTCTGATCTATTAGGGTTTCTGATCTTGTTTTCTGATTTGCAAGGTTTCTAACTCATCATATCTATACTTCATTAACTGACAAGCTGATTTATTTATCTTTCAATTATCATTTATACTGCCTAAGCTAACGTATTTAGGTGTATTATCATTTTTTTGAGTTAACCTCTCTTTTTCTGGCATCTTGTGACTTTTTCTTGATTCTAGGTTACAGATCTTATCATCTATTAACATCCCAGATCATCCATTCAACCATGAAATCATCTTTTGATCTAGCTTTTTTTGATGAAATATGACTTATTTTTAGATTTGGGGCAGCAAAGCGCTTTTGGTAGTATAGTAACACGCTTTTGGTAGCACAGTACCATGCTTTTGGTAGCACAGTGGATTGCTTTTGGATCTGCAGTAACTTGCCTTCAGTATCACAGTCCAACGCTTTGGGCAATATAGTAAGTTGCCTTTGGTATTACAGTAAAGCGCTTCTGATCATTTGTTTTGAGTTTTTCTAATTATTGAGTGGGTGTGGAACTAACCAACTTTTTGCATCTTCTTAGTACTCACACAGAGCAAATGGGTTTTTATAACAGGTTCTTGCAGGATGAGCATTAAAGAATCTCAATCATTCACTAAGTCTTAGAAACATATTCCTTTCTTAAGGGATAACTGAACCAATCATCTTTTGCAATCTTAGGAACATATTGCTTTCTTAAGGGACAATTGAACAAATCATCTTTTGCAATCTAAGTCTTAGGAACATATTACTTTCTTAAGGGACAATGGACATGAATGCAAAACCACTTCAATTTTCTAAGGGACAATGGACATGAATGCCAAACACTTCAATTTCATAAGGGACAACTGACAACTACAATCGCATGTGTGCCTAATCTAGTTGCATCTTATTTTTCTTATAACGGGACAATTAAACATTTGTTTGATGTGCTTGATCTTACTTTCAATTATTCCTTTAGAAGGGGCTACTTTTGGATTGCACTTCATCCAAAAGGGATGACCCTAAGCAAAGTTTTCCTTTGAACCACTATATAAGAGGGCTAAGGTGAAAGCCAAGTCCTAACCAGCGTCAGCCTTACCTTGTGGTGCCAAATCGAAAAGAGGTGTACTAGCACTTTGTGGAAATGATTTTCACATTGTGTGAAGTGTTTGAGACTCTTAGTAGGATTGGTTAAAGATTTTAGTAGCTTGTCACATTGCTCGTAAGGCATTGGTCCCTCAAAGCTACTAAGAACCAATCTAAATAGTACTACCTATTTTATCTCCAAACGTTGTGGTAATCATTAGTGTAAGGGGAATCGATTCAAGCCCCTAAGATACTCACCATTGCCTCCCTTGAGAAGAGATAGTATTCGCTCGGCCATAAAGCTCTTGTGACCTACTTGTGCTTTCTGAGGGGAGGCTGAGATATCCCTACCTATCATCTCTCACAAAGATACAAATGTATGACACCTATATGGAATGACATTTGGTCGACGAAGAATTAAGTTGTGATTTGATCTACCACAATGAAACCATGTCTCTAGGGATAAAAAGTGCTTGAGTTGTTTGCAATTGTCTTATACCTGTGGAAACATTGGGCTTTTTTGTGAGCCTTGAACATACACTATCTGTTGTGTCAGTCCTCTTTGGTACTTTGTTTGATGTGTTTTCTCTTGCCAAAGCAAATCTAATCAAAATTAAATCCAAATTTATCAAAATTTGCCTTATAAACATCACTGACACTACTCCAACGCTTTTGGTATAACAGTAGCTTGCCTTTGGTAGCGTAGTCTAGTGCCTTTGGCATAACAGTTCAGCACCTCTAGTAGCATAGTCCAACGCCTTTGGTAACATAGTAGCTCACCTTTGGTAATGTAGCCTAGCACCTTTGGTAAAATAGTACATCACTTTTGGTCCAGTAAACTGTTCATCAAAACTACCTTAGCAAAATCCCAGCAAAATCCCAAACATATTGTCTTAGTGTATCCATGGTAACCACTAGACTCCAGCAATCTATGAAGGCTAAGAAAATTTCCCCAAGGAAGCGTAAATCACCTCCTCATACACCTCAACCAAGCCAATCCAACATGACTCTAATGGGTACTCCAAAAACACCAATGTAAAGACCAACCAACTCTCAAAACAAGCCACAACATGACCACCCAACCAATCCTTAAGAAGGTAATGTCCCTTTGGTAGATGTAACTCAATTCACTACAGGCATGCCTCATGATTTTGCTATACCCGGTTATACCACGGTTCAAGTCCCATCTCAAGAAGAGCGACACTTTGAAGAAGGTCAATCATCTCAAGAAGATAGACAAAACCTTGATGAAATCATGCAAGATCGTAGAGCCATAGCCGCATTTGACAAAATCCTTAGTGAGAACCAAGATCATTTCTTTCGCTTACTAGTAGAGCAAGGAGCCAAATTACCCCAAGATTTTGACCTATCCAATCTGAAAGAGCCAAACAAAACCCATGACGTTATAACTACGGTCCAAACTATGTCAACTGTTACCACTCCCATACCCGAACAAAGATTACAAGGGAGAACAACTAAGCCTTTTGACGCACAATATGAGAATCCTCTTTATCAAAATCCAACCATAGAAAGAGCCATATCACCTCTTATGGCTTTTATGGAAATTTACAAACACCAACAAGAGACTCTACAACGTCAAGTAGAACTAGCAAGATAGGCCGCTCTAGCTAAATCAAACACAACAACCTCCTAAAATGCCCACACCAAATGTAAGTGGAACATTGGCTACCCCATCACAAGATGGTTTCCCACCAAATTACAATTTGAGAAACACTTATGTAGCCATGCAACAAGGGTCTCAACAAACACCATCTCCAACATCATCAACCCTCTGTATCATTAACCCAAACAATGTCATGCAACCCCAACCATCACAAAATATCAACACCACCTATGTCCCTCCACCACAACATTCTTCTACACTCAATCATACCTATCCCCATCTTAGTCAACCCTAACCATCACAAAACCCATCTACCTATGTCCCTCCACCACAACGATCTTCCACTCTCAACCTAACCCACACCTGTCTCAACCCTCAAAAATCTCAAAACCAAACTTCCTATGGCTATACTCCACCACCGCAACCAAACCCAACAAACTTTAGCTTTCCTCCACAGAATTCTTTTGTCACACCACCTCCCCAATATCAACAATCAAACTCTTATCTACAACCATCACAAAGCTTACATTCTTACCTAGCACCACCCCCACCTCCCCAAAATCAAAACACCCAAATCCAATTCAATCTAAACCCAACATACAACACATATGACCCCAACCAATCATACGAGCCTTATAACACCAATACCCATGGATTCAACTACAATATTCCATATGGGCAACAACAACCACCTCTAGGACAACAGGAGATGTTTCCAAACTCTCCCACAACAATGGAGCTCAAAATTGTGGAGGTTCAACAACTATCTAATCTTACGTTTGGCCACACGAAGAAGACCTTCTCTTTGGAAGAAGTTTGTCCTTATCCATTTGATCGGTCATTACCCATGATCCCTTTTCCTCATAACTTCACTATTCCCAAATTTGATAAATGCAAAGGAAAAGGAGACCCAAAAGATCATCTTAGAGAATTCTATCTCACTTGCTTTGAGGTCTCACATAATGACACATATCTTATGCGCCTCTTTCCTCGCAGTCTTAGAGGTCAAGCTATAGAATGGTTCTCACACCTACCCACGAGTATCAAATCTTTTAATGAGCTTGCAGAGAAATTTGCCACCCATTTCTCTTACAACACAGAACATGAGGTCTCTACAATCAACCTATGCAACAATAAACAAAAAATTGGGGAGACTCTCATTTCCTTCCTTCAAAGATGGAGACAAATGGGTAGCAAATTCCCCTTCAAGATACCTGAAAAGAAGCTTGTTAGCATATTTATGTAGAACCTTAACCAAGAATTGGGTTTCCATTTGCAAATTCTTAGTGCTACAACCTTCGATGAAATTACCTACAAGGGCATCAACATTGAAAAGGCCCTCATCGCTAAAGGCATGGTAAAAATCTTCAAAGAAACTAAAGGCAATGCTCCTCAACAACAAACAAATGATAAGCCTAAGTTTTGGAACAAAAATAAAAACATGGTCAATGATGGTGTGGTAGATTCTAAACATGTCCAACAACTGCAAACACCCCTTCATCTTTCATCAAAACCAAGTCAACCTCTGCCTCAACAAAACCAACAACAACAAAGACAACCAAACCAAAACCAACAACAACGACAACAAGAGCAACCTCAACAAGATTACCCTCTGCGACGTCAATTCACTCCCTTGGGAGAGCCTATAGAGTCTGTTCTACAGAAACTTATATATAATGGACTCGTCACCTTACCAGATGCTCCCCCATATGGTGAACTTGTTTACAAAAACACACGGTACAAAGATAATGAATATTGTGAGTACCATAGGACCAAAGGACACATAACCATATCATGCATAAAACTCAAACACCTGATCCAAAACCTTATCGACAGAAAACAAATCACTTTTGATGATGAACCATCAACTTAAAACATCAATAAGGATCTCAACATGTACAAGGAGCCATTCCCTAACCATGGTCAAGGTCCACCTCCAGATAAAGGGAAAGGTGTTAATAAAGCTTCTACTTCCTATGACTCTATTGTGGGTCATTTTGAAGAGAGTCGAGTGTCTATCCTCACAATCAAAGGCAAATCTATGGATTATGTAGTTACTTCTCATCGTGGTCATGTCACCCTTCATGGTCCTACACCAAGTCTCCTAACTCAATCCAATTAAAATCTTGTTGAACATCTAGGGAAAACCCTTGCACAGATCTCCATTTTGCACCTTCTACGGTCGTCACCCACACATAAAGCTATGCTTGAAAAATCCCTACAAGAGTCTTCGGTTCCTAATGACATAGCGGTCATAGATTTCCAAGCTATAATAGGTAACATTGCCTCACCCTACAATGTGGTCTTCTCTGAAAAGGACCTCCCATCTCATGATCCATGTCATAATGATGCCCTTCACATTGAAGTTTTCATCCATAAACGAAAGATCAAACGCATACTCATAGATGGTGGTGCTGGTCTCAATATCTGTTCTCTCAAATTACTTAAATAGTTGGGATACTCTAAGGATCATGTGAACATAGATCAATCCATTACAATTAAAGGGTATGACGATGTTGAACGTCGGTCAGAAGGTGTTATGCACTTAGCTATACAAGTATCCCCCGTCATGCTTGAAACTAGGTGCCAAGTCCTTGACATTGAGCTACCCTATAACATTATCCTAGGATGCCCATGGATCCATGCTATGAAAGTTGTTCCCTCCATGTACCATTAGTCTCTCAAATTCCCATTTAATGGTACAAAGATCACTATCCTAGGAGATCCTAATCCCTTTGAATTCTATTGTTTCTTGCAAGGTAATTATAAGAATAGCAACGAAGTGCCAAATAATGACAAAGCCCATGAATCCCTATTGTATGTCGACTCTGAAAAACTAAAAAAGCCTCTGAAGTTGAACCTAATCATAATCCTATTCCTGAAATCAAAGCTCACATCCATGATACAGGCTTTGGAGAATATGATATCTCAAAATCTTGTTATGTAGGGCAGATACCCTTATCCCCTAAATCCTACGGCCAACTGCCCATAGCCAAAGCAACTATTCCTCCTCCAGCATCCCTAACTCAATTCCAAGAGGGAAAATTATTGGCAGAGGAAACTATTGAAGACATCTCATCTTGGCTCTACAAGGAGAAAGAACCAATCACCATTCTAGTCAAACAATATGGCAATGACCTAAGAGTTGTGAAGAACATGGGCTACAAAGGCAAAGGGGGCCTTGGGAAAAATAATCAAGGTGAAATGGAACACATTATTGTGAAGAAGAAACTAGACAAGAAGGGGTTAGGATTTAGTAGGAAGGTACCACGCACCTTGGACATCGAGGGTATTCTCAACAAGGTAGCACAAACTTCTCTCATAGATTCAATGTCTAAAGAGGATATCATCAACGACTCTTACCTCCATATGACTGACCTATTCACTGAATTCTTCGTATTTATGCTATCATCCATATCCTTAACATCCACCACCAACACCCGAATTGTAACACTTGTCTACCCTGAACTTATCGATTGGGACCAACAAGGGCCCCTGTTCTAGATATATTTTAGAATGACAAAGCTATTGCTAAGTTCATGGGACTCCGGGATGGTATCCGTCTTGGTGATCACAAAGTTGGTTTTGTAATGGAACTAGAGCATATGACTTATTTTGGTGAGAATGCTAAATCCTCCAGTCACAAAAGTAAAAATAAAGAAAGATCTCTAGGTGAAAACCACACTGTGGCACCTCCCAATCATAAAACGGTAAAAATAAAATACGTATCCAAAGGTGAAAACCCAATTGTGGCACTTGAGGATGGAGGATTTGACCTTCCCCTACCATCTAAGTATCAAGAGAAATCAACTCTCCTAGTGGAAGATTCTACAAAGATAAATCTTGGCACAAAGCAAAATCCAAAGACAACATTCCTTGCAACATCATTATCATAACAAGAGCACAAGAATCTTACCAACTTCTTCTTACAACGAACCATCAAATTTGCATGGACCTATGCTGATATGCCAGGGTTGGACCCTTTACTAGTAGTTCACTATCTCACAGTTGATCCAAAAGCTAAACTAGTCAAACAAAAACTAAGAAAGATGCATCCACAAATCGGTCTCTTGGTGAAAGTTGAAATACAGAAACTGTTAGATGCAAAGTTTATCAAGCCTATTGATTATCCAGAATGGGTCTCCAATATTGTACCAGTGGCTAAACCAAATGGGGGCATCCGCATGTTTTTTGACTTCAGAGATCTTAACAAAGCATGTCCCAAAGATGACTTCCCACTGCCAAACATTGATCTAATAGTAGACTTGACTGCTAGTCATGAAATGCTTTCTATAATGGATGTATTTTCTGGCTACAATCAGATAATGATAGTGGAAGAAGATCAATAAAAAATAGCTGTCACTTGTCTGTGGGGTACCTATTGTTGGTGCATCATGCCATTTGGTCTTAAAAACGTAGGTGTAACCTATCAAAGAGCAATGAAAGTGATATTCCACGATCTCTTTCATCACATCATGGAGGACTATGTTGATGACATACTAGAAAAGTCTTCTAGGGAAGCTCACATAAAGGTTCTAGGACAAATCTTTGACAGACTTGAAATATATCAAGTACGACTCAATCCAAAGAAGTGTGTCTTCGGGGTAACCTAAGGAAAATTGTTGGGATACATCGTATCTTGCACAGGCATTGAAGCAGATCCAGCAAAAGTCAAAGCTATAGTAGAGATGCCTCCACCAAATAATCTAAAAGTACTAAGGAGCCTTCAAGGAAGGTTACAATCCATTAGGCAATTTATCTCATAGTTAGCGAATAAATGTCAACCGTTTCAACACTTACTCCAAAAGGATGTATCATTTCAATGGGATGATAAGTGTCAAGCAACATTTGATCAACTCAAAGAATATCTAGCTACACCTCCTATCTTAGTACCACTAGTCACCGATAGGCCTTTGATCTTGTACATCTCAACTACAAATGTAGCCCTAGGGGCTCTTCTAGCACAACATGATGAGTCAGGAAAAGAACATGCAATCTATTATATTAGTCAAACCTTGGTGGGTTATGAAATCAATTATTCACCTATGGAAAGAGCTTGTTTAGCCTTAGTGTTTGCTTCCCAAAAGTTGTGGCATTACATGTTAAACCAACATACAAATCTAATAGCCAAAATTGATTCGTTAAAGTATCTACTAGCAAAAGCAACCCTCACAGGAAGACTAGCTAAATGGGTCATTATCCTTAGTGAGTTTGACATTGAGTATGTGGATCGTAAAGAAATCAAGGGACAAACCCTAGTAGATCAACTAGCAGAAGCAACCATGACAGATGTACATCCTACGATATCTGACTTTCCAGATGAAAATATCTTCACTCTTTCTACCTCAGTAATGTGGAAGTTGTATTTTGATGGTTCCTACACACAACATGGATCAGGGGTCGGCATCCTTTTTATCATGCCTCAAAATGACTATATCCCAAAGTCATATCGGCTTGCATTTCCTTGAACTAACAATATAGCCGAGTATGAAGCACTCCTCATAGGTCTCAATACAACAGTCCAATGGGAAATCAAAGAACTACAGGTATATGGAGACTCATAACTAGTCATTTGACAAGTCACAGATGAGTACCAAACAAAAGATGAAAAATTGGTCCCCTACAAGTAACTAGTGGATGCCTACAAACCACACTTTTCTTGCATCACTTTTGAGAAAATTCCAAGAGAGCATAACAAAGCTACAGATTCTATGGCTTCTGTAGGGTCACTTATAGATACGCCTACAAACACATAGAAATGTGAGTTCTTGATCGAGCAAATGTTGATACCAGCCATCGATGTTCCAACTACTGAAATCATCTGTGAACTTGTTGGTCCCAATTCCCCATGGTACGAAGATATCTATGAATAACTTAAACATGGTACCTTTCCCTTTGAGCTATATACAACCCAATGTAAAACCTTTATCTGATGATCCTCCCGTTACACCATTTTGGGTGATACACTTTATCTTCAGGGTCTCGATGGTATCCTCTTACAATGTCTTAATGTTGAAGAAGATGATGCTACCTTACGAGATGTACATGAAGGTGTTTGTGGTGCACATTCTACCAGTCCTAACCTCACTAAGAAGATACTCCACACAGGGTATTATTTGCCTACTATAGGACAACATGGAGATTTGATTCACGCACCAGCTCATGAACTACAACTTTTGACTACTCCATGGCCTTTTCCACAATGGGGTCTCGACCTCATAGGACAAATCCACCCATCCTCATCCAATGACCATAAATTTATCATTACCGCCACTGAGTATTTCACGAAGTGGGTCGAAGCCATTCCCATGACATATATCACTGGTAAGAAAATAGCCAAGTTTATCCTTAACTACCTCATTTGCCGGTATGGTATCCCTCAAGCCATTGCCACTGATAATGGGAGACCATTCAAGAATCAAGATGCTTGTGCCTTGTGCAACCAATACAATATCCAACATCATTTTTCCACTCCCTACTATCCGCAGAGTAATGGCCAAGCTGAGGCTTCCAACAAAACCATTCTCAAAATCCTCAAGAAAATGGTGAATGAAGCTAGTCGTGATTGGTACTTACGACTCAATCTCGCCCTATGGGCCTACCACACTAGTATTAGAACACCAACTGGTGCAACACCCTATGCCTTGGTCTATGGCTTTGAAGCCATCCTACCTATAGAGGTCGAGATCCCATCCCTCAGAGTATCCATGCAGAACCTGATTGATGGAGAGGAGTATCGCACTTCCAGATTAACTGAGCTAGAACTACTAAATGAGAGACGCCTTGCCATGCTTATTCATCTCCATGTCTATCAAAACTACCTCTGGCATAATTATAACAAAAAGATCAAAGAAATACAGTTTCAAGTGGGTGATCTTGTCTTAAAAGAAAATTAGAGAAATTGAGCAGATCGAGAAAAGAAGGGCAAGTTCGATCTTAATTGGTTAGGACCCTTTGTTATCACAACAACATATAGATCAAGGGCTTATACTTTAGCAACACCTGACATCATTCCTCTAGATGAGCCACTCAATAGTTTTCATCTCAAGAAGTTCTATGCCTGATCCTCAGAGTATAAAAAAAACAACACAAATATTCCATCCTCTAGTGAAAACTTGGTAAACAAACACCTTAAATAAGCACCATAGTGAAAACCTAGCAAATAGGCGCTATGTGTAGAGTCAACACCCATCATCTATCAAGGCTTGTTCAATGTCTCTTTCATAATAAAATTCATCCATCCATCCATAATAAAACCATTGATTTTGTTTGCATTTCCATCTCCCTATCTAAAATAGCTTGGAAATTTGTCAATGTTCATGGTCGTCATCCCATGTCAGTTATCACTTAGCTTACATTAGCTGTCCTATGTCAAGTTATCTATGTCTTCCTCTACCAGAATGGGGGCAACTCTTTCCTTAACCTAGGTCTAGGAATGGATCCTTGTTCGTGGTTCACAAAAACACAAACACTTCAAACACTTCAAACCTTCCAACACAAACAAAAACAAAAACACATCAAACCAAACCAATCAACCATATCAACTATCTTATACAGATTGTCACACACTCAAAACTAGACCAAGCATCTTATACGAGGTGTTTCATTTCTGAAACCAGACACCTTCATCCTTGTGTTGATCTAGGGATATATCATTCCCCACAATGACAACACTTTTCCTACATCATCAAACAAGCCAGAACTACATATCATCTCATCTCAATCTCAAGGTACCTTGATCCCATGGATATGGGTATGTAGGCAGTCTGGCATACGAAGGAAGTATCCAGTACTCAGGTACATAAGATATCACCATCTCCCCTCACATCATCTTATCCTACATCATCAAACAAAAACTAGAACACTTCATCATTTCACCTACGCAAGCTCAAACACCTTGACCCACTCATCACTCTACCCAGAACTACATATTTATCATTTTCATCTTTCATCATAATGTGCCTTGATCCCATGGATATAGGGTATGTAGGCAGTCTAGAATACGAAGGATGTATCCATTACTCAGGCACATATGATTCATCATTCTCCACCCACCTCAATCTATTGACATTCCATCTTTCTAGCCTTCCGTTTATCACAATCCATTCACCTTGACTTGATTAACTCAAGCTAAAAAATGACAAACAAATGCATCCTTTCAAAGCAAAAGTCCTTAAATAAACCTAAAGAAAATACACCTACTTCCAGAGCCATATGCTGTCATAAATATCGATTGCCAACATTAGCTAAATCAATCTCAACCAAGCAACAGATCAACAAACTTGTCTTATACAGGATGTTCCATGATTGAAACCAGACTAGGCATCTTATACGACATGTTTCATTTCCTAAAACTAGACATTATGCTTTCAACATATCAACACCCTTTAATGGACACATTGTTCCTACAATAAGGCTATTATCTATCAAATCTACCCAACCAATCCAATCTATCTTGAGAAACCTCTTTGGAAAGAGAATATGTTGGTTGTATGGTTACTTTGTAAGTCAGTCAATTTTCTTTTAGTTTTATCTTTTTTTTTTCCTTTTCCATTACCTATTCAAGACTACCTTGAATTATCTATATCTTGGTATGTTGCGATGTAGTACGGATTGGGGGCATAGTCATTGCTTTTGTGTGCTATGTTTGAGGAATGATCTTTAGTATCTTTCTTAACAACATATTTATCTTGTGTGAGTGATACAACCTAGCATCTTTTTATTTTATGTTCAAGACTATGGCTCATTCACATGTCCAACAAGGTTATATTATGTCTAAGGGATTTAAGTTCAAACTGCTTGCTTACAGAGTCAATGTCCATGCACTCGGATATCACAGCACCTTGGTCATTTATACCTTGGTGGCAAACTATCCATGTGCTATATCAAAAATAAGGATTGCTCTTTATAAACATTTGTGAAACCGTTGCAACAAGCTCATCTATTTAACCATCCATTTATCCAAATCATCATATAGACTTTCAAGCAAAGATCGATCAACAGTCTTTCTCTCATGTTCTATTCTATCTCCACTTTATTCTATCCAACCTATCTATCTCAAGCACAATCATTCTAGTCGAGCATCAACCCAGTCCTTTTGTCGCTTCCCTGTCTTTCCTCTCGAGGGGGCATCCTACGCTAGCTACACTGGGGCAGCTAGTTACACTAGGGCATCAAAATTGTATCATGTCTTCAACAATCATTTTTTCTTTGAAGCAACGCTATAAACTGTATTGCATCAAAGAGGGGCAAAATGTAGACACCTAAAAATGACCATGTCTTCGAATCACTTGCACTTCATAAAAAACACCTGCATTTCAACATTAATTAAATAATCTAATTATTTAATTAATTTAATCAAAATCATCAATTTCTGCTAAATCGCATATTTTCAACATTAATTAAATAAATCCTCTTTATTTAATTATTTTCATCAAAATCCTCTATATTCTTCCAAAATTAAATAATTTTGATTATTTAATTAAATCAATCATCTTCCAATATTCAAATCCATGTCAATCGAATAAATTAATTATTTAATTAATTTATCATCAAAATCCTCTTATCTACAATTAAATAATTTTAATTATTTAATTAAATCAAATTGTTCTTCCAAATTTAAATAAATCATGCAAATTTATTTAAATTATATCAATCTATTTTATGTCCTCTATCTTGCACAATCAATTAAATAAATTTATTTATTTAATTTCCTAAAAATCTTCCAAATCTTCTAAAAATAAATCTTGTCCATCATGCACACAAAATTAAATAATTTATTATTATTTTTAATCTCAAATCATGCAAAAAGTAAATTACAAGTTGAGTTAATTGACTTAATCAATCTTGTTTTTATCAACAACTCTTAAATTAGAAAAAAAACATTCTAATTTATGAAATCAAATCCTATGTTTATCAAAAATCAATTAACTCAAACAAAACTAGCTTTTTGTGTGACACATGTCAGGTGCACATTCATCATGAATTCTAGATTTATCTCATCCGTTGATTCCATTGAATTATCTGGACCGTTGATCGATCTTCATTGAAATCTATATAAATCTCCCCTCATCTCCATAACAAATCCTCTTCGATCATTGAATCTCTCTTCGATCATTTATTCTTAGGCATTCTTCTAGTGCTTGGAGAATTCATTGCATTGTTGAGCACAATTAAGCACTTTGAGTACAAACACAATCTACATCCACTTGTTCCAAACATGGTTTCACAATTTATGAAGAAATCTACATTTGACCAAGAGATCCAAACAATCTAGGTGATAGATTCTTTGTTTGTAATTTTATTTATTCATTGATTTGGTTATTGCTTAGATAGATCTTTTGATGTTATGGGTAATTGAGTTATTATTATCATTACTTTTTGATCTTATCATTCAACCTCTCTATTTTTCCTATACACAGGAGGAATATTTTGAGTATGAAGATGTGGAGGATCAAGAACGGGTCAAGTTTGCAAAGACTAAGTTGAAGGGCCATGCTAGTATTCGGTAGAAGGAGGTCCAGTTTGAGAGAAATAGAAGAGGAAAATGAAAGATTACTAGATGGAATTAGATGGTGGACAAACTAAATAAGCAGTTCATTCCTGTGGACTATGAGTTTGAGTTATTGATGAAGCTGCAAGCATGAAAACAAGGTAACAAGTTTGTTAAGGAGTATATAGAAGAGTTTAATAAGATTATGTCAAAACAAACCATGCAGAGTCCAACAAGGAGAAGGTAGCCTGTTACATTAATAGGTTGAGGCCAAGTATTCAAGAGGAGATAAGCCTTGTCAGAATGACCACCATAGAAGATGTGTACCAATTTTCCTTGAAGGTGGAAGAGAAACTGAATAAAAAATTTGAAAGAAAGCAAAGAGGAAAAGGTCAAGGTGGAAGGACTAGTGGAAGATCCTATGGAGGCTGAAATTAAGATCAAAAGAAAAGTGAAGAAGCTGGCACCAGTCGAAATCAGAGAGGAGATAATGCCTACTGCTCTCATGATCAAAGAGGAAGAGGAATAGGTAGACCTGGACAAGGACCTGGGAGAGGAGGTTTCAGAGGAACCTATTTCCAATGTGGAGAAGATGCTGAAAGGGGAGAAATCCTAGTTGTTAGAAGAACCTTGTTGATTGAGGATAAAGAACCAAATCAAAGAAAGAGTTTATTTTGCATAAGGTGCAAGTGTGAAGGTAAGTGTTGTGATATTATTATTGATAGTGGAAGCACTGACAATCTTGTTTCAGAGGAGATGGTTAACAAGTTGAAGTTGACAAGAATAAGTCATACACATCCATATCAAATTGCATGGTTGCAGAAGGAACATAGAGCTTTGTTCAACGAGCCGTGTTTAGTCAAGTTCAAGATTGGAGACTACCATGATGAGGTGCTGTGTGACATC
Source organism: Cunninghamia lanceolata (assembly GCA_027924645.1). Classification (NCBI taxonomy): domain Eukaryota; kingdom Viridiplantae; phylum Streptophyta; class Pinopsida; order Cupressales; family Cupressaceae; genus Cunninghamia; species Cunninghamia lanceolata. The sequence goes on from BSBN01000777.1 coordinate 1,740,884, forward strand.
ATACCGATGGATGCATGTCATATGCTATTGGGAAGGCCGTGGTAGTATGATAGGTGCACTGTCCATGATGGCCATGTAAACACCTATTCCCTAATAAAAGATGGAGTTCGCCAAAAGTTGAAGCCCTTGAAGGAGGTGGAAGAAAATGTATGTAGTACTACTAGAATTTGCTTGGTAGATGGTAGGAAATTTTTAGAGGGTATGAAGCACGAGGCATCATTGCTTTGCATTAGTTCCTAAGATCAACTAGGAGAAATGTGAAGATGTACTAGTAGAAGTCTCAGATCTATTGAAAGAATTTTAGGACATTGTCTCAGATATTGTACCAGAAGGTTTACCATTGGTGAGAAAGATAAGTCACCAAATAGATTTGATACCTAGAGCCAGTTTGCCGAATAAGGCAGCCCATAGAATGACTCCTACAGAGAATGAAGAATCGAACATACAAGTTCATGAGCTATTAAGGAAAGGACTGATAAGGGAGAGCCTAAGTCCATGTGTGGTGCCTATAATACTAGCACCAAAGAAAGATGGAGAGTGGAGAATGTGTACAAATTCTTGATCCATCAAGAAGATCATGATCAAGTACAGATTTCCATTGCCTAGAATGGATGAAATAATGGATTTTCTAAGTGGAGCCAAGTACTTTACAAAGATTGATTTGAGGAGTTGATATCGCCATATCTGAATAAGAGAAGGAGATGAATAGAAGATGACCTTCAAGACAAAGGAATGTTTGTATGAGTTGTTAGTCGAGCCATTTGTGCTAACCAATGCATCGAGCACATTCATGCAACTCATGAATGAGGTATTGAAAGAGTCTTCTGGAAAATTTTGTTATTGTTTATTTAGATGACATTTTTTATTTTCAGCAATCTACATAGGAAGAGCATTTGATGCATATCAGAAGAGTTGTAGATAAGATGAGGGAGGAGAAGTTGTTGATTAATATGAATAAATGTAGTTTTGCAAAGGAGTTGGTATACCTTGGATTTTTTGTCTCAAATGAAGGACTTAACTTGGACCCAGAAAAAGTAAGGGCTATTGTTGAATGGCCCATACCAAGGAGTGCTACAGAGGTATAATCTTTTCATGGTTTGGCAAGTTTTTATAGAAAATTTATCAGGAATTTTAGTAGCATTTATGCACCCCTAATTGCAACAATGAGAGGGGATATAAAAGAGTTTAAATGGACTATAGGAGCAGCCAAGGGTTTTGATACATTGAAGCAGAAAGTCACAAATCAACCTATTTTGGCACTTCTAGATTTCAATAAGGTATTTTAGGTAGATTGCGATGCTAGTGGTAGTGCTATAGGAGTTGTTTTGAGTCAAGAAATGGTAAGCTCATTACCTATTTCACTGAGAAGCTTAATGATGTGAAGAAAAAGTATTATGTTTATGATCAGGAGTTTTATGCAATAGTTCAGGCTTTGAAGAAATGGTGGCATTGTTTCTTACCAAAAGAGTTTGTTAAATTATATATTGATCATCAGGCTTTACAATATCTTATTTTCAAGGGAAGTTGAACCAGAGGCACTTAAAATGGGTTGAGTTTTTGTAGAGTTATACTTTTGTTCTGAAACACAGGAGTGGAAGATAAAATAGAGTTGCAGACGCCTTAAGTAGAAGGCAAAATTTGTTGACAAAAATGAAGATAGAGGTTGTTGGGTTTGATGAGCTCAAAAGTTTGTATCTTGAAGATCCAGATTTGTAGAGGCTTGGAAAGCTTGTTTGGAACATGTTACTTTGGACAAGACAAAATGGTTGGATTTCATAATCCAAGATGGCATGTTGTTTAGAGGAAGCTAGTATCATAGTGGGGGATTAGCTAGATGCTTTGGTCGAGATAAGACCATTGTTATTTTTGGCGAGCATTATTATTGGCCATAGTTACAATAAGATGTGAGAAAATTTGTGTAGAGTTACAGAGTGTGTTAGATGGCAAAAGGAATAAGTCAAAATACATGGCTATATCATCTATTACCTATACCAGAGAGGCCATGGGATGATATTAGTATGGATTTTGTTCTTGGTTTACCAAGGACACATAGAGGACACAATTCTATTTTTTTGGTGGTGGATAGATTCTCGAAGATGGTGCATTTTATTCCTTGTAGGAAGACAAATGATGTTGTTCATATTGCAAAGTTATTTTTCAGAGAGGTAGTGAGACTACATGGTCTACCTAAGAGCATAGTTTCAGATTGGTTATTTTTGGAGGACATTGTGGAAGAAGTTGAAGATAGATTTGAAGTTCAGTTCTGCTCACCATCCATAGACTGATGGACAGATGGAAGTGGTGAATAGGAGTTTGGGTAACCTATTACAGTGCTTAGTAGGAGATAAGCCCAAGGGATGGGATTTGATTTTACCATAGATAGAATTTGCTTACAACAATTCTATCAATAAGAGTACTCATAAATCACCATTCTAGATTGTATATGGGAGTAGTCCAAGAAATTCTTTAGAGTTAAAGAAGATGGATGTAAGGGAGAAAAGAAAAGTGCTGAAGTTGAAGACTTTGCAGAACACCTAAAGAATTTGCATGAAGAGGTGAGAAAGCAAATTAATAAGATGAATATTCAGTACAAGGCTAAGATAGATTAGAAGAGGAGATATAAGGAATTTTAGGTGTGAGATGAAGTCATGGTTCACCTGAGAAAATAAAGGTTTTCATTTGGAACATATAATAAGTTAAAAATGAAGAAATTTGGGGCATGCAGAATCCTAAAGAAGCATGATTCAGGAAATGTGTATGAGGTAGAGTTGCCGAATGGGATCAACATTTCCCTTATGTTCAACATTGCTGATTTAATAGAATATCATGAAGGTGGCATAGAGGATGGACCAATAGAAGAATAGTGGAGTATTCTGACATTTACTTCAAAGGAGGAGATAGAAGAGATCTTGGATAGCTGTGTGGGAAGAAGTACTTAGAACATGCAATATGAAGAATACCTAGTGAAGTGGAAAGGAATGCCTGTTGAAGATTCTTCCTAGTTGTCTAAGGCAGAGGTTGAGCATTTGGGGTTTCCCTCAAACACCTGAGATGTGACAAGGTCATTTCTCAAATTACCTTGGGTGTCTGATGTAGGAGCATCCAGTGGTGTGAGGGAAATCTTGCATCACCCAAAAAAATGATGATGTTGTTTTCATTTCTTTTCACAATTTGTATTGCTGGTCCCATAATCGCTTAAATAATGATGTAGAACCTTCAATTTTTTGAAACTACTAAAAATAGTAAATTGCTATTTTAGGAAAGTATGCATTTGGGTACGTATCAAAGCAAAAATTTACAGGAGGATTTGAAATTAAAAAATAAGACCTTTGGTGAAGGAATCAGTCAAAGATCAGTTGTGGGCTAAAAGATATTAAAGTTTTCATTTCCTGAAAAACCCTTGAAAAAGTTTCAAAGTCAGATTTGAGGCACTTAGAGGCCTCATACGACCCCAAAAACTAGCATAATTGACAAAGTAAACTCTTAGTGCGTAGAGTACTCTATAATCTTTCTAATGCTTCAAATGGTTCGTCAGTCAGACACCTGGATCAAAAGTTATGGCTCCTAGAAGTTGACCTATTTTTCGAGGGAGATACAAATTTCAAAATTTTAGTTGGAGGGTGCCAAAAAGGGCTATTTATGACCATTCTTGGGAACCCTTTGGAGTAGTAGAGAAAAGGGGGAAAGTGTAGAATCAAGAAAAGGTGGGAAAATAGAAACCCTAGCTGATTTGGAGCTACAAAAGCCAGAAGCTTCCAGAATCTAGAGATAGAGAAGCTGTAATGTGTTGCAGCCCATTGAGGATTGATCATTTGATGTGATTTTAGTTTCTATGATGTAATGTGTTGACCAAATCAATAAAAGAACATTCTTAATTTTTTTGTGCAATTTGTGTTATTGTGTGTTCTATAATTAACCCCCTCATCAAGATGGAGCACCAGTCATAGCTCGCAAGTTTGTGCAGGAAGTGTTTAGATTGCATGGAGTCCCTGAGAAGATATCTTAGATAGAGATGCACGCATGAGGTTAAGATTTTGGAAAACTTTGTTTTCAGTGCTAGGAACTCAGCTCAATATAAGCTCAGCTTATCACCCTAAGATAGATGGTCAGACTAAAAGGGTAAATCAAGTTCTTGAAGATTTGTTGAGGATGTATTGCATGGATCAATAATACAAGTGGGAAGAGTATCTACCACTTGTGGAGTTTGCATATAACAACAACAATTTTGCTATCAAGATGGCTCCATTTGAAGCATTAAGTATCTTGTTGAATCTCCTCCCTTCATCATGTTGAGTCACCATGTTGTTGTCGAGGGGACTCACCTCTGCGCCATTAGGTTGAGTCACCACCTTGGAGATGGCAGGATTCTCCTCTTCAGGAAGATATTCTCTTCCTCGATGTCGTCCATCCTCTCCACCTCGCAAGCATTCTCCATCACCACCTGGTTGGAGGCATCGATTACCAATTAGGTTAGTTTCATGAGAAATATCCTCTTTCCCTTGTTTGATTAGGGTTGAAGCCTTTTAAATGCCTCTCATAAATATTTTCAACAATTAGATGATAGTTCTTTTCTATTTATGTATTATGTATTCAGCCAATGTTTTGGAATGTGTACTAGATTTTTTAGAATGTCTCCTAGGAGGGTCAGAGGAAGCCCAGTAAGCAGTAAGCGCTCACCAATTTCTTGACGACTATAAACATCTAATCTAAGTCAGATCTTTGTCATTAGATTTCCAATAGAAGGCTATTGTAGCTGCAGATACATTTTTCTGAATTTAAATATGAAGAGAAGGTCACTTTTGAATACTTTTAGGAGTCTACAGTTTTTAGAATATGGCTTCTTACTTCGATCTAGAGAACTTCATATTTTGTATTTATGTTGGTTTATTCTTCAATGATATATTATTATATAGTGATACATGGCATTTAATCCTATTGTTTTAACTTTTATACTTTCTAGACTTTGTAATGTTTTACTTTTAACAAGAAACCTTGTCAATGAGCCAAGTTTTGGAATGTGTGCTTTACAATTTGTACTCCATATTGCATTTCCATAATATGTATGTGATTTTTTTGTCACCGCTTTATATTGTCTTGAACCTATTCCAAATTTTCTTCTTTGTTAGGTGTCTTAAATTGAATAGATTTATTAAGTATCATTATTTATTTATGGTTGATATCTTATTGGTTATTTTTCATTTTCATTGTTTATATCAAATGAAAGATAAAATGCTAAAATTGTTTGACTTTGTGGTACATTATATCATATATTTTGGCCGATAGGCCATTCTATATGTGCACACATCTTATAACTGCCAAAAATTTGGTAGTCCAAAAAATTAATTTTTTTGATCGTCCAAAAATTTTAAAAAATGGTTGTCCATATAATATTTATCCATAAAACATGCCATTTAATTATGACTGACAAAATAAATTTGTAATAAACATTTAACAAAATGGAACACCGTCTGTTGAATTTCCCAAACTTCAGCTATTCTGAGCTCTTCCCCTGCCAATACTAGACTCTGACAAGTAGCACCAGATACCCTTAGGTTTCTCTGTAACCATCTTACATGTTAGTATTTTGCTATAGGATTTATCTGAAGTAGTATCCACTTGGTAATTTCTCTTGAGATGGATGTTAAATTAGTTAAAAAAATTACAAAGTGCTTCACGGAGTGTGTTAAAAGTTTGGTTTTGGGTTCTTGCATCCGTTAGTTTTTAATATCCAGCTAATAAAATTTAATTGTGTTGCAGGAAATCTATTTTAGGATAATAAATTGGATTGTAAACGACATTCAAAGTGGGCAATTTCAATGCACTTCTTTTATTCTATTTTATGTTTTAATATGATTTGAAGAGCATTGGTGTATTCACTTGGTCATTTCATTTTCCTGTAGTAATATTGGTACTTTGTTTCTGATAATTGATTTATGAAATGACCCTTATAACATGCCTACCTTAATAAAATTTCCACCCAAAGTGTTTTCAAGGAATTTGAATTGGCACGGGTATGGAAATTTCACCATTTCATTAACAATGGTGTAAATATATGTACAAATTGGCTAAGAAGAAGACGAACAAGAATTGAAATGACAGAGCGAGTAATATCATGAGAAACATGATGTGCCCCAAATCAAACTCAATCTAATGACATTGCATTGGGGTAACATAAAAAAATGGTTTAGAGAAAATAAAGGTGTGCTAAAATTAGTTTATTATTGTTTGCATGGTCAACTCTTTGCGCTTAGACAAAATCCTGAGAAGGTGACACTAAACTTGACCTTCTCCAATCCGCACTATGTTACTGCTATTATAGAGAGTGTTTTATCTACACAAAAGGGAAGGTACACCATGATTTCTTAGTCCATTTGATCACAAAGTGTATTCATAAACTAGAAAATTAAAGTTTTCTTGACTAGGTATGCAAAATAAAGACCGTTTCACATTTACTGTTATGTTATATTAACTATTTTGTAGGATCAATAATAGTAGGATAATTTTTATCAATAGGCATTTTGTTGCCAATCATTCTATAGAATACATCAATCTCTATATAAACAGAGCCTCTATGCATAGGGAGTCTCAAAATTTTGGTTTTGGGATCTTTGCATCATCTGAACTTTAATAGTGAACTAATGTAGGACAATTTTCCTAATTGGGAATATGATAAGTTAAGACCATTTTATACTTATTGTTCTGCTATATTCAAACATTTTTGAAGGAGAGGGTGGACACTTGCAGAAATAGGATTTCCTAAAATTTAGGGTGACAATAGTAGGAGTTCTGTGTTGTGTCTGCAATGAGGTGGAAGTTTATTGGCCAAACATTCTATAGGTTACATCACTCTATGAATTTATAGAACTGAATTTCTCAAGGAGTCTTAAAATTTTAGTTTTGGGTTCTGTGTATCTTTTAGGTTTCAGTAGCAAGCTAACACAGGGCATTTTAGCCAATTGGTTTTAAAAAAATAAGACCTTTTGATTTAACACTTATCGTTATACTTTTTTATAATGATGAAGGGGCTAAATCATAAAACACATAACAACAAAAATTGCACACAGAAAATAGAGATGTTCTTTTATTGATTTGGACAACACATTACATTACAGAAGCTCAGTACAATCAGAGGATGAATCCTCTACTGGCTACAACACATTACAACTTTCCTAACCTCAAGACTCTAGAATCTTCAGCCTTCTGTAACCCCAAATCAGCTAGGGTTTTTATTTTCCCACCTATTCTTGACTCTAGACTTTCCCCCTTAACTCTAATACTACCTAGGGTTCCCAAAATAGTCATAGATAGCACTTTTTGGCGGCCTCCAGTTAAATTTCAAAATTTGCAACTCCCTCCAAAAGTAGGTCAACTTCCGAGAAGCATAACTTTTGATCCGGGCGTCCGATTGATGAACTGTTTTAAGCACCAAAAAGCTTGCGATGTCAACTATCATGCTCAAAATATGTAAATGGATTTCAATCAACGTTTTGGGATGCTATGGGATGTTTTAGTGCCTCATATCTCATTTCAGAAATTTTCAGGGGCTTTTTAGAAAACAAAAACTTTAATATCTTTTAGCTCACAAATGATCTTTTCCTGATTCCTTCACCAAAGGTCTTATATTAAAGTTATGAAGATTTCTGTAAGTTTTCACTTCAATCTATGCCTAAATGCAAACTTTCCCAAAATGGTAGTTAAACTTTCCAAAACTTTCCAAAACTGGCAGTTTATTATTTTTAGCAATTTTGGAAAAACTAAAAACTATCCTACATCATTATTCAAGAGATTATGGAACCAGAAACACTAATTATAGAAATAAATGAAAACAACTGCAATGATTTTGAATCAACTTCTTTTTGGGTGATGGAAGATTGCCCTTACACCACTGGATGCTCCTACATCATATAATTAGTTTTGTAAGAGAGGGCCGATGCTAGTAGAAATGGTGTCTTCATTAAATTTAGCATGGAAAAATAGTAGGATTGCCCCTTTTCACCACAGGGTATTTTTTTATGATGGAGGCATCATTGTTTGAGTTGGTGTAGTGTGCAGGTGCTTCTCCATCCTTAAAGTGAGATCTTAAGGGAAATCTTAGGAGCTCATGATGACTTAAGGGATATATGCTAACACCTCTCTTAAAATAAAGTTTGGCAATCATGTTAGTAGTTATCAGATCATCCTGCAATATACCTACACTTTGACATATAATATGTGTTTTTTTCAACCTTGTATCTAAAGTTTTAAGTTTTGTCTATGTATTTTATCTACATATTTGAAAATACTTAAATTGCCAAATCCTCAAATTCTAAATTTTGGACCTTGCTACACCTACATTGTTACTTTTTGTATCTTGGTTTACCATTGCTTGAAAAAATGTGATCTATAAGTACTAGTGATTTAGTTAGTGTAGAATTGTGCATGGTGTTGCAAGGTGTGCACCCTTGGTCTCCTTGTGTTGTGTAGCACAATGCTTGGGTTTGTGACAAGGATTAATTACCTGCCATGGATTCATTATCTCTGCCAGTTGTAGTGAACATTAATAGGTCAATCTTTTGGTGCAATGACAACCATCTTTCCAACAATTGGTATCAGAGCCTGGGTCACGGGTTCAAACCCTTCGCTTGTGCTAGGGGGATTGTTGCAAGGTGTGCACCCTTGGTCTCCTTGTATCGTGCAATGCAATTCTTGGGTTTATGGCAAGGCTTAACCAGCTCCCGTGGATTCATTATCTCTGGCCGTTGTATCGGGCATTAATAGGTCGATCTTTTGGTGCAACGACAACCATCTTTCCAAAACATGGTTGGTTAGAATATTAAAAATAAATTTGGCACCTAGCCCATATTTTTAGAATAAGATTGCTTTAGGAGTTTACATTGTATGAATATGTGGATGACATAAATCTGCAATAAGGTATCCATTAAATGACATGAATGTACTTTTTCGTAGAAACCCAAGTCCAATGTCTCTATCAAGTGCATGCTTTCTTCATATGACAATATTTTTTGTCATGTTTTTCTATGGAGACCTTGCCATTGGATTTGAGGGATTTTGGCTTAGTTCCTTAAAATCCTTGATTTTATCTAAATAACTAGGGACTAAGAGTACATACCAGTTTGGACACTCTTATAAATTGGGTAGAAACTTTGCCCACTGTGGATGTATACCAAGCATTGCTATAGCCCATGGGTATTGTACTATATTTTTTGATGCTATTTTCTCTAACCTGTATGAGAAAGGGTCCCACAAAATCATTTGGGAGTTCAATTTTGCTAAAAAAATACATGTTTTGGAAACAACATTCTCATAGCATTATTTTTGTAAGTATCTCTAGAAAAGGCATGGAATGGCCATATGGTATAGATAGCTTCAATGTGAACCTTAATGGAATTGAAATTAATTGGAACATGATTCAAATTTGAGAGATTGTTTTCAGTAAATTATCAACCACTTGCATTGAGTGGAAATTCATGATCAAGCTTACTACATAGTTTGACCTAGAAAATTTGTTTGAGGGTTATATAATCCATCAAAATTCACTTGGTACACCAGATCTATCTAGTGTTTTGGAATCTTAGATGATATTAATCTAACTATTTAAATAGAGGGAATAATACCCAGAAGATATTGAACTTCAACAATCTTAGAGCAATTTCGATAGATTTACTACTAGATCATGAACTACTTGTCATGAAAATATGATTCAGTTACTCACACGAACCTTGTATTTTTTTCTTGGTTGTTGTTTGTATGTATTGCATAATTTTCTTACAAAATAGAAGCTTTATTTATGTGCTCATTGAATTGGTAAATGAAATTGTTAATAGTATTCTACATCACATTATCTTTTCAACATGTGAATATTCATAGTTTCATGTTTTTGAGATCTATATTATATGTAAATGGATGGCTTTTTTGCCTTCATTATTTGTTTGTATTTGCAACTATATGTTCTCTACTTCTGTCTTAGCTTGAACTACATGATAAAATGTTAATAGATTTATCTGTATGAGCATTGCTTTGACAACCTATCATATTCTATTCACTAAAAATACTGTAACATGGATGTTGTTCTTAGGGGCCTGGAAGCTAGTTGTACCATTTTGGGAAAGGGACTTTTGTGAATTAGTTGGTCTCTCATGGATTCATGTTTCACTTTGATGAATTGTCTGTGAGTTTTTGTAGTACACGATATTTAGTGATGAGAAAAACACTATATGTTGTGAAATTGTGAATGATGAAGAATAGAAATTTATTTTGTTCACAAGTCATAGTCACCATACCACAAAGTTCACTCTACAATCTATACATTTTCCAAGCTGCCATAACAATCATAGAATGATTTCAATCACAGATCATGGTGACCACCTCACATAATTTATTTGGTGTTTGTACACTCTCCAAATCATCATAACAATCACCCACCTTGTGTTATAGAATAAATGACATAGACACCTCTTATAGGACAAGTTTATAAACAAATTTAACGTAACCCTTCACATCATACAATTTGGCATTTCCCAAATGATAATTTTGATAAAGGCACGTGTAACTCTACATGTCTTATAACAACAATAGTGTTGACACCTTTAACATAAGATGAATGATAGTAATATTGTCTTGCAACTACTTTGGGCCTTCTCGTGGACAATCCAAATTCCAATTACATTTAGTAGAAAGTTTCTAAAGCCTTTTTTAAAAATCCATTTTGTGCATATACTGCAATCTTGGAATTCCATGAGAGCACATTTCTTTGAGGTGTTCTATCAAATAGATCACATGCTTTGTCTATGCTTCCACATTATATATATATTCCTACTAATGCATTTCCAACTATAATATTTGACAAAAATCCCCCTTCAACTATGCTTTGATGGATGTCCACACCTCTTTCCAAAGCTCCCATTTTTAGAACAGGTAGGGAGGATGTTCGCAAATGTTATGGAATTTGGCTTTACACCTGCCAATTGCATTTGCTTGAAAGTTTCGAAAGCCTTATTAATTTATCAAATCCATAGTGTGCATTTCATTTAATCATTGCATTCCATAAAATGACATATCTTTGAGGTAATATGTATAATGATTCACATACCATGTTTATGGTTTCCACATTTTGCACACATGTCTACTAGGGCATATGTGGAATTGGTAATGTTAGCATCGCCAAAACTTTAGACAAATCTGAACATTCAAAATATCCTCTACTTACTTTTGGCGCTTCCTCTATTTGAGAAGTGAAATATATAGAACACATAATTAAAAAATATGCTTGTGGTTAATGGTTGTGAGCCTACAATAGATGCTTGGTAATCCCTCTCCCTTTGAATTTTTGTGTGAATCATTCTTGAATGCCTAAATCAACTTTTCCACACACACAATTTACATAAACAATACGTGAATTTGCCAATGTTCAAACATAATTAATTCACACAAATTTAGTGCAAACATGCATGAACACTAAATCTTAAACTTACTAAAGTACAAATACACACATAAAGTGAGTTCCAAAGTTATAAAACATGGTAAAGTTTAAATACACACACTCCACAAAATGTGATAGCTTAAGTTCATTCATAAACAAAGAAAAACTAAATGTCAAAGTTATTTCAAGCTCTCTCTCACACACACAACAAATGTAAAATTTGGTTCAAACACACATAGCACAAAAAGTGAATACCAAAATTAATTTTTAAACACACACACACACACATCACAAAGTGAATGCCTAAATGAACTTTCCCACACACATAGACACAATTTACATAAATAAAAAGTGAATATAACAATGTTCAAACATAATTCATTCACACAATTTAGTACAAACATGCATGAAGACTTAAGCTCAGACATTCCAAACTACCCATACACTCATAAAGTGAGTGCCAAACTTATAAAACATGGTAAACTGCAAACAGACACACTAGACAAAGTGAATGCCATAATTAAATTTCACACACACAATTAACAAAAAGGAATGTCACAGTTAAAACACACACTTCACACATAGAAAGTAAACATGTGCCAAATTTCAAACATGCTTCATGCACAAAGTTAGTTCAATCATACACAAGTAAACACTCGAGTTCAAATACGCCAAAGTACAAACACACAAAGTGAATGCCAAAGTTAAAGCACACTCTTTCACACAAAGTTAGTTCAATCACTTCACACATAGTTTATTCAAACACACTTCATACATATATATTTTTTAAAAGTTATTTTGTGCAATCATTGGCTAATAGAGCTATTTAACAATATGGCTATAAAGATTATAACTTTGACAAAAAAATTAAAAAAATACACTATTTAACAATATGGCTATAAATATGTGTGTCTATCAAGAGGGAAATTAGTAACATGGATTTTCTATTATCCTACATTATATAGGTACTGCATGGTTCACCTAATGTCTTGATTGCTTAAAATTTATTTAGTGGATAATTTTGGAGCACTAGTAAATATGCCACTTCTTCTTTGTTGAATGTGAGGCCATAGTTCTTTGATGGTTTGTTTATGATTTAGTTATTAATGGTTCATTCATTATTTCATTTAATACCATTCCATTCTTTTTATTTGTAAAAAAAAATTGATTTTTTGAAAGTTTTATAGCCTTGTCCAATGACTTTTCAGTAATAAATATATACTATTTAGAGATAGGATTATAAATATTTATGTCTATTGACCATTTGATAGTACCTTGTGTTGACTTTTTCCCAGACTGGATGCTTATTCCTAGATTTCCCTACAAGGTAGCCATCAGTGATCAACAGGATCTCTGGGCCAGGGGGTCAACAGTGTAGGAGATAGACTCTATATTTTATCTCCTCTTCTTCTTCAGGCTCTGCAAGACCTAGGGGGGTATTCCCTACTCAACATCCATGAGGATATGCATACAAGGCTGGGATGCTGACAGAAAGCAGATAGTCCTCCTGTAAGTAGACCAAAACTGAATGATAAGAGCAAAGGGGCTAGCTTTGGGCCTATTAGCAGTTGTAGACAGAGGACTAAGGATCCTAAACTAATTCTAAAGTCCTAATGGTTGTTTTAGATTTTGATTTGAAGTTTAAGTGTGGATGCAAAGCTGGACATGGTTATAACACAAGAACAAAGCATGATTGGTGCCTATCCAGGGCCTGGAGTCAGTAGACATACACCTGTGAATGATCAGCATAAACAACTAAAACTGGATTTCAAGGGGATATATGTGATATCTGCCTTACAGACATCTCCCAATACAAAGTGTTAGGTTATCTCTACTTATGGTATCCCTACTGCAGTATACCCTTCCCAATGTTCAACCTGAAAACAGTTTAATCTACCCCTTGAGCAGAAGTTAAAAGATCAGACATTCAACATAGGAATTCTATGCTCTAGAATCTAAACATTACCAAACATCCAGATTCAGAAGAAGAATACATGCAATACTAGAGACAGAATTAACACAACACATGCCAAGATAGCATTTCTCATATAAGTTTAATCATGAAATCAGTGGGTTCATGCCAAAAACAAACAACAAGAGATACATAAACTCACAGGTAAGCTGTACAGAACAACCAGATCAGCTTGTTATGCATTACAGAGCCAAAAATCTTCAACTTTCAACAACCTCTCAAATGAGCAACACCACCTGCTTATAACAGCTAGGTAGGTGCTCAACAATTAATTACAATGTTGACCAAAAATCCCGCCAGATACACAGTATCATGGAAATGGCGCTCAAACACAACCAGATTGGCGCCCAAACTTGAATGCAGCAGGTAGGGGAGGAGACAGGAAGATTTCTCGAGCCCTGCGCCCCTGTCCGCTGATGTACACCCTCAGTCGGGTACAGGATCCATCCACGCCATTGCCCATACCTCTGCAACAATCGCCATTAATGGCGCACCAACCCGCGGCCTTGGGAAGATCATCAAATCTGCAATCGCAACCATTTACCGCCGAGATTCATCATCATGATATTTGAAAATGCAGGATATCAATATCCCACATGCACCCCGCGATGACCTCAATAACACTTTATATACTAGGTCATGAGCATATATCATGTCGGTGCTTTTGCTCCTGACGACACTAGTATAGACCTCATCATCATCATCCTCCAGCAGCATGATATCCTGTTGTTCGAAATATCACCCTGACGTCATCATGATATTTGAAATATAACCCTCATGATAATCGGCACAACCTGATCCATCGGAGGAATATCCTCCTGCTGAGCTTAAACCAAAAGTCTGGCCGATGAACATCCTGATGACGTCATCATCATATCCTGCTGATGTCATCATCATGTCTGCCTACTGCGCACCTCCTCATATCTGGATGACATCATCATCATGTTTGCAAATATCAGGAGGTCTCTTTAAGATGATCAGTGTTAGAAATATGACCCCCCGGATCTTGATGACGTCATCATCATATTAACATCATCATGATATTCGGAAGACAACCGGATATTTGGAAATATCCTCCTGATGTTCAAATATCAGGTTGCACTGTAGCTCCACTATAAGATCGGGGCGATAACTGAATATGATAATGCTGCTTGAAAAGATCACCCCCAGTAGATAATGCACGAAGCCGGCAGGCGGATATCTCCTTGATATCAACATCATCATGATGTTCGAACAAACATATATCCGGGTGATATGAAAATATCACCCCTTCCTTCGAAAATATCATGATGCAGATAGGCAGAGAAACAAATATCACCCTGATATAAGGATGACGTCAGCATCATCAGGATGACAAAACAATCGAACAAGAAGTGATACAACATCATCAGGATGATATTGACTAAGAGCATCCTGACGTTCAAAATATGATGACCCTAGTGAATATCGGGTCGCACTTAGAACTCTTCAACAACATCATCAGGATGATCATAACCAAGATCACCCGATGATAAAAATATCACCCCGGCGAAATATCATGAAGGCAGAAAATATGATGACCTCCACAAGCAGCAGGATGATAACTGGAAATATGATGATGATGACGACGACCCTTAAGAAAAAACAAGTCAGGTCGAACAACTTAGAGAATAACCCCTCCAGGATAATGGGGCAACATCATCATCATGTTTGGGCAAGGTGATAAATGGAAGATCACCGGATACTTGAAAAATCACCCCCGCAAGCAACTGAGGGCGCACTGTAGCTCACCAGTATCATCAGGATGATATCCAAACATCACCCGATAGTTGAAATATGATGATGACGATGAGAAACCGGTCGACGAAGAACATGATGATGCAGACCACCATCGAAGGCAAGATGATGATGATGATCTCCTCCTCAGGAAAATATGATGCTGCAGCTGAAAAATGCTGAGGAGGTCCAACACTTAGAAAAAATGGGCAAGAAGATAAAGGCTTCAAATGAAGAAACCTCCTGATCATGACAAATCAACCCCAGGTCAAAATGAGTGCTAACAGTGGCTCCGAATGGGGACGTGCAGGTGAAAACCTGCAGCGAGAACCAGATCTCCAGGCAGACCTGATAAAAAGCCAAAAAACACGAGCTGTACAAGGCATTTACACTACATACATATTTTTACAAATGTGCACAGCAACCAGCTATTCATGCAAAATAGAACTTAAGGAATTGGCCATGCACAGGCAATTCCAGAATTTCACCATCTAGGGCCTGGAGGAAATAAGAATCCTCCCCATGAGTATTGTAAACCTGATATGGGCCCATCCATAAGGGTTGAAATTTACCATGTTTACCCTTTTCCTGATCTCTAGCATTCCAAATGAGCACCAGATCATTGACTTGAAACTTCCTTTTTGTAGTTCTCCTGTCAAACTGATATTTCATATCTTGTTGTCTTTTGAGATTGATCTGGTGGGCTCTCCTTCTGTCTTCATCCAATGCAACCAGCTGATTCACTCTTTCTGTTATGGGATCTTCAATGTCCTCATCATTTTCCTGAATGAATCTGTAAACTGGTAGGAGATTGTTTATGGGCAGTCTAGCTGATGCACCATATACTAGCTCAAAAGGTGACTTCCCAATAGCCCTTTTCACAGTCACTCTGTCAGCCCATACTGCTAAGTTCAACTTTGAGTCCCAAGCTCTCTTGTTCTTGTCCAGTATCCTCTTGACAATTTTCATGATGCTCTTATTGCTTGATTCTGCTTGACCATTTCCTTGTGGGTGATATGGTGATGTATATGACAGATTTATCCCATATTTGTTGCAAAAATCAACAAATTCACCTGATCTGAAGCACATAGCATTATCAGTGATTATCTTAAATGGTACTCCAAACCTGATGATGATGTTCTCTAGTATGAAATCTGTCACCACCTTACTTGTAGCTCTTTTAGTTGGAATGGCCTCAATCCATTTGGTAAAGTAATCAGTTGCCACCAAAATCCAACTGTGTCCCCCACTTGATTTGTCTGCAATCTCCCCTATGAAGTCAATTCCCCATTGCTGGAATGGAGCATCCATAGGTACAGCTCTGAGGGGTAAAGCACCATCATATTTCAGCTTTCCTGAGAATCTCTGGCAAGGGTCACACTTCCTTACTAACTTTTGTGCATCTGAAAAGAGAGTGGGCCACCAATATCCTGCCCTAAGAATTTTATGAGCTGTTGTTTGGGCAGTATAATGTCCACCACACAATCCTTTATGCATGTCAATCAAAACATTGTTAGCCATGTCTTCATCCACACATCTCAGTAGCACACCATCAGGGTTTTTCCAGTACAGCTCACCTTGAACAACAACATACCTGATTGCATGTAGCTTCAGAGTCCTCTTTTGATTGTCACTGAAATGGGAAGGACAATTCAGATTTTGCAAATAATAGACAATATCCTTGTACCATTCAGATCCTGATACACTTACATTCTCATCTTGGACTGCATTAACTTGGCATGCTTCCAAGTTTGATTGTGCCATCATCTTGGCTAATCCTTGTCCTCTTATCAACTTAGTAACTTGTATGTCTATGTTGAATTCCTGCAGTTTGTTTATCCATCTGCACCTTCTTCCAGTCACCTCCTGCTGAGTGAATATGTCTTTGACTGCTGCATGAGGTACATATGCAACTATATATGACCCTACCAAGTATGGTCTGAAACTTTTGATGGCTCTAACTAGTGCATATGCCTGTTTTTCCATAATGTCATATTTCAACTCAGAAGCCTGCAGGGACATACTGAAGAAAGCGATGGGCTGTTCAAAACCATCTTCATTTTTCTGCAACAAACATGCAGCAACAGTATGAAAGGAAGCAAATGAGAACACTTGGAATGGCCTAGAAAAATTAGGAGATTTAAGAACAGGGGCCATCTTGATTGCCTCTTTGATATTCTGAAATGATTCTGTTGCTTCCCTTTCCCAGTTGACAGTTGCATCCTTCTTCATCATCTTGGAGATGTTCCTTGTAGTTTCTGCAAAGTTGGGAACAAATCTTCTAACAAAATTTATCTGTCCAAAGAAGGACTGAACTCCTTTCACAGTTTTTGGCATTTGAATCCTGTCAATGGCTGCCACTCTCTCTGGATCTATCCTGACTCCATCCTTGGAAACAATATGTCCCAGAAGCTTTCCTTCAACTACTCCGAAGGCACACTTCTTTGGGTTTAAAGAAATACCATATTCTAGTGCTCTTATGAAAATCTGCTCCAGATGCATACAATGCTGCTCTTCTTTCTTTGAGTAGGCAGTCAGGTCATCCTGATATACAGCCAGGATTGAATCAATCAGCCCTGCAAAAGCAACATCCATTGCTCTTTGAAATGTAGCACCTGCATTTGTTAGTCCAAATGGCATTCTAACATACACATACGTTCCCCATGGAGTGGTAAAGGCAGTCTTATACTATTCTGATTCTTTTACCTTTACCTGATTATATCCTGAAATTCCATCCATCATGGATAGGAGTTCACAACCAGTCACTCTCTGCAACATAGCTTCCATATTAGGCAATGGATAGTTATCCTTCAAAGAGGATACATTCAAGTTCCTGAAATCAACACAAAGCCTAATATCACCATTCTTTTTCCTGACTGGGACAAGGTTAGACACCCAAGTTGAATGTCTGATTGGCACAATTATTCCAGCTTCCCTGAGCCTTTTGAGTTCTTCTTGCATCTTGGGAGCTAAGGTTGGATTAATAGGTCTTTGCCTTTGTCTAAATGGCTTAGCTTCAGGCTTCAATGGGATCTCATGCTGGAATAAGTCTTCTCTATAAGCTTTTAGGTCCTCATATGACCAAGCAAAAACATGTTTATACTTTTTTAGCAATGCAATCAGCATACTTCTTATGTGTGGTTTGAGCTGTTTACCAATATATACCTTCTGAGGGGCCTGAGATGTCCCCAAATTTATTTCTTCTAAATCCTCCTTATTTGTGGGGGATGTCCTTGTGACCATTTTGTCTCTACTGTCAAAGGCTCTTTCCAAAGCCACTAACCCTCTAGGGATCTTGTTAGTCTTCAACTGAATGATCTCTTTTCCCATAAGAGTCTCTTTTCCATCTACAGTTTCTACAAAAGCTTGGAAATCAATCCGTTGATTCTCATACTCATCTATGCAGTGCAAAAATTTCAGCAAATCCCTATCATCATTAAAAACTTGCCAACTGCATATATGATCTGGTATGGCAGGCCTAATTTTAACTTCTACATCTGTGACACCTGACAGAGTGATGTCATCTGGCCTTATTGCAATATTAGCTAAGAAGTCAGCCATAACATTTTTTGACCTTTCTACCCAGCCAATTGAAAATGCATCAAAAAGTTCAATGGTATCCCAAACAGCATGCTTGTACTGTTTCAATCTCTTATTTTTTGCAGCATACTTATTTCTGATTTGGGATACAATCAGCTCAGAATCCCCAAATACTCTTAACATCTTAATCCCGTGTTTGAGAGCAATATTCAGGCCTAAGAGTAAAGCCTCATATTCTGCAATATTGTTTGTGCAATCAAACCTCAGCAAGAAAGAGAATTTGAGGAGCTTACCAGTTGGAGACAGGAAAACAACTCCAGCTCCAGAGCCTTCTTTTGCACAAGCTCCATCAAAAAACATGGTCCATAACCCTTGCTGATCCAGCTCTTCAATACAGGCATTTTTCTTTTTGTCTTCTGCATCATCTGAGACAACCTTGAAGTTATCACAGTCAGTGTCTACAAAGCATACCTGTTCATTTGCTTCTTGGTCTTCCACTGTCTCTGATGATCTCTGCTCTCTGATTAACTTGACATCCCTGCCATTCATTGGAATCATGGCATATGACAGGTCCAGCTGCATACTTCCACCAATTAGTGCTGCCCATCTTCTTGACAACAGCATACCATACTGTGGCTTGATGTCAACCATTGTTATATTCATTTTGTATCTTTTTTCAGGAAATGCTGCCAGTTTGAAATCTACATCCTTCATGATTCCAATAACTGGTACCTCTCTGGCATCCATAGCATAACATTTCCCACATGCCTTGTCAATTTTTAATCCAGTTTGTTGCATGATAGCCAAAGGCATGACATTTGTAGATGCTCCAGAGTCAAGCATACAATTTCTAATTATTTTACCATTTATAACCAGGGAAACATAAAATGGTTCCACCTGTGAAGGACACTTTGTCATGGTCATTCCTAAATAGACTTCAGGAGTCTCATCTTCTTCATTACACATGACATGTTTCTCACCCTGGGTCTGATCATTTTGTTTAGCTTGAAAAGGTACCCCTGAGATTAGGGATATTGTCCTATTCTTGATCTCTTCCACTTTCATGAGTTCCATAAGTGGAACAGAGACCTTTACCTGAGAGAGGATCTGGGCTATATCAAATGGAGCATAGTTTTGTACAACAGTTGTAGCTTGCTCCACAATCTTGCTTTTATCCTGAGCTGATTTAGTTTTCACTTTCATAGTTCCCTGATCATCATTCTTATCTTGGGAACCTCTACTTTGATCTTCAGCCTGAGGGGTTTTGTTTTCTGGTCCTTGAGATTCATGACCTGTTCTGTATCTAAAGTTCTGTTTATTATTTACCCACTGCCTTTTTTGTGGTTCAGTTCCTTTATGACCATGCACCAGCTGACCTGCAGAAATGTCTTCTGGCTGATGTGGGCTGCCTACTTGACTTTTACCTCTGAGATTGTAGTTGCTTTTGACTTGAGCAACTGCTGCAGCTGTGAAGGCTCTGATTTCCTCATCAGAAGGTCGTTGTAAGCTACTCAGAAAATTGTGTGAGTTCTGAGCATACACATAATTATCCTCATCATCTTCATCATATGGGGATTGTTGGCAGGCCTGAATTTGATGATCTGTCTTCTCATCAGCATCATACAGAGTGTATCCATTGCCTACGGACATCATGTTAACATCATCATCCTGCACATGATGTGGCTCATTGCATTCATTACAAGATGTAGCATTATCATACAAGGATTGAGCAATCATGCACTGTGACTGTGAATGTGGCATCTGACAAATTATACACCACGGAGCATCATCAGCAATATTTATAGTTTTCTTCAGGGGATCAGGAGTTTCCTTGACATGTTGAGCCCTCTGATTTGTGTTGTTACGTGGGAATACAGGCTTACCATCATGCCAATTGGTGTTATAAGGCATATCATGTAATGATGGCCTCTTTTCCTGCCTTTGATATACTTGTCTATCAGGACCCATCCCTTTTTCACTTCTAGCTAACCTATAGCTCAGGTCCTTAACAACATTTGCCAGTTTGTCTATCTTATCTTCAGGAGCAGATGTACTACCTTGAGTGTTCTGAGGCTTGTTTGGATTCTGCAGAATTTTTACATCATCCCTTCTATTTGTCTTGCCTGATGCTTTCCTATTGTTTTCAATATTTACTGCAATTCTGAAAGCATCCCTGAGAGTGGCAGGACCTTTATCTCTTAGTCCATATGCAGTCTTTGCATCAAAGGCATTGATGTACAAAATTATGCACATTGGTTCATTTGGCCTCATATGATGTGGCAATTTGTTCAACACTTTAGTAAATCTTGCATTAAAGTCTGCAACCTGCTCATTCGACCCTTTGGTGATGCTGGTGAACTCATTTACAAAGAAGCTAGGGTCAGTTTTATCACCGTATTGCTCCTTGAATATCCTTTTAAAATCATCCCATGATGAAATACTCCGGTCAGGCAGATTCCTGTACCATTCTCTTGCCTCATCTATTAAGGATTGCATGAATGACTTCATGAAAACATCCTCATGCTCAACCTCAAAATTATCCATGACATTTTGGAAGGCCTTTAGATGATCTTCTCCTGACACTGTGTTGTTTCCTGAAAATTTAGGCACTTGCAGCCTCAGATGCTTGTCAATGGGGTTAGGATACCCAGGAATACCATCAAACACCAGCTGCCTGAATCTATCTAGCTGCATGGGCTGTCTGTTTGGCTGATTAACATTAACATTTCTGTTTGCATTCTGGTTTCCTGCATGGTTCAGTGGTATCCTAGCATCATTCACATTTTGTCTGTCATCATGATGCTGATGTTGCATTTCATATCTTTGCTGATGTCTTTGCATATTTGCATTCTCTAGGGTAGGAACTGAATCATTTTGGGCAATTCTTAAGGCTTGCACTTTCTGCTTCATATCATCTCTGATTTTCATGGCTTGCAGGTATTCTAGTTCTGCTCTTAGACTTTTGATTTCTTCAGCTAATTGTTCATCCTTAGGTCTGGAGGTAGATGGTCTCATACCATTTGGGTCATCATCTTCATCATCCCTTAGAGACTCTGCCTCTTCAAACCTTTCACTTGGGTCTAGAAAAGGGCGTTCTTGGAACACCTCTGACCTCATTCTCATGCTACCACCCTGTTGCCTCTCATATGCACCTTGAATATCAGCTTCTGCAGTTGAAAAATAAGGCGCATGCTGTCCTGATGGCCTAGGGTTATCTTGTACATCATCACTTTTTCTGGGGGAGCTCTCATGACTAACTGAGACAGTTCCCTTTCTTCTATACATCATTCTTTTTGTTAATGGTAACTCTTCAAATAAAGGATTTTGTTGGGATCTTCTCCCCTGCATATAAATTTTATTTTGACCGGTTGGGAGATTGCTTCGGAGTCGCCACCTATTACTAGGAACTGTTTTCTTCTGAAAACCAGGGTTCTTTCACAAGGTTCCCCAGCGGAGTCGCCAATTTCTGTTGACTTTTTCCCAGACTGGATGCTTATTCCCAGATTTCCCTACAAGGTAGCCATCAGTGATCAACAGGATCTCTGGGCCAGGGGGTCAACAGTGTAGGAGATAGACTCTATATTTTATCTCCTCTTCTTCTTCAGGCTCTGCAAGACCTAGGGGGGTATTCCCTACTCAACATCCATGAGGATATGCATACAAGGCTGGGATGCTGACAGAAAGCAGATAGTCCTCCTGTAAGTAGACCAAAACTGAATGATAAGAGCAAAGGGGCTAGCTTTGGGCCTATTAGCAGTTGTAGACAGAGGACTGAGGATCCTAAACTAATTCTAAAGTCCTAATGGTTGTTTTAGATTTTGATTTGAAGTTTAAGTGTGGATGCAAAGCTGGACATGGTTATAACACAAGAACAAAGCATGATTGGTGCCTATCCAGGGCCTGGAGTCAGTAGACATACACCTGTGAATGATCAGCATAAACAACTAAAACTGGATTTCAAGGGGATATATGTGATATCTGCCTTACAGACATCTCCCAATACAAAGTGTTAGGTTATCTCTACTTATGGTATCCCTACTGCAGTATACCCTTCCCAATGTTCAACCTGAAAACAGTTTAATCTACCCCTTGAGCAGAAGTTAAAAGATCAGACATTCAACATAGGAATTCTATGCTCTAGAATCTAAACATTACCAAACATCCAGATTCAGAAGAAGAATACATGCAATACTGGAGACAGAATTAACACAACACATGCCAAGATAGCATTTCTCATATAAGTTTAATCATGAAATCAGTGGGTTCATGCCAAAAACAAACAACAAGAGATACATAAACTCACAGGTAAGCTGTACAGAACAACCAGATCAGCTTGTTATGCATTACAGAGCCAAAAATCTTCAACTTTCAACAACCTCTCAAATGAGCAACACCACCTGCTTATAACAGCCAGGTAGGTGCTCAGCAATTAATTACAATGTTGACCAAAAATCCTGCCAGATACACAGTATCATGGAAATGGCGCTCAAACACAACCAGATTGGCGCCCAAACTTGAATGCAGCAGGTAGGGGAGGAGACAGGAAGATTTCTCGAGCCCTGCGCCCCTGTCCGCTGATGTACACCCTCAGTCGGGTACAGGATCCATCCACGCCATTGCCCATACCTCTGCAACAATCGCCATTAATGGCGCACCAACCCGCGGCCTTGGGAAGATCATCAAATCTGCAATCGCAACCATTTCCCGCCGAGATTCATCATCATGATATTTGAAAATGCAGGATATCAATATCCCACATGCACCCCGCGATGACCTCAATAACACTTTATATACTAGGTCATGAGCATATATCATGTCGGTGCTTTTACTCCTGACGACACTAGTATAGACCTCATCATCATCATCCTCCAGCAGCATGATATCCTGTTGTTCGAAATATCACCCTGACGTCATCATGATATTTGAAATATAACCCTCATGATAATCGGCACAACCTGATCCATCGGAGAAATATCCTCCTGCTGAGCTTAAACCAAAAGTCTGGCCGATGAACATCCTGATGACGTCATCATCATATCCTGCTGATGTCATCATCATGTCTGCCTACTGCGCACCTCCTCATATCCGGATGACGTCATCATCATGTTTGCAAATATCAGGAGGTCTCTTTAAGATGATCAGTGTTAGAAATATGACCCCCCGGATCTTGATGACGTCATCATCATATTAACATCATCATGATATTCGGAAGACAACCGGATATTTGGAAATATCCTCCTGATGTTCAAATATCAGGTTGCACTGTAGCTCCACTATAAGATCGGGGCGATAACTGAATATGATAATGCTGCTTGAAAAGATCACCCCCAGTAGATAATGCACGAAGCCGGCAGGCGGATATCTCCTTGATATCAACATCATCATGATGTTCGAACAAACATATATCCGGGTGATATGAAAATATCACCCCTTCCTTCGAAAATATCATGATGCAGATAGGCAGAGAAACAAATATCACCCTGATATAAGGATGACGTCAGCATCATCAGGATGACAAAACAATCGAACAAGAAGTGATACAACATCATCAGGATGATATTGACTAAGATCATCCTGACGTTCAAAATATGATGACCCTAGTGAATATCGGGTCGCACTTAGAACTCTTCAACAACATCATCAGGATGATCATAACCAAGATCACCCGATGATAAAAATATCACCCCGGCGAAATATCATGAAGGCAGAAAATATGATGACCTCCACAAGCAGCAGGATGATAACTGGAAATATGATGATGATGACGACGACCCTTAAGAAAAAACAAGTCAGGTCGAACAACTTAGAGAATAACCCCTCCAGGATAATGGGGCAACATCATCATCATGTTTGGGCAAGGTGATAAATGGAAGATCACCGGATACTTGAAAAATCACCCCCGCAAGCAACTGAGGGCGCACTGTAGCTCACCAGTATCATCAGGATGATATCCAAACATCACCCGATAGTTGAAATATGATGATGACGATGAGAAACCGGTCGACGAAGAACATGATGATGCAGACCACCATCAAAGGCAAGATGATGATGATGATCTCCTCCTCAGGAAAATATGATGCTGCAGCTGAAAAATGCTGAGGAGGTCCAACACTTAGAAAAAATGGGCAAGAAGATAAAGGCTTCAAATGAAGAAACCTCCTGATCATGACAAATCAACCCCAGGTCAAAATGAGTGCTAACACCTTGACACTTTTACAAGTATAACTATTTAATTAATACATTATAGTGTTCTTACAGCTCGCCTCCACCCAGACGTAGTTGTACTCCTCCACCTTTGTCTCCTACTCCTCATCGTCGCAGTTGGTCTCCTACTCCTCATCGTCGCAGTCAGTCTCCTGCTCCTCATCGTCGTAGTCGGTCTCCTGTCCGTAGGCTTGCAAGAGGAAGAAGTGGTAGTAATAGCAGTAGCAGTAGCTGCCTTCTCCATCTAAAAATTAGCTGATAAATATAACAGACCCAAGGTAAAATTTTTGTGTAGTCGTTGCACTCCATTATTTGACATTCAGGTTTGGCATTTTAAGCTCACCTAGATTTATTTACTATCTGCTTATTACAGGTTCCCAGATTTGGATGGGGAAAGAGCAATGGGAAGGCTTGGCACCTTGTCCTCTGCACAAGCATTGTTTGTGTGTCGGCAATTGCTAGGTCTAACTTATTTTCTCTTGAGCTTTTTTCCCTTGGTTGTCTATTGTCATTCTTTAGAAATATGTCGTATGACCTTAACTTTTCATGTTTCTTGTGATTCCATAGATTAATTTAGGCCATCTTTTTGTTTGTGCTGTTGTTTTTCTATTAGCATTGGTCTACATGTTTGGATGCCTATTTCTTCAGGCCACACTTATTAACCAATTAAGTCTTTAGTTAGTAGATCATGCGATGGACATGGTATGTTTCAGTTCACTGGTTAAAACTTGCAGTTCAGTCTCAAAAAGGTTGGGAAATCAAGCCAGAGTCTTTGCATGATGGATAGGAATCTAGTGGTTTCAATGGGCAAAAGAACAAAGCAGGATGTCATATGTGTCTATCTTTCTTTTCTTCAATATCAACCCAGTTGACACAGTCATGATGAGTGGTAACACATCAATGTTCTGGAATATGGAATGCAAAATTGATGCAAGAGCATCTAGTGGTGTAAGGGCAATCTTGCATCACCCAAAAAGAAGTTAATTCAAAATCATTGCAGTTGTTTTCATTTCTTTCCATAATTAGTCTTTCTGGTTCCATAATCTCTTGAATAATAATGTAGGACTTTTAGTTTTTTTCCAACCTGCTAAAAATAGTAAACTGCCAATTTTGGAAAGTTTAATTGCCATTTCAGAAAAGTTTGCATTTGGGCACGAATTGAAGCGAAAACTTGAAAGGAATCTAGGTGTGTAGAAATCACTTCCTACACTAATCTAATGAGGGGAGGAAGGTACAAATTCAATTTTATCTTTACAATTACAGTTATGTTAACCCACTAACAGAGATATTGCAACAAACACATACACAAGAATGTGAGATAGAAGAAGAGAGACACAAGATATACGTGGGGAAAACCCTTATGGGTGAAAAATACCACACTCCAAAACACAGCTCAAATGTATTCCATAAACAATGAAGGTTACAATACAGTCACATAGCCAATGCTCTTGTAGGAGTCTTCGACACTCATATCTGGAGACAAACCGGTAGCATAACAGTACCTGTCAATCACATAATGCATCACCTCTCCAAAGCACCTATTTATAAAGAAAATACAAGGCAAAAATGGCTCCACATTGAGATGGGCATCCAACATGGCCTCGTGGCCCAAAACCATGCCTATGGACACTTGTCCAACACTGTAGGATGTTCCTGACACTTGTCAAGTCACTCCATCCCAAAGAGGTCACCTATTTCCAAAATGGGCTATGACAGATGCTCTTATGACTCTTACAACCATCATAGAATCTGTCATAGTTGTCATAACTTATAGCTGTAAGAGAATCTATCATACACAGGCTATAAGTAGCATATTCTCTTACAACATGTCATAGTCCACCTTGGGGCACCCAAAGATGCCTTTTTCAAAGATGCTTCTCAACACATGTTCATACCTATCATAGGATCTTCTATTTCCAACTCTTACATGTCATAACTTTGTCATAGGAATATGTCATGACCGTTTCGGTCAATATTCCCTTACACACATTCCAAGATGCTGACACATGGAAAAATATTCCTACCACTAAGTGGGATGCCTATCTCCTCATGTGAGGACAAATTTACATGTGGTCATATGCCATGTAGGATGACACATCACCGTGCCAACTCCCACAGGATGACAACATAGGATTTGAAACATGTAAATTTGTCCTCACATGAGGAGATAGGCATCCCACTTAGTGGTAGGAATATTTTTCCATGTTTCGGCATCTTGGAATGTGTGTAAGGGATTATTGACCGAAATGGTCATGACAGATTCCTATGACAAAGTTCATGTAAGAGTTAGAAGATTCTATGATAGGTATGGACATGTGTCGAGAAGCATCTTTGAAAAAGGCATCTTTGGGCACCCCAAGGTGGGTTATGATATGTTGTAAGAGAATATGCTATTTATATCCTGTGTCTGATAGATTCTCTTATAGCTATAAGTTGTGACAACTATGACAGATTCTATGATGGTTGTAAGAGTTGTAAGAGCATCTATCATAGCCTATTTTGGGAATAGGAGACCTCTTTGGGATGGGGTGACTTGACAAGTGTTAGGAACATCCTACAGTGTTGGACAAGTGTCTATAGGTGTGGGTTTTGGGCCATGAGGCCATGTTGGACGCCCATCTCAACATGGAGCCATTTTTGCCTTGTATGTTCTTTATAAACAGGTGCTTTGGAGAGGTGATGCATTATGTGATTGACAGGTACTCTTATGCTGCCTGATCATCTCCAGATACGAGTGTCAAAGACTCCTGCAAGAGCATTGGCTTTGTAACTATATTGTAACCTTCACTGTTTACAGAATACATTTGAGCTGTGTTTTGGAGTGTAGGGTTTTTCACCCGTAAGGGTTTTCCCCACATATATCTTGTGTCTCTCTTCTTCTATCTTACATTCTTGTGTATGTGTTTGCTATAATATCTCTATTAGTGGGTTAACATAATCTGTATTTGTAAGGATTAAAAATAATTTGCACTCATCTCTCCTCATTAGATTAGTGTAGGAAGTGATTTTTGCACACCTAGCTTCCTTTCAAAATGCTCTTGTTGACCACATGACTATCAATGCTTATGAGCCTTTGGTAGATGGTCCCTCATAGGATGATGTGCCCTCTCAGGATGTGGTGTCCTCCCTACTCGTTCCCCTTGCGACATGCAACCTTGTTGGGGTGTTGGTGGGCGAGGCTGTGGTGTGCCCCTCGACTCCTTTCGAGCACTCTTTCCCTAACCAAGCTCAATGGATTATTGCCCCCATGATGGTTGGTGAGGAGTTCCCAGCTCCAGTTTAGTCTTTAGTTCTTCCAACTTTAGTTTTGGGTCCCATCTCACTCACTGCATGATTTATCCATGGTTGAGGCATCCTTTAAGGGCTCTCTCCATTTCCCTCATTTTGAGGACTTGGAATCAGAGTTTTCTCAGACGGTTGTTTAGAGAAGAAAGGAAGGTCTCCCCAAATCTTTTGTCCACTTTGCACCATAGGGTCAAGGGAGTAAGATTTGCTAGATTGGGATCTGGAGTTGTCTAGTCTCGATGTTTTCTTTGTCGTATCGCAGTTGGGTTGCCATCTCAGTGTTGTTAGCTGGGCTATTATCTTTGTGCTATTAGTTCCTTATCTCATGGTGCTTGTTTTGTCTACCTTTTGGCTATTTTGTAAAAGGGTTTGAGCCCTTTCAAAACCCATTTTTTACCTTTATAAAAAACAATTCTTCCGCTTCTCTAAACAAATCAAATTCATTTGTGGGATTAAAAAGACGCTTGATCTATTAATTATGTTGCGTGTTCCAATCTCTATCATTGTTAGTTCTTCAGAGGTTGATATGGATGAAAGATTCCCACTCAAGCTTCTTTGTATTATTGTGGTGATGATAATTTTTGGAGAGATATAAACATCCTCATGAATGGCATGTGGCCCATAACTTTTAATAAACCTGTACAAGAATTCATTTGCATTTGTTCTAATCTTTAATCGCTAGGTACAATTAGGTCTTCTAATCATATCTTCATATTGCTGGAGTTGAAGATCACTATTAAGATTGTATATAGTTACTTCTCCCATGTTTTCACTGGCGGTAAAAGAAGCTGCTCCAATCATTTGTAAATCTATGGAGACACTTCTAAAAATTCTCGTATATCTAAAGATTAGTCTTTCTCTTAGGATTCCACTTTGAATTTGTACATTTAGATAAGAGAATCTTAAATTTTTTAATTCTTACTAAATCAAACATTGGAACTAGTCGATGCATCATAGTAGTAGGATTTCTACTAAACAAATATGTAATTGTATTTTTTTTGCCCTGCTACATGATCAACAATATAATTGAATTGATTGAAGTAGTCTTGTCATTGGACATACTTTCCTCTTCCATCTTTTTTTCCATGATCTTTCTCCTTGAAAGTAAGGAATCTTGTACAATTAGTCAATAATAAATTCCTTCAAATGCATCAACTTTAAGGCACTTTTTCAAGACACCTTTTTCCAACGTATATCTTATTAGAAGAGTTCCACTTCTTTACATTGTTAGCAAACACACCACTAGCATATTCATAGACAAACTCCTTACCATCTTTTACAAAACAAAGAATACCACCCCAAGTTGTATCAGAGGCATTAGTGTAAAAACATAATCCTCTACAAAAGGAACATGTATAACAAGTAGATTTTTAATTTATCTTTTAGTTTTTCGACTGCCTGCAAGTACTTTTTCTTCTATTCAAATTTGCTCCCTTTCTTTAACAATTCTTGGAGTAAGTATCTATCATTACCCGAATCTTGCTAAAAGCTATTTACACAATTCAAGATGTTGAAGAAGGCTTAATGTTGTGTTCTATTTAAAACATCATAAAATTGGATGATTTTCCCCTAGATATGTGGTTGTATTTGTAATTTCCCATTCTTCACATTCATCCCAAGAAAGTTGTAGTTTTTATGACATAGTTGGATCTTTGTGCTTGATAGAACAGTTCCTACTTTGTAGGCAATATCAAAGGTGGTCTTCTAAAGTTTCACTAAAAATTAAAATGTTATCCATGTATGTAGATAGAAATTTAGTGGTTCCTGCGAAGATTTTATTTATATGAGCTTGAAAGTGGGGGCATTCATGATGTTGGAAGACATCACAATCCACTAAAAGTATCCAAATGGACAACTAGAAGCACTCTTATGTATATTTGACTTTTAGTCCTAATTTGAAAAATATTTACATCTAGCTACTTTTGCAACATGTAGATTTTGTTAGGTATAGGAGAGGGATAAGGCTCTACAACAACATTTAGAGGTTTATAGTTTGTAATCATACTTTTCTTTCCCCTTTTTTGCTTAGAAGGTTTGTTAACCAAAAATGCATAGCAACAATATGGAGAGGTGGATCTTTCTATAAGCTTGGCTTCTAGGAGTTCTTGAATAACTTTTTCCATGTCTTCATAATTTGTTGCAGGGATAGGAATTTTATTTCCTATCTTTATGGTTTTCTCTTATTTCATTATTATTTGCATTTCTAGTATATATTTTTGCTAGAACTTTTGAGGATTGTTAGAGCAGATCACTTTAATTTTCTGCCTAATTTTTTCTATTTCCTCACTAATTTGATTAGTGGGATACTGGATCATTGATTGGGGAAACTACTTAGTGGTATATGTCAATTTAGGAGCTTTTATCCTTTCTCTATGTAGGGTAAACAATACATTCTTGGGTGTTTTACCATATGATGAGTAGGTGTCTATGAAATATCCTCTTAGTAATATATCTACAAGCATCTTGTTTAACTAAAAGAAATCAGAATTAAGTTTTTTTCTCATATTATCATTGGTTCTTGATGTTTATACTTGTTGCGTATTACCTCATACATCAAAATAACTGTATTGATGTTTTTGATTATTGTAATCGGCAAAACAATGGTGTCAAACCCTATTACAAGATTTTGAAAAGAAAAAGTAGCTTACTTGGGACTGAACCCTTAACAACCAAGGCCCAAAGGGTAGACAAATAGCCAAGCTGAGAGAGACCACCATCCCAACAAGGTAACCCAAAAAGTTCTTCAGACACACACAAACAATAGAAAAACTAGACAAGGGATCTAAACAATAGTAGATCCCAGACCAGTAAACCTAACCCCCTTAACCCTAGGGTGCAACTCCCCAACAGCTTTGGGGAGCCCCTTCTTTCTACATTGAACCACAGTCCAAGAAACTTCAGAGTCAAAGTCCACAAAGAAAGGCGAGAGAGGGGGATCCTCTTGAACAACAACAACCAAGGAAGGCACCGACAAGGCCGACCTCGAAGAGGGCACAACCAAAGTGGTGACTGGAGAAGAAGAAGTAGCATGACTAGAAGCCACTGGGCGTAGCACCACCAAGTCCATATTAGGAAGAAATGAAGGAAGAATAGAAGTTGTAGCAGTAGTGATCTAATTTGATGTAGGAGAAGCTAACGTGGGGGCCAAAAGAGGATTAATAGAATCTAACAACATCGTGGGGTTCGTAGTAGCCGCCACCACCCCCACCAGAATTGATTCAAGAGGGAGCTCATCCTTATGAGAGGAGTCATCCCCACAGGACGAACCATCCTCCAGAGAAGCACTAATTGTTAAGTGATCCAGATGAGCATCCTTCCACCAAGTTACAACATTTTTGCAACATGAAAGAGGACAACCAGTAGCCAAATGACTGATAATGAAACAACGATGACATCTGAAGGGAATACCCTCATAGTCCAACAGTTGTTTCTAAGGCCGATCTCCAACCATCAAAACAACATCTCCAAAAAGGGGTTTGGAGATATCAATATTAACCAAAATTTAGGCAACCATTGAGTGACCCATGAAGGAAGTAGTTGCATCAACTTTTAGAAAATGACCAATGGCATTGCCAATGCTCTCATAGTAGGAATCCTCCCAAAACTAGAGGGGGAGGTTTGGGAGACGCACCCAAATCGACCTGATATTAAGTGGCTCGGTAACAGGGTTGAATGTAAGAGTACAAGACTTAATGGAAAGGGAATGTTCCCCCCACATCTAGACCATACCATCAAGCACTAGATCTCGCTTCTTGGAAGAAGCAAAAGTCACGATGAAAAATCCTTGTGCACTAGGAAATAGTTGCCTTGGAGCAAACCTACCAGAAACAACCTTAGTCTTTTTTCCAAGCAGACAAGAATTCATGTTTTTCATAGGAGAACCTTCCCATTCAGAGCCATGGCTCATAGCACCAGCACCTGCTAACCCCACGACCACATCCATGCTGCCCCTCGTAGGTTTTGTAATGCGCACATCAGAAGGGCAGACCTACGTTGGAACGCCCAAAGGTTGCTCCCACTTAGTAGATTTCAAAAATCCTTCCTCCCGCTCTATAAAATGATATTCAAGGTTATAAATGATAATTGTATTGATGTTGTTCATCTACTGTTTCCCAATTTTTAATAATAGGTCCTTTGACAAAAGATAAAGATGCGTTTGTATCTACTTGAGCATTATATGTCTTCTCATTTATTTCTACAATAATGAATTGTGCATACCTTGTATAAGCTGAGCTACATACTCTGGTCTAGGACTCGCTGGTGGCTCAAGAATTGTTGTACACACAACTCTATGATGTGCAGTATTCATTTGGTGTAAAGAAATTTGGAATTTCTCCATAGATTTCTCCTTTTGGTGTTTCTATCTTTTTATGCCATGGATTTTTCTTGTATCTATTTTGAAAATAGTCATTAAATTCTTCATTAATTTCATCTATATTATGTACTGTTGAATGTACAAGACAACTAGGAGGGGGGAGGTGAATTGCATCTTAAAACTTCAAAGCCCTCACAAACATTCAGATTCAATTAACCCTTAAATTGTTAGAATGATTAATCATGAAAGTAGATAATAGAAATAGAACCAAATCAACAACATACACAAGAAAACACTAGATTTATGTGGAAAACCCAAGAAGGGAAAAACCACGGTGAGGATTAGCTCACAATATAAAGTAATATCAACACCAAATACAATAGGGCTCATTGTTGGAGGGTTCATTGCCCAAAAGAAAGGTTCACTGTCAGAAAAGAAAAGAAGATAGAGAAGAATGTTACAATGAGAAAACCATCTCAATGCAACAAAGAAGTCCACCACAACATCACCAACACCTTCATAGTCATACTAAAGAATTGTAGACACCTTCTGCTCATGACATCCAGTAATCTAATACATAAAAGCTTGTACTACACTTTATAAATTCACACTCTACCACTCTGCAATAATTTGCATCTTGCACATCACAAACACCTCCTACGCATCCCTCAACACCTCAACACTCATTTATACTATCTTCAACCTTGAAAAAATTCTCCAAGGTTTGCAATGCACCTTAACCAAGTAAATTCAAATTAGGTCGGCACCAAAACATTCTCGCAGTGGAAAGGAATGAAGGTGGACCACAACACACCTTAGCTTGGACCTAAAACTATTCATACACACCATGCCACACTTCCATAATCATTGAAGAAAATCTGTAATTAGTGTAAACACCCAAGGTTGGCCGAACCTATGTTAACACCATAAACATTTAAGTACATGCTTCCTCAAAACCAAAGATGACTCACAGACCACACGCCATGCATGAACGTAATCTAGAATATCCCACAAACATCCTAAAATCCAACAATTTCCTTCACAATAACTTTCACCTGAAGAAAGCACACATCTAGTATACTCAAACATCTCTGTCATACACTGCAACTCAAGAAATCAACTTGTGGAGCACCAAACCATGAACAAATTCAATTGAAGGTAGATATGAACCTTATAAACACACTTCTAGAACCACAAGACCTGAAACCACTCTGCAGAGAAATGCGGAGCAAAAACATTTCTCCCAAACACCTTTGCAATACACAGTTCACACACTGGTGAACACACCTTCCTCTGCACAGCGATCCAACACACCAAATTCTAAATGCAACACCTTTAAACACCTCTGATCAGCGTATCCAAACCACATGAGCAGATCTTCAACATATAAGCAATGTGGAGCAAAACCAGAACACCACTCTATATGCCAGAACACTTTTACAACACACTATTTCCTCTTTTATTCAAATTTTCTCAAAAATACATGGAAACCAAGCACGAGAAGCATATCATCAACATCTTTAGTACTTCCTCATCATTAGAGATAACATCAACTCAATACCAACTTCTCACATTCTTGCAACAGACTCTTGCTCATATAATTGACACCAATGACAATACAAGCTTGTTGACATCAATGACAACACTAACTGCACATACTTGCAACATGTACTTCTTCTAATTCTACCCAATAGATATCAATGTTTGCAAAATACTTTCCTTGTTCTAGGTTCTCTTCTTCTTCCTATTTAGGGGCAATGAACTTGGTCTTCATCTAGCTATTGTTGGGTTTGAAGGAGTATCCCAGTTGAATTAGCTTGGGATCTAGTCTTCTCATTGTAGGTGGCATGTTTAAAAACTAAGGTTGTTTGACTCTTCCTTTGAAAATAGTATTACTTCTGTGAGGAATATATCTTCCTATTCTTTTGAAATTAGATTCTGTCTTTGAAATGCCACGTCTATTGTATCATTGTGTTAGGAAAGGTGTCTAAACCTTGCACGTAATGTTAAGATTACAAACATTGCAATTTTTAGGTTGAAAAATAGAAAAGCTCAATTTCTAGGTTATATAGTTGATTTTTGCCAAAATAAAAATTCTAGGTTGTTCAACACTAATTATGTAATTCCTGCCACGTGGACCTCTTTGACTTCTACAATTTAAAAAAATAGGCCCAATTGGTCCCTCAGATCAAAAGTCATGGCCTCCGGACATTGGGCCTCCTACATTAGAAATGTAAAAACATCAACACATAAAAGAGTTGTAAAGGGGAGTTACACTTGTTGACAAACACATCATAAGACACCTTTGGATGGGGATAATGGAGCTAAAATAGAGTGCTTAACTTGGTGAGTGGATTATAATGAGGTTATGACATGTAGCATGAATATGTTATTTTCAGCTTGTAGACTCATCTTGGAATTTGGGTGTTGGATTTCCAATTAAGTATTTGGATTCCATTATTTTGGGTTGTTTTAGCTCATGGTTTTTTAATTACCATTTGATGGTTTCATGTATTGTATCTACTATTTATTAGGTGCTTGAGATGGAGCTTTGATACCGAGTTTTATAGGTATTATTGTGTTGTTGGAATTCCTCTAGACCTCTAATTGGCAATACTCCTATGAAGGCTTGCTCTGCAAGTGTATTGCAACTGTGTTCTTTATTGAACAATACATTCAGTTACTTTGGAGTGTGTTGTTTATGGAATAACACGTTGAGTTGAGCTACCTTCTATAATTTATAAAAGATTGAAATTTGTACAACACTTTCCTTACAAGTATAGCGTAGGAAGTGTTTCCATGTACCTTGCATCCTTTCATTTGGTATTAGAGCTTGATCATCTCAGGTTCTAGGTGTTGGGTAGAAGGTTTTTTGTACTAATCTTCATTTGAGTGGGAGCTTGTGTAGAGAGGGTTTTGATTTTATTGCAAGAAGATATGGCAAGCACATCAAGGATAGAGACAAAGAAGTTCTCAAACACAAACTTTGAGTTGTGGAAACTCAAGATGGAGGATATGCTCATGGATAGAGATCTATGGGTTGAAACTTTTGATACCAATCCATTATGTATGAAACAAGAAGACTAAGGATTAATGGATAGAAAGGTAAAGGGTCTTGTGTCTCCGAGATTTTTTTGAAGATTTTCTATGGAAGTCTCCTCGTGAACATTTAACAAAACTAAATCCCAAGTACAAATAACTTACTTTTGAAGAAATAAGATATACTCTCTTAGAATCGAAGATGGTGGATTTTTAGCTGATCATTTGAATGCCTTTAATATGTTAGTTGCCCATCTGAGCTCCATGGGAGTGAAGATGGAGGAGGAGGAACATTGTATGACTTTGTTGTATTTTTTGCTAGTCATGGGTGAAAGGAAGCTAGGTGTGCGGAAAACGCTTCCTACACTAATCTAATGAGGAGAGGGCTATGCAAATTCAATTTTATCCTAACTATTACAGCAATGTTAAACTATTAACATGAGATATTGCAGAAAAAACACAAGAACCAGAAAGTAGACAGGAGAAGAGAGACAAAGATTTACGGTGGGGAAAACGCTTATCGGGTGAAAAACCCCACACTCAGAAACCTGCACAATGTATTAACAAATATGAAATATGTTTATAGTACACTTGCAATGCAAGCTTCAATGGTCTTTGACACTCATGTCTGGAGTCAAAACAATAGCATAATAGTACCTGTAGAACCTGTGATACAACTCCCTCTCCAAGCACTTGTTTATATAGAAAATATAAGGCAAATTTGGACCTTTCTTGGAATGGGCATCCAACTTGGCCTCATGGCCCAAAACCCACACCTAAGGACACTTGGTCAACATTGTAGAATGTGCCTGACACTTGTCCATAGCTCCCATTTCAAAGGGGTAACCTATTTCCAAAATGGGCTATGACAAATGCTCTTATGACACTTACGACCGTCATAGAATCTGTCATAGCGGTTACAACTTACAGCTGTAAGAGAATCTGTCATACACAAGCTATAAATAGCATATTCTCTTACAACATGTCATAGTCCACCTTGGGGTGCCCAAATATTCCTTTTTCAAAGATGTTTTACAACACATGTCTTCACCTATCTTACAACCTTCTATTTTTGACTCTTACATGTCATAGATTCGTCATAGGAATCCGTCATAACCGTTTTGGTCAAAGATTCCCTTACACAACATGGAAGATTCTGACACATGGCAAAATGCTCCTACCACAAAGTGGGATGCCTATCTCCTCATGTGAGGATAAAATTACAAGTTGTCATAATCCATGTAGGATTGACACATCACCGTGCCACATCCCACAATATGACAATTAGAATTTACAAATATTTACAACATAGGAAATTAAATAATAAATACAAACATTAATAATGTAAGGAATTTACAAGGTTGAGACACCTTAATTCCCAACATTCTCCCACTTGTCGAACACGTTGTAAGAGCCAATAGAATAACAGGGTTTAACTGCTATAGGCTGAGAGGCCGATAGACTCTAAACACCATCTGAACTTCTCTATGCTCACTAGCTTTATCAATGCATCAGCAACATTCTTCAAAGTATCTACCTTCTCCAAATTTACCTTCCCATCCTCTACCATATCTCACACAAAGTGAAAATAAACATCAATGTACTTTGTTTTGGCATGGAAAGTTAGATTCTTTGCAAGGCAAATCACACTCTGACTGTCACAACTGATCGTTATTTGACCTGCATCAACACCAATATCTGAACATAATCTCTTGAGCCAAATGGCTTCCTTACAAGCATGAGTTTCTGCCATATACTTAGCTTCTGTCATGGACAAAGGAAAAATAGGTTGTCACTTACTCATCCAACTAATAGCACCACCAAATAGTGTAAACACATAAGCACTAGTGGATCTCCTGCTGTCAATGTCACCTGCCCAATCTGAATCCACAAATCCATGAATGTCAATGGAATGCGGAAGTACTATAACATTACCATGATAGAAAATGGAATACTTGGAAGTACTCCTCAAATATCTGAACACTTGCTTAACTGCATCCCAATGAACCCATCCAGGATTAGCCATAAATCGACTAAGGACTCCCACTACTTGGGCAATGTCTAGTCTTGTGCAAACCATAACATACATCAAACTACCAACACTAGAATAAGGTACTTTGCTCATGTCCTCCACCTCACTAGGAGATTTTGGACAATCCTCAACAGATAACTTTGTCCCCAAAGAAACATGAAAACACAATGGTCTATAATCTGCCATGCTGAACCTATCCAACACGGTCTTCACATACTTACTCTGGCTTAACCAAAGTTTTTTGTTAGCTTTGTCTCTTCTGATTTCCATTCCTAGACTGTACCTGGCTGCCCCTAAATCTTTCATTTCAAACTGTACTAACAACTGAGATTTGAAATTAGAAATCATATTCTTACCGTTCCTAATGAGCAACATATCATCAACATACAATGCAACAATGAGAATACGATCACCATCAAACTTAAAGTACACATAGTGATCTAATTTTGATCTCACAAATCTAATTGACAATACAAAGACATCAAACTTCAAGTACCATCTCCTAGGGGATTGCTTCAAACCATGCAAAGATTTCTTAGGTTTGCAAACAAAATTTTCTTTACCTTTCTCCATGTAATGCTCTGGCTGTGACATGTAGATTTCTTCCTCCAAATCACCATGAAGGAAAGCTATCTTCACATCCATCTGTTCTACCTCCAAGTCATAAGTTACTACGAGAGACAACAAGAATCGAATGGATGTCAGCTTTGCAACGGGAGAGAAGATCTCACCATAATCTATACCCTCCACTTGTGAATACTCCTTTGCAACCAATCTGGCCTTATACTTCTCAACATTGCCATCTGCACCAATTTTCTTCTTGAACACCCATTTGCATCCAACGGGTTTCTGTCCAGGAGGCAAAGGCACCAAGTCCCAAGTTTGATTCTTTTCCAAAGAAGCCATTTCTTCCTCCATGGCCTCCTTCCAAGAACTTGTATCTTTCATATCCAAAGCCTCTGACATAGTTCTAGGTTCATCACTATTAGTGATTAAAGCATAAGCACAACTAGAATCAAGCAATGCAAAACCAAACCTTTCAGGTTGCTTTCTTATCCATGTAGACCTCCTCAATGGCTGAGGTTGAGGTTCAACTTCTTCATCTGAGTTTTCAAAGCTACTAGAGCTTTCCTCATCATCAAGTCCAACATTGCCTTTCTGTTCAGTCTTCTCAAGGGTAGCAGGAAATTGAACAACATCCTCTTTCTTTACTTTTTCTTTTGGTTGTAAAATAGTGGAAGAAGGTGTAAGCTCTCTGAAAATGACACTTCTTCTATACAACACTTTTTCAGCCACAGGGTCCCAAAGCTTGTATCCTTTCACACTGACACCATAGCCAATGAAGATACACTTAACAACCTTGTTCTTGAACTTTGACCACTTCTCCCTAGGCACATGTGCATATGCCTCACAACCAAAAACATGAAGATGCCTTATTGAAGGCTTTCTACCAAACCACACCTCCATGGGTGTCTTACCAACAAGAGTTGATGTAGGAGATCTATTTACCAGATAGCAGGTAGTGGCAACAACTTCAACCCAAAACTTTTGTTCTAGGCTAGCTCCACTAAGCATACTCCTAGCCTTCTCCATCAGTGTCTTGTTCATCCTCTCTGCAACTCCATTTTGCTGTGGGGTGTATGGAGTTGTCTTATGTCTTTCAATCCTGAGTTCCTTGCAATATTTATCAAATTCTTTAGAACAAAACTCACCACCGTTGTCAGTTCTCAAACATTTAATCTTTTTACTAGTCTGATTTTTAGCAAAGGCCTTAAACTCCTTAAACTTGCTATAGACTTTAGATTTGCTTCTGAGAAAATAAATCCATGTCCTTCTACTGTAATCATCTATAAAAGATACAAAATATATAGACTTTGATAATGAAGGAACATTAACAAGACCAAACACATTAGAATGAATAAGGTCCAACACACCAAAAGACTTATGATAACTCGAGTAAAACTAAACACAATTTTGTTTTCCATAAATGCAATGTTCACAAAAGTTGAACTCAAGATTACAATCATCTAACCCCTCAACGAGTTCTTATTTTTTAGAGTACACAAACCCTTCTCACCAATGTGGCCAAATCTCTTATGCCATAACATTGTCTTTTCAACAGGACGTTTAACTTCCAATGCACGATTACAACCATCAAAACTAGAAACAACAGATTTCTTCACTGCTCGTTCAGATGGTGGGGATGAATTGACTGTTACCCTCTTCCTTGAGTCAGAAGGACTATTGCATTGTGAAATGCATGCGTCTAGTTGAAACAGAGTATCTCTCCTAGTACCCTTAGCAAGCACCATAGCTCCTGTAGTCATCTTGCATCCTTCTTTTGAAAAGACAACCTGCACACCTGCATCATTTAAACTACTTACAAAAATTAGGTTCTGGGCTAAGCCTGGGATGTGCATAACCCCAGAGATCCCCTTCACTCAACCATCAAGGAATTGGATAGAGACTCTCCCATGACCAACAATCTTCAGATGAGAGTCGTCACCCAGATACACCTTTCCACCATCGAACTCCTCATACTTAGTGAACCAGTCTTGATGCGAGGTCATGTGGAATGATGCACCAGAGTTGATTAGCCACACATCATTAGATGCATGGGTTGCTAGGGCTGCAATGAAAGCATCACCGTCATCTTGTGACTTGTCAGAATCTGAATCAGGAGCTTTCTTCTTCTTCTTCTTCTTCTTCTTCTTCTTCTTCTTCTCTTTGCTTTCCTTTCAGAAATGCCCAGTTTTGCCATAGTTCCAACAAAGAGCCTTGGACTTTCTAGGAAATTTGGATCTCCCATGGGATTTGGATCTACCCTTCTTAGCTTTCTTGTCCTTCTTCTTCCCTTTCTCCTTGGGTCTTCCATGAACTGCAAGGGCCTCTTTAGCTGCCTCAGAAGACTTTCTCCACATCTCTTTAGACAACAATGAAGAAACCACTTCTTCCATTTTGACTGTGGATGTGGTGCTTCCAATAGCCATGACAAGATGATCCCATGATTCTGACAGAGAACAAAGCAGGGTCATACATCAATCCTCCTCCTCCATCTTCACACTAATAGATGTCAATTGTGCAACCAACATGTTAAAAGTATTCATATGTTCAGTGATAGATCCTCCATCCTCCATTCAAAGAGAATACAACTTATTTCTCAAGAAAAGTCTATTGACCAGGGATTTGGCTTGATACACATCCCCCAACTTCTTCCAAAAGTAGTTTTGCAGTAGTCTCCTCATGGACATTTAACATAATAGAATCAACAAGACTAAGTCTTATGAGACCCTTAGCCTTCCGATCATTGAGATCCCACTGATCTTGTGACATTGCAGCTGGTTTAGTTCCATTAACCTTTTCCCAAAGGTCTCGGTCTACAAGCATGTCTTCCATCTTGAGCTTCCACAGCTCGAAGTTAGTGCCATTAAATTTCTCCACTTCAAATCTTCCAGATGTGCTTGCCATCTCCTTGTTTTAACAAGATACAGAATATTCTACATAGACTCCCACTCAACCTAAGATCATCTCAAAAAACCCCTACCCAACAACTAGGACCAAAGGTGATTAAGCTCTAATACCAACTGAAAGGAAGCTAGGTGTGCAAAAAACACTGCCTACACTAATCTAATGAGGAGAGGGCTATGCAAATTCAATTTTATCCTAACTATTACAACAATGTTAAACCATTAACATGAGATATTGTAGAAAAAACACAAGAACCAAAAAGTAGACAGAAGAAGACAGACAAAGATTTACGTTGGGGAAAACCCTTATCGAGTGAAAAACCCCACACTTAGAAACCTGCACAATGTATTAACAAATCTGAAATATGTTTACAATACACTTGCAATGCAAGCTTCAGTGGTCTTTGACACTCGTGTCTAGAGTCAAGCCGGTAGCATAACAACACCTGTAGAACCTATGATACAACTCCCTCTCCAAGCACCTATTTATATAGAAAATACAAGGCAATTTTGGACCTTTCTTGGAATGGGCATCCAACTTGGCCTCATGGCCCAAAACCCATGCCTAAGGACACTTGGTCAACATTGTAGAATGTGCCTGACACTTTTCCACATCTCCCATCCCAAAGGGGTCGCCTATTTCCAAAATGGGCTATGACAGATGCTCTTACAACACTTACGACCGTCATAGAATCTGTCATAATGGTTACAATGTACAACTGTAAAAGAATCTATCATACACAAGCTATAAATAGCATATTCTCTTATAACATGTCATAGTCCACCTTGGGGCACCCAAATATGCCTTTTCCAAAGATGCTTTATGACACATGTCTTCACTTGTTTTACAACCTTCTATTTCTAACTCTTACATGTCATAGATTTGTCATAGGAATCCATTATAACCGTTTCGGTCAAACATTCCCTTACACAACATGGAAGATGCTGACACATGGCAAAATTCTCCTACCACAAAGTGGGATGCCTATCTCCGCATGTGAGGACAAAATTACAAGTTGTCATAATCCATGGAGGATTGACACATCACCGTGCCACATCCCACAATATGACAATTGGGATTTACAAATATTTACAACATAGGTAATTAAATAATAAATACAAACATGAATAATATAAGGAATTTACAAGGTTGAGACACCTTAATTCCCAACAATGGGACCACCCAGTTATGGCCATTAGGAGCACTATGACCAAGTTCAAGATGGACAAAGTGGTTACATCTTTGGTTTTTGAAAAAATAAGAAAGAAGACTTCTATGTTGGCCAAGGAGGTTCTAGCAATTTGTGTAAGATCCAAAGAAAAAGGAAATAAGAAGGACAAGAGGCAAGATAAGTCTAGATCCAAATCTCTTGGTAAGTTTAAGGTGAAATGTTGGAAATGTGGAAAAGCTGGGCACGTTAGAAGAGACTATAAGGAGGAGAAGAAGAAGAAGAAAAAGGTTGACTCTGGTGATAAATTTGGGAGATCCTCCTAAGATGAGGGTGATGCTTTCATCATTGCCTTGGTTACTCATGCATGGGAAGGTGTGTGGTTGATCGACTCCGATGCCTCTTTGCACATAGCCTCACATTAGCGTCGGTTTACAAAATATGAAAAATATGATGGTGGGAAGGTGTACCTTAGAGACGGTTCTCATTTAAAGATTATTGGCTGTGGAAGAGTCCTAATTTG
Organism: Cunninghamia lanceolata; assembly: GCA_027924645.1. NCBI lineage: Eukaryota > Viridiplantae > Streptophyta > Pinopsida > Cupressales > Cupressaceae > Cunninghamia > Cunninghamia lanceolata. Next base: position 1,783,604 of record BSBN01000777.1, read on the forward strand.
ATTCCTTGATTGGTTGTTTTAAATTCCCAACCTGATATCAAAGGGAAATTTAAAGAATAACCAATTCTAATGATCGATTTGCTTTGAGGGATTGGCCAACGAACATGAAAAGATGATTAAAACCTTTTCCTCTGTACTTTAGGCTCTGCAAAATGTAGGAGGGTAGTCCTTTACAGTATTTATTCAAGATCTTTTACTTTTTTTTATCTTAAATACTATTCCTAATAGATATGTTCTCTCTAAAATGTCTAAAGAATTACTGATATACTAGAGTAATGGGCTAGATTCTCAAGCTTTAACACAATTCTCTTGCAGGAGAACATAGGAATAACATTATACTCATAACTTAAGACATAAATGGAAGTTCATCTTGATTTTCAACATAGATGACCAAGGAGTTGTATCAGACAAAAGTTCTAAGAGATCGGTGCCTAAATCTCAAGCTACAAAGTCAAAACAGATATAAATGAAACTTAATACAACAAAAGTCTTCCCAAATCATGTAAACACTATAATAATGCTTTACACTATCGCACTTTAATTAGCTCAAAAGCAAATCTACTTAGGAATCCCTGTAGACATTCATAGCATTCAATATTCTCTTAGCATTAAATTCACTCCTTGAGTAAAAACTATAAGAAGAACATTCAATCATAGAAAAGATTGTGAAGATGAATAAAATGATCTTAGATCAATATCTATTCATAAATGAAATGAAGAATACAATGTAGGAGATAATATAATCCTGCACTTTGTAAATATATTTAAGCTATGAACTAGTACTGTCAATACAAAATTTGCAAGTATATCAAATCCTATTCTCAAATAACACCTAAACTTAAGGAAAATCAACTCTATTAGTATGTGTACTGTGATACAAATTCTCCAAGATCCTTTGTCAAAGGCCGTGAATTCCCTTTTAAAGACACAAGGGAGCAAAACAAGCTTCAAGCCTTATGACAAGTGTCACATTTTCATTTGACACATTTCACATCAACATGATGCAAATATAACTGCTTTTAACCAATTAGGCATGCCCTTGTAACAAATCATCTTCGTCAATAGACAGGAAAAATTGTCTTTGTATTGTATACTTTCCCATTCTTGGCGTGGAGGTAAGTAATGAAGCTAACTGATGGTAGTTTGTTAGATGCCCTTTTAGCTCATCCACCCTTCAGAACTAGATACTTGTTTGTAAAACAAGAATCCTTTGCTTCACCTCTCCAACAATGTATGCAAATATAAGAATACCTACTAGGAACAAAAGAACAAGGAACCCTTAAAGACTAGTGTCCCCCTCATTATACCCCGCTCCAAGCACATGGATATGACTCCTCATCTTTTGAGAGGGGGTTTCCAACCACCTCAACCCTTAAGAACACTGAGGAAACTGCATATAGTTGATTCTGGCAATGCCAAAATCCCAGCCAAAGAGGAAGCAGCAACAGTCATAAATCTAAGTTAAACAAAGAACTAACTATTCTTTTCAAATTAGGCCTTTCTTCCCATCACCAATTGTTTCATCTTGGTGGACAACACTCCTTCAATTGCAGTTGTTGCTTTATTGAGTGCTATTGTCTCGAGTAAAGGGAAGAGGGAACAATGAGGCCTCTCTTCCCCAAGCCCAATCTGGAAACTCACAAAAATGTGAAGTTATAGTTTGACTCGACAAATAGGGAACCCAACCCCTCAACATAATGAAACAAAGGGAAAACCAGGGAATGATAAGAGTTTTGTGCTTGCCACTTTGCCCCCTAAATTTTACTAGAACCTCCCATCCCTTAGAAAAAACATCTCTAGATCCTTAATTCTATAGGAAAACAATACAAGCCAAGAGAAGAGAGACAAACTTCCTAAAGAACAGGGTGGAAAATATAGCATACTAAACAGAGGAGTACCCATTATGTTTGCACAAAATGAATGAGGTATGTAATAGCAATAGGGATAGCTATTTATAGAAAAATTGTAGAGGCTCCTATATCTGAATAGTCACTTTGTCAATATATTGATCATTTTAGTTCAATAAGTACCACGACATATTGGTCTTAAATGGAAATCCTTTAATATTCTACCAATGTTGCTAGAAGGGGAAAAGGAAGCAACACTCCGTCATCACATTGATTTCCTAGAACCCAAAGCACATGTATATGCCAATTTCTATATTGAGGATGCCAAGTTAGGTTCCTCGGTTGCAACATTTTATCCATTTTAAACAACACACTGACTCCAATTCTATTGTAACGTTAAGTGGAAAAGCCTGCATACAAATCCTCAAGGGTTGATCTTGTATCTTGCTAATCTCTATTCAATCTTATCATCTTGTATAATGGTGATGAGGAAAGCTTATCACATGCTTGAAAAAACCATTACTGCACTGGTTCATCATTTACTACGTGCCACCACTCCATTGCCTTCATTTGAAAATAGGCAGTCGATTATAAAATAGATCGCTTGAATCAATGGCATAGACGAGTCCAACAAGATGAAAATCCATGTCATCCATGGAAAAAGGAGCACAGATCAATAAGAACAAGCCACTTGGATCACGACCTTAGCCACTTGGATTGTGACCTTAGTGATATCATTGAGAAGAAAAGTCAACAAAGCCCATGTGGCAGTTTTTTGTGCTTCCACAGTCCTGAGATCACAGCACTGATGAGGACCCACAGAATGGTGGAAAATCTCCAAATTGTGTCACATGGCACACAGTAAACCTTCTTTTAAAAAACCTTGTGTACTATCAAAATCTTGCCATTTATCACAGCTTTCGACACACAGGCCTTTAGCAGCTTGGAAATGACATATGGCATTCTCCCGCAGTTTTGTAGCCTCATATAATGCCCTGCAGGAATGTTTCCATAGAATGGCAGAAACCCATAAAAATTGCCACATGGACTTCACGGGATCCATCAATGGGCCCCATAGTATAGCTTGGTAAAATAGGCCACATGTCGCCCTCCCGCGATTCTCTAGGCAACCTTTTCTTTAATAAAATACTTCAGCAGAGTGACAAAACCAATTGAAACATGCCATGTGGACAAACTCCCATGGATCTAAGATATTTTAATGCTGACGAGGCGGGGGGCTAGTCAAAAAATAAAATAAGGGCACGTGCTTTCAAAACAACTTAAGGTGACTAGGTAAAAGAGGGGCCATTTTTCACTAAGGGGGGCTCAGAAAAAGACTTAGGCTTATATTAGATTAAAACTTGCACATTAATAGTAAGTGGTGATGCAAAAGGAAGGGGCCGGTAAAAGAATGATGCCCTAGACACAGAGAAATGACTTAAAGACTGGCAATGGGTAACAAGTGGTCAACTACAAAATAGAACAAAGGTATTTCCATGCTTGTATAAACCCCTAGGATTTAGGGTTCTAGACCTAAATACCAAACTTCTCAACATTTTTAACACTAAATCCTAGCAAAGGACTTTTAGATTTGAATATTGAAGAAACACCAATGTAAGAAGCCAAGGAAAAGTTATTAGAGTCCCATCGGAAGAGTCCTAATTCGATTCCTTGATGGATGAGTGAAGGGAATCAATGGTGTACTACATATCCCTGGTTTGGCACATAACCTACTTTCTGTAACTAAACTTAATGATGCATGTGTGCAACTTATTATTTTCTCAAGTGGATGGTGTAAGATGGTTAGAGAAGCTATGGTGCTTGCTAAGGGTGTCTCGATTGGCATCTATTTCAATTAGATGCATACATGGTTTAATGCAACAATTCTTCTATTCTTGCAGTGAAGAGATTTGTAGAATCTTCACCTTCACCATTGGAACCAACAACAAAGAGGTGTGTTGCATATAATTCTGATGGTCATGCTTTTTGGGTACCTAAGGGTGCTAATTCTTGGGAGATAAAAATTCTAGCAAAGAAAACAATGTTATTGTACCAGTAGATGGGTCATATAGGTGAGAAAGGTCTACGAACCTTGAAAAATAAAAATCTTGTTGAGAGGTTGTAACCTTGAGTTTGGTTTTTTGTGAACATTGCATATATGGAAAACAAAATCATGTTCAGTTTTACAGTAGTTCTCATAAATCTTTTGGGGTGTTGGACTTAATACATTATGATGTTTTTGGTCCTATAAGTGTTCCTTCAATTTCAAAATCAATTTATTATGTATCTTTCATTGATGACTACAGTAGAAGGAAATGGATATATTTCCTTAGAAGTAAATTTGAAGTCTTTAGTTAGTTTAAAGAGTTTAAGGCTCTTGTGGAAAAATAGACTGGTAAAAGGATTAAGTGTTTGAGGACTGATAATGGTGGTGAGTTTTGTTTGAAAGATTTTGATAGATTCTATAAAGATCACGAAATAGAAATGTATAAGGCAACTTCATACACCCATCAATAGAATGGAGTTGCAACAAGAATGAACATAACATTGATGGAGAGCGCTAGAAGTATGTTGAGTGGGGTTGGCCTAGAACAAAAGTTTTGGGTAGAAGCAATTACCATAGCTTGTTACCTGGTTAACAGGTCTCTTACATCAGCTCTTATTGATAAAACATCTATGGAGGTGCAATCAAGCAAAAAACTCTCATTGAGACATCTTCGAGTCTTTGGTTGCAAGGCATATGCACATGTGCCTATGGAGAAATGGTCAAAGTTGGAGAACAAGGATGTAAAATGTATCATCAACTACAATGTTGGTGTGAAAGAATACAAGCTTTGGGATCCTATGGCTGAGAAATTTTTGTTTAACAGAAGTGTTATCTTTAGAGAAGTTAAGCCTTCTTCCATAGTATTGCATCCTGTGAAGGATGGAAAGAAAGATGTGGTTCAATTAACCCAAAAAACTGAGAAGGTTGAACTAGAAGCCCATGAAGGACCTGAATAGGAGAGTTTAGATAGTTTAGAGAGTTCCAAAGAAGAGATAAAACCTCCACCTTAGTCATTAAGGAGGTCCTTTAGCAAAGACAACAAATAGAAATGTACACTCCTCTTGATTGGAGATGTATTTTTTCTTTAATTACTAACACTGATGAGCCTAGGATTGTAAATGAGGCTATGGTTATGAATGATGTAGATTTCTAGAAAGTGGCCATGGAAGAAGAGATGGCTGCGTTAAAGAAAAATGATACATGAGATCTAGTACCTTTTCTTGATGAACATAAACACATCAGATGTAAATGGGTGTTCAAGAAGAAAATAAATTCAAATGGTATTGTTTAGAAGTAGAAGGTGAGATTGGTTGCAAAAGGTTATTGCTAGGTTGAGGGAATTGATTATGGTGAGATTTTCAATAATGCTGCATTAGTTTGTTTAGTTGCAATAAGACAAGATGATGTGAAGTAGTTCTCCTAGATATGGGGATGTATTTGTAATTCCCCATTCCTCACATTCATCCCAAGAAAGTTGTAGTTTTGCTGACATAGTTGGATCTTTGTGCTTGATAGCACAATTCTTGCTTTGTAGGCAATATTAAAGGTGGTCTTCTAAAGTTACATTAAAAATTAAAATGTCATCAATGTATGTACATAGAAATATAATGGTTCCTACAAAGATTTTATTTGTATGAGCTTGAAAGTAAGCAAGGGCATTCATGAGGTTTGAAGACATCATATTCCATTAAAAGTGTCCAAATGGACAACTAAAAGCTCTCTTAGGTTTAACTGACTCTTTGTGAACTTGGAGAGATTATTCTATCATAAGATGCTCTGCATCATGGTTTAATGGGATCTTTGTGCAAGAATGCAAACTAGTTGGTGGTGCCTGCTTTTGATTTGGAGATTTTAGTGTACTATGATTGAGTTCTTTTACTATGTTAAGGCCACGTGTAATCTTCATATTTTAAAAGATGTTTAATATCATGATTCCATGAGGATCTTTGAATCATTTTCAATAGGAGCTTTCGTAGAGATGTGGATACACCATTTTGTGACTAATGGTCTTCTATGGTGGATGCTATTATCATGAAAAGCTCTTGGTTCTTGTTATGAGCAGTTCAAGTTTCTTATAGTTCTTTGTTCCTTTAGTAATGATGTTTATATTCATGTTCTTTGAGGATATGGATAGCTTGTTTCCATGGAGATCTCTAGTACACTTGGATGAGCTATTGGTTATGTTGTTTTAGTTAGAGATAGATGATCTTCTTTTATGAAGATGCAAATCATGGAGCCATAAGGAGTTCTTTGAGTCTGCATGTTTTCCACTGATAGCATTGGCTATGATTTGGAGGTAATTTTCTAGTTGAGTGCTATGATCAGTTTTCTTTCAATCCCTCTTTGATCTTGTAGTTTTGTAGTTAGAGTTTGCATGAGATGATCAACTGTGCACCTATTGCTGCTAGTTAGATGTGGGAGGCTAGAGATCTCTAGCATATATTAGAGATCAACTGTTGGAATGATAGCTCTTTTAATGAGGTTTTAGAAGAAATATTGAGGAGCCTACTTAGAGCTAGATGCAACATGAGTTCAACATGGACCTAATAAGAAGACTATTTTGTATAAAATATATGTGTGTCTAATATTTTCTTAGGAGGAACAATCTCTTACTCCCACTCTTGGTCCAATTGCTAGAGAATGATTTGATAGGTATTACCCATCTATTGTTTCAAATGCATTCTTTTTTGTGTTTTATTTCTCATGCAAATGAGTCTTCAACTATGGATCTCAATTTTGAGGACTAGTTTGAGATGTACATGGCATGGTTTCATTTTTCTGTCTTCTCATGTCAATGAGTCTTGAGTTGTGGATGTCAGTCTTAAGGATTGATTTAAGGAGCATAGAGGATGGTTAGTGGATTTGAGTATATTTTGGAGTTGTGGGAATGGTTGTTAGTTTGATCTTCCTTTAGTTGAGAAGATTATATCTTTTTAGTTTGTTGATGTTGTCATGTTTGACCTTGGGGTTGAATGGTTAGATGCGATAAATTTTCTATTTAGGGATTTCAAAGGAAATCTTCTTGTCATAGCTAGAACACTTGGAGGTGTTGGTAAGACATGGCATAATTTATGTTTTCTCTCTATGGTTTGTATTTTATCCTAGAGGTTCAGTTCTTATGTTTGGATTTGAGATTTGTGTGGAGTTAGTAATCATTTATTGTTATTGCATTTCATTATTTTTCAGTAATAATATGGATGATTTGGAATCTATAATTTTAGTATTATATTTGATATGGAGAACCTATGAAAGAAATTTTTTCTTGGCATGGAGATCAAGGAAGGGAGGGTGGATACATTTTTTAGAGGAAGTATATGCTCTATTTTGTAGCAGTTTAGGTTGTAGGTTTGTAGATCTCTGTGTGTTTTCTTTCGCATTAGATGGTATAGAGGACATTGGTCATGTGCTTTATGAGAGTGTTGTTGGTGTAATTTTGGATGCTTAGGTTAGCACTAGATCAAACATTGCCCAAATAGTGGGATTCCTAGGGAGGTATATGTGTTATTGGAAGTTATAGTACTAAAGTCTTTAAGTATTTTTGCATCTTTATGTTTTTGTTACCAATGGAGATAGACTTTGTGCATAATAGTGAATATAGAGGGACTTGAGGCTACATAATGGGATATAAATGTGTATATCAAGAGCTCTACTAGTGGGCATTTGTTTACCTTATTTTGTGGTGTGTTTAGCTGGATGTGTATGCAATTGGTTGTGGTCATTATTCCAATTGCTTAGGTGAGTACTTGGTAGCTACTTGGGCCTATTTGTTATCATTTGACTATGAAATTTGTGTTTAGATTTGATTTATAGTAGGATACAATTGTGATCCATGTAATAGTCAGAGTGTCACTAGTGTGGCAGGGTTCACTAATATTCATGTGTAATTAATGCACATTGACGTGTATTTTTGGTTGTTGTAGTTGCTTAGTGAATTTCATGAGCATAGAGAAGTTAAGACGATGCAACCTAGCTATGGAAATTCTACCCCTAGTTTATTTTTTGGAACCCCTTAGGCTTTTGCAATGTGAATATTAAGTGGGAGAATACTAGGATTAGGCGTGTTATTCACCTTTCATATCATAAGGTCTAATGTAACTTAATTATTTGTAGATAGCTAATTATGTATACATCTTCAAGAATAATGAAGTGGGTAAAATGGGATGCCCATATGAGGGTGGGAACATATGTAATTATTTTATTATTATTTGGGGACTTGAAAATATTGTTGTAATGAGGCATTTACGAGGAGATTACATAGTGGACTTGTAAGAGCATCTTATAGTAGGTGGAACATGTGATTAGTACTTCATGGAGGAGATCTTGGGAGTTACATTTGCCAACTATGATGATAGTTGTCAAAGATGCTTGTACATGATGAGTTACATTCTATTTTGGAGGACACTCTCTTGAGTGGGTTGAGAGAATTCTTATCATGTGTTGTTTTGGGACCTTGTTTGGGTCCATGCATTATCTTTTGGTGATTTTTGTGTCTCCTTAAGTTGATATGTTCAGGGCTTGAAATGGAGGCATTAAACATTATTTCTTGTAGGGTTATGCTGTTGGTTTTCTTCCATGATTGAAGGTTGTTGATCTCATTAAAACACAATGGTTTTGTGAATGCCTTATAATATTGTTGATCAATAATATATTGGGTGTGTGTGCTTTGAAGGTTGGGTTTTTCTCGAAAGGGTTTTTCCAATGTATATCTATGTGATTGTTGTTTTGTGGTTTCTTCGTTTCTCATTCTTGTTCTTTTATAAGTGTTGTTTTATACATTGGAATGCTACTAAAGTTTTCGTAGATTTGATATCTATAAGTCTCTCCTAATGGGGTTAATGTGGAAAATCTTAGCATATAGTATTTAATTTCAATTATGAGTTTAGATGCTAAAGGGTTTGTGAGGATATTTTCCTAACACTCATTTACTATAAGAATGATGCATATTATGAGTTTAGGTGCTAAAGGGTTTGTGAGGATATTTTCCTAACACTCATTTACTATAAGAATGATGCATATCACAGAGCATTTTTCTAAAGACATAATGAGTTTGAAATGAAGTGCACAAGTTTTGTGGGTGATTTATGACATGGGAGTTATATTCTATTTTGAGTTGTTAACACATCATGAATGTCAGTGTTGGAATTTGAGTCATAGATTTGGGTGCCATATTTTCCCATGGTTTCTTGTTTGGTCTTGGTTATAAATTAGATGCTTGGGATGGAGATGTGAATCACTTCCCCTTGTAGAGTGTTTCCACTAGAATTTCTCTATACATAGTTGGTTCTTGGGCAGAGGAGTGGATATTTTGATTATATTATAACTATAATGTTGGTTGCTAAATAATACATTGACGTCCCTTTGTTGTTGGGTTTTTTGAAAGGGTTTTTTTGGTATATACCATGCCAGGTGTGCTTTTATATGTTGCATGTAATTGCATGTGTGATGTATCTTTCTAATTTACATTTTTCTTCTTTGAAGATTAAGTAAGAAGTTGATTTAGTTGGATTTTGTTTCCTTTTAGATTGTTGAGACATTCAATGAACTTCATGAATTAATACATTTATTATATTAATTATTCTTTCAAATCTCTAATACTTACCTTTTAGTCCTACACTTAATGTGTCACCCCTTGATACAACATTTTACAATAAACAACTTTAAAAGAGTAGGTACATACCTTCTCATGGAGCTTTTTAGACTTTTTAGATTTTTTGGACTTAGGTTTTAAACTTTTGGCACATCCAACATAAATGAACTTATGATTAATGCTTTTCTATGGGGAACTTGGGGTCTATTGGGACTTTCTCTAGACTCACTTTCGATTTTGACTTGAATTCATTAATATTTTAGATTCATAAATTTCTTGGGTCTAAGAAGTTCAATGGACATCCTAGACTTCAAAATCCATATGCAAGATTACATTTAACTTAGGTTTAGTTAGTAATTCTATCTCCACTAGATCTTTCAAGCTAATAAAAAATCAAATTATGGACCCAAAATCTCTTTCATTGCTGAATTAAATGGTCCTTTTAGTTTCTTTAATGTTCCACATGTTCTCAGAGTTCATTACTCACATAATTTTCTTTGACCTAATAATAACTTAGAACCTAATAAGAAAATAACACAATTATGAGGATGTGAGTTCCAACACTTTAGATTTAAATATAGCCTTGGGTCCACTAGATTCTTTCATTTCTCAAGGCTTAAATTCTCACCTTTACACCATGCCGTGGACATGAGACAAGAACAATGTTCAATCAAATTACTATCTCAAATTTGGAAATAATACAAAAATAAAATAAAATATGAGGTGACTAAGAATATAAAAAACAACTTGAATATGTTATAGCTCCATAATACCTTCTACATTAGCCAAGAGATTTGGATATAATTTAAAAAAAAAAAATTAATAGATAATAAATGTTACAAATGTTACAAGATACTTACTATTTTCTAGATACTCAAGAAGATTTACATAAGAAAGAGATTTTTGATTTTCTTTAAAAAATTAAGCAACAACAAATGGTAGTTATATAGAAGTATGCGTAGTAAGGTAGGTGGAAAGTATAATACCCAGAACCTAACTTTACACAAAATTATATTATTTGTCAATATATCTATGTATCAAAGTGTTAAGGGAAAATTGGAGTAAACATGAATAATCAATATATCAATATCAATAATACCCAAAACTCAACGAAAAGGGAAATAATCAAGATCAAACAAACAAAAGATAAAACCTTTGCAAACCTCAATACTTCATAGCTTCTGTTGGTTGCCTATCTCAATCGATCTTGCATGTATGAATAAGGCCCTCAGAGAGTGCACTTCCTTGCTATTCCAAGATTGTCAATGGAGAATGGCTATAATAATGCTTTGTAATGAAGATGAGCTTCACAACAATGGTAGTGATACGGTAACAAGTTTATCGCAAGCAAAAGGAATGATGTGGGTGCCAAAAGCGCGCTGTAATTCTTGCAGAGTAACAATACTAAAGGCTTGGATGATTGAAATGGAAGAACAAGGTTCAATTTATAGAGTTGTGAGAGAGAAGATCGACGGTATAGAAAGAACAAGAAGATCAATGGTATAGAATGGTTGAGGAACATGCACAAATAGGAAGAAGACATGTGTCTTGCTCTATTTTGCATAAGAGGAATTAATAAAATAGAAGAATGAGTTAACTGAAGAGATTAATCAATTAAAAGAATAGATTAGTCAGTTAAGAGAATAGAACTAGAAGATGGAAATTGTATGAGGATGAGAAGATATTTTAGCTCAATTAAATATTTGAAATATTCAATTGCATGTGCATATTTGATTGAATTATATTTAGAGATAACTCAATTTAGAAGAAAAGGACAACTTAAATAAATATTTGATTTATTTAATTTTAGAGAAGATATTATTGGAAGAAACAATTAAATAATTGATATTATTTAATTTAGAATGATTTTGGAAGAATTAGAAGATAAGAAAGCAAATTAAATAAATAAATTTATTTAATTGTTTGTGCATGATTTGGAAGAATAAATAAAATATTTGATTATATTTTATTTTTAGAGATTGAGAGGATTTAAATAAATTTGATTGATTTATTTAAATTTGGAAGAAAGATTTGATTTAATTAAATAATTAAGAATTATTTAATTGTTTGGAAGAATTTAATTAAACAAAGGATTTTATTTAATTTTGACTTTAGAAGAGGTAATTAAATATTCTGATATTTAATTAACTTAGAGGAATATGAATCAAATAAATAAATTTGTTTGTTTATTTATTGATAGAGGAATTAGAAGGGAATAAATATTAAGAATATTTATTTAGACTGAATCGTGTCATTTTTAGGTGTATACATTTTGCCCCTCTTTGATGTAATGCAGTTTACGATGTTGCTTCAAAGAATAAATAGTCTAATAATGATACATGCCCTAGTTTGCCCCTTGTACAGGTTATGACGTTAGGATGCCCCCTCAGGAGATTGGACAGGAAGAGGGCAGAAGGACATGAGACAGATAATCTCACGATGAAGAAGGTGAAAGCTAGGTTAGGTTTGAAGAAAACAAGATGAATGATATGGATGCAAGATAGAATGATAACACACACAAGCAAGTAAGCAAGTATGCACAAATGATACAAGAACAATCAAGGTATTGCCCTTGTCAAGCGGTAAACCAACGATATACTGATAATGATACACGACAGTGTTGTCATGTCAGGGAACGATATATCCCTAGACCAACATGGCAAGCGTGTTGTCATGGTGGTGAATGATAGATCCCTAGAGCAACACGAAGGACAATGTCTGGTTTCAGGAAATGAAACATGTCGTGTAAGATGCGTGTATTGGTCTGATTTTGACAATGCAACATCCTGTATAAGACAAATGTTTGATTATAATTGATTGAGTTGGTTTACAACCAGACAAGGATCAAGACCACTGATTGTGATTGGATCATTTGACAAGATTGACTTGACTCAATTGGTATGGATTAAGGATAGACTTGCATTTGGATCATTGCTTAGACTGACTAGACAAGGATGAAAGATACAATGATAGATAGAAATTTGATTGATAGGAGAAACACGAATGAAGGAATCACAAGCTTTTGTAAACATTGATACTCTGCATAGGAATTTTTTATTGCATGGATAGTATGTGAAATGTAAATGGAATGCAATTGGATACGTTATGGATATGGATATGAAATTAGATGCGTTATGGATAAGGATATGGATATTTGTCATCTTGATATTGCAAGTATTTTGAAGTGCTTATTTCATCATTAGGCTTTTTTGTTTTTTTGTGTTTTTGAAATGTTGTAAGAAGATACAAGCATCGAGGTATAATTAAACCGAGATGACCTGAGCATTGCTTACATGGAGTTTGATTTAGTAAGTTAATACAAGCATCTAGGTATAATTGAACCAAGATGACCTGAGTATTTCTTATGTATCAACAAACAAGGATTATACCTATTTCATGTTAGTCCTCTAATATCCTCGATGATCATTGAGTTGATCATGTCCTTAGACAAGGATTCACATTACTAAAGATAAACCACAAACAACAAACATAGAAAATAATCATGCCCCCATCATAGCATCTCTAGCTTTTGGCATCCTTGAGTAGCATAGAAAGACATATATAGCAAAAATCAAGATGTTGTAACCTAACCTTATCACAACCATAAAACATTTTTGCATTTAGATGTGTTTGTTTCTTTCCATAATTTAAAAATCATTTAGAGTGCTTTAGGTACTTGCTTGCTTTGCTTTGGATAGGTTGAGGTGTTGCGTCAAAATTTCTGCTTGAAAGCGGGTTTTGCTTGCACTTGCTTGCTTTGCGAGAGGTTCCACAATCCTCATTAGTGAGACGGACCCTAAGGGACTGACCTAGTGCCTTGGGGGCACATTTCTAAATGGTCTTGCCTACGTGACGATGTAGAGGCAACGTAGTTCAAGGACTTGGACCATGGATGGACTAGAGGATAGATGACAAGATATGAGACGGAAGGGAAGCCTCGAGAGCACATTGATAATGGCCTTGCCTACGTGACGACATAGAGGCAACGTAGTTCGGGATTGACCCTGATGGAGCTAGGATATGGATCAGATGAGACACGATATGGAATAGATATGGATTGGATGAGACATGATATGGAATAGATATGGAATGGATATGGATTAGATGAGACATGATACAGAACAGATATGGATCAGATATGGAATAGATATGGATCAGATGATACTGATGACAAGGAAACACCACAGATAGGTAGATGTATAGGTGATAGTAGATATGGATGGTTAGGTAGAAGGAAACAATGATTGGATCTCCAAGGACTATGTCGCATAGGAATAATGTGCCCCATTGTAGGTAGGATCCTTAGAATTTCTCATGGCAATGCTTATGATGATAGGAGGATAAGAGGATAATGAAGGATTTGCATGACTTGGAGGGATAAGGTATGTCAAGAGACACCTAAAACATTTGTTAACATTGTGCCCCCAATCTTTATCAAGACCAAAGAAAATAGAGGAATGGAAGATTTAAGATAGATAGATTGGACAATATAGGTAGGTAATGGATAGAAGGATAGGATAGGAAATGATATGAAAGGAAACTGATAGGAGAAGAGTGATAGGCCAATGAGACAAGGTGCCCCCAAGTGTAGGTGACATAGAAGATCAACTTACACATGACACCTGTTTGCCAGGTTTTCATCATGGTACTTATCCAAGGCGCCTGTTTGCCAGATTTTCAGTGTTGGATGAAGGGATTATTCTTGACTTTTTTTTGAACATTTGGATAGGACAGGTAGAATGGATGAGAGGGCCTCAAGACCCTAGTTCCTTGAAAGGTGATAGTCCCACTAGAAAGATGTCATCGCATGGACTAGGTCCAATGTTCTCATAGACGTTGGTAGGGGATTGCATGAAAGTGAGATGGAGAATGGTAGATAACAGTTTATGGAAGGGTGTGATAGTGGATGATGATGCAAAATATGGAGGGAAGGCTTATGCAAAAGCATGGACCACAGGAGTAGGATAGAGAAGATATCTAGGATAATAGTGGAAGGAAGGGGAGATGGAGGTATATGAAAATGTTTGTGGGATGGAAGGGAATCATGACCAATAGTTGCACATACCATGATAAAAATTGAATCTGGTGATGGGAAAGTAGTGTAGGAAGCAACCAAGACTTTTTCTTGTGGATGAGTGACTTAGGCATGTAGGGATCCACATAGACTGAGTATTTTTCTAAGCTTTGTCTGTCATGTGGGATGGAAGAATTAAAGACTTTTGGATGGAATGGGAGAAAGTGGATGGTTGGGATTCTTGAGAGGTGGATGCCTCATTTGACTTGATGGATTTTTGCTTAGGTACCCAAACCATTTTACTTTTAGATAGTACCTGTGAAGGTATGGGCTGGGGTGTATGCATCTTTGGTGTAGCTTCGGAGGTAATCATTTGTTGGATGCAGACCCACACCTTTTTTAGTTTGGCATATAGGTGTGTGGGTGTATGCAGCTCTTGAGAAGGATGTTTCTTTGGTTCTTGGCTTTTGTATCCTAGGTCATGAGGACTCTTAGGATTTTTGACTTTATAGGTAGAGGCATCTAGATTTTTATTGTTGAATTCCTATGGGATGGTGGAAGTGGGGTTGGAGGAAGCCCTTTGTTTAGACAACATGTGCATTTGTTGGCCATGATTGGGATTGTCAGAAGATTTATAGATACACGAATAAGGTGTTCGAAGAAGTGGTGGTAAAATGCATGGAGGGATGTTAGGAGTTGGAAGTAGCGGAGGTAGGTTGGATGGTGGAAGGTGTATAGTCACATGCTTTTTACATTCGTAGGATAATGGAGGTGGAATGGCAACATATGTTTTGGGGATATGATAGGGTTTGCGATGGAAAGTGGAGGATTTTGAAGGAGTGGAAGAAGTACCAACATCTTGAGATTGTTCACCTTGGGATATGTATCCCAAGGCCATGTGAATGAGGAGGAACATTGACATGGACGAGCTCCAAAATACCTTGTTCATGAAGGCCTAAGCCTTTACCTTGATAGTTCATATGTTGGAGTATGCGGTGGACAACGAGATTATGTGTAGGTGGAACACTAGACACAAATTCCTTATTGGATGAAGAAGGTGAGATAGAGGATAATGGTTGTTGGTGTTCTAAGGAGGAACACTCATGAATGAAGGTGGTAAGACCAAGGATATATGGTGGGGGATTTGTAGCATGGTCGATAATAGATGGTGGAGGAGTATTATTGGTTCGATCTTCTACGCTTGCTTGGGAGGAAAGTATCTCATCAAAGGAAGAGGAAGTTGTTGGATCTTGGATGGGATTAGATGGGGTTATAAGCTCGGGACCATGGAACGCATAAAGT
Source organism: Cunninghamia lanceolata (assembly GCA_027924645.1). Classification (NCBI taxonomy): domain Eukaryota; kingdom Viridiplantae; phylum Streptophyta; class Pinopsida; order Cupressales; family Cupressaceae; genus Cunninghamia; species Cunninghamia lanceolata. The sequence continues at coordinate 1,799,401 of BSBN01000777.1, forward strand.
GAGCTAAGAGGATCATCATGGTCTACTTGATCATAGATAGACTCTTGATCGTAGGTGGGATCTTGATCATAGATATGACTTAGCATGATGGGATTAAAGTGCTCTTGTATATGTTCATCAATGATAATATCTTGATCATAGAAAGGATAGAGGTTATGGAGAGGCTGACATTAGCTTTCTGGCTCATGTATAGGATCAATGGATAACTTCTTCATCAAAGGTGGTATCTTGATCATGGGAAAGATATAGGTCACAAATGGATTGAGATTGGATTTCTTTCTCATGCATAGGTATAGGATCATTGAAAATATAAAGGTTATGCACGGGCCAGATGGGGGTGCTTTAATCTTGATTTAGACAAAGGTCGAATGTTCTCATATGTTCTAAAGTGTGTTCTTGACATAACTCTTGGGTTGTTTGAATGGAAGTGGAGGTAGAGGTCTCTTAGATAAGATTTTGGTCAACAATATGAAGGTGAGATGGACCTTGACTTTGGTTCCTGGTAGGAGAGTTTTCAACAGGCTCGAGGGGTTGCCAATTACATGACGAGGTTGGTGTAATGGACATGTTTGAAGTCTCTTTGATAAGGTCAAGGACCGGTATTTGGGGACATGGTTGACTCTCTACTGGTAGTCCTTGGATCACATCCTTTGTAGGTGTTTGGGTAGATGAATGAGGTAATGGATGAGTGGAATTTGGAATTCTCCATAGCTTTTCTTGTGTTGCATATCTTTCCCAAAAATCATCTGAGGTTTTTTTGTTTATCGTATTAGAGCTTGGGGAATTCAATGGTGGTTTTGAGCTTGGAGTAGGATTAGTATGCTTTGGGCTATGGGTTCTAGGAGTAGTGTTTGCCTTGTCAAGAGTATCATTAAGACGGGACAAGAATGTATGACTTTGGGGCATGGTGTAGCTAGTATTAGCTTGTTCAGCTTGTAAGATTGCAAATTATTGTTGTATGGCTTGGAGTTCTTGAGCAATTGCTATACAACCTTGGGGGGAGGTGTCTAAGTGTAACCACAACTTCAGGTACTTGAGTTCTTGAGCTAGTTCTTCTAATTTAGTTGTCATCTCCACAGAAACTAACACAAGACTGAAATGGGTACTCAGAAAGGTGGAAATTTTTCTCACAAAAGAGGTGGAGATGCTCACTGTTACAGACACATAGAAATAGAAGCAAATAAATAAAGGGTATAAGCGCAACAAATTGTTATGAATGTGCAGTACTGGTAAAAAGCAAACACGCAGCAATAGGTGATACATGTGCAGGAAGTCGATACAGATGCGCAGCTTCAAAGGGTAAATGCACATCTCTAGTTTTTTTAGACTATTTTTGCAAATTTTGATTATTTTTTTAGTGTTTTTGGGTTTCTTGGTTGCAATATGGTCTTTTTGATCTGATTTTCTTTAGTTATGGCAAGAAGACACAGTAAACACAGAATGTTTTCACGTTTTTTTATTTTTTTGTGATTTTTTTGACTAAAAGAAAGTAAGTACAAATCCTAGGCTGGTTGAGACAATATAAATCAAATTCTCCCTATATCTAGGTGAGGTATCTTTGGGAGGTAATAATCGCCCTTCTCTGCACTGGCTTATAGGGGTTTTTGGCCACTAAAAATAAAGGATGATTAATAAGTGCAACTGTTTGAGTGGTTATACATGTGGCAGCACTACTCTCCGTTATGGAGTCTCCTAGCCTATAAGGGTTGTGCCTTGGAGGGTTTTGGGGGAGGTTAGCTGTCGGTATAATACAACTTCACTCATTGTTTGAAGCTTTCACTCCAAATACAATTTATTTATAGTGGCTTGGCAGAGCTTGGCTTTAGCTTGTTACCACTTAAGGTCGTTCCCCAAGGACGGACGAGTATCCAAGGGCAGGCCACTCTAAAGGAAAAACACATGTGAAAATGATATGTCTGGCATTTTGGTCACCCAAGATAGGGGAGAGCATAGGCCTGGTATCATTCCCAAAACATGAAAGATAGTGGTTCTTTTCTCCTAGTTAAAATGAAAAAGACTAAATGAGTTAGCTACTTGGGCACACATGTGATTGTAGTTATCAATTGTCTCTTATGAAATTGAAGTGTTTGACATTCATGTCCATTGTCCCTCAGAAAATTGAAGTGTTTTTTGCATTCATGTCCATTGTCCCTTAAGAAAGCAATATGTTCCTAAGACTTAGATTGCAAAAAGATGTTTTGTCCCTTAAGAAAGCAATATGTTCCAAAGACTTAGATTACAAATATGATTTGTTCAATTGTCTAAGAAAGCAATTTGTTCTTAAGACTTAGTGTGATAGGTTTTTAATTCTTCAATGCTTGTCCTACATGAACATGTTAGAAAAACCTATTTTCTTTGTTTGAGTAATAAAAGGCTACAAAAAGTTGGTTAGTTCCACCAAAAACTCAATAGTTAGCATAAAATCAATTGAACAAAAAACACTTAACTTGTTAGGTGAAAAATGAGAAATCTAAAAAAAATATGATAATAATGATTAGGTACACTAGATTGGATATTATGATCAGATTCTACATGAAATTCTATACAATTTCAAAAAACAATTCGTGAAAATTGAATAAATTTTGCATAAATTATGATCGTTTGAAGTTTTGCAAAAGAAGGGTTGACTTTGACTGAGTGTACTTGACAAATCTGATAAATTTACCTCAAAATTATTTCACCATAGAAAATTTGGGAGAACCAACTTTCTAACGCCATTAGCTTCGTGAAAATCTGACTCCTTATGCAAAAGATATACCCAATTTCGTGAAATTGCTAAAAATAGGCCAAAAAAAAAAGCATGGGCTAAAAATAGGGACACTGATTGGGATCTATTTTTCTCAAAATCTGTGCACTTTCTGCAAAAAATAAGAGATACTTAAATAGGATTTTGATGTTTTCGACAAAACCCAAAAATCTTTTAAGCTAAAGTTATACAGATATGCCTTATTTCATGAAATTTCTAAAACTAGGCCAAAAAAATAAAAAAAAGGCTAAAAATAGGGACATAGATTTGTGATCTTTTTTTCTTGAAATCCATGCATTTTCTGTAAAAAGTAAGACATACCCAAACAAGATTTTAATGTTTTCGACAAAACCCAAAAACCTTTTGAGCTAAGGCTACACCATTTGAATGCTCAATGCATATTCTCTGAATCCTCCCATTTATGGAACCTTAGCACAAAAAAAATCAATTTTTAGATTAAATCAGGGCAGGGCCCCGCGGTGGGTGCCAAAAATGTTAAGGGAAAATTGGAGTAAACATGAATAATCAATATATCAATATCAGTAATACCCAAAACTCAACGAAAAGGGAAATAATCAAGATCAAACAAACAAAAGATAAAACCTTTGCAAACCTCAATACTTCATAACTTTTGTTGGTTGCCTATCTCAATCGATCTTGCATGTATGAATAAGGTCCCCAGAGAGTGCACTTCCCTGTTATTCCAAGATTGTCAATGGAGAATTGCGATAATAATGTTTTGTAATGAAGATGAGCTTCACAACAATGGTAGTCATATGGTAACAAGTTGGTCGCAAGCAAAAGGAATGACGTGGGTGCCAAAGGCGCTCTGTAATTCCTACAGAGTAATAATACTTAAGGCTTGAATGATTGAAATAGAAGAACATGGTTCAATTTATAGAATTGTGAGAGAGAAGATCGACGATATAGAAAGAACAAGAAGATCAACAATATAAAATAGTTGAGGAATGTGCATGAATAGGAAGAAAACATGTGTCTTGCTCTATATTGCATAAGAGAATAGATTAATCAATTAAAAGAATAGAACTAGAAGATGGAAATTACATGAGGATGAGAAGATATTTTAGCTCAATTAAATATTTGAAATATTCAATTGCATGTGCATATTTGATTGAATTATATTTAGACATAATTCAATTTAGAAGAATGGACAACTTAAATAAATATTTGATTTATTTAATTTTAGAGAAGATATTATTGGAAGAAACAATTAAATAATTGATATTATTTAATTTAGAATGATTTTGGAAGAATTAGAAGATAAGAAAACAAATTAAATAAATAAATAAATTTAATTGTTTGTGCATGATTTGGAAGAATAAATAAAATATTTGATTATATTTTATTTTTAGAGATTGAGAGGATTTAAATAAATTTGACTGATTTATTTAAATTTGGAAGAAAGATTTGATTTAATTAAATAATTAAGAATTATTTAATTGTTTAGAAGAATTTAATTAAATAAATGATTTTATTTAATTTTGACTTTAGAAGAGGTAATTAAATTGATATTTAATTAACTTAGAGGAATATGAATCAAATAAATAAATTTGTTTGTTTATTTATGTATTGATAGAGGAATTAGAAGGGAATAAATATTAAGAATATTTATTTAGACTGAATCGTGTCATTTTTAGGCGTATACACAAAACATTCCCCTCAAAATAAACACAAAACTAAATGAAAAAATGATGTAAATATCCAAATTTCACCATTATGCTTATATAATATTTAAAAGAATTAAATCAAAATTATTTTTATTTTAAAATTCCTTCATATTTATTTTTAAATAAAAATACAATATAATTATTATTTCCATTTTTAAATTATATTAATATTTAATTTTGAATATGGTTTTTCATTGACTTTCAAATTAATTTAAAAAAAAAAAAGTAAAAATAAAAATCAATAATATGATAGGCAAAGTTTTGATGTACTATTTAAAAAAATAAAAGAAACAATGACCAAGGAAGTTATAAAAATGCAATTTATGCAGCATGTGGTTTGCATTTAGTCCAATTATGTGGGCAAATAAGGACAATGTAAATGGATTCTTACTCTTTGCAATAAAATGTAGTACCTAAATTTCAAATGATTAGAGAAGATTATTTACAATCAGGGCTTAAATTTGACGGTGCTTGTCAAGCAAATTTTTTTATGATAGTTATTCATTAAAGGTGCTCTTAAAATATTATGACATAGCTTAATATAAGTAAAATTATATGTAAAATATATATATATGTGATCATAATCCTATATAAATTTTGGCAATCTGTCCAAAATCTCATTTTTAAAATTTTAATTGTATTTTACCACAAAAATGCCTAAATATGACCATCAAATTTAGGCCTTGTAAATTACAATATAATATAAACATTCTAGTTCATTTTTAAATTTAGAAAAGCATTTCTAGTAGTAGCCCTCTTTGCCAAGACTTTTCTTTCATTTTTCCCACTTCCCATCCACTTGCCATCCATAAATACATCAACAGTTACCAAAAGATTGTCCATTCTAGACATTTTGTATTCAATACATTTTCTCTACCTTTGACACAGTTCTTGAAGCTCTGCAACTGGGTGCATCTCAAGTGTCTCTTGACCAACTAAGGGGTGTAACAATGGTTGAAATATCTATAATAAACATATTTATATATGTTAGCAACCTATTTATAACATAATAAAATAAAATAATTTGTAGAATTACTGATAAAGTACCTCCCAAACTTTCTCTGCAGAATTTTCACTATCCACAAACAATGGATTCCACCGTATGAGCAAGAATTTTTGGAGCCTTTGAATGGTCAGAACAATGTGGTTTTGATTCATTTTCTACAACCTGAATGAATTTCTCGATCTAAAAATTATAAGATTTAAACTTTTTTCAGTTGCAGAAGCAAGTATAGTTTTAAACCTATTTTACTTAATTTTTTTTATAAGATTTAAACTTTTTTTCAGTTCCAAAGCAAGTATAGTTTTAAACCTATTTTACTTTACAATTTTTTTTAAAAAAAAAATTGAAAGGAAGAGATTTTCATATGAGATTGTTCTTTTTTTTTTTTGAAAGAAAGGTGGTAAACACCAGACTGAATTAAAATATCAAGAAACATAGATACATATGTTTAGAGTTTAACTAGGAAAATATCATTTGGTTGCCAAAGGATAAAAACAAACTAAACATTCATAATAAAAACTAAGTCTATCGCTAGAAAAACAAAAAATTTAAAGCAGAGAGATACAGCCACATCGGCGAAGCCTCCACTGGCAAGGTAATCTTCAACGCTTAATAACAAAAATACCCACCACAAACTACACAACGAACACTAGAAAAACAAAACCCCAGAGCTGGATGCCACCACGAGAGCAAAACACAGAAACCTGAGTATAGAAACCAATGCCACCCAGAACCGAAGAAAACACAGCACATGGACAAAAAGATATTTTGGCAACACCACCACCCTATGCAGCCGGGCTCACCACTGGAATAATATCTAGGTCCATGAGATCACCCAGGAAACCAACTTCAGCTAAATTGACCTCATCTTCTAGATCCTCAAACACATTTCTAGGAATGCGGGGAGCTAAGTCAAAGGTAACAATTCTCAAATACCAAATTCCAGTAAAAACATCATTAATTCGCTTCACATCCATATCTGAAAAAAACAAAAGGGAAGGCATCTAGCCCGTGGTTGATTGGGTTAATGGAGAGGGAAAGGAAAGAGCACTAAAGGGCACGATAGACCACTTGGTGAGGAGCTGATTGTCGTAGGAAGGGCTTAAATTTGACAATTGTATAGTTGTATTTAGGCATTTTTGCTATAAAATAGAATTGAAATTTTAATAAGACTGTATCATATGAAAGGAGAGATTTTGGACAAATTGTCAAAATTTATATAGAACTATGTTGATATATATATTTGATTTTTATATGATTTATTTATACTAAAGCATGTCATAGTATTTGAAGGGCACTATTAAGTAGATAACTATCATTAAAAAATTATTTGCAAGCAAGGTGGACCATCAAATTTAAGCCCTAGCACAGGGTTTGTCTTTTGAATAGTCCTCCTATGCGTGCGTCTCCTTGACCCATCTGATAGCCTTTGACGGCTTCTGACCACCTTGCAGCCGTGTAAAGATTATTGGAGAAAAGGCCCGAAGCCACCTTGTGCACAAACTTTGCATCTTGAACCAGGTCCATAATGCTCAAGAGGATGTGGGAGACGACGTCAGAATAGTTCAACACCCTCTCTGCATAACCTTTAACCCATCTTAGGCCTACGACCATTTGAACATCAAATTGAATCAAGGTGCCATCCCTTTCAATGATGGCCATAAAATCTACCACCCTGATCATGCCATGAATCTCTGGCTCATCCTCCAAAGGTAGGAAAAAGAGTCTAAGATTTAACCTATTTTATGCCATTTCTGCCTACGAAGAGTAGGAGAGAGAAGCAAACATGAGTGAGATTGTAGAGTCGAGAAAAGGCAAGAGCACATAGAAATAAAACACATGAGGAATGGAAAGTCATCATTAGAAAATGAAAACCCTGCCAGAAGCCCTAGGCCAATCCTGAGGTAGGATTTGGCAGGAATACTCTGTCGCACGATGCTTGACAGGCAACACAACACCACCCTCCTAATCTCAATCAGCATGTGTGGGTAGAGAAAATGACGTCAAGTTGGCAGCTTGAGTATAAAGAAGGAAAGCCATAGCAGTCCAGGGGCATGACCTCTCATAAATAGAAATTAATGAAACCTAGAGTATGGAGGGAGAGGCAAACCATTGGTGATCAAAAATAAAATTTGAGACCAATAGGAGGGCGCCACCAACATCTGACAAAAAAACTAGATCCCCGCTCCCTCCACGGCAGACAGAAAATATCATGGCTCTGTCCTTAAACATCATTCATTTGAATTACAAATCATGGCTTTGTAATCTCTTCCAAAACTATAGAAAATAATCTTACCATATCTTGTAGATCTGGGGATTCAAAACAAAGGTATTTAACTAATCCATGCTTGATTGCCACCTGAGCCAGTGTTTCATCTCAAACATTTTCAGAATGCAAGTGCATCAAGATGCCTAGTTTCATGTTTGGATAAGTGTTGTAAAGATAAACTATAATCAAGTGACCCAATATGGCATCTCCCACAAACTTTAAGTGTTCATATGATTTGAGGCCTCTCCATTTTAGATATTCCAAGTATTCACACTACTTCAAACCCAACAAGCCATGCGTTACGGTGTTTCAGAATGCCAGAGGAATGAGTGAGAGCTTCTTCCATGAGATTTCTTCTCTTGAATTTGTAATTCAAAATCTCTTCCAACTCACTCAATCTCTAGAAAAAAATTGATCTTCTACATTGGCCAAAATTTGAGCTATATTTTCTTTCATCCATTTATTTTCCAATTGCTCTTCCATTATCTGAAGACGAATTCTAAGATTTTTTATGGAAAAAAACTCTTTCACAAAAATTCTATTTCATATATTACCAAATCCTTTATACTCTGCTATTAGTATTTCTCATTTTCCATTTTTTTTCTGTTGTTCAAGCCAAGCTCCAACCACATTTTCCACCATTTCATCTTTAGATCACACACACACATATAAGATATATGTAATAACAAATTTTTATCTTAACTTGAGCTCCAAGTTTCTGAATTTACTTTTTAATAAAGCTATTTTTAAACTTTTAAAACTTTCTACCACCATTAATACAGTTGTACGAAAACTTGAAGTGTACTTGAAGTGCAAAAAAAATCAAACTTAGAAATGCTGACAAAATGAGATCTTTCCAAAATATAATAAAGGAAATAAAGTCAGCCAATTTAAAATGGTCGGCACACTAAGTTGAAAAATTTGAACAAAATCTATATTAAATTGTTGTCAATTTTTTGGTTGTGACTAGGCAAATGGAATTTTACATTATAGAAAAAATAATTTTTTTTTTTTTTGGTAGTGCATGGAATCTGCATATGGTTTTTGAGTGTCAAGTGATCTTTATAGTATTGTAATAATAAAACTTGTCTTGTAATTAGAAAAGAATGTAAGTTTAGAACAATTCTAATTGCATTAAAGAAGCCTAAACCTTATTATTTAAAGTGTTAAGTTGTTTAAATATTATTTAATTAAATAAGTATATAAGTATATTTATGTTTATACGTGGAGTTAAATTCATTAATTAGTATTTAACAATGATTAATTGTCAAAATGGAAGTGAATATTGAAATGGAGATAAAAGCATTTATGTGTATGGAAAAATTAGGAGTTTGTTTAAGTTAATTGTGGGACTAATTAAAAATTACACCATTAAAATAATAATAATAAACCTGTAAGTGGAATGATGGAGACAATATAGAGGGGAGGGGAAGAGACATTCAAGGAAGATGGGGGAGAATAAGACCGTCAATCAATTAGCCAATAGAATTGTATCTCCTAAATCCAAATCAAAGACAAAACAATTATTTACTATTTTATTTAAAAAATTTGTATTTTTAGCAAAATTTAATATAAACTTATATAAGAAAAAATGATCTTGATTAACTTGTTTAACAAAAAATAATTATAAGTTAAAGAGTTTTGAACACAATAATATGTTCAAGACAAGAGTGCTAATAAAAGAATAAAATTTACAAAATCAATTTAATAATACAATAATATAATATAATATTATAATATAGGTATATTATATATTTTTGATAGAATATAATATATAATTATAATTATTATATAATATATCTTAACCATATTATAATATTATATATAATTTATTATTATACAATATTATAACAATATATCTAGTCTATATTATAATATTATATTATATAATTATAATAATTCTTAAAATATATAATATAGTTACCTATATTTAAAAACTATGTACAAGGTATCACGTTCAATATTTGAAATGATATAGTATAGACCATATGTTAATTAAACACATCTAGACCATACACTAAGGAAAATAAACCCTAATAGTTTAATGAAGCTCATACACTCCTTAAGCTACAACTTCGTTCTAGATTTCATATCTTGGATTGGCCAAAGTAGTTTTCTGAAATTTTGCTTTTATGTAGGAAAATGAGGTCAAATTGGGACAACTGACAGAGAATAAAGCTTGCTGGATCGATCATTTGAAATGAATGCATGTGTGTTGGCTCTTCAAAAGAGTGAGAAGCCAATCGTAGTTGGTTGGGAGACTTTACCCGATATTAGGTTAGACCTCTCTTTTGTATTGGTTCTTAAAATGGGGTTTGCTATTTATTCTTGAAATCACCTGAGTTACTCACCTGAAACAAGACAATAAAATATTCAAAAGATAAAAAGACTTTATCAGGAGGTTTACAATTATGACTAAGGCTGCAAGATATTTTAAGCAAACTAATATACTTTATGATAGACATTGGCTTTGATACCAAATATGCCACTTTCATATTTGTAAAACAACTTAATTACAATATTGAAACCAAATATGAGAGATGGAGGTTGCGGCCGAATGGTTATGGTCTCAATTTTATAAAACAACTTAGTTACATGACTTCTTTTACAATGACTCACAAAGCAATTTTATAATTCTTGAGATCACTTTAGGCATAGAAGAAGAGCATATTCCTTGCTTAGACTTCTTAAGAATCTAATATTGGATGCTTCAAATGAGGGAGGAGCACCATATTTATAGAATTTAAGAGATCATAGGATGAATTGGGAAAATTAAAAATGAGTAAATGGTAAGCAAATGATGTCTTACTAGAATCTTTGTTGACAGTGTCTCTAACCATCTTCTTTTACAAAAGTAATTTTATTTAGAGTGAAATACTATTAGAGTCAATGAGGATAATGAATTATTTCTTGGTGGGTCCAACAATGCTTCCGTTTCGTCAGAAAAACTATTAGTAATAATGATGGCTCCCACTCCTCTTCCTACCCTTGTGCAAGCTGATGCATGCTTAAAAATAGTTCTCCATGGATCGATTTCCCCTTGTTTGCAGAATGGCTCACATGGCTTCTCTGATGTAGGGGGAGGCATTGGAAACAGGTTTGTAGTTCCATTGATGGCTTCCCCTTCAGTTCAGGATGTTGCTTCTTCGGGGCATCGTGGATCTTACACTACTTCTAGGGGACATAGATCATTTCATGGTATGTTTCTAGAGGTTGACTACTTTGATTGAGGCTGCCCTTCATAGAAATCTTCTCTACATCCCCTAGTTTGTGCTCTGGTTCCCCTGACAATGGAGTGGGTAGGATGTCGTAGAAAATGAATAATTTTATCAGCTCCATGTAGTTGTTTGTAGGTTTAAAAACTTGTGGTTGTCCTTGCCCAACCTACACCATTGTTTATTAGAATCTTGTAAAGCCCTTTTGGAAGGCAATATTGAGTGCTTCCGCTGTTCAAGGCTTGTTCATTGTGACTTTCATGACCCCTGAGGAGCAAGATATTGTGATCGATGGTAGATTTTGGTTGTGAGGAGTGCACTTGCTTTCCATCAAACCATGGTCTAGCTCCTTCAATCCACTCACCAAACCGCTCAACATCAAACTGATGTGGGTTAGGCTTCTGAATCTACCGCTCCAGCTTTGGGAAGATTCTTGTTATGAGGACATCGACAACACAGTTGGTCGCTTTCTGAAGGTTGACTCCACCACCTCATTTATGGGTCACTCTACGTTTGCTCGTATCTTCATTGATATTGATATCTCCAAACCCCTTCATGAAGAGGTTATTCTGAAGGTGGGAGAAAAGACTTGGATGCAACAATTGGATTATGAGGGCCTCGTCTTCAGATGTAGATAGTATTTTTCTACGATTCACTTGGCCTTCATTTGTCCCCATTCTCATCGCAAGGGTGTGGCTTCATGGTGGAAGAATGCTCTTGATGACCACTTGACTATCAATGCTTCTGATCCTCTGACAGATGGTCCCTCACAGGATGATGATGCAAGAGAATTTGGAAGTCCTTTAGTGAATTGGGATAATTGATGTTGAGCTGCAGGGTGCCAGAAAGTGACATTGCGACTATCAGATTCTACTGTAGATGGGTGCATGGTCACATGGTTTGGGGAGTATGTAGAATAGGGCAGGAGGAATCACATTACCAAGTTTTATAAGTTATTGATTACCACAAAGAAATGGTGTAGCGCCTGAGTCAAGACTGTGTAACTGGTTATCAGGGGAGACACTAGAACCTACCACATTCTACCACAATTAGGTATTTGGTCTCGTGGTTTGGAAGCTAAGTGAGGAAAGTCAGGATCTATGTTATATCCAGGTTTGAGTTACTGCAACAATATCTAGAGACATCTGAGTGAAGACTATCTTACCAGACTATAGGAAGGATGACTGTAAGGAAGTCTAGGAGCTTGCACAAGTAATTTGGGAGTGTGCGCCAAGAACTAAGATTGTGCAGAGGTAAATTGGGTTCAGTAGAGCTTATGTTATGAAGAACATGGTCATACCTCATTCCTACATCACTATATATGATTTGGGAGTCGACAAGCAAAATTAATTACATGTTTCATGTTACACATTACACTTAGGCAAACAAAGGTGATGTTTAGAAGGTTTGTGGAGGATATATATATATACATATACAAAGGTGTTTAGAAGGTTTGTGGAGGATATATATATATACATTGCATCATTCTCCCATATCCTCTATCTTCCCTTTGCTAGTTTTCTCTACTCTCTGCTATATATATAAGATTGTTTGCAGGTGTGGAAAATGGAAGAAGATGAATAATCTAGAAAATGTGGTGTGATGAGCCTTGAAGGCAATAGAGAGACTACAGGACAGAGCAGAGAGTGGAGAAAATTGGCAGAGGGAAGATAGAGGATATGGGAGAATGATGAAGTGCGATGTTGTGTTTCTACTTGCATGAACTTTTGTAAGCCTGGGCTGCGGCCTAACATATGAATAGCCCTAGAGGCATATGTAATAAGATTTGGAATTCTATTATAATGAGAAGAAATCTTTGAAGGCTAGGTTTTCCCTTTTAGGGTTTTTCCAGGATAAATCCTCATAATGAATACAAAGTAGTTTGCCTACTTATTTGGGTTACAACTGACACCTATAAAGTTGCAGAGCTTTACAATTATTAATGGGGAGAAACGTCCCATGAAGGAAGTATTTCAAATGTGGTTTGAATCAACACAAACTCTTCTCCAAAAAGGTTGACATGTCATTTAAAACACAACTCAATCATTAATGATCGCTTAAGTGATCCAATCCATCACTTGCTATAATGAAGGCATTCCTATGTATATGTGTACGGTTGCTCATTAGAGTAAGCATTAATAACAATCATGAGGTATTAACCTCAATCGATGCTTATACAAATTAGTTTATATAATTAAATATGGTTTGACATGACATCTATCCTATTTGATGGTTTATGTTTTGATCAATAAATAATAATAATAATAAGTCAAAGGCTTACAGATAATGTGAATGGGTCAAGCTTGTCTCCCCTTCACAGTCTTTCGTTAAATTACGTCAACTTGTTTTGATGAGATCATCATATGATGTTAAATGTTGACACATAAGACCTTATATGACTCAAGGATACTAACACAACCATTCTTGCGACAATGACGACATAATACTTACGTAATCGTCAATGGATAACGTCCTACTCAGACGACATCATTTTCTTTACAAATGACAATGTTGACACACACACATGACTTGACTAGAAAAGAATCAAAAGATATCAACTACCTGTCGATTAGATCCAAAAGTATATTGACAAAACATGGCTTACCTCTATCGACACTGGTTCACGTTTTCGTTAAACACTCATACTTGTTTTGGCAAATAATCACTCATAATCCAAGGTCGATATCTCTCTCCTTGAAAGATATTATCTCTCTCTCTCTCTCTCTCTTTTCTTTGAGAGTCATCCGAAACCTATAATCCTATATAAAACTTGAAATCAACAGATTACGATCAGTGCATCATTATTCAAATAATAAACCAAATTCTCATAATGTAATTATTAAATTGATATAACATAATCATTTCCATAATTCCATAAATGACATTCAATAGAATCTATATCTTTCTTGGATATTAATCTAAACATCAAAATAGATTTACTTATGTCCAAGTAAAAGTAAAAAGTAATAACAAGACAAAATTAGGGATGTAACAGGCTTGTGCAAATTGTATGTCAAATAGTGTGTTTTATGAGGCAAGAGGTTTCTTTTTCTTGCATCATGTTCACTTGTTAAATTGAATTAGGGCACTAGGGTTATGCCTAGAGATTTCTAGTACACATGTGATCTTATCCTTTAGTTGTCACATGTCATAGGATTATGACACTTGTCCTAATCTTATGGTGTCCTATGTCGCACCTTGGTCTTTATAACCAAGGCTTCTCATTGTACTTACATATCATATTATCACATTATCTCTTATATAGATTACTATTCTATGATGTTGACCTCCTTTGATTCTTGTGATTAGCTCTCTTAAACATCTTTAGTAAAACTAGATTAACCCCCAAAAATTAAGCAAAGATTGAAAACAACAATAAATTTAGACATACAGATTCTCTTAAAATACTTTTTTAAAACTAGATTTCTCTTTAGTGTGCCAATTGAAGTGTGTAAATGCAAATGATATTAGAATTATTGATTGATGCTTGGATGATTAGAATGAATGCATTGACTTGGCTTTCTTTAAATTCAAGGACGTAAAAACATATTGCACAAACTTGTGTTTAGATAGCCTTAGGTAGGAGGGGCAAAGGCGAGAAATTGGTCACATTGTAGGGTCTTAGTTAATTTTGTTTATTTTGGATATCTATTTGACATTATAGTATGGTGTGCATTGATAGATGATTGAACCATGAATATTATAATTAATATTGTTATTATTTTAGGATTGTGGAAAAATATTGTTATGATAACAAAGGTTGTTTTTGCTATAAAATATTTTATAAGTATTAATGTTTAGTTAATAAGAGTAATGGATGGAGTGGCACAAATATTTATTCCTTTATTATTAATATCTTTATTGGGGGTTATGTGGAAAATTAATAATTTTCTATTATCATAAAAGAAATATGAAGAGTATTTGAGAAGGTTCTATATAAAAAAAGAAAGTGTTGTAAGCTTTAGTAACAGATTCTTGAAGGAACTTGAAAAGGAAGAAAGGGGAGAATCGCTGGGAGCTACAAGATGCAGATGGAAGCTTGGACAATGGAGGTATGAAATTTGGTTAGTAATACTATTGTCTTGTCAGATTATTGATTGTTTCGAGAATGACAAACTGTATGTGCTTTGTGTGAGCCATACTTTATACTCTAAGTATGTGCTCTGTGTGAGCCAGACCTTTTACTTTGAGTATTTTCTCTATGTGAGCCATACTTTATCCTTTGTGTGTGTTCTCTATGTGAGCCATACTTTATGCTTTGTGTATGTGCTCTGTGTGAGCCATACCAATCAGACTAAATTTTACACCAACATTAAGGATGCAGTAAAACAAATGAAACAAAAGAAAAGATTGGATCAAGCTGTTGCAAGTATGGGTTGAACCGGTGTTGTCATTGATGTCAACATACTCATGTTGCATTAATGAGAAGGATTGGATGAGCTGTGTGCTGAGGATATTGAGAAAATTAGTCTCAATCGGAACAATGAAGAACAGTGATGACAACAAGGTAAAAGTCCAAGATAGGTTGAGGATCAGAGGATGCAGTTTAAAGGGTTTGTAGATATAAGTCTTGAGATGTTCCAGTCGAGATTTCAGAGGTCCGCATGAAGATCTGGAGAAGTTATGGCTGTTCAAGTAAAATCAGTTCCGGCAGGTGTTCAATGGTGACAGAGTGAGACAGATAGGTCGGGTGAGGTCCGATAATTCATTATCCCATTCTGTGGATTGGAAGACATGTTTAGGATGTCCTTGTAAAGTGTCAAGTAGATTGGTTTGTGGTTTGAAGGTCCGGAAGAACCTATTCCTTTGTGACAGTGATGACAGATTGTGTTCTTGAGGTTCTGGATGAAGGTAAGAAGGATTTCAGTAAGTAGAGGAAAGCTTGTGGAGGTCCTTGGATTATGTTTAGTTCATGTTGATGGTCCACATTAGAGTTGGAGCCTGAAATTGAAGAAATATTTCCAGATAAAGATGTTCTTTCTGTGACTGGCCGACTGGATGAATTATACATCTTGCGAATGTTTTTGTGGTTGTTTTCTGACTTAGATGTTTGTTCCTAAGTTGATGTCGTGTATAAATAAAGGATTGTGAAGTCATTTCAAGGTGGGCTGAAGGAGATGAGTGTGTGGTAGCGAGGAGAAGAGAGAAAAGCAGAGCAGAAGGTTTGGGCTTAATTGGAGCTGACTCAAGCATGGTGGAGATGCTAATTACCAGTTCAAGTATGTAATACTTATTCTTTTGTAGATAGTGAGTCTCTTGTAGGTAGTGAGCCTCTTGTGAGCAGTGTGCTCAGGCAGTGAGCCTTAATTAGCATGTGCCATTTTGTTCTTTCTATTCTTCTAACTAAGAATACATTCTTGGGTTAATCACCCCGTGGTTTTTCCCTTAACCAGGTTTTTCACGTCAAAAATCTTGGTGTCTCATGTGTTGATGTGTTTCTGTTCTTGATTTGTTGCACTGTGCTTTCATGGTTGATCTTCTATTATGCTGCTAATTAACATTGTGGAGTTAAGTGTTTAATCAAAGAGAAAGTTTTGTACAACTGATTCACCCCCCCTCTCAGTTGTGTGCCCTAA
Source organism: Cunninghamia lanceolata (assembly GCA_027924645.1). Classification (NCBI taxonomy): domain Eukaryota; kingdom Viridiplantae; phylum Streptophyta; class Pinopsida; order Cupressales; family Cupressaceae; genus Cunninghamia; species Cunninghamia lanceolata. The sequence continues at coordinate 1,815,898 of BSBN01000777.1, forward strand.
ATCTAACAATTGGTATCAGAGCTAAGTTCTTGTAAAAGGAGTTTAACCGCTTGAGGAGATCCAGGATGTCGTCGTACAAGAAGGATAGTCCAAAGTTTGAAGGACCCAAATTTACTCTTTGGAAAGGTCGCATGAAATGTCACTTATAGTGTATGGGTTTTGCATACTGGTCCATGGTTACAAAAGCTTATGTACCTCCACAGGGTGGTCCGACAACCCTAAATGAAATCACAGATGCTAAAAACAATTTGTGGACCAAAGAAGCTCTTCTAAGCGCATTATCTGACTCAGAGCTCTCAAATGTTATTGATCTACCAACTGCCTTTGAGATCTAGGGAAAACTAGAACTTTTGCATGAAGGAAATCAGTTTGTTAAATGTGCAAGGTTACAAAGTCTAAAAGGGAAATTTGAAAAACTGAAGATGAGAGATGATGAAAATATTACCTCTTTTATGCCAAGAGTGAATGAGCTGGTTTATGGAATTAGAAATGCAGGTGGAACCCTGAGTGAAGAAGAGATCATTGGCAAAGTTCTCAGATCCCTTCCTGCCTCATATAAAATCAAGGCTTTTGCAATCGAAGAATTCAGAGCTCACACAACAGTCAGAAGAGATCAATTGGTTGGCAAGTTGGCTGCTTTTGAAATGGCTAAATTTGGAGATGATCCTCCAAAGACTGAATCTACATTCAAAGCCAGTGCCTCTGTAAAAGGGAAACAAAGGTTTGATCCAGGAGAAAACTCTTCAAGGAACCTATCATGGTATGAAACAACAAGAAAAGAATTGGAAGAAGAAGAAGCTAAAATTGCACATGTTGAAGCTCTTATTGCAAAAAGACTGCCAAGAGGATCCGGTAAGTATGAAGGGAAATTACCTTTTAAGTGTTTTAACTGCAATAAAATTGGTCATTTTGCCTTAAGATGTCTGGAAAGATTTTCAAGACCAAATCCTAACAGACCAAGGTTTCAAGAGAATTGTTACTATGTTCATGAAGAAGATGATAATGAAGAAGTAACAGATGATGAATCAGAGACAGGAAACAAATCTGGTAATGAATGGGTGTTTATTGCCATCAAAGAAGACGAACAAATATCCTCTGTATCTGCCAATCATAAAGTTGAAGAAAAAGCTCTGGCTGCCCAAGTTGAAGCAAAGGATGGTTGGGTCATTAATAGTGGATGCTCTCACCATATGACAGGTGACAAGAATAAGTTCTTGAATTTGGAAAAGTATAAAGGAGGAATTGTAAAGTTTGGAGATAATTCTGCTGGCAGAATCAGAGGTAGGGGAACTATTTCTCTTGATGGAAAGAACAAAACTGGTAATGTACTGTATGTTGAAGGATTAAAGCACAATCTTCTCAGTGTTGGATAGCTGGTGGACAAAGGCTATGATCTCAGATTCAGGAAAAGAAAATGCAAGATCTTTGAAAGTTCCAGATCAAAGATTGCATCCAGTACCCAAACAAAAGGTAACATCTTTCACTTGGCTGGTACTGGTAAAAGTTGTTTATTTGTTCAAGTTGATCAGAGCTGGTTATGGCATAGAAGAATGTGTCATGTGAACTTTGATAATATCATCAAGATAAGCAATACTCAGGCTGTAAGAGACCTTCCAAAATTGGTAAAACCTACAAATAGTTTGTGCAAAGAATGTCAATTGGGAAAACAAAGTAGAATCTCATTCAAAAGAATGGAACAATCTTCTACCGAATTATTAGACTTGGTTCATACTGACTTATGTGGTCTGGCAAGAATCAGGAGTGTGCAAGGTGATAGATATTTCATGTTGCTAATTGATGACTATTCCTGGATGATGTGGGTAACCTTTCTGAAAGAGAAATCAGAAGCTCTTGAGAAATTCAAAATATTCAAGGCTATGGTGGAAAATGAGACCAGATTAAAATTGAAATGTCTGAGGTCTGATAGAGGTGGAGAATTCACATCTGGTGAGTTCATAAACTTCTGTGAGAAACATGGAATAAAGAGAGTTGTCTACCCCTAGAACTCCACAGCAGAATGGAGTTGTTGAGAGAAAGAACCGGACCATCCAGGAAGCATCCAGGACCATGATGTTGGAAGCAAATGTTCACCAGATCTATTGGAGAGAAGTTGTCAGCACTGCAGTCTACACTCTCAATCGAGTTCAAATTAGAAACTATACCAGTAAGACTCCTTATGAACTCTGGTTTGGCATTACTCCCACTGTGAGATACTTCAGAGTTTTTGGTAGCAGATGTTACATTAAAAGGGATGAAGATCTAGGAAAGTTTGATGCTAGAAGTGATGAAGGAATATTCTTGGGTTATTCTACTCAAAGCAAAGCATACCGGTGTTACAACAAGAGATTGAGAAAGATTGTAGAAAGTGTAAATGTGAAGGTTGATGAAGAAATTAAAAGACCCTCAAGAATTCATGAGTATGATGAAGATGATTAGAATGGTGTTCAGATTCAAAATATCCAAGCCTCTTCTGAGAAACAAAGTCAAGTTGATCCTGTAAGACAGGAAGAAGAGATAAGTCTCAATGAGACTAATCAAGAGTTAGAGGTGCAAGAAACTCCCAAAGTTCTAAGGTATGTAACTCTGAACCACTCTGAAGATCAGATCATAGGTGACAAAAGCAAAGGAGTGCAAACAAGGAGGAAAATTGCTCAAAATTTAGATGAGTATTGTCTAATTTCAAAGATTGAACCTAAGACAATATATGAAGCCTGTAATGATGAAAAATGGACTAAGGCAATGGAGGAAGAACTAATGCAAATTGAGAAGAATCACACTTGGGATCTTGTTCCCATACCTAGAAATAAAAATGTGATTGGAACCAAATGGGTCTTCTGAAACAAATTCAATGAAGTCGGTGAAGTGATCAGAAATAAGGCTAGATTAGTTTGCAAAGGTTACTCTCAAATAGAAGGAGTTGATTTTGAAGAAACTTTTGCTCCGGTGGCAAGAATTGAAGCAATCAGATTATTTCTTGCATTTGCTGCCTTCAAAGATTTCAAAGTGTATCAGATGGATGTCAAATCTGCCTTCCTAAATGGTAATTTAGAAGAAGAAGTGTATATTGAGCAACCGGATAGATTTCAATTGTTTGATCATAGTTACATGGTCTGTAAATTGAAAAAGGCACTGTATGGACTGAAGCAAGCCCTAAGAGCCTGGTATGAAAGATTGGATAAGCATCTCTTGAAGATTGGTTTCAACAAAGGTACTACTGACAGTAATTTGTATTTCAAAATTTATCATGAAAATATCTTAATTGTTGAAGAATTTGTTGATGATATCATTTTTGGAGGAAGAGATAGTATGTGTAAAACTTTTGCAAGTCAAATGAAAAGTGAGTTTGAGATGTCAATGCTTGGAGAAATGAATTTCTTTTTGGGTCTACAAATTACTCAAACAAAGAAAGGAATCTTCATTTCTCAGTCAAAATATGTGAAAGAGTTGTTAAGGAAATTTGGGATGGAAGACTCAAAGCCAATGAACACTCCAATGACAACCGGATGCAAGTTGAGCAAAGATGAGACTCTCCCAAAGTTGATCAGACAAAATATAGGTTAATGATTGGAGGACTGTTGTATCTCACTCAAACTAGACCAGATATAATGCAGGTTGTTGGTCTTGTTGCGAGATAACAGGCTGATCCCAGAGAATCTCATGTCATGGCAATCAAAAGGATTTTTAGGTATCTAAAAGGAACAGTTGAGTATGGTCTGTGGTATCCTAGAGATCATGATTTCTCTCTTCATGCATATACAGATGCAGATTGGGCAGGAGATGTGGATGATCGAAAGAGTACCAGTGGTAGAGCATTCTTTTTGGGAAAAAGATTGGTTTCTTAGCTAAGCAAGAAACAAGAGGCAATATCTCTGTCTACAACTGAAGCAGAATACATTGCAGCAGTAGGTAGTTGCATTCAAGTCTTGTGGATGAAGCAGATGCTAAGAGATATTAAAGTAGAATATGAGGAGCCTATCACAATTTTCTGTGATAATTCAAGTGCAATAAATATTTCTAAGAATTCGGTGTTGCATTCTAAGACTAAGCATATATCTATCAAGTTTCACTTTCTGAGAGAGCAAGTGAACAAGGATGAAGTCAGATTGGAGTATGTGCCCTCCAAGGATCAGATTGCAGATATCTTTATTAAACCTCTTCCCAAGGACTCTTTTGAGTATCTCAGGGAGAAGTTAGGGGTTATTGCCCCTCTGGTGATGAACTAGGATGCATTGATGTGCATCAGTCCGGTGGATATCACAGTCATATCTTGTGATCCAGATTGATGATGGGGAGCTGCTACTCAGGGGGAGCAGCAGGTGTAATTTTGAAGTTGCAACTATGAGCCCTTTGCCATTGATGTCAAAGGGGCAGAGAAGACATGTGAAAAACAAGTGGTTGATGATCAAAGGGGGAGCAGTATAGGAAGAGAAGACATGTGAATAGTTGTTGTTGACAGGGGGAGCTGTGACAGTAAGGAGAAGTTCTTGTTTTGATGGTTTTTCACATAATATGTTGCCATCAATGACAAAGGGGGAGATTGTTGCAAGTATGGGTTGAACCAGTGTTTTCATTGATGTCAACATACTCATGTTGTATTAATGAGAAGGATTGGATGAGCTGTGTGCTGAGGATATTGAGAAAATTAGTCTCAATCAGGAATAGTGAAGAATAGTGATGACAACAAGGTAAAAGTCCAAGATAGGTTGAGGATCAGAGGATGCAGTTTAAAGGGTTTGTAGATATAAGTCTTGAGATGTTCCAGTCAAGATTTCAGAGGTCCGCATGAAGATCTGGAGAAGTTATGGCTGTTCAAGTAAAATTAGTTCCGGTAGGTGTTCAGTGGTGACAGAGTGAGACAGATAGGTCCAGTGAGGTCTGGTAATTCATTATCCCATTCTGTAGATTGGAGGATGTGTTTAAGATGTCCTTGTGAAGTGTCAAGTAGACTGGTTTGTGGTTTGAAGGTCCGGAAGAACCTATTCCTTTGTGACAGTGATGACAGACTATGTTCTTGAGGTTCCGAATGTAGTAAGAAGGATTTTAGTATGTAGAGGAAGTGCGGATGTTCCTGACATTTCAGAAAAGCTTGTGGAGGTCCTTGGATTATGTTCAGTTTGTGTTGATGGTCTGCATTAGAGTTGGAGCCTGGAATTGAAGAAATATTTTCGGATAAAGATGTTCTTTCTGTGATTGGCCGATCGGATGAATTATACATCTTGCGAATGTTTTTGTGGTTGTTTGCCGACTTAGATGTTTGTTCCTAAGTTGATGTCATGTATAAATAAAGGATTACGAAGTCATTTCAAGGTGGGCTGAAGGAAATGAGTGTGTGGTAGCGAGGAGAAGAGTGAAAAGTAGAGCAGAAGGTTTGGGCTTAAATGGAGCTGACTCAAGCATGGTGGAGATGCTAATTACTAGTTCAAGTATGTAATACTTATTCTTTTGTAGATAGTGAGTCTCTTGTAGGTAGTGAGCCTCTTGTGAGCAGTGTGCTTAGGCAGTGAGCCCTAATTGGCATGTGCCATTTTGTTCTTTCTATTCTTCTAACAGAGAATACATTCTTGGGTTAATCACCCCGTGGTTTTTCCCTTAACCGGGTTTTTCACGTCAAAAATCTTGGTGTCTCATGTGTTGATGTGTTTCTATTCTTGATTTGTTGCACTGTGCTTTCATGGTTGATCTTCTATTATGCTGCTAATTAACATTGTGGAGTTAAGTGTTTAATCAAAGAGAAAGTTTTGTACAACTGATTCACCCCCCCTCAGTTGTGTGCCCTAAATCTAACACAAGCTACATCTTTTCTCAAGTAAATATTTTATCTAAACTCATTATAGTAAATTCTTCTACTATAATATTCATGAAGAATTTATCTTACTGACGATTTCACTTGGATTATATTTCTGTCTATTATTGTCTCTGTAGAAAAATATGCTCATTAGATTTTGAGGATATTATTAGACACAAACTTGGAATCTGATGTACATGGTAAATTTATATCAAATACAATTTATGGATCTTAAGATGCTTCGATAATACTAATATCTTTTTGTTAAATCTATATGATATTAAAGCTTTAGTGAGCCAGTCGACTTGCTAGGAGTTGTCACAGCCGCCATCACAAATTACTTCTTCATTATTCAAGAAAACTATTATTAGGGTTAGTATTGTTTTATTTCATATGTATTGTATCTAAGAAGAAATATATTGATAGCGTTGATCATTGATGAAGTTATTATCGAATAATAGTAATGATGATATTGTTGTGAATAGAAATGAGTGATAGAAAGTTTCTTTTAGTATTTCGACGGTAGCCGTCCCCATAACCTCCCACGAAGGGATTGTGGGTGTGGAGGAGCTCAGTTTCCAGGTAAAACTGCCGACTGTGGATGGCCTTGCTGCCACTGTCTGACGTTTAAAATTATAGTACGTTATCTTTAATTCTTTTTGGTGATTATACATTTTTATAGATGGTAATATGATTAGATATGAGTTTAATAACATATATTAATAGTCTGTGGCGGGTCAACATCCGCAGTCCGGCATGCCACTTAATACAATCTATAATAAAATGTTTTATTGCATGAATTTATTTATACCTGTTGATTTAGGTAATAAGACTACTTATGGATTTATTTTCCTCTATTGTTACATCCCCAATTTTTGCCTTGCTATACTTTTTACTTTTACTTGGACATAAGTAAATTTATTATGATGATTAGATTAATGACAAGGAAAGCATTGGATTATATTGAATGCCATTTATGAAATTATAGAAAAGATTATGTTATTATTGATTTAATAATTGCATTATGAGATTTGATTTATTATTTAAATTATTTGAATAATGATGCACTCATCATATATTATTTGGTTACAAGTTGAAATAGGAATACAGATTCTCAGATGACTCTCAGAGAAGAGAGAGAGAGAGTATCTTTTGAGGAGAGAGATATAGACCTTAGGTTACAAATGGTCAATTTGCCAAAACGAGTATGAGTGTATAACATAATCGTGATCCAATGTGTCATAAGAGGTAAGTCTTGTCTTGTTAGTTTACTTTTGAGCCAAATTGATAGGTAGTCAATATTTTACAATCTTTTAAGTCATAGTAAGTCATCTTAGTTGTTAATAACGTTAATAGTATCGTTAGAGTTTGAAATTGTGACTATTTACGCTTAACGTAAATATTACAACATTATTGTCATAAATAGTTATCTTATTATTATTAAGTCACTTGAAGTGTTTTAACCAAATCTTAACATTAAGACTTTATCGTTAAGTTAAGATGACATGTTTTTGTTGACAGATCATGATGGGGAGACTAGCTCAACCCAATCACATTTTCCGTAATCCTTTGTTTTAGTATTAACCTTTTATTGATTAAATCATAATAATCAAATAGAGATAATGATATAAAAATAATATTTGATATAATCAAATATAATATGCTTATGAGTCGAATGAGGAAATACCTCATGATAAGTTAATATGGTTTGTGCTTGAACAACCTTAGGCATCAATTGAGGAGTGCCTTAAATATTAAAACATGATGGATCGAACTACTCATTTAGAGTAATCGATTGATCTCCATTTCAGTTATTTGAGTTGGCAGCCTCATTAAGGAGGAGTGGCAGATAACTTAGCCACATTCACTATTTCTTCTCAACAATTTTTGCATAATCGACATATGGTGTCAATAGCACCATTCTTGCTAACGGTTAAGTTAAACCAGGAGACCAGAACTGTTGGTATTGAATGAGTTTTTAATTGCAATGGATGGAGCGCATGGTGGAATGACTCATTTATGAGTCGGTTTGAGGCTCTTAATAGGAATGACTTAGATAGTCAATGGGGGTGGGGGAATGTGTTAAGTCTAGTAGCTATGAATAGAAAGGGAGATTTTGCGTGGATAGAGAGAGAAGGCTATGAGTGAATCTTGGAAGATTAATACAGAGTATTCTATCACCCATCTTTACTATATAAATGCCGCTTATAGGTGAATGCCTCTACATATTATGTTTTTAGAAATAGATGAGAGATTGCATGTTGCTTTGTCTTGGACATTCGCCCATTTTTATTTTGATATTCTTAAAAGTTTATAGTGTAACTGTTTCAAGGAATATGAGCCGACTGTGTCTCTCTACATAGTATCAATTTATCTTGTTTAAATAAGTTGAGTGAGTATGGAAGGTATATAGAGTCAGTGTATGATAGTTATTTTATTTAAGTTCTAAGCCTGAGAATCAATTTAACCTAGAAGAGCTGAATTCTTATGTTGATATTAAAATTTATCTCATGATATTATTAGGCCGACCCTGTGTCTTGGTATAAGACTATGATGCTTGTCATAATATGTGTTTAAGAACCAAATGATTCTATTATTATTTATTCAACAAAGGATGGTGTAGTTATCACGAAACTAGTGAACCAGTCTCATACTTGATTGAGGACAACTGACTGTGTAGGTGTATGCTAGTCTTGAAAAGTAATTCAAGAGAATTAGTAGAGGTTAATTATTAAGGGAAAACTTACCACACTGTGGGTAGTGTGGTTTTGTATATCAAATAGAAAATAATATCTTTTGAAACCATTCTTGGTTAATACATTGGTCAAGAACATTTTCCTTATCGATAGAATTTAAAGTCTAAGTGGTCCTTGACAACTATGGTAAACCTATTGAGTTATAGATTAACTAGATATAGTTTGGAAAAATAAATAAATCCTTATATATCATCCTTACAAATAACCTTGGCGAGTATAGTTTTATAGTAAACCATTTTATGTCAAAAGACTATCTAAAACTTTACATAAAATTCCTTTATGTGTATATGAGAAGTAAAGGTATTGGCATCACTTAGAAGTGCATTGAATAGTATTCATGTTCCTTGAAATAGGAGTTATTATTTTTTCAAAGAGTTAAACTATTCCTAACCATGGATGAGTTAAACCTTTGGTCGATTAATAACCTAGGTCTCCTAGGGTTGATATATGTTTATTTTGTAATCGTATTATCTAAGGGTAATAGGTAAACCCTAAAAGTGATTATGAACCAACTAAATAGATATGACATTTAAACTTATCCTTGTCAAGGTAGCCAATATCATGGCACTATGATTATACTATTTATGTAAATATTGTTAGTATGAATAAACTGCGAGAATACAACAGTATCCAAGTTGAGTAGGGGTGGGTGAACACAATGACCATGTTCATTATGAGCATTATTGATATTAAAGCTTTGGCCAATGTAATGCAACTATCTTATGCATGCATGGTCAGTTCACTGTATCTGTAATGCACAATCTATCAGAAATCATACTTAGCTAGAGGGTATCTAGGGTTGTATGATTGATAGATAGGTGTAGGATAGAATACTATGTACTCGGGATAGGCAAATTACCACTGGTCACCTTTGGTCTATATCCCTCATGAAGGGTAGGGCCACTTCCTATGTGGAAGATGTGTGGGAGACCACCGGTCTGTGGATGGAGGTAAATCACTGGAAAGATACTCTCTCTCTTTCCAAGTAGAAGATATGCCAGGACTTGTGATAAAGATGTCACATATTCAGCAGTAGTACTTATTCCAAATTGTCTATGTAATTGATTTACATTGTAAACTTTGTCATTGAGAAAGACTTCATGATGTATTGTACCTTGTAAAGGAAAAATCTTGTAATTATGGATATTTGATTATATGTTTAATAAAAGAAAATTTTTCTCTAATTCATTTTTACCTAGTTTAATTACTTGATGGTAAATTTTCCAGTTTTACTATGTTTTAAGAACATGGATGTTACATCTATTCTATAGAAACTTTGATAAAAAAAAAACTAGTTTTAGTTTGTTTGTGTATGGCAGCAAAACTAACTATAATTTGTTTCCTCTTAAGTATTTCTAAAAATATAAACCAAAAACATTCTTTTCTTTCTTTTGTTTCCTCTTAAGTATTTCTAAAAATATAAACCAAAAACATTCTTTTCTTTCTTATAGGAATAGTTCTATTTGGGTTTCATAATAGAATAGTTTAAGAAGAACATGTTTTATTTATAGCATTTCATAATGACAATATTAGCAACTGTGGATAACTATACTTAGAATCTGAGATAGATAATGTATTAAATGTTTTGGATATTTTGGATGTCTAAACTTTTCATTTGTTTATAGGTTGTCACTTTTTCTCTTGGGCCACATTCAGCTATGAATCTTTTTTCAAATCGATTTTGAATTATAGCCAATAGTTGGTTGACTGACTTCTCTGAAGAACAATATTTGTTTCAAGAATACTTTTAAACCAATTTGATTAGTGAGAGTAATTTTATTTTATTAATTAAGATTTATATTATTTTTATTTAATAATTTTGGAGTAGGCATTACATAGGTATCAGAGCCAGGTTGCAACACTTGGGAGGTTTGGGGAAAAAGCAATAGAGATTTAAAGCTCTTTTTTGCTATGTAGAAAACATGTCTTCAAACCATTCTGGGGAACCAATCGATCATGGACCTCAAATTTTATAGGCCTTACAAAATTTGGTGAATGTAATCCAAGAGAGATTACCTGTGCTTAACAATTAGGACCAGCATGACTCTGAAAGACAAAATTCTATACCCTGAAAATGTAGTAGAAGCCTTCGTCGTAGTAGAGCAAATTATACAGAGGAAGGAGAATCAGGACATTATTCACCACCTCCTCGTAAATCTCAAGTAAGAACGGAGGTCTCTATGGATATTGACAAGTTAATTCAATATTTTCTCCGGTTACAACCACAACATTTTTTTGGATCTACTGATGGATCAGACGCAGAATCTTGGCTAATCAGTCTTGAGAAAAAAATTGAATTAAAAACCTGTGGAAGTAATCTTAAGTCTAGATTGGCTATTCATCTTCTCAAGGATAGTGTAGACACTTGGTGGGACAGGAGGAGAGAAAAAAATATTTGACTCCATAGAGTATAACTTGGGAAGTTTTCTTAGAAATTTTTAAGAAAATATATATTTCTGATTATTTTCGACAATGGAAAATTGATGAGTTCCATGACCTCCATCAAAGGGGACTGACTATAGCTCAATATGAGAATAAGTTCTGAGTTATCTCAGTATGTTGACTATATTCAGGATGAGAAGTTGATGATAAACTGCTTTATCAGAGGACTTAATCACAATATTGTAGGTCTAGTTCGGTTAACTGAGCCTACTACTATAAAACATGTATTTGAAAAGGCACTTATTATAGAAGAAATTCAGTTGAAACATCATGATCACCATCGAAATTCACTCTAGAATCAAAACTACAATCAATTCCAGTCTGGTAATGGAAATAGGTCAAATTCTTATCCTGCTAGATCAACATAGTCACAACCTAGCCTGGAAGCTAAGTCGGCTCAAGAAGGCCCGGTCAGATCTTGGCAAGTTCCATCTCATAAAGAGGATAAGAGAAATCAGACACAGTTTGTTGGATCATCTCATCTGTAGTAGAGTTCTCGAGGTAGTCAGGCTAACACTAGTAAATCATCTTTTCAATTTTCGGCTCCTTCAAACCGTTCTTGTTTTAATTGCGGCGGTAGACGAAACTATGCTCAGGAAGATAATCAAAGCAATATAGCTTTAGGAGTTCATCATTTGGCAGTTTCAGAACCTACTGTGGGAGATGTGGGCAGATCTCATCGAGTTTTTGTAGCAATTGAAATCGGCAAGTAGAGCATTCGACATTAGTGATAGAGGTTCCTAGAAAAAATGGTGGCACTAGATCGACAGTTAACACTAGAACTAGTTCGCATTTAGGAGCAACAAACATTGGCCCTACAGGAACGACAGCTGGATCAGGTCAAGGTCCAATGGGACCCCTATGATGAATCTTTAGAACTACTTGGGAGGATATCATAGGATGAAATTTTTATTTTTTTGTTTTTTTATGATAGCTTCAAGGAGGAAGCCTAGTTCTTAGAGGGGGAGAATGTAGGGTCTTAGCCAATTTTGTTTATTTTGGATATCTATTTGACATTATAGTATGGTGTGCATTGATTGATGATTGAACTATGAATATTATAATTAATATTGTTATTATTTTGGGATTGAGGAAAAATATTATTATGATAATAAAGGTTGTTTTGGCTATAAAATATTTTATAAGTATTAATGTTTAGTTAATAAGAGTAACGAATGGAGTGGTTCAAATATTTATTCCTTTATTATTAATATCTTTATTGGGGGTTATGTGGAAAATGAATAGTTTTCTTTTATCATAAAAGAAATATGAAGAGTTTTTGAGAAGGTTCTATAAAAAAAAAGTGTTGTAAGCTTTAGTAACAGATTCTTGAAGAAACTTGAAAAGGAAGAAAGAGGAGAATGGCTGGGAGCTGCAAGAGGCGGATGTAAGCTTGAACAACAGAGGTATGAAATTTGGTTGGTAATACTATTGTCTTATCAGATTACTAATTGTTTTGAAAATGACAAATTGTATGTGCTCTGTGTGAGCCATACTTTATGCTTTAGGTATGTGCTCTGTGTGAACCATACTTTATGCTTTGTATATGTGCACTGTGTGAGCCATACTTTATGTTCCGTGTATGTGCTCTGTATGAGCCATACCTATGTGTGAGCTATACTTATGTTATATGCTTTGTGTGAGCGAATCTCTGTGCTCTGTCTGAGCCAATCTAAAGCTCTATGTGAGCTATTAAAAATTGGTAAATTATTTCTGTTATATCAAATCTTGTTTTTTTGAGAGTTGCTGGGGGGTGATTGGGTGGAGAGCAATATGAATGAATAAATAAGTTTTTGTTGCAGAAAACTAAAGTGTGTTTTGCAGATTCTAAAGAGGATACAATCTAGTGTGGAACCAAGGATTAGTTGAAAAGGAACCGGACTGAATTTTACACCAACATTAAGGACGCCGTACAACAAATGAAATAGAAGAAAAGATTGGATCAAGCTACATCTTTGCTCAAGTAAACATTTTATCTGAACTCATTATAGTAAATTCTTCTACTATAATATTCACGAAGAATTTATCTTACTGACGATTTCACTTGGATTATATTTCTGTCTATTACCGTCTCTGTAGCAAAATATGCTCATTAGATTTTGGGGATATTATTAGAAACGAATTTGGAATCTGATGTATGGTAAATTTATATCAAATACAATTTATGGATCTTAAGATGCTTCCATAATACAGATATATTTTTGTTAAATCTGTATGATTTCAAAACTGTCGACTGTGGATGGCATTGCCGCCACCGTCCCGCGTTTAAAATCGCAGTACGTTATCTTTAATTCATTTTGGTGATTATACGTTTTTATAGACGGTAATATGATTAGATATGAGTTTAATAACTTATATTAATAAGCCCTTACTTTGCATTGTAAACTTTACCATTTTATTGCCAACTGTGGCGGGTCAACTGCCGCAGTCCAGCATCCCACTTAATGCAGTCTATAATAAAATGTTTTATTGCATGAATTTATTTATACCTGATTTATTTTCCTCTATTCTATAGAAACTTTGATTTAAAAAAAAAAACAAAAAAAAAACAAAAAAAACCAAAAAAAAACTGGTTTTAGTTTGGTTGTGTACGTCGGCAAAATTGACTGTAATTTGTTTCCTCTTAAGTATTTCAGAAAGTATAAACCAAAAACATTCTTTTCATTCTTATAGGAATAGTTCTATTTGGGTCTTAGAATAGAATAGATTAAGAAGAACAGGTTTTATTTAAAGCATTTCATAATGACAATATTAGCAACTGCGGATAACTATAATTAGAATCTGAGATAGATAATGTATTAAATGTTCTGAATAATTTGGATATCTAAACTTTTCATTTGTTTATAGGTTGTCAATTTTTCTCTTGGGCCACATTCAGCTATGAATCTGTTTTCAAATCTGTTTTGAATTATAGCCAGTAGCTGGTTGACTGACTTCTCTGAAGAACAATATTTGTTTCAAGAATACTTCTAAACCAATTTGATTAGTGAGAGTAATTTTATTTTATTAATTAAAATTTTATATTATTTTTATTTAATAATTTTGGAGTAGGCATTACACACATTTAAATTTGGAAATTTGAATTTGGGTAGGATGAGTCCATGACTACAAGGATGATTTCACGACTACAAACTAGTCCCAAACCAAAAAGGGGCTAGATCTCAATGCATGACATATACATGGAAATAAATGTGAGGTTAGGAGTGATAAAGAAATGGAGAGGACAAATGTATAAGGGTGTGTGAGCATGGGAAAGGGGGTGAGTAGTAGGTGCATAGAAATAGATGTAATAAGGTAAGTGGATGACATAGGACAAGGGACCAACTTTATAAAAAAAAATACATCATTTGTCAGTATATCTATATATCAAAATACTCCCTTCAAAATAAATTAAAAACTAAATAGAATAAAAAGAATATGCAAATTTCACCATTACACCTGTATAATATTACAAATATTCAAATCTAAATTATATATTTTTTAATTCATTCGTATTTATTTTTAAATAAAAATATAATATTACTCTTATTTCCATTTTTAAAAATATTAATATTTAGGGAAGATATAAAAATGCAATTATGTACCATGTGATTTGCTTTTAAATTAAAAAATACTTTTAAAACTTTTTCTTATTGTTTAATTGAATAAGTCAATACAAACTCCACTCTACTTAAATATTACAGGGATTCACACCTTTCAATAATCAAAAACCAAAATGTATCTTTTGACTATTAATTCGACAAATAAAATCATTGTAAATGAATCCTTAATCTCCGTAGTAAATTGCAGACTATGAGAGGAGATTATATACAAAATAATATGAATTTGCTACTCAATTTTTAAATTTAAAAAGGCATTTCTAGCCGCTGCCCTCTTTGCCAGTTTTGTTCTTTCATTTTTTCCACTTCCCATCAACTGGCCATCAATAAATACGTCTATAGTTATCAGATCGTCCATTCCAGACGTTTTGTATTCAATACATTTTTTATGCCTTTGACACAGTTCCTGAAGCTCTGCAACTGGGTGCCTTTCAAGTGTTTCTGGACCAACTAATGGTTGTAACAATGGCTGAAATACCTATAATAAATATATTTTAGTATCTTACTGAAAGCATCATAAAATAAGAGAAATTTTAGAATTACAAATTGAGTACCTCCCAAACTTTATCTGTAGAATTTCCACTATCAACAAACACTGCACCAGCGATGGATTCCACTATATCAGCAAGAATTTTTGGAGCCTTTGAATGAAGAGAGCGATGATGTTTTGGTTCATTTTCTGCAACCTGAATGAATTTTTCAATCTGAAAATTAAAAAATAGTAAGATCTTTTAGTTTTACAAGTAATTTTAATGAGTAAAAATTTAAGGATATATCACTTGAAAATTTGAATGAAGGAGATTATTTCTACAGTCCAAAAAAAATTGTATGAAATGGAAATGAATCTTTTTATAGTCCAAAAAGGCTTACTACCTAACTGGTAGGGAGCTTATAACATATGGGACTACCTCATATTAAAATAATGAAAAGTAGAAAAATTTAAAAGTCAAACATAAATCTTTACTGATTATAATTTAGTACTCTACTCAATAATGGAATATAAAATTTTGAATGACTATTTAACCATTAAATTATTTGATATTAATTACATAAAAAAACATTTAATTAAAAAGACCTAGTTATAATTGTAACTGTTTAATCTTGCAAAACCCTAGAAAATAATCTTACCAGATCTTGTGTAAGTGGGGATTCAAAACGAAGGTAATTAAAGAAGCGGTGTTGGATCGCCACATGAGCCAGTGTTTCATTTCGAACATTTGCAGAGCGCAGGCGGGTCAAGATGCCTGGTTTCAAGTCTGGATAAGTGCTGTAAAGATAAACTGCAATCAATTGACCCAGAATTGCATCTCCCACAAACTCCAAGCGTTCATATGATCTGAGACCACTACAGTTCAGGTATTCCAAGTTTTCGCACTCTTCGCACTCCTTCAAGCCCAACAATTCCAGCTGTTTACATTGGAAAGAGGAATGAGTGAGAGCTTCTTCCAAAAGATTTCTTCTCTTGAATTTGTAATTCAAAATCTCTTCCAACTCGCTCAATCTATCAGAAAATTTCTCATCTTCTGCCAGAATTTCAGCTATTTTTTCTTTCATGCATTTATCATCCAGCTGTTCAGCCATTCTGTTAAGCACGGATTCTGACATTTCACAAAATGAGGTTCGTCAAGAGCATTCCAAAATATATAATAAAAAAAAAAAGTCAACCAACTGTTCAGCCATTCTGTGAAGCACGGATTCTGAAATTTCACAAAATGAGATTCGTCAAGAGCATTCGAAAATATATAATTAAAAAAAACAAGTCAACCAACCTAAAATGGTCGGCAGACTATGTTGAACATTTTGAACAAAATTTGTATTAAATTCTTAAAACTACGGATGATAGCAGGTTTGGGTTGTAGATGGCCATAAGTTTTGCACGGAATCAACACTTGGTTTTTCATTTAAACATAAAACAAATAAACATATATTGACTAGTTCAACTTAAAGACAAAGCAAAGTAATTCTGTAGCTGATATATATAGAGAGAGAAAGGGACGGCGGCGGCTGAGTCCTGTTAACTAGTGTGGCTATGGGAAATTTCAGATCTGTTTCATGTTCTAAAGGGCTATACATAGTTTCTTAAGATTGAGATTGAGATTTTTCTTGACACCTTCAAACAATGAACTTCTATATTGAACTCAGCCATATTATAAAGTAGGTCTACCAGTTTTAAAAAATTCATGGCACCTAAATTCTAGAAAATCAAAATGGATTGAAAATAGACAATCAACAAGAGAGGAGGAGCCTTCCAAACCCCATAGATAGGGTGTAATCGCTTGATCCCTTGATGATTGTGTGTATGCAGAAATATGAAAACAAATAAAAAACAATGCATCAAATCAAAGTACATATTCCATAACATCGCCTCGGAATTCAGAAAATCAAAGGAAAACATAGAAAGTTCTTACCAAATTATCTTTTGTTGTACTGCGACAATGGTGGATTTGCTGGAATCTTATGAAAATAGCTTAAATGAGGGTTGATTTATATATTTTTGGATGATAGGATGAATGGCTAGGATTAGATTAGAAATGGATGGATAAGATTTGATGAGACAACATTAGGGAAACAAATGAGACTTTTAGGTCATATGTTTACATGAATGGTTGAGATTAAAGATGAATGGATGGACAAGATTGAGTGAGAGGAAATTAGGGCAAGGGTGGAAGCTTCTAGGACTTATTCTTATGTGAATGGTTGGGATTAAGAGGTGTAGTATGAAATGGATGGTGGAGATGTAAAATTAGTTTGACTTTTGTGCAAGGTGTCAGGTTCAATGAACTTGGCTAACTAACTTCGCTCGAAGTGTGACCCTTGGAAAATAACTAGAATACCTATCTTTAAAAAAATATATCTCCTAGCATACCTATCTTTAGAAAAATCTATGTAAAAGATGCCAAGATTTATCAATCTCTAGGTCCGTATTTTTAATAGGCACTTGAGATTGATAACTCTTGGCGTGTTTTACATAGATCTTCCTAAAGATAGGTATGCTAGTTTTATTTATTAAAAGATTTTATTTTATTTTATTTACTTTATGTTTATTTACTTTAAAACTATTTAAGAATTATTTTGTACTTTTAGTTTTTAATATTTTAGAATTATTTAGGAATTATTTTATAGTTTTATTTTTTTAAACATGTCCACTATATTTTTGTTTTTGTTAACACGCTCACACCATTACACTCCACCCCTTACTTAGTTTTATTTATTACTAGTATACTAGAAAAGTCTGTGTAAAGGATTTTAGAGGGACCTATTCCCACTTTAATCACAAATCTAGTCAAGAATCACTGTGTTTTACATAGATTTTTCTAAAGATAGGTATGTTAATTTATTTTACTTTAATATTGTTTTCTTTATCAAATATATTCAATGCACACATGACAACCCTAAACCTTTTTCCTATTTTTTTTTCACTTCATTCTATATTATTTTCCTTATTTTTCCCTTCTACCTAAATAGGCCACAAGATGGTGAATCAAGGTAAATATGAGCAAGTAATAGCAAATTTTATTTATTTATTTATATTCTTCTATATTCTTTTCATTGTTTTTCCTTTATCTGAATGGTGAACCAAGGTAAATAAAAAAATAACCCTAACTTATAATTGTAACAAGAAAATACTATCTTCCTACTTTTTTCACCCCACTTTATATTCTTTTCATCCTTTATAAAATATTTATTTAATAAAATAATAAAATAATCAAACTATTAAATTAATAAAATTTAAAATATAAATATAATTAATAAAATCATAAAATTTAAGAACTATTATTATTTAATTAAGACTTAATTTATTTATTAAAAGTTATTTTATTTTATTTTATTTACTTTGTGTTTTTTTTATAAGGTGCAAAAGGTTGTGGTTAATTATATTAATAAATGTCAAAATATTACAAATTACAAAATGGGGATAAATGGGGGTCTATGACCACACCCAATATCTCAACCGAGTCAAAGAGTAAGTACAAAATGGCCATCACTTGTGCCATCAAAAATCAACAAAGACTAACAAAAATGGCTAAGCCCACCTCGATATGTCCATCATAAGAAAAATTTACACTAAGACCACCTCCTTGCCATCGCTAAGAAACTACAACCCCGATCTAGAACATTAAACATGGAGGAGCCCATGCCAACAAGACAAAAAACTGCCATGAAAACCTACACCACCTATCGACCACCACCCATCTTGTAAGCACAACTAGTTCAACTCTTGATAGAAAGCACCTTCGCTCACCCACTGGACAAAATCATGGAACCAGTTCAGGTTATCAACATGCACCAACCCAGCCACCTTTTGCCAAAAAAGTGCAACCTCTAGCTACCCATAGTGTATGTCATTCCAACTCCCTCTAATTCAAGTCCAACAGGAAAGGTTGAAACTCCACTGCAGCCCCTGGAGTCATTAATAAGGGTATGTCATGAGGCCATGGGGTGCCCACCCCAACCTAAGCACACACAACTGTGTCCAAATCATTGCCAAGAAACTCCCTTTTCATCATAATCCTACATAATGCTAGCGCCACGACCTTGTCTTCCTTTAAATCCAAAAGTGAGGCCAAGAACTAGAAGGAAATCTTAGAATTTATCCTATACCTGTCAACTGAGCATAATAACTTCCTCACAAGAATCATCCAAATGGCTTCCAACACCAAAAAGGATGGCCTCTCAAAAACTGTTGAAAGCCTCTGTTTTGATATATACCCTAGGAAGGTTGTCTGCCGCTTTGAGCATTGCAATCTAATAAGGGTTTCCATCAGGAGGAAGGTAGAAACCAAACTGAATGTAAAACATCATCCTTTCACCTTAAAATTTGATCACACGAGCCACCTTTTAATACACATTAACACCCGAAGCACCTTGACGTCGCCCTAGCAATTCCAAGCCATAAGAGACACTCGTGCGAAAGGAGAAAGGACTGCCACCATCACCCAACTCCATTAAATCCTCTATGGCTCCTCCTTCTCAAATGGTTAGCCATCCAACTAACCAATCAGCATCTGCCATCTCATTATCAACTTTGCCATCCCACAAAAACTTGAAAACTATGACCCCTTGATTGTAAATAACGTCCTTACGTAATGCGGATCAACTCTTAGACAGAAATCTAACTGAAGCCCATATCTGGACCAGGGGAGGACAACCCGAAGGTTGGGCAATATTTCTCAAAGACCCCAACAACAAACTTCCCCTTTCCTTTCTCTGCTCTTTATGAAAACATCCTTTACTCTATCAACTCTTCCTCTAAAGGAAAACTAGAACTCCACCTTAGGGCTATAGTCAATGGACCTAAACATCCTTTTCCTAGCTCATTCAGAGACCCCGCCTAAGAGCCAAAATTATGAATATTGTTGCCCTCTACAGCCAAAATTGCTAACCTGTCTGCTTCTCCATTAGCCTCCATATACACATGATTTATGGTGTAAGCCTCCAAGGAGCTGAGGAGCTCCAAAGCCTAATCTACCATAGCTTTGAATTTCTAGTTAAGGGTCGACCCTATCCTCACATGATGAGAAATGTTGAGTCTCCTTCAATCTCTAGTTTAGCTGCACCCAAGTCTTGCAGAGGTTTAACCCAAGGATCAAAGCACTAAATTATGCTTCGTTATTGGACCCCCTAATCAGAGGTTTGGCAATGCTACCTGCCACTAAGCCATCCCACATCCTCACAATACACCCTATCGTTGATTCTTTGGGTTTTCCCTTTGACACCCCATCAAAATTCAACTTAAACCATCCCTTTTGAGGTGGGAGCCAAACTTCCTATGCTCTTAAATCATCAGTTTCTTTACCCTTGCTCCTAATGAAAGGATTAATTCTCAATTCCTGCCATCTAAATCTCATCTGTCCATCCCAATTTATAAATTTGGACCTCTTTTTACAGTGAAGGAAAGATCTATTGTTAATAACCTCCACCAGATCTGCCTCCACCTTGTTCAAAAAGGATGGCAATGACATGTTTTTCTTGGAAAATCCTTTGGTTCCATTGTTTCTATAATTCCTAGATTAGAAAAGAGGGGCTTGCATACCAAAAGCACTTGTATATAGCTAGTCTGTTCAAAATGGGGCAAATATTGAAAAGGCTCACTATGTCATTAGGGAGGGAAGTAACCCATCCCAATTTTGCACAAATCCACCTCCAACATGCTTGAGAGAAAGGGAAACCTAACAAAAGGTGGTCAACTATTTCATCTTTGTCATAATTTTTTTAGATTACTCATTTTTTACCTAATAAATTGGCTTGCAAGTTTCTTGATTCTTTTTTGTTTTGGTGGAATCCAGGTGGACATCATGAGTTGCCTCTTATTGTTTGATGAAGACCAAACTTTTTCTTGAAAACTACTTAAAAACTGAGACTACTAATGTGATTTGATATAGGACGTATGCTAAAGACAAATCTTGATTATCACTAAGTCTTAGGATTCACACTTCATTTTGCTTAAGGGAATTGACATGTGTTTGCCATGCTTGAAATTACTTAAATGTGTAATTTTGTTTATCACTAAATCTTAGCACACATTTTAATTTTTTATTAAGGGAATTTACGTGTGTTTTCAATGCTTGAAATTTCTTAAATGTGTATGCTCTTCCTTTGCACGACAACGTGACCTTGGGAATCAAAAACATTTAAGTCATTCATTTTATTGCTTTCCATGTGTAATATCATCCTTTAGAAGGGCCTACTTTTGGATTGTGTTTCATCCAAGAGAGATGACCCTGAGCGGATCTTTCCTTCAGACTGCTATAAAAATTGGTCAAGGCAAAAGCCAAGACTTAACCAGTATTAGCCTTGCCATACAGTGCCAAATCAAAAAGAGGCGTACCAACACTTTGCGAAAGCAATTTTGCATTGTGTGAGGTATATGATCTTCGACTCCTAGTACAATTGGTTAAAGCCTTTAGTTGCTTGTCAGATTCTCCCAAGGCGTTGGTCCCTTGAAGAAGTAACTAGAAACCTTGTAGTTATTGACCACCTGATTCACCTATGAATGTTGCGGTAATTTTTAGTGCAAGGGTATGACACCCCCAAGATTACTCACCATATGGCTCCCTTGAGATTAGACATAACTCCTTGGCATAGCATGAGCTACTTGTAGCTTTTCGAGGAAAGGGTGATTAGGTCATCCTTCCAGTCCTGGAGGTCCCTATCTATCCTCTCTCGTAAAGATAAAACAATGTACACACCCATTTTAGGTGTGATAACACTTGAGTTGATAGAGATTCCAAGTTGTGAGCTGATATTATCATAGTGAAGCCTTGTGTTTAGGGATAAAGAGTGCTTAATTTGTTTTCAAATTGTGTTTATACATGTGAAAACTTGGGCTTTTAGGAGCCTCGAACATACACGCTTTTGTTGAAAACTGTCATTGTGTCTATTGCCTATTATGTTTTTCTTGTCCACGAGATAACCAAAAAATCCAAAAAACATAGTGTTAGAATTTTCCCCCTTTAGCATCTTCTTTTGTCAAAGAATGCAAAATCCAGAAAAATCCAAAAACATAGCCTTAGGCTTTCCATTTAGCATTTTCCTTTTCACAAAATCCCAAAATACAAAAACATAGTGTTAGATTTTCCCTTTCCGCTTTTTTCATTGTGAAAAATTCTAAAAAAAATCCAAAAAACATAGTGTTAAACTTTCCTAGCATTCTCATTTTGTCAAAAAATCCAAAAACAAACAACATCATTCCATCTTCATCCACAATCATTTTCCAAAGCCATCCCAAAATATCAAATCATTCCATTAACTTGGTTATCAAATCCCAAGATCTAGATCATACAATCCCCTAATTTGTCTTCTAGACCAATTAGTATCAAATCAACTAGTGAACAAACCTACCTTCAAAAGGGGATCTCCTTTTAAGTGTAAGCAAATTCACTATAGCCTTATCTTGTGTCACTTTGAGATTATTATTCTATTTTAGAGTAGATAATAAAAAATTCAAAAATCCATTGATCTAGATTTTATAACTCTTAACCAAGCTCATCATTCATCCAAGTCACATGCCTACCACCTGATCAAAACAAAACAAAATCATGGAAAATACTCCAAATCTGCTACAAGGCAATCCTGAGGTACCTACCTCCAAAATAGCCATTGATGCATCAAAGTTTACCATGGGCATGGACTCTAGCGTCTTTGTTCCCACAGGGTATATAGCAGGTGCTTCTTTATCCCAAAGTCACACTCAACAAACACATGAAGAATCCCACGACTCAGATGATGACCCACAAGACCTTGTGATCTTGGACAAAATTAGTAAACTTTTGGAGGCAAATCATGATCATTACTTCCATCTACTTGCTCGAAAAGGAGCTAAGTTGCCTTACGAATTTGATACCTCACAAATCCAAGAAAAAAATATTTTTGGTGGAGGTCATCCATCTTCATTACCCACAACATCTACCTTACTACCTTCTTTTCCAACTAACGATCTTCCATTCACAAACTTATTCAACAAAACACCAATTGAACCACTCCTAAAACCATCATACATCAGTGTCTAATGCCAATCTAACCCATCTTCTTCTATCCCACACAATCCCTCTACTAATCCACAACAACCATCTTCTTCTTCTATCAGACATAATACCTCTACTAACCCACAACAAACATCTTCTTCTATTCCCAACAACGCTTATGCACATCCTCCACAAGTATCTCACGCTCACTCTTCCACAACCAACGTACCCATCAATCCATCCCAAAATAATGCAAACCTTTCTAACACATCACAACAAATTTATTCCTCCATATTTGATTAAATAATTCTAATTATTTAATTAAATCAATTTTCCTCTACATATTAATTAAATAAATTTAAATTATTTATTTAATTAAAGCTAATATTCTATTTCTTCAAAATAAATAAAATTTAATATTTTATTTATTTATCCATGTGCATGAAATTAAATAAATTATTTATTTAATTTCCTATTACTCCCTCTCATCCATAATTCACTCTCAATCAATTTAGATAACTAATCAATCAAATTAGTTAACTAAATCAATCAAATCAGTTAACATGTTAGTCAATCTAGTCAACTCTCCAATCAATTCAATTCACTACCCAATCAATTCAGTCAACTCCTAAATCAGATTTGTTAACTCCCTTGATCCATAAAGGAGCTAGAACACTTGTCCTTCTCTCATTTATGCACATTCTCTCAACCATCCTCAACCATGGATCTTTTTGATCATCGTCAACCGTAGATCTGTTCTCTCACATGTCTATAAATCAAACCTCTTTTCCCATTTCTCAGCATCTCTCATTTTAGTAAACTTATGTTGTTATTTTTATTCCTTGGCAGACCAATATTTATGTTATTAGAAAATAGAGCAATACACATAACAAAAGCAAGGATCAATTAATTGAGTTTGGGTGCAGCTTCAATATGCTCGATCAGTGTAGGTAATTTATTTGTGCAAAAGGGAGGTAAATTATACTTGATTTGGTTTATATTCCATTTATGTTTGCATTGCATTTTTCACCTATCACACTTCTGATTTCTCTTTTCTTACCTCCTGTCTAGAGGCCTTGGAATACAAGTTAAGGATCCGATGCAAATGGGAGGCATCCTTCTGTTTGGCTACTCCAAAGAGCATTGTATCATCAATGAACTGCTAATGGGTAATTGTTGGGACCTGACTTGTAACTTTAGTACCTTCCACTTCCCCCCTAGATTGAGCTCTCTTAATAGATATGCCCAAATCTTTTACCATTGATATGAATAGGAAAGGGGACAAAGGATCCCCTTGATGAAGGCCTCTAGAGGCCTCAAAGAAACCTTTTGAGGAACCGTTAATAAAAATTTAGTATCTTGGGATGGAAATGCAAGAAAAGATCCAATCCAACCATTGTTTGTTTAAACCAAATGTCTCTAGCACCTTGATCTAAAATCTCCAATCTACTTTGTCATAGGCTTTCTTTATATACAATTTGATAAACATACTAGGTTTTCTCTTATAGTGTATTGAATGAATCACCTCTTGAGCAATGATTACCCCATCTAAGATGGACCTCCCTGGAACAAATCCCATTTGTTCATATGAAATGATCTCTGATAGTATAGTCTTTAATCTGGTGGTTGTTGCCTTCACGATTACTTTGTAGATAGTATTGCATAGAGAAATCAATTAAAATTTCTCTAAGGTTGCTGCTTCTCTCTTTGAGATCAATACAATGAATGTGTTATTAAACTCCTGTAAAAATCTCCCAACATTGTGAGTTGCTTCTATTCCTTCCACCATCTCCTTTCCCACAATGCCCTAACATTTTTGGAAAAAACATGCGAGGAAACTATCTGGTCCCAGGGCCTTGTCCAGATGCAGCTACTTTAGAGCCAATTCTATCTCTTCCATGGTAAAGCTTTTCTTTAGCATCTTATTATGCTCTTCCTTTACAAGCTTCAGGATGTTCTAGATAAGAGTTTTCTGAGCATTTAGATCTAAGCCTTCCAGGTTGTTTAGTAGCCTGGAGAAGTATGTTAGGGCTAGGGCAGATCAAAGCAATAAACACTAACAATTATATGCAGATTAAATAACCCAAATATAACATTAAGGAATAACACAAAAGAGATCAAGACAGAAATTTAATGTGGTTCACCCAATATTGTCTACATCCACAGAATCTCAGCCATCCAATAATTTTATTATCCAGTGCAAAATAGATTACAATCTCGTGAATACATAGTTGTAACATACATCCCAGCCACTTATAACAAGCTTTTTGGAAGCTTCTAGAATTAGGGTTTTGCAATGTTGTTTTTCTTTTGTCGGTTAACAAAAATTAACAACCGACTCCGATCGTGCAAAAAAAAAGGGAAAAAAATCTCCCACAGTACTTGCATGATTAGTCACCACATACCAACAATCTCCCACTTGGAGACTGATCAGGCTCCACACCAAAAAAAGTAGGCCACCATTTCTTTGATTATTGCTTCTGGTTCTTATATAAAGGATCCATCTACTTGTCTAATTTTAGTTATCCTATTTATATCTCTATGTTGTTTGGTCACATTGTGGAAATATTTAAAGTTCTTATCCCCCTCGTTTACCCATAATTCCCTAGACTTTTGTCTCCAAAAGACTTCTTTCGAAAGGATCTCTTTGTATTCTATTCGAATCTTTTCTCCTTGATAAACTTATTCTGACCCATGCCCATAGCCAAAACTTCCTCATTCAATGTATGTAATTCATCTTCCAAAATCCTTTTAGATTCAAAAATATTCTTGAAGTGAAGGGTATTCCACTCTTTGATCTTGTTTTTGATTATTTTCCATTTTGAGACAAAGTGGAAAAGTTTTGATCCATATGGCTGCTCTTCTTTCCACCACTTTTCTATAAATTCAAAAAAGGATGGGTCATTCATCCACATATTTTCAAATTTGAATGGATTTATCAACGACCTTCTATCTCCTACTATTTCCAACTCAATTGGCAGATGATCTAATCCTGAGCAAGGAAGTATGGTTCCATCCAAACCAAAAGGAAAGGAGGCCAAATTTCCCTAATAGAAAAATCTATCTAGCTTTTATGAGATATAATTGCCACCCAGTCTTCTATTAGACCAAGTAAACTCCCCATTTCTCAAACTAACTTCTAACAACTAGTTCCTCTCCACCCATTCACTAAAATCCTTCTGAGACTAATTGACGCTTTGAAGACCACCTCTCTTACCCTGTGTGCAGAGGATCGCATTAAAGTCCCCTCCAAAAACAAAATGTACATTAGGGTGTGTAGCTATCAACAAATCTAGTCTTGTCTAAAGTTCTTTTTTCTTAATGCATGCATTTGGACCATAAATATTCACTAGTATGAACTTCATATTTGATACAACACTCCCAATCCAACAGCCCAATGAATTAGGTCCTTCTACCAACCTTTCTAGGAGAATTGTTTGGGGTTTCCAAAATGTTTCTATACCTTCCAAAGCCCCCACCAAATGGACTGCTTCCACTTGCCACAATTTAAGTTTTTACCTAAACAACTTGATTTCAACATTGGTCAATTTAGATGCCTGCAACATTATTATGTCTTCCCTAGAAATCTCTAATCTGCACTTGACTAAGCGTTGTTTGTTAGGGGCATTCAAGCCCCTAACATTCTATGATAGGACCTTCATGGCCCTGAGGGAAGGGTGGATTCCTTCCTTGACCTTGGCAATCTAGTGATCTTAACTTGTTCGTCTGCCTCTCCATCCTGACTTCTTTTTTCCTGATGGCTTTTCCTTCCTCTACCTTTTGATCTTCTACAATTTGGAGTGGACTTGCTTGCCAAGATTTGATTTATTCACAGATTAATTTGCTAGACTACAGGATCATTCTCTATCTCTAGCCCTCCTAAATTACCAAACAACATCTCCCTCTCTTCATCTTGGAGCTTCCCATCCTCTAATGCATCTTCAAAGGGAGGCATCTCTAGTGAAATATTCCTTACTGGTGAAGGATATTGATCCTTTGGGGATACAAATTGTTCGTTGGAGAAACCAAGAATCTCAAGAACATCTTTTGCAGCAAGGTCTTGATTGTCTTCCCCCAAGAGATTGACTCCTCCCTTTTCCTATGGGACCATAAGGACCTCTTCTGAAATCCTCTTTACTATGTCCCTTACACCCTCCATCCCAGCCAGTTGTTCAGCACCACATTCTAGGGGGTTTCAGAGGAACCCATATCCATCGTGAGTTGAGTAGATGGATTACCCTTAGGGAATGAGGAGACATTTTCTAATCCCAAGTTTATATCAACAATCAATGCCTCGAACTCCTCCTTGTTATTGCATCCTTGGATGTGTAAATTATCCACCAGTAGAGATCCTTCATCATCCTTTTCTACCCCCCTTGACTTGTCCCCATCTGAGGGTTTCTATAAACAATTTCAAAAGCCCCAGAAAAGAATGGCATCCCTTGATGTTAAGTCTATTTCAATCTTCTGAGTCCATTTCCCATTGTCTGTCATGAATTCCAACTCATCCCAAGTTCCCTCCTTCAGATCTATCTCCACACAAATCCTGATACCTATCCTAATATCTCCCTTTCCAAATGACTCTTCCACCTGAATGAAGGATTCAAGCCCATCCCCAACCAATCTTAGGGACTCCATATTCTAGTATTCCGAAGGGAGCTTGGGAAAAGGAATCCATAGTAGAATTTTTCTTATGTGATGCATTGCTGTATCGAAATTGGGTTCCCACTCAGTATAATAAAACCAATATCCCTCCATGAAGAAAGGACCCCCAAGTAGAATCTCATTTTTCACCTCTAAACTACTACATTCTACTAAAAAAAATCATTGGGTAAACGAAATAAGGTTACTTTTAGTCAAAGATTTGAGCCCACCAATCTTTAATGCTCTTCCATGATAGACCCCACCCATTCCATTTTGTAAAGAAGGCCCTCTCCTTCAGTCGATCAGTCTCTTGTCTCAAGATTGACGGAGAAAATCTATTGCCTTGCTTTTCCCTAGCTTGTTTGGTTATGTAATCCTCCTCTCTGGTCAGTTGTTTTTCCTAATTTGCCTTTCCCTCCAATACCCTTCCTTCCTGACCATCTTGAAACCCTTGTCCATAGCCTAAAACTATTCATACAACTTCAAATTGTTTGTTCACCTTGGGAACCTCCCCCAATTGGAATATCATTTGCTCCAGTGGCAAAAGTAGGGATTTCTACCTTTGGAAGATCCCCTCTACCATTATTGAACCAACCTCTTGAGTTTTTGTAGTGAACCATTTTTTCTAAAAATCTATAATAAAGCGAATTTTTTTTAATTAAATTTAATTTCAATTTTTTTACTGTGTTATTTTACTTTAAAACTATTTAAGAATTATTTTATAGTTTTAGTTTTTTAAAATATATGTGGGTCTATTATTAGTTAAGATTTATTTTATTTACTAAGAGTTATTATGACCAGAGGTGTAACTAATTTGTAGCAAGGGGTGGAGTGTAATGGCATAAGAGCTGACATAGTTTTTTTAAATAACTAAACATATAGTTTTTAAATAATTATAAATATATAGCCAACATAGTAATAAACATAAAAATAAAGTCAATAAAATAATGTGTATAAATATAAGTAGTACTCAAACATAAATTTAAGAAAAAACAAATCAAATAAAAAGAGAACAAATTGAACTGATAGAAGTTTAATTAGTAGCCATTTTTTTTTTTGTTTTTTTTCTTGCAAAAATAAATTTATGAAGTGATGTAATGCTGCTCTTATTTATAGAAAGTTAGATTAGACATTACTCTTATTCTATTTACATGCTACTCATTAAATAAAAAGAAAATTACAGTTATGGAACCTATAAATTATAATTTATTTAATATTTTTCTTGCATAAACAAATCTTTGAAAACCACAAACAAAATTAATGGCAAGGTAAAAGTATTTACTTTAGTTTAATGAGAGCTAGGGTTAGAGTTCTTCAATATTTAATATTTAGTTTATCGGCCTTTGTTTTAGATTTTAACTAGCATAGATATCTCTTGGCATAGATGTATTTAAGATATCTATGCTAGTATATATTTTATTTATTTATTTATTTATCTTATTATTTGAGATAAGTGCATTATATTTTTATTTTTAATGCCTAGAGGCATTTTACAATGGTAACAAGGGGTGGAGTGTAATGCCTGGACATTTTAACAAAAAAACTCTTATCTTAAATTACCTTAAATTTGATAGCCATTTACATGTCAAAATAATAACAACAAGAACTTTGGATAATAAAATAATAAAACTCAAAAAAATGTTGTATATATATATATATATATATATATATATAGAGAGAGAGAGAGAGAGAGAGAGAGAGAGAGAGAGAGAGCAAAGCCCCGGGTACAACTTTAACTTTAAAGTGCAACTTAAATTATGGAACCTATAAATTATAATTTATTTAATATTTTTTTAAAATTATAACTAGTATAGATATTTAGAAAGATGTATTTAAGATATCTATGCTAACTTTATTTTATTTACTTTATGTTATTTTACTTTAGAGTTATTATAGTTTTTGTTAACATGCTCATGCCATTACACTCCATCCCTTGTTGCCACTATAATTTATAAAAAGATTTTATTTTATTTTATTTACTTTGTGTGCTTATTTACTTTAAAACTATTTAAGAATTATTTTATACTTTTAGTTTTTAAAAATATATATGGGTCTATTATTACTTACTTAGGACCTATTTTATTTACTAAGAGTTATTTTATTTACTTTATGTTATTTTAATTTAGAATTATTTTATAGTTTTAGGTTTTTTTTTAAATGTGGGCTATATTTTTGTTTTTGTTAACACTCTCATGCCATTACACCCCACCCCTTGCTGCCACTATAGTTAGGCATAGTGAGAGATATCCTTTTGGTGCCTATTTTTGAATTACTTGTATTTGTATTTAAATTATATTTTATACATTTGAATTAAGCGGAGAGGTGTAATGATAGTGGTAGCAAAGGATGGAGTGTAATGGCGTGATACCCGAGAGATATCTATGCTAGTTATAATTTTAAAGGAATTAATTCTCATAGTAAAAATCTAAAACAAAGGTCATTAAACTAAATATTAATTTTCTTTGTGGATTTTAATGATTGAAGAACCCTAACCCTAGCTCTCATTAAACTAATGTAAATAATTTACCCTGCCATTAATTTTCTTTGAGGTTTTCAAAAAATTGTTTATTCAAGAAAAATATTAAATAAATTATAATTTATAGGTTCCATTATTTAAGCTACACTTAAATAAGAGTAATGTCTAATCTAGCTTTCTATAAATAATAGTAGCATTATTACATCACTTCATAAATTTATTTTTGTAAGAAAAAAAACAAAAAAATGGCTATATAGTGCCCTTAGCAATTAAACTTCTCCTCTCTATGGATTAAACTTCTTCTCCCAATTCAATTTTGCTCTCTTTTTATTTTTACTTTTTATTTTTTCTTAAATTTATGTTTGAGTACTACTTATATTTATACACACTATTTTATGTTTATTGATTTAATAAAACTATGTCCCCTATATATTTATAATTATTTCAAAAAATATATGTTTAGTTATTTAAAGAAACTATGTTCACTCTTATATATATATATATATATATATATATATATATATATATATATATATATATGTTTACTTATATATATAAGGGGCTAACATTTGTTGAGCTTGAGCCTAGGATGCTGGCTGGATTCCTATCTGGATATGTGCATAACCTTCCTATTGATTTAGTTGTTTTCAAATTTCACCTTTATCAGGTCCATGACAATTGAAGAGGCATTTCCTGAAACACAAAAGTATTGGCCATCGTGGGATAATATAACTAATCTTAACTACATAAATATAGTGGCAACAAGTGTTCCATTAAATGTGATAGAATTAGGGCTATGGTCAAGCGTTCTAATGGAAACCTCCCTAAGGAAGATCAGGATATCTAGGAATTTTACAATGTAAAAAGTGGAACTTGGTATGGATTGGTCTAGATCAGTTGGCTTCGCTAGAGCCTCATGAAATGGAGCTTGTGTTAGGATTTCATGTGGGCCATACACGTGGTGGTTCTACTAGGATAGAGTGGATACAATCCCTTGGAAATGATTTTCAAGTAGAAATGACATGATACCATCTTTCTAATTTGAAGCCTATTTATCCAAAAGGTGTTAATGTCCTTTCTCTATTATTTGGATTTGGGGGTTTAGAAGTTACTTTGCATCAAACTACGGTATACAACTCAATTATGTTGTATCTACAATTTTTTTTGCAAATTTCTGTAGATACAACATAATTGAATGGTATACCCAAGTTCAATGCAAAGTAACTTCTGTACCCCCAATTGGATAGAGAATTTAGAGAAAGGACATTGATGGACCCTTTGGTTAAATAGGCTTCAAAACATAAAGATGGTATCATACCATTTCTACTTGAAAAGCATTTCCAAGGGATCGTATGTGCTCTGTCCTAGTAGAAGCACCACATGTGTGGCCCACATCAAATCCTAACACAAGATCCATTTCATGAGGCTCCAGCGAAGCCAGCTGATCTGGACCAACACATACCAATTTCCACTTTTAACATTGTAAAATTACTAGATATCTTGATCTTCCATGGGGAGGTTTCCATTACAATTCTTGACCGTAGCCATATAAGTCTATAATATTTAATGGAACACTTTCTACCATTGTGTTTATGTAGTTAAGCTTAATTTTGTTATCCCATGATGGCAAATACCTTTGTGTTTCAAGCAACGCCTCTTCAATTGTCATGGACATGGTAAAGGTAAAATTTGAAAATAGGTAACTCAATAGGAAAGTTATGCACGTAGCCACATTTTCTACTTGAAACTAAAAAAGTACTTTGAGTCCACAAATTCCAGTTCAATATCATACAAAAATAAGGATATGGTTGCCCATGTACACCTTTTAGCATACAACATTTGAAATTTGACATCAACTTGTTCAAAATTTGAATACATGAGCTTGACATAAAAATTAATGTACCCATTATTTCTAAATAAAGTTATAGTGCTTCTATAAAGATGTGTAATATATATGTACATGATGATATATAACATCATGTATATATATATCATGTATATCATTGAGTGTATGTATATTGAATTGATATGAGTTTGACATACAAATTAATGTACCTATTATTTTAAATAACTATATAGTGCTTCTATAAAGATGTATATATCATGATATATATACACATGATGATATATATCATCATGTATATATATCATGATATATCATCATGTATATCATTGAATGTATTTATATCATTGATATGAGTTTGACATAAAAATTAATGTACCCATTATTTTTAGATAACTATCTAGTGCTTCTATTGTTCTAGGTGCAACGAAGGTGTTGGTCATTGATCGGTGGTTTGGGATTTGTTTTCTAGTTTTGTGGTGATTATTTGGTGTTGGAGTGAGAATTTTTGGAGGTTTTGTTGCAATCTGGGAGTAAGGGTGGCTGGTGTGCGTGCTTGTTGGGGCATGCGAAAGGGTGTGTCATTTCTAAGGGAAGGTGGTGTGTTGTTTCTGTAGGGACTTGTTTGGTGGGGTTCTTATTGTTTGGGGTTTGGGGTTTGGGGAGCTTCGAGGATCGATGCAAC
Organism: Cunninghamia lanceolata; assembly: GCA_027924645.1. Classification (NCBI taxonomy): domain Eukaryota; kingdom Viridiplantae; phylum Streptophyta; class Pinopsida; order Cupressales; family Cupressaceae; genus Cunninghamia; species Cunninghamia lanceolata. The sequence continues at coordinate 1,848,593 of BSBN01000777.1, forward strand.
CTGGTTCTTTGATGCTTCCTTCCATTTTTGGGTGGTTTTGCCACACGTTTGTGGTTTGGCATGGTAGAGCCTGGTGCTTCCCTATGTGTGGGGTTCTCTGGGGCTTTGGATCTCTTAGATCCCTCTTCTTCTAGGCTTGTAACTGCTAAGGAGCCTATGGGGAAAGCTCCGTCTCGAGATGGATCCTTTTCCTCAAGGGGGGTTCCTAAAATAAAAAAGTGAATGGCTATTTGGAGAGAAGCTGAGATTGACTTGTCTTGGTGACTCTTATTTGCAAATTAATGGGACTTTGACTTTCGCTCCTAGCTTTGGAATTCTGGACGTGCTAAGTTTGGAACCCTAAAGGAGATATGGAGATATTGATGGTGGCTAATAATTACTTTCTGGTTGTTTTCTCATGCATGGTGGACAAAAATAAGGCCTTAGAAGGTGGCCCTTATTTTAATAATCAGGTTGGGCTCTTCATCAAACCCTTGCATGTGGGGTTCAACTTAGCAGAGGAGCTTACCTCAAGAGTTCCTATTTAGGTCCATCTTCCAAGGCTCCCACTAGAGTTCTGGAGGAGCAACATTCTTCATTTGATTACTCTGCTTCTTGGAAATTAGGTTGGATCTACTCCATAAACTCAAGACTAGAAAATAATCTCTTATGCTTGAATTTGTGTGGAGATTGATTTAAATAACCCTTTGCTAGATTCTATGGAAATATGTCGTGGATTGTCTTCCTAGACTATGAAATGTTGTCATTCAGATGTCAAATCTATCATGAGTATGGACATTTGCAAAGAAAATGCCCTCGAGCTAATCTAACAATTATTGAAGCTATGGCTCCTTCCAATCCTACCCCTAAGAAGGATAAATGGAAGGCTCCTCTACTTGAAGGGGGTTCTTGTAAAGAGGGATTTATTCTTGTGAAGTCACATAACAATGGGAGAGGTTAGAAGAGAACACTGAAGGATAGATAAAATGATGAGAATTTTAATAAATTTGATGTTTTGGATGCCTTGGTTTAGGAGGAGGGAATCCTAGTGGAGTTACCCTCACATGCTAGTTGTAACAGGGAATTCATTTTCCTTGAGAAAATATTGATCACTTGCTTAAACTTGATGAATTATTCATGCATGTCATTAAGATAAGTCTCTCCACCTATATCCTCAAATCTTGTAATCTTTTACATTCTCACCATAACCTACAAAGATGTATTTATGAGCTTTTGGATCCAGTTTAGTATGCTTTTCTTTAGGCACATGAACATAAGACTCACAAGCAAACATCCTTAAATGTGAAATAGAAGGCTTTCTACCTATGCACATTTCATAAGGAGTTTTATCTTCAAGAGCTGAACAAGGAGATCTATTAATCAAATAACAAGAAGTACTTATAGCCTCAGCCCGAACACAATGATCTAGCTTAGCAGAGTTACCCTCGAGTGTTAGGTTATTGGACAAGGCCTTGTCAAAGGATAAATGGAATGATAATCAGATTTTGTCTTTGGAGGATCAATATGGGTAGATGGACATAGATTTATCTTCTCAGACTCTAGATGCACTAGAACCAAGTGGGATTTTGGCCTCGAAAGTAGGAGTAGTGTTGTCTGCCCTAATCTCTTCTCCAGTGAAAGAGGCTTTGGAGTTTTGTAAAAACAAGGGGGCTTCCAATGATTTGGGCTTGCTGCCAAAACCCCTTAAAAAGGGACCTTAAGAGAAACCTTTGAAGGTGGGGCGTAAGAAAGACCACTAGAAGGTGAAGTTAATTGGAGATACATTAGTGGAATTTGGGTCAGTGAAGACCATTGACTCCCATTTCTCTTGATCTTACAAATGATTGTTTTATCTTGGAATGTTAGGGGTATGAATAGCATCCCTAGACAAAAGGCTATTCATGATCTGATTAGCACTCATTTTCTTGACCTTGTCTTTATTCAGGAAACTAAAGTGACAATAGATGGTATGTTGAGTAGAGATCCTAGCATTTGGCCTCATGGATCTTGTTTATTTGGGTGGAGTGGCTTATTTTTGGGATCCTAGGAAGGTGGTCCCTCTTCGGTGGATTTTGAGCTTCTATTCTATCTCCTTGGTTGCTACCAATGTGGATTTAGGTGAAATCTATCTTTTTACTAATGTTTATGCTCCTATTAATCTCTTGGGGAAATCATGGCTCTATGATCACATTAGATATGTCCGATCTCTAGATCCCTTCCTTACTTGGATTATGGTTGGGGACTTTAATGTGGTTTATAGATTGGAGGAGAAAAAATGAGGTACTGGCAGGCTTGATGCTTTAGCTATCCTCCTTAGGGATAATATTAATCTCTTGTAGGTTATTGATGTGAAGCCACATAATGGAATCTTCACTTGGAACAACAAAATAAGTGGAGAAGAAGTGATCTCAAAGAGGCTTGATAGATTTCTTCTCTCCTATTTTTGGATGGGGGATAGATGGACTACCAATTTGGAGATCTTGGATTGGAGAGGTTCTAATCATTGGTTGATCAAACTTTCAGTAGCTACTTTTAGAGCTTCAAAGAACCCTTCTTTTAAGTTTCAAATTATGTGGCTATGGGATCACTCTCTCCAGGAATTAATGAATTATTGGTGGTATGAGGGGAATCCTGCTTATGGCAGGGCTATGTATTCTTTTGTTAAGAGATTGCAGTTTTTGAAATATAAGATCAAGAAGTGGAATAAGAAATGCTTTGGAAACCTCCACTTTAATAGAAAGGAAGCTCAAGTGCGGCTAGATGCTATCACTTGTCTGATCCGAGATTAGGGGCTTACTTTGTATATGAGCAAAGCAAAGACTAAGGTGGTTAAGGATTTGGAGGATGGGAGCTTTGTGAAGAGATTTTCTCGAAGTACAAATCTCGTGTTGATTGGCTTTAGGAAGGAGATAGGAACACAAATATTTTCATAATTCTTTTAAATCTATAAGAAGTGGTAATCACATTACCTCTCTTGTGTCCTCAGAAGGTGTTCAACTCTTGTCTATGGGAGAAATTGCTCAGGAGGCCTCTCAGTATTTTTGGCTCTATTTACTGAGGACTCCCCTTGCTAGTGAGGAAGAAATATCTATCTTGGATTGTATCCCCTCTTTGGTTTCTCATGAGATGAATGAGCCTCTCATTCATCCCATCTTGTTATAGGAATTGGAGGATGTAGTTTTTGATATGAGAATAGGTAAAGCCCTAGGCCTTGATGGATTTCCTATTGAATTCTTTTAGGAGTTTTGGGAGACCATCAAATTCGACCTTTTGGAGGTGGTTCGGGAATCACAAATGAATAAATAGATGTTAAGGGCCATAAGTGCTACATTTTTGGTTCTTACCCCTAAAAGAATGATGCACATAGTTTGGATCAGTTTAGATCCATAGCTCTTTGTAATGTGGTTTATAAAATTATCACTAAATGGATTGTAGAAAGACTCAAGCCATGCCTCAAATATTTAATTTTTGATGAGCAGGGAGGATTTGTTGCTAGTAGACAGATTCTTGATGGGATTGTGATTGCTTTTGAGGCCATTCATTCTATGGCAACCTCTAAGGAGAAGGCCATGTTTATCAAGCTTGATATGGCTAAAGCTTATGAGAGAGTCAAATGGGATTTTTTATAGAAAGTCCTTCTAGCATTTGGTTTTGGTGGTGACTAGGTTAATTGGGTCATGAGCTACGTTACCTCTTCCACCTTTTCTATTCTTATTAATGGGGAACTGACTGAGTTGTTCAATGCTTCTAGGGGCCTTCGACAAGGGGATCCTCTACCTCCTTATTTGTTTATTATTATGGCTGAAGGGCTTGGTAGATTCATTAAATCTCAATTTAGACAAGGGTTGATTTAGGGTTGGAGCTAGGGCAATAGTTTTCCTCCTTATTCTCACCTCCAGTTTGTAGATGATACTGCTTTGATGGGTGTGGCCAGAATCAATGAAGCAGTTAATTTTAGGACAACTTTGGATACTTATTTGGCTGCCTCAGGGCAAAAGATCATTGAGGCTAAGTCTTCTATTTTCTTCTTTAATACTCCTTGACTGATTCAAAGCAGGATTGCTCAGATTCTTAGGTTCCAAATTGGCTCTCTTCCTTTGGTTTATCTTCATATCCCCCTTGGTGTTGGATCTCAGTGCAATAAGTTTTGGAAGGAGATTTTGGATAAGTTCCACATGAAGGTCAGCCATTGGACTTGTAGATGGCTTTTTACTGCTGCAAGGGTGACCCTTCTGAAGTCAATGGTGCATACTCTTCCTATTTATAGATATTTTGTGCAGGTTGCCCCCTCTAGTTTTGTTAAAGAATTTGATTCTCTATCCTACCAATTTCTTTGGTTTGGTTCTCTTCTTTCTTCGAAATGGAGCTTGGTTAGGTGGGACTCTATCTGTAGACCAAAGCAGGAGGGTAGTTTAGGGTTGAGGCCAGTTGGGTTTATTTGTTAGGTTTTATTTACTAAATTATACTAGAGGTGGTGTACTTGCTAGGATTAGGGCTGGGCCAAAATTCTCACTCATAAGTACCTCATGGGAGTGGATAGATCAGATGTGCCTTGTTGTAGCCTGGAGGGGAAAGGATTCATGGTTTGGGATACTCTCAAAATAGGGGTGAAGCTTATCAAGGGGAGGCTTTTTTGGATTTGTAATAGTGGTTCTAATGCCCTTTTTGGTATGATTCTTGGAATGGGCACCCCTTGATCACCTCAGAGTATCCTCATCTTTATCCATTTTGTAACTTTTTGATTGAGGCTGGCTAGTGAAAGGTGGAGAATTTTAAGACCGTAAAGGCTAAGGGGAAGTTGGAGGTGACTTTCTTGAAGGACCCCTAGGAATGGCCGCCAGGTGGTACTATGGAGGATCGTTAGGAACTTTCTCGGATACTAGGTCGTAGACTTTGTAGTTCCCTTCAGGGGAGGGATACTTTGGCTTGGGGCATGATCCAAAGGGCCAATAATCTATTGCCTTAGGTTACCTGGAGTTGGATTTGTAGCTACATGGCCAGGGTGGTGTTCCTTGGTGGAAGCAAGTGTGGAATAGTTTCTCTTGGCCTAAGTGCAATTTCTTCTTTTGGTTGGTGGCCCAAAATAAGTGCCTCACCTAGGAGAATTTATGAAAGAGAGGATTCCAGGCCCCTTCTATCTATGTCCTTTGTAAAAATAGTGAAGAATGTGCTTCACATCTTTTCTTTTAGTGTCCTTATTCGAGGGAGATCTGATACCTTTCATTAGGGGTGTGGAACCATGCTTGCATCCATGCTACTTCTTTGGTAGAGTTCTGGGATAGTTTGGGTCAACCTCCAACTAAGACCTCTTTTCTCCAAGTTGTCTAGTTTTTGGAGCCCTCCTTCCTTATTTGAAACCTTTGTCTTGAAAGGAATTATAGGATCTTTCAGGACTCAAAAATAGAGGGTGTTCACTTGTGGAAAAAAGATTGTCTATAGGCTTCAAGAGACTATTTCTACAAAATGTGACTTTTTTGAGAAGGTTAATCCTAGTGATTTGACAACTATTAGGAATTTGAGTTTGATAGACAGTGGGTTGAGTGTCTCTCTTGGTAGAAGATAGAAGCTGACTAAGTAGAAGATCCATAGGGAGGGGCATTGGAGTCCTCCTCCTATGGAAATTTTGAAAGTCAACACTGATGGCTCTTCCAGCGAGAATCTTGGACATGCGTTAATTGGAGGCATTGGTTGAGGTAGTGATGGAGGTGCTTTTTTTTCTATATTTATAAGGGGACGTATTCTAGTAACCTTACGGAGGCTCTAGCTATTCTTTAGGCAATAGAGAGAAGGTGTTCGCATGGTTGGAAGCAGATCATCTGTGAATCTGATTCACAAATTATGGTGGATATGTTGAATGAGAAAAAATTGGAAGGAGGTAATTGGCATTTAACCTTGGTGGCTAAGTAGATCTTGAATCTATGTTTCTCTTTAGAATATATTTCTTTCTTTCATATTCTGAGGTCATGAGTGGAATAGAGTGGCATACTACCTAGCTAAATGGGCTTCTAGGAACTTGGATGGGTGGTATTAGGTCTCAAAAATGTAGGTCGTTAATCCGAAGAGGGTGCCAAGCTCTCTTGACATTTTTGGCTAACTGACACGGGGTAGATATGGCTAAACCACCTTCGCTTCAGGCTCTGCCAGACCTAGGCGGGTAAACCTCTAATTAGTAAAGTAGATAAAGAGATGATCACTACTTTAATCAAAATTAATCTAACTATTAATAATGGCACAAATTATAAAATAGATAAAAAGACAACAAATTAATTCAAAAAATAATCTAAATTGTAATGCTAAAACAATAATGCAATCTAACTAAGTAATTCTAAAATGAAGTTGAATAAGTGATAATGAAAATACTAGACTAGTGCCTTATTTAATATAGAGTCAGTATGGTTATGAAATAAATGATTGTTTGTTTGGTAAAAACTTGAATTATCTGGCATGAAAGAATAAGCATGCAACTTGTACAACCCTACAAGGAAATAGTTAGTATTCCATACTTACATATATCCAATTGACAAAATATTACCTGCATTCATCTAAAAGGATTTAATCCTTGCTTGAAGGAACCTATCAGAATAATATTGCAACTATAACAGATTTATCAAAAAACTGGATACAGAATACAAACCCTAACTATATGACTATTCTTACAGATCCATGACAAGGTCTTCTGAGTTACTGTGACAAATTTAAAGGATTTAATTCTGAAAGCAGAAACCAATTAATCTTATCATATTATAATAGCAAATGTGCATAGACAATTTGAAGATATACTTGATAACTCAAATTGAATAACAGAGAAAACTTTGAAAGGAGACAGTCATATAATTGAATAAATTTAATAGATAATTGATACCAAAATTTTGCAGTCATTGCTTCATGCTTACAGACTTGACTTCATCAGAGAATGCTTACACATGATCTACCAGAAATAAAATATATTAAAAATGAACTAGCATTGCTGTTCAAATCTAATCTATAGTATATCCTTTTCTATTCTGTAGTCTCTCCCTATGATCTAATATTCTCTCCCTTCTTTTTTTTTTTGGTCTTGGTCATCTCTTATAAAGAGAGGCATACAAGCTTCAGACTAGTTACAATGGTTGTGATGGTTGATAACTGAACAACAATATTGGTTCTACTAAAACAGATTTATGAAATTTAATACTGACCACTAATCATCAAATGGATAACCATTTCAGGGTCGAAAAGTCTTTAACTGCAGTTCTGCCCAATATCCATCGCGGGTTTCTTCATTATTCCTAAAAAGACCAGATAAAACATCCATTAGTCTCAGATCAATTGATTAAAACAAATTTATTCATATGTATTTACTCAATTCATTACTTCCTTCATCGACAATTTATCAGTTGCTTAAGATCCTCTCGCGGGTGTTTTCACAACTTAATCGCCGCTGTGTATATCCTGCAAAAATAAATATTTTATCTATCAAGAAAATATCTTGATAGTTTGGATTTTACAGTTGTTTTTTAGGGTTTCCTTCATCGGCCTAACCTCGTAGTTGGGTTGAAAAAACTTCCCACCCTTTTGCTTTTCATTTCTTTGTATATTCGATATGTTCATTGCAACAAACAATCGCTATAACATACAAAGAGTTTTTAACATTTAACTTTTCCTTTGCGTCCGGCTCTTGTACATCCTTTTGTATCTATAGCTTGTATCTTGAAGAATGTATGTTCGCTACATACAAAACATTGAATATACAAGTACTTAACTCTTTTGAATAACCCTTTCGGTTCTGCCACTTGTATGTTATACATTTGTATATCAGCAATGTATGTCGGATAGATACAAATCACAAACATACAACGGATGTTTCATCTTTAATAAACTTTTGGGGTCCTTGTTATGCATATCGCCTTTTATATGCATACACTTTTTATACAATCATGGAATTTATTGAATTTATGAAATGAATTGGAATTTTCTTTGGATCCACCAAATGTATGCATATACATACATCTCGACATATATACGTGGTCCACCAGATGTATACAATGTTTGAGTCTTTAGTCAAGTTTTGTATGTATGTATTCTTTGTATATCAGGTATGTATATACAAGCACCTAGACGTGCAGAGATTTTTTCGTATTTAATTTCTTCTTGACATCCAGCTTGTATCTTCACTTGTATATGGGCTTGTATATCGAAGATATACATTGATATTATACAAGCCCAAATGTGCATGCGGCGGGACCCACTACTTGTATCCTTCATATGCAATGCCCAATACATATAAATTTGATTGTATGTCTTTTCTGGACTCCCTACTTTTATAAACCATGGTTCATTTATTTTTGACTCCGACTTGTATATGCATCCTCTAATATACATAAAGTCTCGATGCATCCCTTTAACCCAATTTAATTCTCTCTTGAGTTCCGCCTTGCATATGTGCCGCGATGTATAATTTGAAACATACATACAAGGCGTAATACATACAATAATTATTCTTTATTTTATAAACATTTCGGTTCTAGCTTGCATAAAATGCAATGTATATTTATGATATACATTGAGTAGTGATACATTGTTTATATCATTTTTGAATGTTCTCTGAAATCTGTGTTGTATGTCCCACAATGTATGTACCAATACATACAAATGCGAAATATACAAAGACTTATCGTTATTTCACAATTATTTTGATTCTAGTTTGTGTGTGGGCATTGTATCTCAGCAATGTATGTATATTTAAAATGTATCTCTAAAAGCATACATACAACAAGTTAACTTTGTTTCATACTTTTTCAAATCCAAGATATGTATATTAGCTTTGTATAACTTGAAACATACAATACGCGGAACATACAACAGTTTAACCATATTTGATAATATTTCAGTTCCAGGTAATGTATATTGTGTTGTATGTATCACGTTGTATGTTGCGCTCTGCCAAACTTACAAACATAATGTACAAGCAATGGACTCGACATAATATATACTTCAACTTTTAAGCTCGTCAGGTCCACTTTGTATGTAGTAATAAAACGTTAGCCAAATGCATATAATTAAACAATGGATCAACCTGATGACTCCTTTATGTGACCATACCATGACCTGATATACGAGGGACTTTGCACATGCATCATACAATGAAAGAACATACAAACCCATACCACAATGTATTTTATCAGAAACATACATAACTTGAGAAATACAGGGAGTTTTAAGATGGTTCAAAAAACAACCCTTATTCATTTTCAACAAGGAATTCACCTTTATTCAATTCTGGTCCTTAATGCCATTTTTCCTTTACTTTCAACACCGTTTGTAACTTTTCACTTCCTTATTTTTGGTTTATTTTTAATGAGCACTTCAACCATGTTATACTAAGTCTTTGGGAATCAGGACAGATCGAATCCAAATATTTCTATTAGCTCAATTGTTAATTTCTGCTTGAAAACAACTGTGGATCTTTCTATATATGCTCTCATACTGAAATCTTTAGATGATTAAAACTTAATATTTGCCAAAAAGTATCTTGGGAATTTCAGTCCCAATAGTGGCTCTTTCTGGGGATGTATGTTCCTTGTGGGCATAGCAAGATCCCAGATTTCTGGAGGAGTAGACCAATGCCTTCTTCATTTGATGATAGGTGGAGATCCTAGATTATTTCTTTATAAAAAGCCTTTATAAGAGATATCTTTAAGCAAGTCATTTGATTCTTCTAAACTACTGTGCATGGAAAAGACCATTTGGAGAGTTTAATCAGAATTGTCCATGCATTGGCAATTCTTTTTTCTCTCGAGTTCTTTTTAAGAAAAGAAATGTTTCAAAAACTACCTATGTACTGGCAATTCTTGCTCCTCACCAGACATGTTCTGTAAATAATATGAATCCTCCCCTGCCTTACCATTTATGACAAAAGGTCCAATCCATAGGGCATCAAATTTTCCATGCTTCCCCTTTTCTTGATTTCTAGCATTCCAAATAAGCACTATATCACCTACCACAAATTTTTTGAATGTTGCCTTTTTTTCATATAGATACTTCATCTGCATTTGCATTTTCTTATTCTGCTGTATTGCCTACTCCCTCATTTCGTTTAATTCCATTAGTTGCTCTAGCCTTTCCTCCATTGGTTTTGGGACATCCCAATCCTCTTGGAGGATAAACTTATTTACTGGCAGCATGTTGTGTATTGGGAGTCTGGCATGAGCTCCATATACTAGTTCAAATGGTGATTTGCCAATTGCTTTCTTTACTGTGATCCTATCAGCCCATAATGCCAATCTCAACCTAGAGTCCTAGACTTTCTTATTGTTATCCATCACTCTTTTTATAATCTTTAGGATACTTTTATTGCTGGACTCAGCTTGCCCATTGGCTTGTGGGTGGTAGGGAGAAGAATATGAGATCGTAATGCCATAAGATTTACAAAAAAATTTAAACTCGTCCGATCTAAAACACATTCCATTGTCAATTATAGGCCTCAAAGGTACCCCAAATCTAGTTAAAATGTTTTCCAATAGGAAGTTGATCACAACCTTGCTAGTTGCTTGTTTAGTGGGCACTGCTTCTACCCATTTCATGAAATAATCAGTGGCTACTAATATCCATTTATGACCACCACTTGATTTCTCCATAATTTCTCCTATAAAGTCAATTCCCCATTGGTGAAATGGGGCATCAACTTGCATAGGTCTCAAGGGTAATGCCCCTTGATATTTTAACTTCCTTGAGAATCTTTGACATGCCTCACACTTCCTAGTAAAGCTATAGGCATCATTGAAGACCTTGGGCCAATAGTAGCCAACCCTTAATATTTTGTGTGCTGTGGTTTTAGCTGAGAAATGGCGACCATACACTCCCTGATGCATCTCTTGTAAGGCAAATTTTGCTTGTTCTTCATCTAGACAAAACAATAAGATACCATCATTATTTTTCTAAAAAAGATCTCCTTCTATAAGCACATATTTTGAAGCATGTAATTTTAGAGTCCTTTTCTTATTATCATCAAATCCTTCAGGGCATTTCATGTGTTTGAGGTAGTACACTATGTCAGTATACCAAGGAGTTTTCTCAATACTTGTTATGATGTCCTATTCATTTTCAATATTACATACCTGGGCAGCCTCAATATTTGTTTAGTCATCAGTTTTGCTAACCCTTGTCCCCTTACTAGTTTTGTGATTTGAATTTCTATATCAAACTCTTGAAGTCGATTTATCCACCTACATCTCTTTCCAGTTACCTCGTTCTGCATGAACACATCCTTGACTGCTACATTTGGTACATAAGCTACCACCTTAGCCCCAACCAAGTAAGGTCTAAATGCCTTGATAGCTTTTACCAATGCATAATCTTGTTTTTCTGTAATATCATAGTTAAGTTCTGCATGTTGGAGTGATTTACTGAAAAAAGAAACAGGCTGCTCATAACCCTCATTATTCTTTTGTAACATAACTGCCGCTACTGTATGAAAAGATGCAAAGGAAAAGATCTGGAAAGGTTTATTAAAATTGAGAGATTTTAGCACTGGAGATTTTTTAATTTCTCTCTTTATGGATGCAAAAGCTTCTATGCATTCATTTGTCCAACTAACCTTTGCATTTTTCTTCAACATTCTAGATATAGGATTAATTATTTCTGTAAAGTTTGGTATAAACCTTCTCACAAAGTTTATTTGTCCAAAGAATGATTGTATGGCCTTGACTGTCTTTGGGATAGGAACTTTATCTATTGCATCTACTCTTTCGGGATCAATCCGGACTCCATCTTTGGATACTATATGCCTAAGCAATTTCCCTTCTGTAACTGCAAATTTGCATTTTTTGGGGTTCAGGGAAACACCATATTCTAATGCTTTGATAAATATCTTCTCAAGGTGATTCACATGATCCTCAGCCTTTTTCAAGTATATAGTAAGGTCATCCTGATATACAGCGATGATATCATTTATTAGACCTACAAAAGCAACATCCATTGCCCTCTGGAATGTGGCTCCAACATTTGTAAGGCCAAATGGCATTCTCACGTATACATAAGTTCCCCATGGGGTTGTAAAGGTTGTTTTGTATTGTTCAGATTCTTTAACATTTACTTGATTGTATCTAGAGAACCCATCCATCATGGATAATAACTCACAGCCAGTAACTCTCTACAGTAAGCTTCCATATTGGGTAACAGATAGTTATCTTTTAAGGAAGAAACATTTAAATTCCTAAAGTCGACACAAAGTCTAATATCTCCATTCTTCTTCCTAACAGGAACAAGATTGGAGACCCAGGATGAATGCCTAATAGGTTTAATTATGCCATCTTCCCTGAGTTTTATAAGTTCCTCATGCATTTTAGTTTCTAACATAGGGTTGATGGGCCTTTGTTTTTGTCTATAGGGTTTAGCATCAGATTTAAGTGGAATTTCATGTTGGAACAAATCTTCCCTATATGCTTTAAGATCGTCATAAGACCGGGCAAACACATGTTTATATTTTCTCAATAATGTAACTAACATGCTTCTGATTGCAGGGGTTATTTTCTTTCCAATGTAGACCTTTTTAGGTGCTAATTCAGTTCCTAAATTTATTTCTTACACATCATCCTCCTTTATTGTTACTTCTTTGGTAATGGATCGATCATTTGCATCAAATACTCTTTCTAATGCTACTAAGCCCTTTGGAATTTTATTTGTTTTAAGCTGGACAATCTCTTTCCCAAATAAAGTCTCTTTACCATCATTCTTCTCAACAAAAGCATTAAAATCAATCTCTTGATTCTCATACTGATCTATACAGTGCAAGAATTTGAGTAAATCAGCATCACTGTCAAAAACCTACTAGTTATATATGTTGTCTAGGATAGTTGGTCTAGTTTTGAGTTCAACTTCTGAAATACCTATCAAGGTAATGTCATCTTTTTTCAGAGCTATGTTTGCAAGGAAATCAGCCATTATATTTTTTTGACCTATCTATCCAACTTATTGAAAAAGCATGAAACAACTCTATATCATCCAGAACTACATTTTTGTATTATTTTAGTCTTTTGTTTTTTGATGAATATTTACCTTTGACTTGTGAAATAATCAGTTCAAAACTTCCATATACAGCTAACAATTTGATTTTGTGTTTTCTAGCAATGTTCAGTTCAACTAGAAGTGCTTCATATTCAGCTATGTTATTTGTGCACTCAAAATTTAGAGAAAAAGAATATTTGAATGTTTTCCCTGATGGTGATATAAACAACACCTTGGCTCCATTTCCTACCTTGCTGCATGCACCATCAAAATACATGGTCCATACACCATTTTCATCAAGTTGGGCTTCATGGTGAATTGGGTCTGTATTATACAATTTAGATTGTTCTTCCACCCTGAATGTACTAAAGTCTGTGTCACAGAAACAAATCATTTGATTTGGATCAATTTTCTCTATAATGTCTTCATACCTTGGCTCCCTATAGAGTTTAATTGCCTGTGTTCCCAATGGGATAGTAGCATAAGATAAATCTAATTGCACACTTCCCCCTACCATGGCAGTCGATTGTCTAGATAACAACATTCCATAGTTAGGTGGGATATCTACCACAGTGATGTCAATTCTATAAGAGGCTTCAGGATGATATGCCAATTTTATCTCAACATCTTTCATGATTCCAACAACAGGGATAGATCTGTTATCTATTGCATAACATTTACCAAATGTAGTATCCACCCACATTCCTAACTTTTTCATAATGGCCAGGGGCATTATGTTTACTGCTGCTCCTGAATCAAGCATGCAATTCTTGACTAATTTGTTGTTAATTAGCAAGGTGATATAGAATGGATCTACTTGAGATGGGTTTTTCATTAATGTTTCACCTAGGTATACTTCAGGTATTTTGAAAGATTCTTGTTGCGTATTTATTTTAGAACTATGTTGTTTAGGTCTTTTGTCTAATACATTTGATATCATCTTCACCACTATATTCTTATATTTTTCCACCTTCATCATTTCTAGAAGTGGCACAGATATTTTTATTTGAGAAACAAATTGAGCAATATCAAATGAAGGATTTAGTTCTGAACTATCAACTTTTGTTTGCCCCCTTTCCTCAGTTTTCATGTTGTCCTTCTTTTTGTTTGGTGTATCAACAGGAGGTATGTCATGAGGTGTTTTCTCAGCTTTACTTTTATCATTCTTACTGGAAGTCTAATTTTTTATAAATATACTTCTGGGAGTTCCTTATTCAACATTTATAGTTCTGTTTCTTAGATTATAGCTACTCTTGGCTTGTGCTACCACAGCTAATGTCAAGGCTCTTCTGTCTTCCTTAGAAGGGTTTTGCCAATTGTAACCTTGTGCTGCATTGAGATCATATCCACAATTTCCTAAGTCTTCTCCATGGTCAGAAAACACTTCTTGTTGTCCTATGTTCACATAGTATTTTTGTGCTCCTACATCATATTCATACCCTGCTTCCTCATCGGACAAATAATCTTCTTCAACAGTGAAAGGTGTGATACCCAACATATTTATGGTGTGATGATCCATCTTAGGGTTATAAGATATCTTATCTTTTTGTAATGATTGTGCTACCACACAATAATCAGGAGAGTGTGGTAAATTACAGGGCATACACCATGGATCATTTTCTATCACATGGACTCCACTCCTCTTCAAAGGGTCAGGAGTGTCTTTTCCAAAATTATGTCTCCTGTTAGTATCCACAAGCTTTCCATCTTTCCAGTTCGTATGATATGGCATATCATGGAGTCTTGGTCTTTCATTCTTATTGAGTATTCTTGTTTGTTTGCAAGAGGATTAAGATCTTGAGGAATTCTTATATTGTCTCTTTTTCTGATCATCCTAGCAGCCTTTTTATTGTTTTCAATAGTGAGAGCCATTTTTGTTCTTCTGCCAAGGTTCTAGGACTTTTGCCCATGAGTTCATAACCTGTCTTCGGGTCAAATGCTTTCAAGTATATGCTAAGGGATGCTTGGTTATTCAATTTGGATTCTTGTGGGACCTTGTTATACAGTTTGGTGAATCTCAAATTAAAATCATACACCTGTTCATTTTGATATTTTTAAATAGTTATTAGTTCATGAAGAGCAAATTCTGGGGCACATTGATTTCTAAATTGTTCAAAAAATTGATTGTGGAAGTCTCTCAAGGAATATATTGAAGCATCTGGTAAGCTATTTACCCAATCTCTTGCTTCATTGGTAAGAGATATCATAAACAAATTCATTTTATATCCTCATATTCGTTGCCAATGTCCTATATAAAAGCATTGAATCATTTGATATGTTCTTCAGCAGTCAATTCACTGCTTCCTGTAAACTTAGGCACATTATTCCTCCAACTATTATCCATGGGATAAGGATATAGTTGAGATCCAGTTAAATCAAATTGTTTGGCCATACTTGTAGGATTAGGAAGTGGTATATTTGGGTATGGCAGATAATATTGACCTATCAAAATGGAGGTTGTGGATACATATTGGGTTGGGCATATTGCTGATGACACATATTTTGTTGTGGGGGAGGTTGCTGATATTGATTGTTATGTCTTTGCCCTGGTGGTGGGTATTGTTAGCAAACATTCCCAGTATTTACAGGTGGAGGTCCTTGCATTTGCCTATTTTGCAGAGAAGCATTATTGTATATATTGTGGGGTGCTGTGTTTACATTTTGATGGTGAGGTGGAATATGGTGATGAACAAGTGGTGGATGAGGATTAGCTATATGCTGAGATGGGTTGTGTGCATTGGATGGTCTTAGATTTTGAGGTGGAATATTTTGTTGAGCATGACTAACATGTGGCGCTGCTGAAGTATGTGAACTACTTGCATTTTGATGTAATCCTATTTGATTGCTTATTTCAACATGTCCACCCTACATATGGGGAGGCACATATTTTGAACTGGTTACCTTAGTTCTAGATCTTATTTGTTGTAGTTCTTGTTTCATCTTTACTTCTTCTTCTTCCAATCTAGCCGACTCAAGTTCTTCCTGCAATCTAAGCACCTCTTTTTATATCTGATCCTTAGTTCTCATGCCTTCTGGATGCCTATTATGGATTTGTGTGGATGTTACTTGATCTATGAATCCATTTTGAGCTTCTTCACCTTGTTGCAGTGATGCTTGGTAATCATGTTCTGCTTGATTTTGGTCTATCTCTCTCATAATTTGAGTCTGATTGTCAAACTATTCCTAAAAGGAGGGTCTATACTGTGCAAGGACATCATCAGATCTGTTATGATCAGACTGAGTATACTAATTGTTGGATTGGAATTCATCTGATTCATGTAAGGGAGTGAAGCTGTTATGAATTATTAGTGTCTGTTCTGAGGTATTATCTGGAGAGATTTGGTTATTAGTATTACGAGACTGACTTGATATCCCAGTCCTCTTAGTAGGAGCCTTTAAAGGTGGGGATGCTTGCAGTTTTTTACCATCAGCTTTAGATCTCCTACCATCCATTATGACAATTTTATCAGAAAAGAATTTTAAGTTTAGTGTAGAGTCACCACCTCTGTTTAGAGGACTAATCAATCTTCTGGGTTTTTCCTTCCACCAGCAGAGTTATGCCTTTTAATTCTCTGACTCTGATAACATGATCTAGCACCAGGTTCTTCTATAAGTTGTCCCTAGTAGAGTTGCCAATTCTGTTAGGTCTCGAAAACATAGGTCATTAACCCTAAGAGGGTGCTAGGCTCTCCTGACATTTTTGGCTAACTCACACAGGGTAGATATGGCTAAACCCCCTTCACTTCAGGCTTTGCCAGACCTAGGCGGGTATACCTCTAATTAGTAAAGCAGATAAAGAGATGATCACTACTTTAATCAAAATTAATCTAACTATTAATAATGGCACAAATTATAAAATAGATAAAAAGACAACAAATTAATTCAAAAAATAATCTAAATTGTAATGCTAAAACAATAATGCAATCTAACTAAGTAAATCTAAAATGAAGTTGAATAAGTGATAATGAAAATACTAGACCAGTGCCTTATTTAATATAGAGTCAGTATGGTTATGAAATAAATGACTGTTTGTTTGGTAAAAACTCAAATTATCTGGCATGAAAGAATAAGCATGTAACTTGTACAACCCTGCAAGGAAATAGTTAGTATTCCATACTTACATATATCCAATTGACAAAATATTACCTACATTCATCTAAAAGGATTTAATCCTTGCTTGAAGGAACCTATTAGAATAATACTGCAACTGTAACAGATTTATCAAAAAATTGGAGATGGAATACAAACCCTAACTATATGACTCTTCTTACAAATCCATGACAAGGTCTTCAGAGTTACCGTGACAAATTTAAAGGATTTAATTTTGAAAGTAGAAACCAATTAATCTTATCACACTATAACAGCAAATGTGCATAGACAATTTGAAGATATACTTGATAACTCAAATTGAATAACAGAGAAAACTTTGAAAGGAGACAGTCATATAATTGAATAAATTTAATAGATAATTGATACCAAAATTTTGCAGTCACTGCTTCATGCTTACAGACTTGACTTCATCAGAGAATGCTTGCACATGATCAACCAGAAATAAAATATATTTAAAATGAACTAGCATTTCTGTTCAAATCTAATCTATAGTATATCCTTTTCTATTCTGTATTCTCTCGCTATGATCTAATATTCTCTCCCTTCTTTTTTGTTCTTTGGTCTTGGTCATCTCTTATAAAGAGAGGAATACAAGATTCAGACCAGTTAGAATGGTTGTCATGGTTGATAATCAAACAACAATATTAGTTCTACTAAAACACATTTATGAAATTTAATACTGGCCACTAATCATCAAATGGATAACCATTTCAGGGTTGAAAAGTCTTTAACTGCAGTTTTGCCCAATATCCATCGCGGGTTTCTTCATTATTCCTAAAAAGACCAGATAAAACATCCATTAGTCTTAGATCAATTGATTAAAACAAACTTATTCATATGTATTTACTCAATTGATTACTTCCCTCATCGATAATTTATCAGTTGCTTAAGATCCTCTTACAGGTTTTTTCACAACTTAATCGCCGCTGTGTATATCCTGGAAAAATAAATATTTTATCTGTCAGGAAAATATCTTGATATTTTGGATTTTAATGTTGTTTTTTAGGGTTTCCTTCGTTGGCATAACCTCACAGTCGGGTTGAAAAAACTTCCCGCCCTTTCACTTTCCGTTTCTTTGTATATATGATATGTTCATTGCAACATACAATCGCTATAACATACAAAGAGTTTTTAACATTTAAATTTTCGTTTGCATCCAGATCTTGTACATCCTTTTGTATCTATAGCTTGTATCATGAAGAATGTATGTTCGCTACATACAAAACATTGAATATACAAGTGCTTAACTCTTTTGAATAACCCTTTCGGTTCCGCCACTTGTATGTTATACATTTGTATATCAACAATGTATGTCGGATAGATACAAATCACAAACATACAACAGATGTTTCATCTTTAATAAACTTTTGGGGTCCGTATTATGCATATCACCTTTTATATGCATACACTTTTTATACAATCATGGACTTTATTGAATTTGTGAAATAAATTGGAATTTTCTTCAGATCCACCAAATGTATGCATATACATACATCTCGACATATATACATGGTCCACCAGATGTATACAATGTTCGAGTCTTTAGTCAAGTTTTGTATGTATGTATTCTTTGTATATCAGGTATGTATATACAAGCACCTAGACGTGCAGAGATTTTTACGTATTTAATTTCTTCTTGACATCCGGCTTGTATCTTCACTTGTATATGGGCTTGTATATCGAAGATATACATTGATATTATACAAGCCCAAATGTGCATGCGACGGGACCCACTACTTGTATCCTTCATATGCAATGCCCAATACATATAAATTCAATTGTATGTCTTTTCTGGATTCCCTACTTTTATAAACCATGGTTCATTTATTTTCGACTCTGACTTGTATATGCATCCTCCAATATACATAAAGTCTCGATGCATCCATTTAACCCGATTTAATTCTCTCCCAAGTTCCGCCTTGCATATGTACCGTGATGTATAATCCGAAACATACATACAAGGCGTAATACATACAATAATTATTCTTTATTTTATAAACATTTCGGTTTTAGCTTGCATAAAATGCAATGTATATTTCTGATATACATTAAGTAGTGATACATCATTTATATCATTTTTTAATGTTCTCTGAAATCCGCGTTGTATGTCCCACAATGTATGTACCGATACATACAAATGCGAAATATACAAAGACTTATCGTTATTTCACAATTATTTCGATTCTGGTTTGTATGTGGGCATTGTATCTCAGCATTGTATGTATATTTAAAATGTATGTCTTCGAAAGCATACATATACAAGGCTTGATACATACAACAAGTTAACTTTGTTTCATACTTTTTCAAATCCAAGATATGTATATTAGCTTTGTATAACTTGAAACATACAATACATGGAACATACAATAGTTTCACCATATTTGATAATATTTTAGTTCCAGGTAATGTATATTGTGTTGTATGTATCACGTTGTATGTTGCACTCTGCCAAACATACAAACATAACATACAAGCAATGGACCCGACAAAATATATACTTCAACTTTTAACCTCGTTAGGTCCACTTTGTATGTAGTAATAAAACATTAGCCAAACACATATAATTAAACGATGCATCAACATGATGACTCCTTTATGCGACCATACCATGACCCGATATACGAGGGACTTTGCACATGCATCATACAATGAAAGAACATACAAATCACTTTGTATATGGGAGGCTTTGTATATACAAATGACTTTGTATATACAAACATACAAACCCATACCACAATGTATTTTATCAGAAACATACATAACTTGAAAAATACATAGAGTTTTAAGATGGTTCAAAAAACAACCCTTATTCATTTTCGATAAGGAATTGACCCGTATTTAGTTCCGGTACTTAATGCCATTTTTACTTTACTTTCAACACGGTTTGTAACTTTTCACTTCTTTATTTACGGTTTATTTTTAATGAGCACTTCAACCATGTTATACTAAGTCTTTGGGAATCAGGACAGATCAAATCCAAATATTTCTATCAGCTCAATTGTTAATTTCTGCTTGAAAACAACTGTGGATCTTTCTATATATGCTCTCATACTGAAATCTTTGGATTATTAAAACTTAATATTTACCAAAAAGAATCTTGGGAATTTTAGTCCCAATAGGTGGGATGTGGACAACTGGGGGCTCTTGCCCCCAGAGTACTTGGCAACTTTGGAGAAGTTAATTATGGAGGAAAATATTGTGTATATTTTCTTTCTAGGGGGTTCCCTTTAGATTTTTTGGGCAGTGGTTGTGTGTTGTCCTTGGTTGGGCCTTTGGCCTTTGCTTTGTACTCTTTGCTTTATTTGGAATAAATTTTTACCCCTTGTTTAAAAAAAAAAACTATCTGGTGTATATATATATATATAACATGATATATATACATGATGGTATACATCATATGATGTATATATTGCTGGAATTAGGCCAGACAACTGAGAGGGGGGTGAATCAGTTGTCCCAAATCTTTAACACTTACAACTATTTCTTTATCACACAAAACTGATTAATGATGTAAACATTTAAAGCATAAATTATCAACATGTGAACAGAAACAAATGAACACAGAACACCAAAATTTTTACGTTGGAAACCCAGTTAAGGGAAAACCATGGTGGGGGTTAACCCACAAAGATTTTGTACCCTGTTAAAAGTACTTTAGAAAAATAGAAGGCACATGCCTTCGAGCGCACTGCCCAGAGCTCACTACTCAAAAAGAGAGGCTCACTGGGTAAAGAATTTATTTTGAGCTAAAAGAATTAACTGAGAAATAGCATCTACTTCATGCCTGGTTTAGTTCCATTAAATGCTCACAAAACTTTTGCTTTACCCCAAATTAGTCTTCACTGACTTTTCACTCTATACTACTCTCTCTCCTTTTCTTCTCTACTCTACTTCTGATCCTTTATTCAGATTTAATTCATTTCACACAAGGATAATTTTCTACAACTCATCAACAAGTATTTATATACCTCATCAACCTTGGAATGAATATCAAGGTCGGCACTACAAACATCTAACTTAATGTGAATCACTAAGCTGTCGGTCAAACATAATTGGGACTAAAATCTTCCTTGATCAACACGCCACTCTTCAAACAATTGCTCTTAGATCATCCACAACATGCTTGAATCATCTGGTTAGCCAAGATTGGGAAGAACAACAACAGCAAGAAGAAAATCTTCACTGACAAGCTCAAACTTCAAGGTGGACCTCCAACATAGTAGTCACACAACCCAGAGACTTCCACAAGCACATTCAATTCAATAAAAACATTCGCACTCATCCAAATGATCTAAATCACTTGCATCTTCCTTTGGAAACTCAAGAACACTATCTGCCAAGACTATCACATTAGAAAGATTGCTTGCAAACCTCCAAACCATCAAACACTTGAATGGATGATACACACTGACTTCCCAAACATGCCTCTAGATCCACAGATCATCATTTTACATTACTAGAGCAATCCGGACCTCTTTCCTGTCACTCTGTCTCTCCTGAATAATGTAAGAACCAATTTTACTCAAATGGCTAAAACTTCTTCAGATTTCAATGTGAACCTCTTAAATCTTAACTGAAGCTTCTTCAGACAAATGTCTACAAAGCCATAGGTCTGCGTATATTGATCTCCATTAATTTTTTCAATATCCTCAACAATCTAGTCTTCTAAATAGGCAGTAAATAAGGATACAATTGACACCAATGGCAACAAGGATATGTTGACATCAATGACAACACCGCTTCAGCACATATTTGTAACAATCTCCCCCTTTGTCATTGATGGCAACATATGATGTGAAAAACTAAATTCAACCATTAAGACAAGAACTTCTCCTCCTTTCTCTTCTTACGTCTGCAATTTCTTTCTTCACTGCCCCCTTTTTATTAGCAACTACTTTTTCACATGAACTTCTCTCCCCCTTTGACATCAATGGAAAGGGGCACATATTTGTAATATTTTCTCCCTTTTTGTTTTAGACTGATCCCATCCTTTGCATACCCACTACTCCCCCTGAGTAGTAACTCCTTAACATCAATCTGAATCACAAGATATGACTGTGAATTCCACCAGACTGATGGACCTTAGTGCATCTTAGTTTTGATTCAGAGGGGTAATAACCCCTAACTTCTCTCTGGGACACTCAAAAGTATCCTTGGGAAGAGGCTTAGTGAAGATATTCGCAATCTGATCTTTGAAAGATACAAACTCTAACTTGACTTCATTCTCATTTACCTTCTCTCTCAAGAAATGAAACTTGATAGATATATGTTTTGCCTTTGAATGCAACACCAGATTCTTTGAGATGATTATTGCACTAGAATTATCACAAAAGATTGTGATTGGCTCCTCAAACACAATTTTGATGTCCTTCAACATTTGCTTCATCCACAGAACTTGAGTATAATTATTTGCTGCTACTATATACTCTGCCTCTGCAATAGACAGAGATATTGCCTCTTGTTTTTTACTCATCCAAGTGACCAATCTTCTTCCCAAGAAGAATGCACCACCACTAGTACTTTTTCTTTCATCCACATCTCCTACCCAATCAGCATCTGTATATGCATGAAGAGTGAAGTCATTATCCTTTGGATACCACAATCCATAATCAATTATCCCCTTGAGATATCTAAATATTCTTTTGAATTCCACAACATGGGATTCTTTTGGATTAGCTTGAAATCTAGCAACAAGTCCAACGACATTCATGATGTCAGGTCTGGTCTGAGTCAGATAGAGCAATCCTCCAATCATTGATCTATACCTTTTCTGATTTGCCTTGGGGGAGTCATCATCTTTTCTTAACTTACATTTGGTTACCATAGGTGTACATACTGGCTTTGAATCTTCCATACCAAACTTCTTCAGTAATTCTTTCACATACTTGGACTGAGATATAAAGATACCTTTATCTGACTGAACAATTTGTAGACCTAGGAAGAAATTCATCTCACCAAACATTGACATCTCAAATTCACTTTTCATCTAATCAACAAATGCTTTGCACATACATTCATTTCCACCAAAAATGATATCATCAACAAAGACCTCAACAATCAGGATGTCCTCATGATTAATCTTAAAGTAAAGATTACTATCAACAGTACCTTTGCTAAATCCTAGCTTAAGAAAATGCTTATCTACTCTTGCATACCAGGCTCTTGGGGCTTGCTTGAGTCCATACAAAGCTTTTCTTAGTCTACAAACCATATCTCTTTGATCAGACAACTAAAATCCTTACAGTTTCTCAATGTAAACTTCTTCCTCCAATTATCCATTAAGGAATGCTGATTTGATATCCATTTGATAAACTTTAAAATCTCTGAAGGTAGCAAATGCAAGAAATAATCTAACTGCTTCAATTCTTTCCACTAGAGAAAAAGTTTCTTCAAAATCAATTCCTTCCACTTGAGAATAGCCTTTGCATACCAACCTTGCTTTGTTTCTCACAACTTCACCATCTTCATTTAGTTTATTTTAGAAGACCATTTGGTTCCAATCACATTTTTGTCCTCAGGTCTAGGAACAAGATCCCAAGTGTGATTCTTTTCAATTTGCATCAATTCTTCTTCCATTGCTTTTACCTAGTTTTCATCATTACAGGCTTCACCTACCGATTTAGGTCCAATCTTTGAACTCAAATAAATTTCCTCTTGATCTTTAGAAAATTTTCTCCCAGTTTGAACACCTTTACTCTTATCTCCTATGATCTGATCTTCAGGATGATTCAACCTTACATACCTGGGGGTTTTAGGAATTGCTTAAACTTTTATTTCTTAAGCTTGTTCCTTAACATCTGTACTATTTTCTTGAGTTCCTGGAGTTTCCAAATCAATCTAAATTTGAGTCTAAGTTTGAACTAGCCTTCCTTGACTTTGACTTTCATCTTGATCATCTAAATCATATCCGTAGAACCTGGAATGCCCTTTGCTCTCATCAACTCTAACATTAGCACTTTCAACAATCTTTTTCAACCTCTTGTTAAAGCACTGGTAAGCCTTACTTTGAGTAGAGTACCCCAAAAATATTTCCTCATCACTTCTGGCATCAAACTTACCTAAATGCTCATCTCTTTTGATATAGCATTTACTACCAAAAACTCTAAAATATCTCACAGTAGGAAGATGACCAAACCATAGCTCATAAGGGATCTTACCAGAATTGCCTTTGATCTGCACCCAGTTAAGAGTGTAGACAACAGTACTTACAGGTTCTCTCCAATAAACTTGAGGAACATTTGTTTCCATCATCATGGTCTTGGCAGCTTCTTGAATGGTTTCGTTCTTTCTTTCCACAAATCTATTTTTCTAGGGAGTCCTAGGAGCAGATAACTATCTTTTTATGCCATGCTTTTCACATAAAGCATCAAACTCATTGGAAGTAAATTCTCCACATTTGTCAGATCTCATACATTTCAATTTTTCACCAATCTCATTTCCCACCATCACTTTGAACACCTTAAACTTGTCAAGAGCTTCTGATTTTTCTTTTAGGAAAGTTACCCACATCATCCTAGAGTAATCATCAATCAGCAACATGAAATATATATCTCCTTGCACACTCCTAATTCTAGCAGGACCATAAAGATTAGTATGTATGAGTTCCAATCATCCACTTGAAGCTTGTTCCTTCCTTTTGAATGAAATTTTGTTCTGTTTCCCCAATAGACATTCTCTACACATGCTATTAGGTTTCACAAGTTTTGGAAGATCTCTTATAGCCTGAGTGGTACTTATTTTGACAATGTTATCAAAATTCACATGACACATCCTCCTATGCCATAACCAACTTTGATCTATCTAAGTAATCAAACAACTTTTTCCAGAACTACTTAAATGAAAAATGTTACCTCGAGTTTGGGTACCGGATGCAATTTCAGTTCCGGAGCTCTCCAAGATTCTGCATTTTCCATCCTTGAATCGAAGATCATAACCTTTGTCAACCAATTGTTTAATACTAAGAAGATTATGTTTCAGTCCTTCCACATACAGAACATCATTGGTTCTATTCTTACAATCAAAAGAGATGGATCCTTTGCCACAGATTCTACCAACTGAGTTGTCTCCAAATTTCACAAGCCCTCCTTCATAATTTTCAAAATTCACAAACTTACTCTTGTCACCAGTCATATCATGAGAACATCCACTATCAATCACCCATTCATCTTTTTCAATAACCTAAGAAGCCAAAGCACTTTCTATATTTGCATAGCTAGCAGATTTATTAGACACCAGATCTTCTTTGATAGCAATGAACACCCAATCATTTTCAGAGGAACCTCCATGATCAGATTCATCATTTGTAACTCCTTCTTCTCCAGCTTCTTGAACATAGTAACATTTCTTCTGATTTTTGTATCTGTTAGGGTTTGGTTTTGAAAACCTCTTCAGACATCTTGAGGCAAAATGACCAATCTTATTACAAGAAAAACATTTGAGTGGCAATTTTCCTTCATACTTACTGAATCTTCTTAGAAATCTTTTGGCAAGAAGAGCTTCAAGATCTATAGTTTCAATTTCAACATATTCAAGATCCTTCCTTGTCTTCACAAATCTATTTGATCTTGCAGAAGAGCTTTCACCTAGATCATATCTCTGTTTTCCATATACACTAGCCTTAAATGCAGATTCAGACTTGGGAAGAGAATCACCAAACTCACTTAATTCAAAAGCTGAGATTTTGCCAACCAACTGATCTCTTGTAACTTTTGAGATAGTTTTGATATCCTCTATAGCAGCAACCTTATGTTTGTATGAATTAGGTAAAGATCTGAGCACTTTTGCCACAATATCTGATTCTTCCAAAGTCCCACTAGCACATCTGATACCAAACACAAGATCATTTATTTTTTGCATGTAGATTGTGATGTTTTCATCTTCACTCATTCTTTTATTTTCAAATTTTCCTCTCAGACTTTGTCACTTGGCACATTTGACAAATTCATCACCTTCATAAAGATTCTCCAACTTCTTCCAGATTTCATGAGTAGTTTTTAGTCAAAAGACATTTGTCATTTTTGAATCAGACAGGGCACTTATCAAGCCTTCTTTGGCTCGAATATTATTTTCAATATTTTTGACTTCATTTAGAGTTGAAGGTTTCTCTAGAGGCTCATACTTATCCTTAGTTATTCCCCAATAGGCATCACCCATGCAATGCAAATGGTATTCCATGCAATTTTTCCAAATAGAGTAATTTGTTCCATCAAACCTTGAGCTATCCTTCTTGTAGGTCAACATCCTGGATCTCCTCAAGTGGTTAAGATTCTTCTAGAGGAACCTTTCTCTAATACCAATTCTTGGAATTAGGCCGGACAACTGAGAGGGGGGTTAAATCAGTTGTCCCAAATCTTTAACCCTTGCAACTATTTCTTTATCACACAAAACTAATTAATGATGTAAACATTTAAATCATGAATTATCAACACATGAACAGAAACAAATGAACACAAAACACCTAAATTTTTACGTGGAAACCCAGTTAAGGGACAACCACGGTGATGGTAAACCCACAAAGATTTTCTACCCTATTAAAAGTACTTTAGAAAAATAGAAGGCACATGCCTTCGGGAGCACTGCCCATAGCTCACTGCTCAAAAAGAGAGGCTCATTGCCTCTAGAATTTATTTAGAACAGAACGAATTAATTGAGAAATAGCATCTACTTCATGCCTGGTTCAGTTTCATTGAATGCTCACAAAATTTTTGCTTTACCCCAAATTCTTCTTCACTGACTTATCACTCTATACTACTCTCACTCCTTTTTTTCTCTTCTCTACTTCTGATCCTTTATTCAGATTTAATTCATTTCGCACAAAGATAATGTTCCACAACTCATCAAAAAGTATTTATATACTTCATCAACCTTGGAATGAACATCAAGGTCGACACTACAAATATCTAACTTAATGCAAATCACTAAGCTGTCAGCCAAACATAACTGGGACTCAAATCTTCCTTGATCAACATGCCATGCGTCAAAGAATTGCTCTTAGATCATTCACAACACACTTGAATCATCCGGTCGGCCAAGACTAGGAAAAACAACAACACTAGGAAGAAAATCTTCATTGACAAGCTCAAACTTTAGTGCAGACCTCCAACATAGCAGTCACACAATCCAGAGACTTCCACAAGCACATTGAATTCAACAAAAACATCCGCACTCATCCAAATCATTTGAATCACTTACATCTTCCTCTGGAATCTCAAGAACACTATCTACCATGATTGTCACATTAGAAAGATTTCTTGTGGACCTCCAAACCATGAACCACTTGAATGGATGATACACACTAACTTCCCAAACATGCCTCTAGATCTGTAGATCATCATTTTACATTACCAGAGCAATCCAGACCTCTTTCCTGTTACTCTGTCTCTCCTGAATAATGCAGGAACTGATTTTACTCAAATGGATATAACTTCTTTAGATCTTAATGCAAAGCACTCAAATCTTAATTGGAGCTTCTTCAGACAAACCTCTACAAAGACATATGATCTGCATATATTGATCTCCATTAATTTTCTCAATATCCTCAACAATCTGGTCTTCTAAACATGCAGCAAAATAGGATACAGTTGACACCAATGGCAACAAGGATATGTTGACATCAATGACAAAACTACTTCAGCACATATTTGCAATATATATATCATGTGATATATATGTATATATCATGATATATATACATAAGTTCCTAGTTATATAAATTTTGAGAACTTATGTATATATCAATATATATATATACATAAGTTCAGTTATATATATTTTGATAACTTATATATAAATATATCATTGAATAAGTTTGAGTATATAAATTTTGCTAGTATATTAAAAGTGAGTCATTTGAAGTCTATGTAAATTGATATATACACATAGTGATTTCATAATCGGATACACAACAAATTAGGGTATATCAATTTACATGATATATTATCTTAGAGTTGTCTCCAAAACACTACTACAACATTGTATTACTCTTTTATATATATATATATATATATATATATATATATATATATATATATATATATATATATATTGTATTTCATAATTGGATACACAAAACATGATATATTGTCTTAGAATTGTTTCCAAAATGCTACTACAGTTGTATTACTGATATATATCATGGTACATATATTTTAGATTTCATAATCAGATACACAGTAAATTAGGATATATCAATTTACATGATATATTATGTTAGAATTGTCTCTAAAATGTTGCTACATCATTGTATTACTAGA
Source organism: Cunninghamia lanceolata (assembly GCA_027924645.1). Taxonomy (NCBI): domain Eukaryota; kingdom Viridiplantae; phylum Streptophyta; class Pinopsida; order Cupressales; family Cupressaceae; genus Cunninghamia; species Cunninghamia lanceolata. The sequence goes on from BSBN01000777.1 coordinate 1,876,918, forward strand.
GAAATAATAGTTAATAACTTATATAACTCTACAAAATAAACAAACATAGTTTAATAGAATTAGGGGTTCGTACTAGCCATAGTTTTCTTAGCGAAAAAACATAGAACAATAGTTTGCCACCATTTTCATGTTGGTAGACTACAAGATTACCAAGTATTCTCGCTCCATTGTTCGAATACTTGTATCCTTCTATGTTGTCCGCTGGGTCCACCCTGGGTGCCCTTGACCTTCACCATGTCTCGATAGCTCAAGTTTTCACTTTCACTAAAAATGAGCTGACAACGTTGTTTTGTCGACTCATATAAAGATTAAAAGAAATATTAAAATAATACCTAAAAATGAAGATTATCTTCATTCAAAGGTACTATTTAATATTTTTTTCAATCGACGAGAACCTTCATTTGAAGATTAATCTTCAAATGAAGATTACAACATAGTAATCTTCACTCACATGCACATTCATTCAAAGAAAAACCTTTGAACAAAGGTACTTGGTAAATGTTTTCCCCCTCCCTCCCAAATTTTTTTGTCCCAAGTTTCAAACCTATTATTGTTGGATTACCCTACTAGCCCATGCAACCAAGTCGAGCTTCACTAATAATGCTTGGTGCATTTACATTAGAACATCACCCCATGGCATCACAACACTTCTCTGCATAGCAGTCCTCATCCTTGACTTGGACAACCACCTTCACACTATTTCAACACCTCTTAGACCCAGTACAAATGGTGTTCTAGCTCTTGCTTAGACTCACCCTCAATCCAACATTCAACCTTGTCCAATGTTGCCCTTGTGCAGATAATCCAACATAGACACCAACTTGCCATGTAAGTCCCTTGTAATGCATCATTCCAACCCACTGTGCAGATCTATCTTCCAAAGAAAACCTCCCGGCTAGGTTAGTTCAACATCCAACTCCATGTCTATGTCATTGTCCCACAAACTCTTACTTTCTTATGTGCCCAACACAACTCAGGTTTCACCTTATAGATATAGTCCAACCTAGATCTCAAAAGTAGACTCAGCTCAGCCTTTTGCATAGTCTCATGCAGACTTGCATCCAGTCTTGCATCCAGTCTTGCATCACTATTCCAACTTGCATGCCAAGGACAACATGCCTAGCATTTCACTCCAAGCCCAATGCATCAAAGAACAGTCTAGCTTTAGCATTCCCTGCCTTAGCACTAATGCATCCTCCTAGAATGAGCCATTGTCCTAGTTAGACTAGTTCCAGGTCTCCTACCTAGCATAGATACATAGAACATCTCAAGTCATCCAACTCAGAATCACCCTACCAGGTTCTCCCATTTAGATACATCCTTGTCATAGACTTGAACTCAACTCTATAGCAGATCAGTACTTTGACTCCAGGTCTAGTACTTTAGACTCTATCAACCCTTTTCCATTGTTGAACTTCACCTCAGGACTCTAATGTAGCCCCTTGGACTACTCACTCAACCAATGCATCTAGATCACCCAGCTGGACCTGCTCTACCCTCTCAGACTCATGCAGGACATTGAGTCGTCAATGCAATCCTTTGCTAGACCTTGTAACTCTGTAACCCATGTCGGACTCTCCAAGTCCAACTCAAACTCCTCAAGTCTATCCACCAAAATTGGTCCTCCAAAGTCAGTCTCAAGTCTTCAATCTTCTCTAACATTAACAATGAGCTTACCTCATCCTTATATAGGACTAGGCAGTCCCATCTTACCTATGTCAGCCTAATTTCAGACTAAGTCCATTTCCCAACTTAAGTCAGTGAATTTATGTTAGCCAACTCAATCCCATATGTAGATCCAAAAGATCCAACAATGCCATACCAATCCAACGGTCCATCTGGACAACTTGTCCCACACGGACAACCCCAAGATATTCAATGCAACACTCCTTTATTAAATGCCTTCTTGTCCCATAGCCCACTCAGACCCATTTTAGGACCAATCCACCTAAGCCCCATTCTAAGACTAGTCCAACTTAGCCTTCATCATTAAATGTCCCTTTTGCATAGCCCACCGTGATTCCATAATCCCACTGCAAGGCCTAGCACGCCCAATGCAACTTAGCTTGGACCTATGGCAGTACCTAAGGAATTTGGCCCCTTTGCAACTCTGACAAGCTCACCCTCAAAACTCACACCATGCCTTATGTCGGCCTAGCTTGGACCTATTTCAAGGCCAACTGTCCCAATATAGAACCCAATATGAAATGTAGGATCAACATTAAATTTAGTCACATAGGTCACACCTATTCTAAGTCTGGCTCATGAGTTTTCCACCAAAACTTCATCATTGAATGTAGTCCCAATAGACTCCAGTTTAGCCCCACTTCTATAAATACTAGCTTCAAATCCTTTGTCATGTTTGCATTGCTATATCCATGCTTGCAACCCTACTGTATGTCCTATACAGCTCACCCAGCTAGTGCAATACCAGATCATGACTCTAAAATCCATCAATCTTAGTCCTACACCAATACTGGACAAGTTTCAAGATAGCTACAGGTCACCCCAATTCCATTCCAAGTGTTCTAGGTCTTCTAGGTCCAACCTAGATCTAGACCTTTGTTTAGGACAGGTTCTAGTCTTTAGAACCAGGACAACTTTTGAGATAGATTTTAGGACACAAAACAAGATAGGAATCTAGCCAACATCTTGGTCTCAATCTCAACAGACGTTATCACAAAAGTTCCCTATAACCTGTAGTGCGCCAAGTATAGTTAAAGTGCGAGTTAAATTATGGAACCTTTAATACAGTATGGATTACTTTCAAATAGAATGCAGCACCTGGAATGGCATGGAAAGCTAAATGGCTATATATGCTTATATTTTAGATGCAATAGGGGTTGGTTCTTTGTTGGTGGATGGAGGTTGTGCAAGTCCAATAATGATTCTAGGGCTCCAAACCATGCCAAGTTTAGTTGTGGAGGAGTAATGGGGTGTTGAAACAAGGGAAAGATAATGTGTAGTAGGGATTGTGTAGAGAATGTCTCCATGGTAGTTTGCATGTATTTAGGGTCTTTCCTCTTATCAAATTTGCTAATAAGTTTGTATTGAACATTTGAAAATGTGACATCATTTTAAATATATTACAAGCTACATGATATTTATTAGCAAGTTTCCTAAATAATGATAAATATAACCAAAATGACAAGTACAAGGCTTGTACTTGTCATTTTGGTCTGATTTGGTTGATATTTTTCTATTTTGGAGGAAGTCTGATTTGGAGGAAGTTAAATATTTTTCTATTACAAGTTTGTATATAAATATTTGAGTTCATGCAGTTCTATTTTGGATTATTAAGTATGTTTGAAGCACAAAACCTACAACCTGATATAGCATGTGCTTAGATCAAATTTTCCTTGTTTCCCTTCCATTTTTTTTCTTTTCTATTAGTTTGGGACTCTGTAGCCCAATTGGATAGGCACTGGGCTTGGCTCCATTAGACCAATCACACACTTTTAAATCAAATAAATATTTACTAGTTGTTTAGGGGAAAACCATCCTTCTTGTGCATGTATATTTTCATAGTTGAATCATCTATATAGGGGTTTTGTGACAACCAATTTTTCTTGGTTCAGTGACAGTCCTTCTTGGGGCCAAGACAGTGATTTGGGTTTGGTTGTTCATATATTTTAGTTATTCATCTGGTTTGATTTTAATACCTACTTAGGTATACCCCTTGGAATATCTCTCGAGAGGTTAATCTGAGCTTAAAGAGCAGAGGAGTCTACCCACTCCTGTTAGTTGGCTAAAATTGCACTTAACTTGTTGATAAACCTCTTTCTATCACCTTGATGACAATCCCTAGCCTAGGTGATTTAGAAATGTTTGAGTTTTGTGTTGTTATCATTTTGTGAACCAATTTATTTTGGTGCCATAGTTGGGGATGTACTACTAGGTTAAAATCAATTGAAGACTCTGCTAGTGAGCTAAGCTTGGAATCAGTTTGTGGCCATGAAGATTAGTCACACTTCAAGGGTTTACTCTTTGGTAAGAGGTGGCAAATCTGCTATCAAAGATAGAGAACTAAAGTTTGTTTGTTTCTATTCTAGTTGTGTTGGTGATTCAAGTACTCCAAGTTTATGAGCAGTAGTTGGAAAATTAAGGTACACATGATTTCATTTTATAACCAAATCAGACTTCCTCCAAAATAGAAAAATATTTATTCTATTATGTCTTGTGTCACGCTACATGATAGAAAATTGTAGTCATGACTTCTTGGCACACTTATGGTCCTAGGGCAGATCCTTCTTATGCATCAACCTATGTCTCATTCCCTAGCTATTATGAGGATGAAGATGATTATGATTCTTGTGAAGATGATTCATCCTATTACTCAAATTGCCCTACATCTTGCATTCCCATGTCTCAATGTCAAACATCCTTGCATAGTTAGAATGATTCAGCTTGACTGTAGTATGAAGTTAATAAAACCAATTAGTTGTTAGTGTCTTTACTACAAAAAGAAAAGGAATTAGAAAATCAAATCATGCTATGTCAGTCTAGGGTGCAGTCTAATGCCTTTCATATTGTTGTCAATAGCTCACTTTTTTGGCCCCCTCCCATTGCTAATGAGACAAAATACAAACAATTGGACCTTTCATGGGTCAATTATGAGAAGCAATCCATGCCCATGAAAATATATTATCAGATGCCTTTATTTGATGGGTGTGAAGTTTATGATAGAAATGCACATATTCTTGCATTTTCAGATTTCATGGACAAATTCCAATTTGAGGACGAGGATATGTGGATGAGGTTCTTTTTCAAACCACTTTGTGGATTGGCAAGGAAGTGGCTAATTGGTTTCCTAGATCATAACTTTCCTTCCTAGGACCATTTAGTGGCTACATTTGAAAAATTTGCAAGTAGCCTGGACCCTATTGTTCTTGTCCAAGAACTTGAAAATATTAGAAGCTATGAGGGCAAATCCAACATGGATTTTAGTCACCAGTTTGTTGTTGCATTATCTAGAATTCCAGATGCATTCAAGCCTTCTATTCTAGCTTGCATTGATTTGTTTTTTGAATCTTATGAAGTTGGGTTGAGTTTAGTCCAGGAAGATTTGAGGCTGGCTAATTTGCAACTGGATTACCTTGCTCTTGATGCCTTGGTTAAAATGAGAAATAAACATGTTGCTCGATTGTTGTCCCCTAAGGTAAATATTGTAAATGGTGAGCATGAGGAAGGAAGCAATACTACAGATCAAGTTGAATGTGTTGTCAAGAAAATAAACTCATGTGAGGCAGCATCATATGACAATTGTGCTAAAAGTAAGATATTCTAGATAGCTATCTTTAGTTGGATGCATCATCCCTTGCGGATGTTAATGTTGATGCTTTGTCTTGTGATCCCCAACCTGAAATTAATGATGACAATAGTAGATTTGTACCCAATTATAACCAATCTAAGACAAGTAAAGGTGTAGACATTTGGTTTCATTTTGAGGACCTTATTGGGGGTTGTGATGTTGGTGAATGTAATATTGTGTGGGAGCAATTTGATAGTGAGGACATTAGGAAGATGTGTTTGATGCAACATCTCTTGACAATGCAAAGGATGAGAGTAGCATATGCAATCTTTTGCATTTGGATGGATCAACTCATAGGGGTGATGGAAATGATGAAATTTTATTTAGTGAACTCCCAAGTTTTGTCCCTTTTGACAATGAAGAGTTTGATAGTGCTGAGGATGCTTGTGTGGAAGTCAAGGTGTCTTGTGCTTCAAGTGATATTTCTCATCCCTGCTCTTCCTTTACTGATGATTTGTGTATGATTGGTTCCAATTGGATGATCCTATAAATGCTAACATTTGTAAAATCAACCTCCATGATGACCATTTTGTTGTTGATCTAGTTATGCAGGCGGCAAATAGAATTCCTTGTGATGGTGTTGAGGACATACTTGTACCTATGTACATTGGCAGCTTAATGCATTGACTTGCCCATTTGAGATTGAAATAGAGAGGTTGTAGGATGGGTACAATCCATCATTTGAAATGCCTCATTATGATTCTTATGCTGATGATGATGAAGATATGGATCAGGTTTGTTATCCAAGTGTGGAACAAGACATCAGCATGTATGAAAATGGTGTATGCTAGCAACCTATTATCCAAGATTTCAACACTTGTGAGTATGAATGTTTCCTTTCTACTGAAGGACAAGTGCCTATTGTTGTAGATGATGATGTTGTGCTTGAATTTGAGTCTTTTTTTTGGGCCCAATATACATATAATAATGACATTAAGCAGTAGCATGAGTGCCAAGTTGAATATCAACATGTTCCTTCTGAACTTGAGGATGTGACGGAACTAGATTTTTTCTAGTTTGATTTGCAAAAATATGTGTTTCTTCTTGTGGATCAGCAGTGTAGTCAGGCACATTTTTCTTTTCCATGTGAACTGTAGGTGTTCTCATTTTTCCTCAGTTGGCATGAAGAGGTTAGCAATGATAGTGAAGTTGTAGTTGATAATGGATGTTTATTCCCATCCAATTCTTTTAATACTGACCTAGGTTCTATTTTCTCACCCTCTCCTGATATGAAAGTGCATGATATGGAATGGAATATATCAAGCACCTATTATTTATGGTTTCCATGAAGTAACATTGTTTTTAGTGGTGAGGCTTGTCTTCATTTCAGGAATTTTTTTGCAAATTGAGGCATGCTGGAGATAGTCTTCAGTTGTTGCAGTTGGGTGAGATATCCAAATTTGGTTTGAAGGAGATCAACTCTTTCATTCAGCTTGTCTTCGATAGAGGAAAGTGGTTGCAATATTTTTGTGCAAGATGGAGCTGTACATGCCTATAAATTTTGATCAGAGTCAATTTTTCTTTTGTTCCTTTATGCTCATGATTGTGTGTTTTCCTATATATATGTTTTGTAAATATGTTTCGGTTGTTCCCCCTATTCATTTTTTTCTTTTGGTCTGCCTGAAGATATTATGAGATTCCCATTGTGCTAAAGTTTGCCACATGTCCCCAACCAAAGCCAGTGTTGGTGCCCAAAAAATTTGGTTCCCAAACATGGCTTATTTTTGTCCCAAAATCTATTATTTCCCCACTTTTGCCTTTGTTGTTAAACCCATTATTTATAACCAATATGAGACAATTTCCATGGGTTCCCTTAATAAAAGTTCTAAGTATAAAGTCCCCAACATTTGTGTTTTCCTTTGAAAATTTGCTTAAAGTTGAAATTTGTGGGCTTTATTGGCAAATCGACGAAATTGCGAACTTATGAACTTGGTTCACAAGTTTAAGATTTCCCTGATTCATCGATAAAGTGATAGGGTGGGAAAAGGAAAAAAATGTCTATGCAAGAAAGGGAAGTGTCGTGCCTTTGTCAGAAAAGTTGGTGGTTCACGAATCGTTAGGTTCGTCGACCGCCAAGTTTGCTGATTGGTAGATTTGCCGATAAGGCAAGGTGGCTTCAGTGTCTTTGGTGAGAGGAGAAGAAAGAAAGAGAGGATATTGAAAATGAAAATTTTCTAAGACACAAAGAAGGAAAAGCATGAGGTCTTCTATTAGCGAAGGTTTTAGTTTGCGGACTTAACAGTTCACTGACAAGGGGTTTTATCGATGGAGGATTTGCCAACTGAAGAGAAGGAGAGGAAGGCCTTGGCAAGGGGCAAAAGGTAAGTAAAGAGATTGGTTCACTTTTAGAGGTTTTTGATGATAATGAAGGAGATGAAAGAAATATAATGACTTAGGAAAAATGAAAAGGAAAAGGCTTAAGGTTCGTGAAATGCCAATTTCACTGACAACTATTCTCATGACCATCATTTCACTAATAAGGTGACCAATGGGGAAGGAAAGAGAAGAAAGTGGCAAGTTCATGATGGGGAGAATTTTACAATAGAAGAGGAAGAAGATAAAGAAAGAAAGGAAGAACCAACTGGTTAGCAAAATGAAAAAATGCCGACAAGGAAGAGAGGTTTGTAAAAGGGAAAAGTTAAAAAAAGGAAGAATGAAATGGAAAAGTGGATGGTTCACAAAACTAGTATTTTTTTGATAAAGAGGAAAAGGAAGAAAGACATACGAAAGAGGAAGTTTGAGGAAAAAAAAATTTCTGATAAGGCAAAATAGCGCCAAGGATAGAGATAGAAAAAAGAAAGGAAAATGAAGGTGGTGTAGAGGTTTGTGAAAAGAGAAATTCACCGACTAAGGGAAAAATAGATATCAGAAGCAAAAAATCAAATGAAATTCAAAATGATTTATAAAATATAATATAAATGCAGATTTGTACTCAGCATTAATAAGTTGCAAGCCAAAGTTGTGTAGGTTGTTCAAATAGTGAAAACCTTAAATGTACCTGCAAATATAGAGGACAAAAAGGATAAACTTAGGTCTTGTAGGTGTCAGGAAGTGGATTAAGACCTTCCCTCTTTATTGTCCAAAGTACATTAAGAGTGCAAGAAATCTTCTTCTACCATTTTCAAAATTTCCAATGAGTGGGTTTTTTTTCCAAACGTACAGATCTTCTGATGGACATTTGTGCTAGACCTTTAATGCAACATGTGTTACTTTTTGAAAGAGTGCAATCCCTAGAATGGCATGGGAAGCTAAATGGCTATATATGTATATGTTTCAGATGTAATAGGGGTTGGTTCTTTGTTGGTGGCTGGAGGTTGTGCAAGTCCAACAATGATTCTAGGGCTCCAAATCATGTTAGGTTTAGTTGCAGAGGAGTAATGGGGTACTAAAACCTATGAAAGATAATCTGTAGTAGGGATTGTGTAGAGAATTTCTCTATGGTAGTTTATATGTATTTAGGGTCTTTCCTCTTATCATATTTGTTGATAAGTTTTTATTGAACATTTGAAAATGTGACAGCATTTTAAATATATTACAAGCCTTGTAATTGTCATTTGTTCTTTACATTTGAGTGCATGCAGTTCTATTCTAGATTTTTAAGTATGTTTGAAGCACAAAATCTACAATCTGATATAGCATGTTTTTAGATCAACTTTTCCATGTTTCCCTTTCATTTGTTTTCTTCTCTCATTCTAGGACTCTATAGCCCAATTGGATAGGCACTCGTCCTGGCTCCATTAGACCAATCACACACCTTTTAAATCAAACAAATATTTACCAGTGGTTTAGGGGAAAACCATCCTTCTTGTACATGTATATTTGCACAGTTGAATCAGCTATATAGGGGATTTGTGATGGCAAGAGGTTCTTGGTCCAATCACAGTCCTTGGGGCCAAGATAATGATTTGGGTTTGATTGTTCATATATTTTAGTTGTTCATTTGGTTTGATGTTAATACCTACTTAGGTATACCCATTGGAATATCCCTCGAGTTTAAATTGAGCTCAAAGAGTAGAGAAGTTTACCAACTCCTGTTTGTTAGCAAAAATTGCCCCTAAATTGTTGATAAACCTCATTCTATCACCGTGATGACAATCCCTGGCCTAGGTGATTTAGTAATCTTTTAGAGTTTTGTGTTGCTATCATTTTGCAAACCAACACCATCTAAATAGGACATGCATCTATCTTAATGGGATGGGCACCCATCCACAAAGGGATAGGTACGTGCTCTAGCCAGAGACTTTGACCCATCTAGATCTAATGGATGCTGCTCCACTTGCTAACGACTACACTCCCCCAACTATTGGGAGTGCACCAAGGTCATTGTCATTTAGGACTAAAAGATATACATAGTTTAATGGGTTAATTCCTGTCTTAGAATTTGGTCTAAAGCCTCAAGGAGTCAAGCAAATCTATTCGAGATTCTTTTGAGTATATGTTGAATGTTTTCCTACCTTGTTTTTGTATTTAAAGTTTCACTTTAGGTTTTTTGGAGTGATTCACTTGATGAAATTTCTAAGTTGAAGGTGTAAATCAAGAGTTTCAATACCTCGCAACTCCATACCTAAAAACCTACACACTCAAAACATTCTTCATTCTCCAGGCTACCTACATACCCAATCCAAATGGGATCTAGGTGTAATTTATATGTACTTTCGTTTTCTACTCTATGTTTTAAGTGAACTATTTAGTGCGGGTATGCAACCCTTTCTAAGGCCTAGTTTCTATAAAAATTTCCTCTGTGACTGCTACCCATGAAGGGGAGTAATTACAAAGTATTTGGTTTCCTTGACCAATACTTGTTTACTAAATTCACTACTTCCAAATCCTATCAAAATAGAACTTTGCAACTACATGTTCAATAATCCATTTTCCCCCTATTGATAATATGTTTGCTCTCAAGAAAGATATTCTAATTGAAATAAAATTACTAGGTGATTCTAAATTATTTTTAAATTAAGTGATGGGAGATATTTTCTTAGAAAAAATTAATTCCATTAATTTTGTTAGTTTGGTGTTTGAAGGAGATTACTTGTCCCTCAGACTTAATATATCGATGTCCTTTATTGCTTCCCAAAGATCTATATGGATGATGCCACACACACAGTTGTTGTAGCTATGTTAGGCAATAAGTGTAGTAGTTCAAATGTGATGACATTACCTGTAAACATGAACCAAAGGGACCGTTAAAACCGAATGTTGCGATTTGTTTTTTTTTTTTGTTTTCTCTTGATTAAGTTGTTTAACTATCTAAACAAGAAAGAAATTTAAAAGGACTAGAATCCAATTGAGAAACTTAAGTAAACTATTGAGATTAGATAATCATTAAGTTTAATCGATTCCATAAATTGTTACTAAAAAATCATGCTTGGAATTGTGATGGTAAAGATGTCTTTGACTTTAGGTTCATATGGCGGAACCTACAATGGAAAAACAAGCCCTTGGCTTAGTTTGCAGGGTGTTCATCTAGAAGTTGGAACAACAAAGGTGTTTCTACCTTCCATGATATGTTTATTCATGGGAGTCTTAGAGAATGGAATGATATTAGAACAACTTTTAATATTCCTAATTCTTAGAGGACATACATAGTGATAAAAAAAGCTTGTTGTAATCTAAAATTGTCTGTTGATCTCAGATATAACACTAAAATATATGAAAACCTAAAATGGGAAGATGGCTCTGATGTAATCATAGGTGGACCAAGGATAATCTATATGATTACCAACTCCTTGGAGGTCAATAATTAGATTAATAAATGTTAGAATGTGAATGTGAGTCAAATCCGTTGGTCAAAAATTGTTAATTCTTGTTGGTCTAGTGTTTTGGAGCCTAAAAAGTCTTGTTTTAAGTGGTTATTGTTGTTAAAGAAGCTTGTTGTTGGTATAGTCCATTTTAATGTTGATCCCATAAACAAATATTGTACCTTTTGTAAGCTCCCTTGGTCTATTGAGCATTTTTTTTTGATTGTGAATTCACTAAGAGTGTTTGGTTTCTTTTCTTTTCTGGTCTTAAGGGTTGGGAGAGGAAAAATGATACCTCTTGGAAAGAAATTATTTTTGGTTATATAAAAGGTTTTAATAGAGTTTACAATTATTTTTGGTATATATTCAATACTAAAATTTTATGGACCATTTGAAAATCAATAAATGAAGAATGCTTTCAAGGAAGGAGGAGAGATCTTACCAAGTCTTCAAAAAGACTCATATTCCATAATGTTTCCATGCAGGTGTTGATGACCCTTGAGATCTCTAAAGATAAATTTCTAGAGTTAATGGATGAAGGACAAACGTGTCTAAAGATATTTGAGATTATCACTACCAAGTTTTGGCCACATGATGCTAGGATTGTGGATGAAAAATTTGTAAAAGAATACATGAAATTTCAAGATAGGTATAATAAGAATGCTACATTTGATACACTACTTGAATACATGGGTTTGAAGGAAAAATTACTTCAACCTGAAGCTGATTTAGAAGTGGTAAGAGATAATGAACTTATCTCCAATATTTCTCCTCCTATTGTGACTTTTGGGGACCTAGATAAGTTCAGTGAGAATAGGATTTGATAGTTGGACACCTATTGTTCCTTGGCTCTAGTGGTTTGACTTCTTATGACTCTTGTTTTCTTTTGGATCATTTTTTTAAACATGGTTTTTCTCTGGTGGTTTATGAATCCTAACTTTTGATGGAGGATAGATGGTTTGTTCTATAGGTACTAGTCTAATGTTATGTTGATGATATGATGGCTGAAAGGAGGATATGGTGCTTTTTGTTGGCCCCTTGATTCTACTACTATATCAGATTTTGTCGTTACTGTTGAGATTGACGGGGACTATTTTGTGGATGGAGATCTATATTGCAAAATTATGCTTCAGTTGTTAATGACCATCTTTCTTTTATAGCTATAACTTCTAGTATTATGACTAGTCTAACATTGTGAGTCTCTATTATGGTTTACAATTTGCTATTGTATAAGCCTCTTTGCAGACTATTCATTATATTTTATGAATTCTCATAGCCCTATTTTGGCTTTTGATCATGTTGTACTTGGATCTTCTTAATAATATATAATAAATTAAAAAAACTATTTGCCATGTCACACTTAATTAATATGACTAACTTAACTATTTTCCTCTCATGTTTTTAATAAAAGTGGTCAAACAAGTTTTGAAGGGGGGCCCGAAACCATTAACAAAAGGAAGCAAACAAGAACCAAATGCCAACTAACAGGCAACTGAACACTACCAGAACTACATAAGCATATAAAACATAGCAAAAAAGAGAACAAACCAAGCAAAACTAATTCATTTTCTCCAGGGTCTCTGCTACCTCTATTTCTTTTTCATAAAAGGTCTTGTGCATCTTCGCAAAGTCGATCAAATCATTATTTTCAACTTCAAACTGCTTCCTCTTACTCCCCCTTGTGTGGGTAGAGGGACCACCTGAGTCCTCCATAACCACCTGTTTACCAGTACCTTTAGTATACTCTTCTTTATCCTGTATACCCAAGCCTTCAACATTGAAGATATCCTCAACTTTGAACTCTTTAAACTGCTCTTTTTTCAATTCTTTCAGCTTCTCTATCAACATTTTCATACCATTGAGACTATTCTGAATAGTTTGTTTACTGATGTGCATCATTTTTTCAAGATTGCTATTCACCTCCATGAGTTTTTCCTCCAGATATTGAATTGTGGTATTGATTTCTTCCCTCATCCTACCCAACTCCTTGTCTATCTCCATTTTCAACATAGCTTCCCAGTTTTTGAAGATCAAAGTGTCATGCTCCGTAGTGATGTTATTCCCTTTCCCCAAGCTTTCTTGCATCAGATGTAATTTAATATTGATCCTATTGATATCGAGGAAAAACCATTTTGTCATCTTGTGCTAGGAGTTAATGGCATTCTTCACCAAATAAAACACTTCATCAATCTGGTCTATGTGACTGGCCTGGGCAATAATATTGTTTCTCCTCTCATGTTGCAATTAATTAATTCAACCAATTTAAATTGTTTTTAGTTAATGCAACTAACCTAATTTGATCATCTCCATGTCACAATTAATTCACCATTAATCAATTCAACTAATTCCATCCCCATCTTAATTAACCCCTTTCTCATTTGTAAGGTTAATTAACTAAATACACCTAATTAATTAATCTAGGCCTAAATATTCCTCTAACTAAATAATTTTTTTTTGAAAAGGGGGGTAAAAATTTGTTAATAAAGTAAATCAACAGTATATAACTAGGAGGGCAACCACCTCCAGAAACAACAGAAGTCCAAAACAAAACACCATCAAAACAACCAGCCAAACCAGAACAAGGGAGACATATATAACCCCAAATCTCCAAACAGGAGCCTCAACTATCCATCCATATCCACTGAGATCAACCTTTCAAAATTTTGAACACCTTCATGGGACAATTGGTGCCACCTATCAACATTCCAAGCTCCCTCCTACTCCAAACCCCACTTGGCCAAGCAATCAGCCACACAGTTCCATTCCCTAGGGACATGGATAAATGAAATAAACTACATCGAGTGACTCAACAAACTAATCTGTCGAACCACTGATGCCAATTGCCATTGCACCCCATCCACTACCTACTCATTCAAAAGATTAATCACCACATGGGAATCAGATTCACAGATAACCCTACGCCATCCCAAAGCACACCCTTTTTTCTAGAGCATAGAGAATAGAAAGAGCTTCCATCAAATTATTAGTTTGATGTCCCTTATAGATAGAGAAGAAAAAAAGGACAACACCATGGCTATCTATTCCTATCCCTCCAATCCCAGCATGACTAGGATTCCCCTTGGAAGAACCATCCATATTGATCTTAATAATACCTGGAGGTGGAAGGGACCACCGACCATCTCTCTGAATCTTGCTCTTAAGTTGACCCCATTTCCTGGACCAAGTAGAGCATGAACCTACAACAACTACACTCAAATTTTGTGCAATCTGCAACTCCCCAATGTCTAACTCACTATCTATTTCTGGGCAAGTATCCATTTGTTGACAAGTATCCATTTCTGGGCATTACAACATGCTTTGGGTGATCATGAGGATTCTTAGTAACATCTCTAGAGGCTGCATAACCACTCTTTTCATGCATTTTCAAGATTCTTCCCTCTTGGAAGAGTATGGGAAGGATTTTTGAATTCATTCACACATACACACTCTCTCTCAACCTTGGACATTTTTGGCTTTGATGCTCTTTACTAATTTCATGCATGAACTAGACTTCTACAACAACTACAAGTGATTTTTGATTCTCTTGGGAATTGCAAGATTGCTTTCATTGGCTCTTGGAGGTTTGGCTCTCTTTGGTGCTCTTTGAGGAGGCTCTCTTTGCTGGGGTTTGAAGCTACACTTGTTCTTTGAACTCTTGGGAAGTTTGTTGCCTCTTCTTGGTGATTAACATTGGTGAGTTTGTTCCTTTAATACATTTAGAATAGTTTCACTTTAAATTTGTATGTTGTAGACCACCATTGTTGTGTTTTTCTTTCTTGGTGTAGACCACCATTTGTTACATTTCTGTTGGGTATAGACCACCTATCTATTTTCTATTGCACAAGTTGCATATTATGGCTTTCTCTCCCCGTAGATTATGGAAGGAACTATTATTTTCTTCATTGTTATTTTTTGTTCTTACCTTCTTAGATACACATAGGATAAGAACACACACATTTGCTTTCGATTTCAATACTATATCTTGTATTGTTGCTTGTGAAGGTAGAAATACCAACATAGGGACTTCACTAAGGCAAGTCCCCAAGAAACCCCACCAATTTCCTCTTCTTCTTGCTAGTTCCTTGGAGTGAAGAACATATAGCTGCATGGAGTTTCATATTACTTCCTACTATGCTTGTCTCTCTTCATTCTCCTTAGTTTAATTGGTTTCCCTTTCATTTATGTTTCAACCAGATATCACTAGGTATAGTGTGTGTTAGAATTTGTGCTATGCTGCGAGTTTAAGGCTGTACAAAGTTAAATATTTTTATTTTGCATACATTTTGGACTCTAGCCCCTAGAGCAGATGTCCTCGTGGTGCATTGTCATCCAAGGCCAAGACCCTATCCTTGCTATCAAAGGTTCCTCTCTCCAGCCTATTTTTATTTTTGTTGTTAGGATTAAGGTGCCATCAACCTTGTAAATCCTATGTATTTAATTACTCGTAATACTGTTTGTGAATCATTCATAAGGGATGAAGTATTCACCTAGTAGCGATCTCATTTCTGCCACACTTTGGATCCTTGTACCCAATGGGGTGTGTGGGGGTGCTTGTCCCCCCACTACTGTCGTCGGGGGTCCAGGGGGTGGAAACAACTTCCTAGCCATCTGGTGGGGGTTTGAGGGCAGCACCCCCAAATAATTTTTTTTAGAAAATTGCCTTGGAAAATATTGTAATTTCATAGTCAATCTAGATCGTTCATCATTAGATCGCAGATCTGACAGTGGAGATTATGTTAGGGTTTTTTTCCCTAGAAGACAACACTCTTTTAGAGGATATTGTATTATGGTTGTGTATGAGTATTATAGGTGCTACAGGATTGAATCCCAAAGAGGAGATTGTTAGTGTCGTATTGTAAACTCTTATGAAGTTAATACAAACTAGTATAACTCTTTTTGTGTGGAGTTTTCTCCTTAAATGGGTTCTCCATGTAAATACTTTGTCATGTGTTTGATCTTCTATTCTCTTATTTCTTTGCATTGATTTTATACCATCTCTATTTTGGTTCTGCATAGTTAGACATCTATATTATAGTTGTGATCAATTTTCCATTGATAGTTGTTTGGCTTGACTTCTAATATCTGCAACTGTCTATTTCAAACTTTCTTTAGAATAGTTGTTTGTCTACATTTTATTCATTTTCCCTCCATTGTGAATTAACTGTTCAAGTCGTATTGCTTTGGCAGGGACTCATAGTGGTTTTTGTAGTAATCTAGGGTAGATTTACTTAACATTTGACACCTTGAATAGCAAAACACAAGTGTAGTTATACTAGAAAGTTCACTCAGTCGAAGAGAGTAGAATGAGAAGTGATTTTCTTACACTACAACTGCCAAATTAAGTAACTTCTTAGCATTTGAAAAACCAACATCCTACCATAGCATAACCATTCAACTTTGGGGTTAAACTACTAAAATAAATTATTGTATACTATGTTTTGTTTTGTGTTTTACATTATGGTTTGCACTCCATTTTAGTTCAAACTGAAAGTAGGTGTTCATATTAGATTGCGAGTTTGTTTTGCATCTTTATCCATTGTTTAAATTCAATTTTGGTATCCAACTGATCACACTACTAAATAGGTTGAGTATATCACTATAGGGAATTCCTTTTTCCTTTTTTTCCATCTCTTTAGCTCTTTGGCAAGTTATTCTAGCTCAAGTTGAGAAGAAATTATACTTCTAGATTGTTTAGCTTCTTTCCCTTGTATGGAAGTTCTAGATTTGTTCTAAAGTTCTTAGTTCTACTCATGTGTACAGTTCCTCCTACTAATCACCTTCCAAAGCCTCATATAAAAACTAGAGAGAATACATACAAAAAAATTATCGTCTTTGACTAAGGAGAAGGGTTCAATCAAGTGGCATAAGAATTTGTTTTTCTTCCACATGAATCATAATATTTTGTTGACATTGTGTATGGATGAGTCCATCCTAGATTAGGTGTGAATCTATAGCCATAGACTAGTCTTGCACTTACAAACTTGTCCTACATTACTTGTAGACTAATTTTGTTCATTATGCCCAATGTACCTTGATTTCTTTTATGTGGTTTGCGTCCATCCTAGATCAAGTGGGAATCTATAGAGCCATAGACTAGTCTTACACTTGCAAACTTGTCCTACATGGTTTGTAGACCACTTTTGTTCATTATGCCCAATGTACCTTGATTTCTTTTATGTGGTTCCTAAAATGTCTAGGGACTTGACAGTATTTAGAAATACCTTACGAGCTATTGATTAGTCACAAGGAGTCAAGTTCTCCTAGATTAAACCCCAAAATTTGAGTAATGATTGAAAACAACAATCTTTAGTCATGCAAATTTCTTAAAATGCTTTCGTAGAACTAGATTCCTTTTTAGTGCGCCAATTGAAGTGTGTAAATGTGAATGGTATTAGAATTATTGAGTGATTCCTAGATGATTAGAATGAATGCATTGAATTTCTTAAATTCAAGGACATAACAACATATTGCACAAACTCGTGTTTAGATAGCCTTAGATGAAAAGGGTAAAGGTGAAAAATCAATCACATTTAAATTTGAAAATTTGAATTTGGGTAAGACGAGTCCATGATCATAAGGATTACTTTATGACTACAAACTAGTCCCAAGCTGAAAAAGGGGCTAAAACTCAATGCATGGCATGTGCATGAAATATGTGTGAACTTAGGAGTGATAAAGAAATGGACAGGACAAATGTGTAGGGGTGTGTGACCATGGGAAAGGGAATGAGTGGTAGGTACATAAAAGTAGGTGTAATAAACATAGGTGGATGACATAAGACAAGGGACCAACTTTATAAAAAATTATATCATTTGTCAATATATTTATATATCAAATACTCCCTTCAAAATAAATACAAAACTAAATAGAATAAAAAGAATATACAAATTTCACCATTACAGTTATATACTATTAAATATTCAAATCTAAATTATTTCATTTTTAAATTCATTCATATTTATTTTTAAATTAAAATATAATATTACTATTATTCCATTTTTGAAATATATTAATATTTAAGAAAGATATAAAATGCAATTTATGTACCATGTGATTTGCTTTTAAATTAAAAAAATACCTTTAAAACTTTTTCTTATTGTTTAATTGAGCAAGTCCATATAAACTCCACTCTACTTAAATATCACACCTTTCAATTGTCAAAAGCCAAAATTAATCTCTAACCTTTAAATTAAACAAATAAAGACAACGTAAATGAATCCTTAGCCTCCATAGTAAATTGCAGGCTCTGAGAGAAGGTTACATACAAAATAATATGAATTTTCTAATCTGCTTTTAAATTTAGAAAGGCATTTCTAGCGGCTTCCCTCTTTGCCAGTTTTATTCTTTCATTTCTTCCACTTCCCATCAACTGGCCATCAATAACTACGTCTACAGTTACCAGAGGATCGTCCATTCCAGACGTTTTGTATTCAATACATTTTTTCTGTCTTTGACACAGTTCCTGAAGCTCTGCAACTGGATGCATTTCAAGTGTTTCTGGACCAACTAAGGGTTGTAACAATGGCTGAAATACCTATAATAAATATATTTATATATATTTTAGTACCTTATTGATATCATCACAAAATAAGAGAAGTTTTAGAATTACTGATTGAGTACCTCCCAAACTTTATCTGTAGAATTTCCACTATCCACAAACACTGCACCAGCGATGGATTCCACTATATCAGCAAGAATTTTTGGAGCCTTTGAATGATCAGAGCAATGCTGTTTTGATTCATTTTCTACAACCTGAATGAACTTTTCAATCTGAAAATTACAAGATAGGAAGATATTTAATAAGTAAAAACTTAAGGATATATCACTTGAAAACTTGAATGAAGGAGATTCTTTCTGTAGCACAAAAAGGGAAAAAAAAGATTGTATGAAAAGAACTTTTAAAATAATGAAAAGCAGAGAAATTTAGCAGTCAAAGGTTAGTCTTTACTAATTAAATTATAATCATAATTTCTTGGAATATAAAATTATGAACGATTATTTAATCATTTGATATTAAATACATAAAAGAAACTAACACAGTTAAATTCTGAAACACAGAATTACAATACTCTAAACTGTGGAAATTTGATGTCTACTATTTAAAGATCTAGTTATAAATGTATATACATTCATTTGACTTAATATTGGTAACTGTTTAATCTTGCAAAACCCTAGAAAATAATCTTACCATATCTTGTATAACTGGGGATTTAAAACGAAGGTAGTTGAAAAAGCGGTGTTTGATCGCCACACGAGCCAGTGTTTCATTTGAAACATTTTCAGAACGCAGGCGGGTCAAGATGCCTGGTTTCAAGTCTGGATAAGTGTTGTAAAGATAAACTGCAATCAATTGACCCAGAATTGCATCTCCCACAAATTCCAAGCGTTCATATGATCTGAGGCCTCTACAGTTCAGGTATTCCAAGTATTCACTCTCTCCACACTCCTTCAAACCCAACATATCCAGCTCCCAGTGAGGGACAGAGGAATGAGTGAGAGCTTCTTCCAAAAGATTTCTTCTCTTGAATTTGTAATTCAAAATATCTTCCAACTCGCTCAATCTATCAGAAAATTTTTCATCTTCTGCACTGTCTAAAATTTGAGCTAATTTTTCTTTCATGCATTTATCATCCGACTGTTCACCCATTCTGTGAAACACGGATTCTGAAATTTTACAAAATGAGATTCGTCAAGAGCATTCCAAAATATATAATTAAAAAGAAAAGTCAACCAACCGAAAATGGTTGCAGACTATGTTGAACATTTTGAACAAAATTTGTATTAAATTCTTAAGTTTCGCAGTGTACGGAATCAACACATGGGTTTTCATTTAAAAATAAAATAAATAAACATTGATTGACTAGTTCAACTTAAAGACAAAGCAAAGTAATTCTAAAGCTTATAGAGAGAGAGAGGGGCGGCGGCGGCTGCTGAGTCATGTTAACTAGCGTGGCTATGGGAAGGTTCAGATCTCTTTCATTTTCTACAGGGTCATACATTGTTTCTTAAGATTGAGATTTTTCTTCACGGCTTCAAACAATGAACTCTAGATTGAACTCAGCCATATTACAAAGTAGGTCTACCAGTTTTAAAAAGACTCATGATAGATAAACCCTAAAAAATCAAGAAAATCAAAATAGATTGAAAACAGACAATCAAAAAAGAGGAGGAACCTTCAAAACCCCATAGATAGGGGATAAGTACTTGATCCCTTAAGGATCGTGTGTATGCAGAAATATGAAACCAAGAACAATGCATCAAATCAAAGCACCTATTCCATACTCAACATCACCTCCAATTGAAATAAGACCTAATGAAAATCAAAGGAAAAACATAGAAAGTTCTTACCAAATTAGCCCTTGTTGCGTGACAATGGTGGATTTGCTCCGATGATTTTTTATAATGATTTTGATTGTTGGTTGCTCACTTTGACAGAATACTATTATCTTCAAACCTCTTGATAATTTTTTACAGCATGGTATTACATTCCAGATGCGATATGAAAATGGCTTGAATGAGGGTTGATTTATATATTTTTGGATGATAGGATGAATGGTTAGGATTAGATTAGAAATGGATGGCTAAGATTTGATGAGACAACTTTAGGGAAACAAAGGAGATATTGAGATTAAAGATGAATGGATGGACAAGATTGAGTGAGAGAAAATTAGGGCAAGGGTGGAAGCTTCTAAGGCTTATTCTTATGTGAATGGTTAGGATTAAGAGGTGCAGTATGAAATGGATGGTGGAGATGTAAACTTAGTTTGACTTTTGTAAAAGTATCCAACTTCAATGAACTTGGCTAAGTAACTTTACCTGGACATGTGACTCTTGAAAAATAACTAGCATACCTATCTTTAGAAAAAATATATCTAAAATACCCCGAGAGATATCTTTTGGTCCCTATTTTTGAATTACTTGTATTTATGTTTAAATTATATTTTATACATTTTAACATATATTTTTATTTATTTTATTATTTGAAGTAAGTGCATTATATTTTTTATTTTTAATATACCAGTATATTTTATTAGTGTTACCTTTTGTTATTTTATTTACCATACAATAATTTAATTTACTACGCACTACAATGGCAACAAGGGGTGGAGTGTAATGGTGTGAGCGTGTTAAAAGAGCCAACATATAAAAATAACTACATGGAGAGGAGTTATCCAGTGGCATTAAGGGGATGATTGTGATCGTGTACATAAAAATAAAATAGAGTCGACATAGTTTTTTAAAAATAACTAGACATATTATTTTAAATAATTATAAATATGTAGCCGACATAGTTTATTAAATCATTGAACATAAAAGTAAAGCCAATAAAATAATGTGTATAAATATAAGTAGTACTCAAACATAAATTTGAGAAAAATCAAATCAAATAAAAACATAACAAATTGAATTGAGAGAAGTTTGTGACCATGTACATAGAAATAAAATAGAGCTGACATAGTTTTTTAAAAATAACTAGACATATTTTTTTAAATAATTATAAATATACGGCCGACATAGTTCATTAAATCATTGAACATAAAAGTTAAGGCAATAAAATAAAATAATGTGTAAAAATATAATTAGTACTCAAACATAAATTTGATAAAAATCATATAAAATTGAAAAAATTGAATTGGGAGAAGTTTAATTGGAAAGGGCACTATGGAGCCATCTTTAATTATTGAACCTATAAATTATAATTAATTTAATATTCTTCTTGCATAAACAAATCTTTGAAAACCATAAAGAAAATTAACACAACCTAAATTATTTGCTTCAATTCAGTGAGAGCTAGGGTTAGGGTTCTTTAATCTTTAAAAGCCACAAAGAAAATTAATATCTAGTTAAATAATGACCTTTGTTTTAGATTTTTACTATGGGAGTTAAAAATTAATGGTAGCGTAAATTATTTACTTTAGTTTAGTGAGAGCTAGGGTTAGGGTTCTTTAATCTTTAAAAGCCACAAAGAAAATTAATATTTAGTTTAATTACCTTTGTTTTAGATTTTTACTATGGGAATTAATTCCTTTAAGAAATTATAATAAGTTTTTCCTATTAAATTATTGAAAATTATTCCATTAAAAACAAATTTTTAGAGCTAAGAATTGTGGCTACATCCCACAAAGAAAATTAAGAAAATTGATGGCAAGGTAAATTATTTATGAAGCCTAGCAAAGAAAAATAAGGACAAGGTAAATTACTTTATTTTAATTTAATTAGGGCTCTTTAAAAGCCACAAAGAAAATTAATATTTAATTTAATGACCTTTGTTGATTTTTACTATGAAAATTAATTCTATTAAAAAGTTATTGTAGAGTAATAACTCTACATTTTGAATATATAGTGGTTCATGGAGAGATTCATTTTCTTCCCAAGTGGTAGAGGCATCAATAAAACAATGATCAAATTATTGGATGGAGTCGTGGTTTATATATGTTTCGACTTATATATGTGTTTCCATATGTTTCCAGAATGCAATGTTTCTTTCAGAGTCAAAGCGTAGGTTCCATGTGTCTAATGGGAGCTTCTCTGGAGAAGAAAGGGTTTTGACATCTCTTTTCTATTGTGCCATTGGTTGCAAACTCCATGCATCACCATTTTGCATCTTTAGGACTCACTGTAGTGGTGTAGTTTCCTTTTGTATCATTTGCTGAGGAGAGGCTAGTGTGTCGCGTCCGTGCACCTTTTAGAGGGAATCAATTTTGACATTTCCATTCTATTGCATCATTGGTCGACTCAAGACACATTACACTCCACACTTCATATGAGTTTTCATTCGAGAGTAACATAAAGTATGGTGGACCCCTATATTTGAGACATGTCAGTTTCTAAAGAATCTTTGTGGGACCCGACAATTAAAGATGGACATTGACACTTGGCACCACCATGATTTTTGGAAGCATAAGTTTTCTGATAGTTCCATTTTGAAGTGCCATTGGCCAGTCATTCCACGTGGCAACTTTTTCTCCCTACAAATGATCATGTGGTATTTTGAGACTTTTATAGGCAGTTCGAGCTATAACTTTCATTTTTTTTGTGCTTTCTATTTTAGTTAGCTATTAGTTTCAAGGTTATCTCTACTTAGTAGCTTATGTAAGAGCAAGATCTATTATTTTATAGGAGGTGGGAATATTATTCAAATACAATAGTGAAAGACTTAAGCCTTTATGGGTTTTCTCTGATAGTATTCTGAATATTGTGTATCTATGCATCAATCATGAAAAAATGATAGCCTGGAAATATGAAGATCTCTAGGGGTACAACAAAGGAATAGTTCAACACACCATCAAACTAGTTGAAGGAGCAAACCTATCCATAAGAAGTAGAGGCAAGTAAACATGAGGATCAAGACCATGATGATACAAGAATTGAAGAAGCTGATCGAATCCAAAATCATATTTCCCATAAAACATTTGACTTGGGTATCAAATTTGGTCCCAGTCCAAAAGAAGAATGGTGAGATCAGGTTACGTGTCATTTTTTGGGATTTAAATCGTGCTTCTCTCAAATATCATTACCCCTTACCTTCAATGGAATAGATTCTCTAGACTATAGCGGGAGTTGAAAGGTTTTCATTGCTTGATGGTTTTTCAAGGTATAATTAGATATGGCTAAAGGAGGATGATCCACATACAACCACTTTTACCAGAAAATGGGGAACTTTTCCTTATGTGAAAATTCCTTTTGGTCTCTCAAATGTGGGAACCACTTTCCAACACACCATGGACATTGCTTTTAGTGAGTTGATGAACAAAATTATTTTGGTCTACCTTGATGATCTCATGGTATTCACTAGAGTTGGGGAGAATCACTTCGATCATGTGGAAAAGGTTTTTGAAAGGTGCCAAGAGTTTGAAATTTGCCTAAATCCTAAAAAGTGTGTTTTTGATGTCTTGTAAGGAAAGTTGCTCAGACATGTTGTTTCTAAGGAGGGGATCTCAATAGATCCAAAAAGAGTTGAAGCTATTTTAGGCCTCCAATTGCCAATAATTAAGAAGGATGTGCAATCCTTCTCAGGGAAGATCAATTTTGTGATTCATTTCAGTGCCGACTTTGCTGGGTTAGTGAGACCCATTACTTCAATGCTAAAAAAGGATATGGATTTCAAATGGAACTCCGAGGGTAGGCAAGATTTTGAGTATGTCAAAATAGCCATTTCTATTGCTCTAGTGTTGACGAATCTAGATTTTACCAAGGATTTCTTTATGTATGTATATGACAGAGAGCACAATGTGGTTGCAGTTTTGACTAGGAAGGGAGATACTCAATTTGTAGAACACCTAATTGCATTTTATTCAAGGATTCTGTTAGGGTATGAATTAAATTATAATTTTGTAGAGAAGTAGGCCTATATTGTATTCAAAGGTCTTAAAAAATTCTAACACCTGATAACCTGAAATAAAGTAATAATCTTGGCAGTACATTCTAGTGTGTATGAATACATCATGGAGGGGGAAATCACAGAAAAAGAGAAAACTAGAATACCAAGATTATGGCGTATGATGTGGAAGTTAAGACAAAAAAGCTAGTTAGAGGAAGAAGAATCTGTGAGTGCATTGCTCAGAGTATGGATTCTACCATAGATCAAGAAGAAGCTTCAGAAATAGTATTGATAAATCAAAGTGTCAGTGCAGACTCATGGGTAATAGACATGATATCTTTCATGGAAATAGGATGATAACTGAATCATCTAGCTCCCCATAAAATATGATTCTATAGAATGCATAATTCTAACTACTCTCTGATCAATGACTTTCTTTTCAAATGTAATTTCAATGGTATTCTACTTAGATGTGTGAAAAAGGGGAAATCTAATAGGATTTTTCATGAATTGCATTATGATCTGTTCGAAGGGTATTCCTTAGCCAAGACTACCGCAAACAAAGTACTTTGTGTAAGATACTATTGGCCGACCTTATTTTCTGATTGTTACGAGATGGTGAAGAGTTGTCAGCAATGCCAATTCTATGCAGGAAGACAAAGGAATGATGATATGCCTCTTAGCCCAATTATGGTGGAATAACCATTCACCCAATGGGGTTTAGATTTCATAGGACTGATCAATCCACTTTCGAATGCTGGTTACAAATGGATCCTTAAGGTGATCAATTACTTCGCCAGATGGAGTGAGGCAGTGCTCCTAAAAGAAGCCATTAAAAATGTCATCCTAAGTGTTTTCGAGGACATTGTTACAAGGTTTGGGTCCCAAATACGATTGTTATCATTTAGATATGCAACCAGACTAAGCTATTGACTTAGCTACCTATTGACACATGGGAACACTCCTAGGCCTATGGGTTGCCTAAACTTGGAGTCTCCAGAGTGATATGGCTCTCTCTTAATCTAAATAATTATCAAGGAAAAGGGGTAGAAGGTAATTGCAATGCAAAACTAACATTTGAGGATGATTAAACAAAATTCTAACTTGTTCAATGCTTCCACTCAAAATCAAACTCTTAAGACATCTACCTTCACAATCCCACTTGGGACATGCAACACATAAGTAATTTGTTTGAAGGTTTACCATTAAACACAATAGATAACCTGTATTACACAAGACTTCTGCATACAAACTTGCAGTAAAGAAACATAACAAAGGATCTAATTTCTGTGATCACAATGAAACATCAAATCAACACTACAAGATGAGAGAAGAATAAATGGGAAAGGAACTCCGTTGTCTTATTTATCTGAAAGGAGTAAGCAAAATGAGACTGAGTACCAAAAGTTTACAATGCTCTCTACTAGTGAGCCAAAGAGAAAGAAACAACTAATCAGAATTGAGAAAAACAAAGTTTTTTCTCTAAATATATCCTCTATTTTTTCAAGATGGAAAAAATAGAAAAATTGTCAAAAAATCGCTCTGAAAGCCTGCCGAAATCATTTTTGGAATCCTCTAAAAGATGTAAAAAATCCCTCTAAAATATATCCAAATTGAAAATAGAAGATGCCAACATGATGCCTCAGGTGGTCCCACCAAAATCCACTAAAAATTAGGCTTTACTTGATCAGAAAAAGCTCCAAAATGTCCAGATTTGTTCAATTTTGCCTAGAAGAAAAATCAAATCCAAAATAAGATCATGCCTAGATTATCTTTGCTTTAACTTCATAATAACAAATATTTAAAAGTAGGTTATAAAATATTACTTTAAATATTGTTTTACATGGATTTGCAGTTTTATCTTTTTCTTGATTTGATCTCGATTTGATTTTTTTTACAAAAATAAAATACAAGGCTATATGTGGCACTTTGCCAATTATATTACATTCTGTGACACTTGATTTTCTATAAAAATCATTAAAATATGAGGGCATATCAAATGATCTGTAAAATAAAAGCCTATAAGGCTTATCCTCCACCTAGTTTTGCAAATATTTTCTAACGCATATGACCTATCTGTTTATCCTTAAAAGAGACTAAATGAGCTTTCTAGGTATAAAGCCTAAGCAATGTATCCTAGAGGGACCCAAGGCATTAAACATTCTAGTCATGAGGATTAGGCATTTGTAAAGTGGTTGACTTGATACCAGAATGGGTATTACTCAAGCCATAAAAATATGAATTCGATGTGATAAAATCACATTCAAATTTAGGGCTTCAATGAAAACTCTAATCACAAAACAAACCATGCCCTAGTTTCTCAAGCTTATTTCACACTTTTATTTTTTGGGCATTTTGACTTTGCTACCTAGCTGCCACCATGGCTAGGGTTTGAACTGGAAAATGCTCGATTTCTCACTATATCTCTACAATTTTTTGAAGAATCCTTCAGAGACTGAAAGGTAAGTCTATTCTCAGCCACATACATGTTATCATTTCTCTATTTTATGAGGTATCTTGTCCTTATAGGGCCGCGACCATATACATTTTACTGATGCATCTTTATCTTTGCTTGGTTCCTTTGTCAACGCACTCTTGTCTCCATCTTTTGGGTCACCATGAATGATCTATTCTAAGTTCATCTGAAGGAGGAAATGAAAGCAAAAATAGGGAAATATTATGGCTCTATGGACATTTAACTTCTCAGAAGCAAGGGTAAGCTTGTCGACCTAAAATTTGCACACGTTTCTTTGATTTTTTTCTATAGCATGAGGCTTAACATGGCATTAGAAGTCATGGTTATACTTGTACTTCTGAGTTTTTGTGGTTATATGAGCTTAAAACCTTTGATTCTCCTTTTGTATATGTTTTCCTTATACAAAGCCACAAATGAGTTTAATCTATTATGAGAACAAAGCTTCTCTCTTCTATAGGACGCAACTTCAAAGGCATACAAATGGGTTTCACCCATTATTCTGTATCTGCAATTTTTGTATAAAAACCCATATGGGCTTGACTTGTAAGAAAGAAAACTCCTTATATTACTGTCTGTCACCATATGCTTACCAGTTGTTTATTTCTAAGCACTCCTTTGATTTTAGGCTTCTTCATCTGTGTTCTTGTAATTCTAGTTTCAAACCCCAAATGGGTTTTGACTCACTGTGAGAAAGGAAACTTCCTTCTAGTCGTGGTTGTATTTGTATTTCTGAGTGTTCTTTTAACCCTTATAAGCCCAATACTTTTATTCTTTCTCTATATTTGGAGTTTGATTCCATACGAAATGATAAGGGTTTTGTAACAACACAAGTCCCAGGTAGCAAATCTTGATAGTATAAACTATTTTTTTTCTATTCTATGTATTAGCAAGTGATGAAAACACCTTGCACAGATTTCTAGAGCTAAGTTTATTAACTTCAAATACTAAATCAAAGATCTATCAACTCCATATATGTATATGATATTTTCTATATTCTTCTATCATTAGCTACCTCATTGTTGCCACAAGGTATTACTATTCCTTGACATTGTATTGATTGTTCCTTACTTAGAAGCTTGTCGCTATATATGATCCATCTGAAAATAAAGCCATGGCTGCCAATGGTGACCTATGAGCATTTATCTGATAATGAGAATGAAGTTTATTGATATTGTAAATCAACATTGCTCCTTTATCTGTACTTTGTAATGACAACATATATGCCATTTCTTTCTGCATCGCCACTAATGATAACTTATGTATATCATGGATACTTTTGAGTGTAGCATTTCTTCATATTCTACCTCTTATAGCTTCTTGATGCATACTTTTAAGATCTCTTTGTGACTACCCTATAGTTTATCATGGCTGTCCATCTGTATTACTCATCATTTTGATTACTTACATATGACAATGATATTCATTTTTCACAATTGTTGTTATTCATATGATATGCCTGAAGGACTTATGTATCATTGAGTGATGTTTATTTTGCAAC
Source organism: Cunninghamia lanceolata (assembly GCA_027924645.1). NCBI lineage: Eukaryota > Viridiplantae > Streptophyta > Pinopsida > Cupressales > Cupressaceae > Cunninghamia > Cunninghamia lanceolata. The sequence goes on from BSBN01000777.1 coordinate 1,905,265, forward strand.
TGTGATTTGGCATACAAATACTATAACTATACCTGTAACTTATGATGCTTTGGTTGTTCCATTGCTCTTGCTGTTCCAATATAGTTATTTGAATTCATACAAATTATAATATAAGGACATTGTGACAACAAATAGTAGCAATAGATATTTTGATGTTGATCATACCTATACTTAGTTTTATACCTCATTGGGCAACATTGAATGAGCTCACTACTCGTTGATAGCTTTCATTTCATCCCATTTGATCTTATAGTTATAGATGAGCAATGAGATTATAGTTTATGTACTTAGCTCAATATGTATTCCTTAGCTGAATATGTCATGATTTGATCCACAAGATTGTGTACTCCTTTTCCATCCCCTCTTAAGAATCAGGGGCAGCATGCTGGGCTCAACCCTTGTGGGAGCCCACTTTACACCACATGTTGGAATGTCTTCAAAACAACAACATAACTTCTTCTATACCTGCACAGGAAACAAACATATTAGTTTAAAAAATAGTGAAGCTCAATGATGTTTCATCCTCAGGCTGTCTTGCATATGAATGATGTGATCTTCTAACTTAGTGCAACATAAAGAATGTATTATGTCTTTGTTCGATGAAGTACATATGATACACCATATCTTGAGCTCTAACATATCTCTCTCCATCTCCCGCAAGTTCATCAAAGGTCAGAGGCAAGGAGCAAGCTGCAACAAGGATCAGTCCAATACTTCCACAGACAATGATAGATATGCTCTATCTAATTTATTTCATTGCTTCAGTCTTTGTAGATGCATAGTATGTTCTTTCTAATGTACTAATTCAGCTATTCCCATGACTTGTGTGGGACATTTGATCTGACTTGCTTTCATTCAATGCAATGTTTATTCCATTTGTCTATATCTCATTTATCAAATGAATAATCATTGTAATGTGAAATGAAATAATATATATCTCTCATGAAAAATCTACAATTCAATGAATTATGAACTGAATCTCTTTCCTATGTTACAACATTGATAAATCTGAATCTTTCAAGCACCTTAGCTACACAAAAATATTATAGCAAAAAATGTTAAAAATCTTTCATCTTAAGATAGTAAAATGTATCAGCTCTACCAATTTGAGTTGTAGGTGAAAAAATGGTAACAATGATCATATTTGATAATGCTAAGGAATTCTTAGGGTCCAAGGTTTCTAAATTAGCAATGTAAAATGACATTTTCTTGAAGACATCCTCAAATTACTACCCATAATGAAATAGCCTAGCTAAATCGACAAACAAAAATCTAATTCGGCTAATCAAAAGGATGGGAAAAATATATAGAGGTCATATTATGGGTAGATTGTAGCGCCCCGAAGCAAATCATCAAGACTTCTCCTTACGAGCTCATGTATGGAAAGAGAGTTTCAATGCACATGGCAATTGAGATTCTAGCATTATAACTCCTTAGACAACTAGATATTGAAGAAAATGGAGTGATGCAGGTGAGACTTGCAGAATTTGTAGAACTCAAGGAATAGAGGGAATAAGCCTATAATGCCATGTTTGAACATCAATTGACTTTCAAGTGATGGTTTGATGAAGGAGCTACCAATTCAAGTTTTAAAGTAAGGGATTTAATTTTGAAGTTGGAAGAAAGAGCTGTGAAACCTGGTCAACATGCAAAGTTTGATTTCGTATGGAGAGGACCTTTCAAGATAGCATACTGTAAGACAATTAATGCATTTGAATTAGAAGATGTTGATGCAGAAGTGACAAAGATTCTCGTGAACTTGATCTTTTGAAATTCTATAATTAAATAAAATTGTGACACTTATAATATAGTTAGCTAGTTTTCTTTCTCAGGAGGTTGTGTTTCAAGCCTCTTTTTAAATAAGTGTTGCACATGTTGTGTTTTTCAATAAAGCTATTGGTGTCTGCCACGTGCCTTGTTTTCATAGTTCCTAAGTTCTAGCCGTAGAAACTGCCCAATAACCAGATATTTTTAATTATTAATTGGTAGAGCCTCATTAACTAGCATGTCGTCATGGAGATTTCCTAACATACCACTAACAGGATTCCCGACACGTGTAGAATTAAGGTGGCTGAAAAGACTTACCAATTAAAAGGCTAGAAGCATTAAATATGCATGACTGGAGTGGCTATATACATTGTTTTTGAAAGCTGAAGGGACTCATTTGTGATATAACAGATTCAAGGTTTCTATCAAGCACAACTAGAGCTTTCTTTTGTAGTCAATCCACTTTCCAACTAGAGCTTTCTTTGTGATATTACAAGAATTATCTTTCTCTACTTCTTAGAGGTCTTGTAGGTCTATTTGTAGCTAGTGCTATCATGAATCTAGTGAAAAATATTAGGGATTAACAACACCTTGGGTATGGTTGGTAAGGTCTTGTTCAATTGTTAAATATTTCTCTTTAATTTTTAAGTAAAATAACTTCAAGGAACACCCCCCTTGCTTAGAAAAGCCTAAATAAGGAGAAGTTACTCTATCATGCATTGGCCCTTAGTTGTCCAAATTTTTTTGATGAGTTTTAGTTTTCTCCTCTTGATTACATGTTCCCCTCACCTTGAGGATTGGTTTTCACTTTGGGAATATGGAGCTATAGTTTTATGATGTAGGATTGGCCACTATATATTGGCCATAAGATTGAAGGGCTCCTTAGTGTTAATTGTTAATCTCCTTTGCAACTTCAAGATGTTTAAATCCCTTTGTGGTTGATGTATTTCTAGAAATATCCATTCCTTAGGTTTCTCCTACTTAGTTCTAAGGCGGTTAAGGATCTAATTTTTCTAATGTGTGGTTGGTGACTATTGCTAAATATTTATGGCCAAATGGGAAATGCATCCCTATAGGTTTCATGAGTTAAGGCTAAGTCTTCTTTGTGTACATACAAATTTTAGGTATGTTTCAAGCCATATGCAGGGTAAGTTATATGTGACTAAGATAAAATATTCTATGTTGAGAACTATTCTTACATTAAATGAGAGTCAAAGAATTTTTTGAAAGGTGACCAATGTACAAAAGGATTCTCGATCAAATAAGGAATATTTTCCCTAAATCCTGAGTCCCTTATTCATGAAAAATCAAATTTGATTGCATGCTCCTAGAGCTAGCAGGCTAGTTACAATGATTGAGAGTTGGTATACTTTACTAAGATTTGGATTAATGACAAGCATAGAGATCCTATGGGTTGTTGGGTTTCTTTGTTGCTTTATAAGTATGTAATTCCTTGAGATGCAAAGAGTTGGTCCTATTGACACCTATATTTTTCTAATCCAAACATGCATTGTTTTGCCCCAAAATCCATGCAAAAATCCCATTTTTCCTTTACCATTGAAAATCCCTTGTCTAATATGATCAGAGATAGTTTTCAGGGGTCTTTTTCCTTTAAAAATGACTGATAGTCTTTTTCCTTTAAAAATGACTAAGTATAATTCCTAAAATTTTCCCCTCCCTTCCCTTAGAAAATTTCTCATTTTTTGCCTTTTGTCGATGAATTGGCAAAATTCCGAACTAGTGAACTAGTTTGCAAGTTCGCAAGTTTGCCAATTCGTTGGCAACATGATGGAAATGAAGATGTAGACAAGGAAAGGCTATTGGAAACTTGCTAAAAGGAAATAAAAAAGGGTCTTAGTTAGCATTGTGTTTTGGTTTGAGAAACTCAAAGGTTCACCGATAGGAGGTTCGACCAATGAAGAAATCATTGACAAAGTAGATGAAGGAAAGAAATATGGAAAGTTAGGAAGGTTTGACGTGGATTAGATTTCTTGATAAGGTAAATAAAAGATGTAGAAGTGTGAAATTTGCTAAGGAAGAGTTGTCAGGGAAGCGACAAAATAATGAACTTTCCAAGAATTCAAATGTTTCAAGATTTGCCAATAAGGTGATATGGTAGAGTTAGAAAGTGAGAAAGGCCACAAGGTGTTCACAAAAGATCAAATTTGTCGATAAAGAAAATATAAAGTCATAAAATAACTAAGGCAAAGTGTTTATTGACAAATCGGAGGAAAGGTGAACTAGCCAAATAGTTCGTATATTTGAGAGTTTGGTGATAAGGCAAATTAGCTGACTAGGAAGATAGAAATGAAAAGGTTTGGAAAATTAAAGATTTGCTGATAGAGGCAATGGGAGAAAGCAAGAAAAAGAGAAATGGCCTATTTCGGCATGAGGAGCTTTCACCAAAAAAGGAAGCATAAGAAAAAAATGACTAAGGCATAAAGGTTCCAGAAAATTCCTTTTTGCTGATAAAAGGCAACAAGGCCTTTGGTTCTGAAAAGTCCAATTTTGTTGATAAAGCAAAAAAATGAAAGTCACTGTAGTTATGAATGGTGCACTTTTGTCAATAAAGGTAGAAGTGAAATACAAAAATTTCTATGGTAGGTAAAAGGAAGAAAAGGGCTTTCTTAGGCTAAGGTTTGAAAAAGTTGATATTTGCCAATAAGGAGGATATGAAGGGGAAGCTAGAAATTGATTAAGTAAAAGGGAAAAGATAGTTTTGTTGGCAAAACCAACAGAAGGCCCAACTTTCCAAAAAGATAGAATATTTCAAGATTTCCTGATAAAGTGATAGGGAAACAAAAAGCAAGGCACCCAAACTAGGTTTGAATATTTGGAGATTTGCTGACGAGGAAAATAAATGAAGGTGATAAAAAAGTCAAAACAAATGAAGGTTCTGAAAAGATAAAATTTACCTATAGGACAAAGAAAGAAATAGAAATGGTTCTAGAAAGAGATATTTTTCTGATAAAGGGAAGGTAAGGTTAGTTGGGAAAAAATTGAAGGAGAAATAGAGTCAAGTTTCAGAAGATGAAGTTTTTCTAATAAAGTAGATAAAGTGGTGGCAATGAAGAAGTTTTAGAAAATGCAAAATTGCCGATAAGGAAAAATAGTGCTATGGATGGTAAAGAAAGATAGTGGCAAATGGAAAATACAGAAAATGAAGAGGATTGGTCGATAAAGAAGGAAAGTGCAGAAAGGTACAGTTAGCGATCATGTGGCTCAAAATAGAAAATTTGAACAACATATTGGGAATGTTGTAATTGCTTTAAAAGGATAATTCCATGAAGGTATGCCATGATTGCATGGATATACAAGCTGATTTATACCCATAATTAAATGACCCTGTAGAATAGTGTTGTGTAGATGGTTGGCACATTGAAATTGTTTAATGCACAAAAGACAAATCAGGTAAGTCAAATGTTATAGATGCTAGGGAGAGGATTAGAACCTTCTCTCTTTATTGCAAGGTACAAGAAGAGTGCAAATGATCTTGATCTATCATTTTTAGAATTAATTATGCATGGGTTTTCTCTTCCAATGTGTAGTTTATTTGATGAACTGGGATTGAAGTTAATGATAGTGTAGGTACAACCCTTGATAGGGTGCATCGCCTAGGAAACTATAGTGAGTAAAATCCTATATATTCAAAAGTTTGAATTGTTGAAGGTGTTGGTCATTTTGGTAATTTCTCAGTGGGATTGTGATCTCCAAGAGGAAGATAAAAAAGATATTTTGCAATCTTTGTTTAACATGAAATCAATCCTGAAGTGTATGTAATGTACTTTGCAAATCTTTGTATCGTATTATTGTTGTTCTCCAATGCTATAGGTGTTTTTCTTAGAAAACCATAGTCATAGTTATAGTTTGCTTTTGCCACATTTAGTGGTATGAATGTGTTGCCCCAAAATTTGAACTTTAAATTTTCAAATTTTTGTTCTAAAGTTTTAAAGTCTTATGATTCTTTTTTGTCAGCCATTTTACACATTCATGAAACCTTTATTTCCCCGACTTATGTTCTAAAGTTCAAGAAATAATTGACTTCTCCTTTGTGTCAGGGGTTTTCAAAGTTTTTGAATGGCACTCTCATAGTTTGAGGATCATAAAAGCTCTGATGCCCCAACCTCATCCATTATCGGGAATTTTCAAATTTTGCGAGACTCCTCTTCAAGGTTCAAAGTTTAGAATTTGTTTTGACCCCCAACTAATCAGCATCTTCGCGGTGCCCATTTTCCAAGGTATCATCAGCTCATCAGATTACTCATGCGGTATGCAGGGAATGTCTTTTCAAGAGTTATGAAAGACAAGCTCAATCTTAAGACTTGCTTTTCAAAGATGCAGAATAAATGATGCATTAATTACTTCTTAAATGACAAGTATAACAGATGCTCACCAAGGTGGTAATGCAGCATTAACAAGTTTAAAAACCATCGTTACTCACTGGTGTAATTAAGTCAAGGTGGCAGTGCTCTCTATGTCAAGTTTTTCTTGTCATCCAAGCTATCTTCAGAATGGGACTTCCTGTAAACAACAAAATTTGGGATGATGATCCTATGTCTATCTTGCAACCTAACTTACACTGTCCCAAGGAGGAGCATACCGATATCATCTCCTAGTTGTGCACAATTGCTTGGAAGGAGAAAACCAGCTATATTGAATACCGTAGAATGATTAGAGTCCTTGAGGAAGAAGAAGAATGTGCTGAACTATGCCAACTTTTTATGGAAATATGCCTAGAATTAGGGGAAAATTAATGCCATTTGTCTTGCATGTATGAAGATTTTTGTAATTAGTGATAATAATTGTGTTTCCTTTGTAATGTAACCATTTCCATTTTTAGTTCCTTTCTTGATAACGGTTACTTGAAAGATGTTTCAAACAATTATAATTCTGGGGAAGTTTTGAAAGTTATAAAATGGAGGGGGGGTCTTTTGAAAGAAAGTATCTTTTTCCAGAGGTTGTCTATGAACAGTAGGGAAGAAGAGCACAAATATTTTATATTAATTTTCAGTTATATTTTTCTTAGCTCTACTTATGTATAGAGGCATTACAGAAACTTTGAGTTTTGGATATATATTGAAGAAATGAAGTATTACTTACAGAACTTTGTGTCTACAAGTGTCTTCTATGATTGTAATTGTTCTTGTGTCAATTCATAATCTATCTTCAATATTGCTTCTTTTATGTTGACATGTGTTAAGGTAGAATATAACTGTATCTCTCAATCAATTTATCCTTATTTATGAATGCCAGATAAGTGGGATGTGTATCATTTATCTACATTCATTTCTTTCCGTAATTAGTCATGCATATATATTTCATGGTGATGGGTAGATGTTAATACACCTTTTCTAATTTATAGTTAAAAGTACACCATATATTTTTATTCATTGCATATCTTAAGAGGGAGTTGTACCTCTAAAATTTAGAGGAAAATTGTCAATCCAAAGAGAACTTCTCCAACTGTTAGTACTATTTGTTCTTCTTCTTGGGCGTCTTGAGTCATTTTCTACATTTACTCTCGTAGGACAAATCTATCCACTAACAGATTTTTGGCAACTCTGTTGGGGATTCAAAATCAAAGATTGGTGCATTCTTTGTCTCTAGAAAATTGAAGGTGCCTCCCCAAGGACGGAGGTTGGTGGCTCTGTTTGATGAAATGTACTTAGAAATAATTGTGTTCCAACGAAGACCTATGCTGATTTGATTTTTGCATGATGGCTTTGGTTTCTCCTTAGCCATGGGGAAATCATTTTGGACCTCTCTTTTTGTCTCATTTTTCACCTTTTCCAAAAGGATCACAAAAACATCTTCCAAAGTTCAGTGGAGAAGGCTCTCAAGATGTTGAAAACCATATTTTGGCATTCACAGTTGCGTGTAGTATCCTGGGGGTAAGTGAAGAAAATATTTTTGTAAGATTATTTACTGAAACTTTGATTGGGCCTGCAGCAGATTGGTTTTTCTATTTAGAAGAGAAGTGCATAATCAATTGGGATTCATTGAAGAAGTTCTTAGCAAGATATAAGGGTCCTGTCGATGAAGGTGCCCTATTCTATCAATTTTTCAACATTCAAAAGCAAGAAGGTGAATCCATCAGAAATTCTGTAGACAGATTCAACTGGATGCTCAAGAAGATTCCAACCCTTCTTCAACCAAGTGAGCAACTTCAACTTTGTACTTTTATTTCCTCTTTACACCCTGATGTTCAATTTGAGTTGAAATGGAGTAAAGTGAATGATATTAAAATTGCACAAGAGGCCATAAAAATAGAAGATGATTTGATTTTAAGTGGTCTTTGGAAAGTAAATCAGGTTGTAAATAATGTTGGGTCTGTGGAAAAGTCTATCATGCATAAACAAAGATTCCAATCTATGAGTTTTAAAAATACACAACCTCTTTCTGCTGAGTACTATAATCTCTCTATTTTTATCCAAAATATTTTGGTAAAGATAAGATAAACAATGTAGAAATTAAACCTCATGTGGATATAAGAATGGAAACTTTCTATTTCCCTTACAAAGAAGATAATGTTGAACCTATAAGTCCCCCATGTGGCGTAGAAGAAAAACTATCCTCCCCTGATGCCTCCCAGGATATGAAAGAAGGTATGAATAGCTCTGCATTTTCTCCTGAATCGGAGATCTTTAATTTTGAGATTGGTGAAAAAGATCAAGTGACAAAAATTATTACTCATAAAGATGAAAAAGAGTTCTTAAATCATAGTTCAGACATGGAAGCTTTTGTCTTTGATAACATTAATTTAGCATTTGATAAAATGGACAAAGATGAGCCTGACCAGGGAATGGATAAATTGCATTCTTGTGATGATTTTTCTTGTGAAAAAGGAGAAGAAGTCCTATCTATCAAACTTGATCCTATGCTTGAAGAATGTGATATTCAAAAATCACAATCTTTATTGAGCAGCTTGCAGAAAGAATGTTTCACTTCTAACGATTTCTCTCCAAATCCTAGCATTGGTAAAGTTATGATTGATACACAACCAGAATATGTGACTTTCAAGTTTTAGGAAGAAGATGATAAAGGAGAAATATTGCAGCCAAAGGTGAGTGAAGAATTCATCTTTGAGTCATTTTACTTTGAAGATGTAATGATGTCTTTTGAGAATGGTTCATCAAATAAAGATTGTGTTGGAAATATATGCAATGGTTTTTCAAAATTTGAGATTAAAAAGGAGAAAAGAATAGTCAAGTTAATGAAGGTTTGCAGCCTCAAGAATTTTTAGAAGTTTCAGATGATGACCTTCTTTGTGAAGAAAATGTGTTCTCTCCTATAACATGTGTTGAAGAAGAATGCCCTACTACTAAAAACATAGCCAATAAACAAATTGTTTCAATTGAGAGTGATTTTCAACCTCATGAATTTATTGTCTGCAATATATATTTTCAGTCTAACTCATTTCCAATTTTGCATAAGGTTGATGATTGGTCCCCTGATGATTTGAATCATTCTCTATTTGTCACCAAACGGGAGGAGACATATGTGGCAAGTCAGAATAAAATTTTTAGATGGTGTAGTCATTCCTACATACAACAACAAAGAAAATTTTATATTTCAGAGTTTGTGTGTGGGATGTCCAATCAAGGATTGGTTTCTCTAGGCTTGTCAAAACAAGTGTATCATGAGGTCATAGCTGGTGTTTTTCAGTCAGAAGTTGGTAATCGTATGTTGGGTGATATTGATGAGAGCCATCAAATTGGAGGAGTGCACAATGAAGAATGGCTTCTCGGTTATCAAGACATATCCAAAAAATTCTTATCTTAAGTCATTTTTATCAGTTTGATCATGGTGGTCACAAGTTTGCAACTAGTTGCTTGTGGGATTTTTGTGCATCTGACATTATTTTGTACGGATGTCTATTTCTCCCAGCCAGTTAATAGATTTGTACGACTACTCTGAGGTCATTGGGAGGTAGGATCTTTCTACCATGCATATTTTAGGAGTTTTTGTTTTGCTGGTAATCTAGTTTCCTTTCTTGTTTGCCTTGTTTTTGGCTTGTTCTGGCTCCTTTGTTCCCTGTGCTATTTGACACTATTGCCCAATGGATAAGGCACTGATTTGTACTTGTGATTCTAGGTTCCTTCCTTCATCCTTTGCAGTCCTCATCCCTAATTAGAGCCTGGTGTTGCCCCAAAAATTGAACTCAAAATTTTCAAATTTTTGTTCTAAAGTTTTAAAGTCTTATGAGTCTTTTTCGTCAGGTGTTTTACATGTTCACGAAACCTTTATTTCCCTGACTTATGTTCCAGAGTTCAAGAAATAACTGACTTCCCAACTTATCCTTTGTGTCAGGGGTTTTCAAGGTTTTTGAATGGTGCTCTCACAGTTTGAGGATCATAAAAGCTCTGACGCCCCAACCTCACCCATTGTCAGGAATTTTCAAATTTTATGAAACTCCTCTTCAAGGTTCAAAGTTTAGAATTTGCTCTAATCGCTGACTAATCAACATCTTCGTGGTGTCCATTTTCCAAGGTATCATTAGCTCATCAGATTGCTCATGCGGTATGCGATGAATGTCTTTTTAGGAGTTATGAAACACAAGCTCAATCTTAAGACTCACTTTTTAAAGATGCAGAATTAATGATGTATTAATTACTTCTTAAATGACAAGTGTAATAGATGCTTGCCAAGGTGGTAATGCAACATTAACAAGTTTAAAAACCATCATTACTCACTAGCATAATTAACACAACATGGCGATTCTCTCTGTGTCCAGTTTTTCTTATTAGCCAAGCTATCTTCAGAATGGGACTTCCTGCAGACAATGAAATTTGGGATGATGAACCTATGCTTGTCTTGCAACCTGACTTACATTGGCCTGAGGAGGAGTAGATTTATATCATCTCCCAGTTGCACATAATTCCTTGGAAGGAGAAAACTAGCTATGCTGAATACTATAAAATGATTAACGTCCTTGAGGAAGAAGAAGAACATGTTGAACTATGCCAACTTTTTATGGAAATACGCTTGGAATTAGGGGCAAATTAATGCCATTTGTCTTGCATGTATGAAGATGTTTTGTAATAATTGTGTTTCCTCTATAATGTAATCATTTCCATTTTTAGTTCCTTTCTTGATAACGGTTACTCAAAAGACCGTTTTGAACAGTTATAATTCTGAGGAAGTTTTGAAAGTTATAAAAGGGGGGGGTCTTTTGAAAGAAGGTATCTTTTTCTGGGGGCTGTATGTGAATAGTAGGGAAGAAGAGCACAACTATTTTGTATTAATTTTTAGTTATATTTTTCTTAGCTTTGCTTATGTATAGAGGCATTACAAAAACTTTGAGTTTTGGATATATATTAGAGAAATGAAGAATTACTTACAAAACTTTGTGTCTACAAGTGTCTTCTGTGATTGCAATTGTGTCAATTCATAATCTGTCTTTGATATTGCTTCTTTTATGTTGACATGTGTTAAGGTGGAATATGATTGTATCTCTCAATCAATTTATCCTTATTTATGAATGTCGGATAAGTGGGTTGTGTATCGTTTATCTACATTCATTTCTTTCTATAATCAGTCATGCACATCTATCTCATGGTGATGGGTAGATGTTAATACACCTTTTCTACTTTCTAGTTAAAAGCACACCCTATATTTTTATTCATTGCATATCTTAAGAGCGAGTTGTACCTCTAAAATTTAGAGGAAAGTTGTCAATCCAATGACAACTTCTCCAACTGTTAGTAATACTTGTTCTTCTTCTTGGGTGTCTTGAGTCATTTTCTACATTTACTCTCGAAGGACAAATCTGTCCACTAATAGAATGTAAGCTCTGATTTGATGAATGTGCTAGTTCTTAATCCATTTTCAACCTTTGTAAATGGTCATTTCAGTATTGCATAGGGAAGAATATGGTATGGTGTGGGATCATTATGTATTTTCAGTAACCTAGTATTGATTTCCTTGCATTTGACTTATGAAATAGGTAGTTATACACTCCTGTGTGGTTGTTTTCCTTTGTTTAATATTAGACTCTACAACCCAATGGATAGGCACCACTCTAAGTAGTCGTGGATCACCCAATATTCAAAACAAAACAATACATCCTATTTTTAGAAGTAAAAGCAGTCTTTATGTATCATCATTATGTAGGATTGACATTATCATCTATATAGGGGCCTTACGACAACCATCTATTCTTAGTCTAGTGATATATTTGGGGCTAAGAAAGTGATTTGGGTTTGGTTGTTAATATGTTTAGTTGTTCATATAGTTTTCTTTTAATACCTACTTAGGTATAATACCCCTTGGAACATACCTCCAGAGTTTAAGATGAGCTCAAAGACCAGAGGAGTCTACCCACTCATGTAGTTGGTGAAAACTGCCCCTAACTTGTGGATAAACCTCTTCCTATCACCCTGACAACAATCCCTAGCCTAGGTGATTTAGGAATGTTTTAGAGTTTTGAGTTGCATTTATATTGGGAACCAATGGGTCCTTGAACTAATTTTTTGGTTATGAGTATCTTAGGTTGATTTAGGACATCAAGTGATGCAAGTCAAGTTATATAAGAGATGAAAAATATTTTGTAAATCATTGGAGGATGATTCAAGACTCAAGTAAGGGTATTTATTTAGATGGATACATCAATGGAAAGCCATAACACTTTAGGGCAGTCTTAGTGGCTAGCTATTGGCTCCCTCTTGCCACATTTGTTAGTCTTATCTAGCGAGAAGAAAATTAATGCATGATAGCACTATAATGATTTACAAATTGTTTTGTAATGGTCTCTTCTTCTTACATGTGAGATGTTATTGATTTAATATGGAGTAGTCAAGTACATTCACTTATAGGTTTCCATAATATTTTATTCTATATGAATATGAAATCTTGGTTCTATTGTTCATTTGCCTGTATGCTCACATCTTTCTTACAAGTTATGACTATGTTGCACATTGGACTAGGCACTAGTTTGGATTTGTGAGAGGCCAAAGTTTTTCACTACAATCAATATTCTCAAGTACAGTGTAGGAGTAGGTATTAGGTTCTACCATGTTCTTGTTATCTAATAATGCAACCTATGCCCTATCTTATGCAAGCTAGAACTAATAAATATATAGAGGATCATGTGAGTTTGTTTAATATATTATTTGTATGCATTACTCAAGGTAACTCATTCATAGGGATACACAAGCTAGAATAGCATATGGTGCATGTATGAGAATGATCTTTAACTACTTGCTAGAGGTATGGTAGCACCATTTCTAATCAGTGTTGTCATGAGTTTAGATACAAATCTAAGGGATTCACAATACCTTAGGTATGGTTGTTAAGGCCTTATTAAAGAGTTTGATATTTAATTTTAATTATTGTATAAAATAACTTTATAGAAAACCCCCCTTAGCCTAGTAAATCCTAAACAAGAAGGAGAAGATACCCACTCTTGTGAAGTGGTCCATTACTACCATATCCTAATCATATGGCCAACCCATTATCCTTTGTTTATATTCCCTAGCCTTAGTTTTTGATGTTTCCTCTAGGATTTGTGGAGATGCAACTTTGGAGCCAATAAATGGTACCATTACCTAGGATGTTTTAATGGTTCTAAGTACATTGAAGATTAAACTAATGGACAAGACCAAGACATATTTCTACCTTGGATAATTAGTTTTGCTTAAAGCTATTCCTCTTTCAAAGAGATGGAAACTCTACTCTTGAATGAAAACAAAAGTTTACACTACTACAATCTAGCATGGAGAAGTGTATCAATATTAGTAAGGGTCATGTATGCAAGCCACCAATGGCCAAAATCTTGGTTACTATGTAACTAAGTATGTTCCCTTCGAGTTTATCAAGTTCATGTTTTAGTTGATGGTGAAAACCTTGCTATCCCTAAAATTGAATTTATTAGATTGTTAATATAAAGGGGTTGAAAAGATTGAGTCAACTTGAAGGCCAATAGAATGAAGTCTTATTAGTTTTAGCATGTTATAAATTTGTATGACCATGGGTGAATATTAGGAGTTAGGATAAGAGGACATTTCTAGGCCTTTCCTCCATACTTAATCAAGCATATACCTCTCATCCCTATTACTTTGATCAATATGGAGATTATGAGTACTTTGAAGAGACATGTCCTCAACCTAATTCTTCACATGCTTCATCTTATGCTCATAGGTAAAACTGCCATGACAAATATAATGTTGATGATGACTAGTAGTTCCTCATCCTAGTGTCCAAGTAGTTATTTGTCCACCCTAGACCCATTGCAAAGTATTGAATCATCCAAGAAAGAAACTACAAACTTTAAAGCCCATATTCATTTGCTTGAGCTTGATATGTTGTAGTGCAAATCCCATCTTGTAACCACAAAGAGTTAAAAGATTAAACTTCCAATAGCCCCCTTGTTATATGTCAACCCAATCCTAAACCCCCAAATTAGCACTAATTTTTATTTAAAATTGTTTGAAGTGTTTGATTCAATTGTATACTTAGGTACTTCTATCCAAATGGGATAAGCATTTGTCCAATCAGGACAAGCATCCATCCTTATAGGATAGGCATCTATCCATAAGAGGTAGGTATTCTTCCATCCAAATGGGAGAGACATCTATCTTAATGGGATGGGCATCCATCCATAAAGGGATAGGTACGTGCTCTAGCCAGAGACTTTGGCCCACTAGGATCTAATGGATGCTGATCCACTCACTAATGACTACACTCCCACAACTACTAGGAGTGCACCAAGGTCGTCATCATTTAGGAGTAAAAGATATATATAGTTTAATGGCTTCCATCCCTCCTTAGAATTTGGCCTAAATCCTCAAGGAGTCAAGCAAATCCATTCAGGATTTTTCTATGTATATGTTGAATGTTTTCCTACCTTGTTTTTTTATTTAATGTTTCACTTTAGGTTTTCTAGAGTGATTCACTTGATAAAATTTCTAAGTTGAAGGTATGAATCAAGAATTTCAATACCTCCCAACCCCATACCTAAAAAACCTACGCACTGAGAACATTCTTCATTCCCTAAGCTACCTACATACCTGCTTCCAAATGAGATCAAGGTGTATTTTATATGTACTTTTGTTTTCTACTCTATGCTTTATGTGAACTATTTAGTGTGGGTACACAAACCTTTCTAAGGCCCAATTTCTACATAAATTTCCTCTGCAATTGCTACCAGTGAAGGGGAGCAATTAAAAAGTATTTGGTCTCCTCGACCAATACTTGTTTACTAAATTCACTACTTCCTAATCCTATCAAAATAAAACTTATCACCTACACGTTCAATAATCCCTTTTCCCCCTTTTGATAGTATGTTCCCTCTCAAGAAAGATATTCTAATTGTAATAAAACTACTAGGCGATTCTAAATTCTTTTTAAATAAAGTGATGGGAGATATTTTCTAAGACAAATTAATTTCAATAATCTTGGTAGTTTGGTGTCCAAAGGAGATTACCCGTCCCTCAAACTTAATATATCGATGTCCTTTATTACTCCCTAGAGATCTATATGGATGATGCCAGACACACCATTGTTGCAGCTATGTTAGGCAATAAGTGTAGTAGTTCAAACACAATGCCATTACCTATAAACGTGAACCAATAGCACCGTTAGAACTAAATGTTGTGATTTAGTTTTTTGTTTTCTCTTGATTAAGTTGTTTAAATATCTAAATAAGAAAGAAATTTCAAAAGACTAGAATCCAATTGAGAAACTTAAGTAAACTATTAAGATCATATAATCATTACATTTAATCCATTCAATAAATGGTTACTAAATAATCATGCTTGGAATTGTGATGGTAAAGATATCTTTGACTTTAGGTTCATATGGTGGAATCTACAATAGAAAAACAATCCCTTGGCTTTGTTTGAAGGGTGTTTAGCCATAAGTTGGAACAACAAAGTTTTTTCTACCTTCCATGGTATTTTTATTCATGGGAGGCTGAGAGAATGGAATGATATTATAACAAATTTTGATATTCCTAATTCTTAGAGAAGGACATACTTAGTGATAAAAAAGCTTGTTATTATCTAAAATTCTCTATTGATCTCAGATATAACATTGAAATATATGAAAATCTAAAATGGGAAGATGGCTTTGATGTTCTCATAGGTGGACCAAGGATAATCTATAACATGATTACAAACTCCCTGGAGGTCACTAATTACCTTAATAAATGTTGGAATGTGAATGTGATCAAATCCATTAGTCAAAAATTGTTAATTCTTGTTGGTCTATTGTTTTGGAGCCTAAAAAGTCTTGTTTTAAGTGGTTATTATTGTTAAAAAATCTTGATGTTGGTATAGTCCATTTTAATGCTGATCCCATAAACAAATACTACACCTTTTGTAAGCTCCTTAAGTCTATTGAGCATTTATTTTTTGGTTGTGAATTCACTAAGAGTGTTTGGTTTCTTTTCTTTTCTAGTCTTAAGGGTTGAGAGAGGAAAACTAATACCTCTTGGAAATAAATTCTTTTTGGTTATGTAAAAGGTTTGAATAGGGTTTACAATTAGTTTTGGAAAATATTCACTACTAAAATTCTATGGACCATTTAAAATAAAGAAATGAAGAATGCTTTCAAGGAAGGAAGATAGATCTTATCAAGTCTTCAAAAAGACTCATATTCTATAATGTTTCCATGCAGGTGTTGATGACCCTTGATATCTATAAAGATAAATTTCTAGAGTTAATCAGTGAAGGATAGACCTACCTAAAGATATATGAGATTATCACTACCAAGTTTTGTCCACACGATGCTAGGTTTGTGGATGAAAAATTTGTAAAATAATACATGAAATTTCAAGATAGGTATAACAAGAATGATACATTTGATACACTACTCGAATACATGGGTTTGAAGGAAAAATTGCCTCGACTTGAAGCTGATTTAGAAGTGGTAAGATGCAATGAAGTTATCCCCAATGTTTCTCCTCCTATTGGGACTTTTAGGGACCTATATGAGTTTAGTGAGGGTAGGATTTGATAGTTGGACACCTATTGTTTCTTGGCTCCACTAGTTTGACTACTTATGACTCTTATTCCCTTTTGAAACATTTTTTTCTAAACACGGTTCTTCTCTAGTGGTTTATGTATCCTAACTTTTGATGGAGGACATATGGTTTGTGCTATAGGTACTAGTCTGATGTTTTGTTGATGATATGATGGCTAAAAGGAGGATATGGTGCTTTTTGTTGGCCCCTTGCTGCTACTACTATACTAGATTTTTTGGTTAATGTTGAGCTTGACAAGGACTATTTTGCAGATGGAGATCTATACTGCAAGATTATGCTTCAGTTGTTAATGAACAACTTTCTTCTATAGATATACCTTCTAGTACTATGATCAGTCTGACATTTTGAATCTCTATTTTGGTTTATGGTTTGCTATTGTATAAGCCTCTTTATAGACTAGTGGATATATTTTCTAAACTCTCATAGCCCTATTTGGGCTTGTGATCATATTGTACTCAGATCTTCTTAATAATATATAATCAATTAAAAAAACTGTTTGCCATGTCACACTTAATTAATATGACTAACTTAACTATTTTCCTCTCATGTTCCAATTAATTAATTCAACCAGTTTAATCTTTTTTAGTGAATGCAACTAACCTAATTTGATCATCTCCATGTTGCAATTAATTCACCATTAATTAATTCAACTAATTCCATCCCCATCTCAATTAACCCCTTTCTCATCCATAAAGTTAATTAATTAAATACACCTAATTAATTAATCTAGGCCTAAATATTCCTCTAACTAATTAATTAGATAACACATGATTATCTAATTAATTACACTCCCCCAATTCTTTCTAGTTTAAAATTTTATCCCATGCCACTAAGAGAAAAAAATATTGTCCCCCAATCTCCATAGTCCATTTTAAATCCCAAGTAAATCAAGGTCCTCCACTCTCACATGTGCCTTCCCAAGGCTACTTGTCTTCAGTCCTTGCTCACACATGTGTGATAATGCTACATGGGTCAATCTTGATTGCATTCTTTAATCTTCATTATCCACTTGCATCATCCTCCTCTTCCCAGTTGCTTTTATCCCTCCATATTACAATTTAAGAAAATATTGACCCTCCATATTGCATGTTATCCCTAATCATGGCACTTGTCAAGAGGCTAGGATGCACAACCATGCAATGCAATCATAGCCCTTGATCTGATCTCTCAATCTTAGCCATCCACATGAAAAAATGGGAAAGTCTATTTAAGAGGCTTATATAATGGACATTTCATCAATCAATCAATTGTACTTACATGTTGTAACATAGAAAATTGCATACCCTTGCAATTTCACACAACATTTAGTAACCGTTTTAGTGCTTTCAATCTCTTCTCTGCATGATAGTCTAGGTTTGTGTGATTTTGATCTATTTCTTCTTCTTTTATCAAAAATTCATTATGATGCTTAAATTCTTACATGGTCCTAAAGTTTCCTAAAGTTCCTTGTACAAACAAGAGCTGGTTTTACCTAGACATGAGTGCTTCGCATGAATGTTGGCACACCACGCTACCATCCCATGTTTGTTTGTTGATAAGTATCCATTTCTATGCATTACAAAACACTTTGGTTGATCATGATGATTCTTAGTAACATCTTTGGAGGTTGAAGAACAACTCCTTGCATGCATTTTCAAGATTCTTCCCTCTTGGAAGAGTATGGGAAGGATTTTGAATCCATTCACACATACACACTCTCTCTCAACCTTGGTCATTTTTGGCTTTGATGCTCTTTGCTATTTTCTTGCATTAATTGGACTTCTACAACAACTACAAGTGATTTTTGGTGCTCTTGGGTGTTGCAAGATTTCTTTCTTTGGCTCTTGGAGGTTTGGCCCTCTTTGGTACTCTTTAAGGAGGCTCTCTTTGCTAGGGTTTGAAAGTACACTTGTTCTTTGAACTCTTGGGGAGTTTGTTTTCTCTTCTTGGTGATTAACATTGGTGAGTTTGTTCCTTTATTACATTTAGAATACTTTCATTTTGAATTTATATGGTGTAGATCACCATTTGTTGCATTTGTGTTGGGTGTAGACCACCTACCTATTTTCTATTACACAAGCTACATATTATGGCTTTCTCTCCCCATAGACTATGGAAGGAACTATTGTTATCTTGATTGTTTGTTTTTTGTTCTTACCTTCCTAGATACACTTAGGATAAGAACACATACATTTCCTTTCAATTTTAATACTATATCTTATTTTGTTGCTTGTGAACATAGAAATACCAACATAGGGACTTCACTAAGGAAAGTTCCCAAGCAACCCCACCAATTTCATCTTCTTCTTGAAGGTTCTTTGGAGTGAAGAACATACAGCCACACGGAGGTCTCATATCAGTTCCTTTTGTGCTTGTCTCTCTTCATTCTCCTTAGTTTAATTGGTTTTCTTTTCATTTATGTTTCAACTAGATATAATTGGGTATAGTGTTTGTTAGAATTTGTGCTATGGAGCTAGTTTGAGGCCGTACAAAGTTAAATATTTTTATTTTGCATACATTTTGGACTCTAGCACCTAGAGAAGATGTCCTCATAGTGCACTATCATCCAAGGCCAAGACCCTGTCCTTGCTATCACAAGTTCCTCTCTCTAACCTATTTTTATTTTTTTGTTAGGATTAAGGTACCATTAACCTTGTAAATCCTATGTATTTAATTACTCGTAATATTGTTTGTGAATCCTTCATAAGGGATGAAGTATTCATGTAGTACTGATCATGTTTCAGTTGCACTTTGGAGCCTTGTACCCGATGGGGGTGTGGGGGTCCTTCCCACACCACTACTATCGTTGGGGGTCTAGGGGGTGGAAACAACTTCCTAGCCCCCCTGGTGAGGGTTCGGGGGGTAGCATGCCCAAATAGAAATTTTTAGAAAATTGCATTGGAAAATATTGTAATTTCATAGTCAATCTAGATCATTCATCATTAGATTGCAGATCTAATGGTGTAGGTTATGTTAGGGTTTTTCCCTAGAATGCAACACTTTTAAGAGGATATTGTATTACGGTTGTGTGTGAGTATTATAGGTGCTACATGATTGAAGACCGAAGAGGATATTATTAGTGTTGTATTGTAAACTGAAGTTAATATAGACTAGTGCAACTCTTCTTGTGTGGATTTTTTTCCTGAAAGTGTTTCTCCACATAAATACTCTATTATGTGTTTCATCTTCTATTCCGTTATTTCTTTGTGTTGATTTTATACCATCTCCATTTTGGTTCTAGATAGTTAGATATCTATATTATATTTGTAATCAATTTTCCATTGATAGTTATTTACCTTTGTTTCTAACATCTGCAACTGTCTATTTCAGATTTTGTTTAGAATAGTTGTTTTTCTACATTTTATTCATTTTCCCTCCATTGTCAATCAATTGTTCAAGTCATATTTCTTTGGCAAGGAATCGTAGTGGTTTTATAGTAATCTAGGATAGATTTACTTAACATTTGGCACCTTGAATAGCAGAACACAAGTGTAGTTGTATTGAAAAGTTCACTTAGTCAAAGCAAGTATATTGAGAAGTGATTTTCTTACACTACAACTACTGAATTAAGTAACTTCTTAGCACTTGAAAAACCAACATCCTACCATAGCATAACCATTCATCTTTGGGGTTAAACTACTAAAATGTGTTTTGTTTTGTGTTTTACATTATGGTTTGTACTCCATTTTAGCTCAAACTAAAAGTAGGTGTTCATATTAGATTAAGAGTTTGTTTTGCATCTTTATCCATTGCTTTAATTCAATTTTGGCATCCAACTGATCACACCACTAAAAAGGCTAAGTATATCACTACAGGGAATTCCTTTTTCCTTTTTTTCCATCTCTTTATCTTTTTGGTAATTTATTCTAGCTCGTGTTGAGAAGAAATTATACGTCTAGGTTATTCACCTTCTTTACCTTGTATGGAAGTTCTAGATTTGTTCTAAAGTTCTTATTTCCACTCATGTGTACATTTCCTCCTATTGATCTCCTTCCAAAGCCTCATATAAAAAACTAGAGAGAATACATAAAAAAATTTGTCATCTTTGACTAAGGAAAAGGGTTCAATCAAGTGGCCTAAGAATTTATTTTTCCTCCACATGAATCATAATATTTTCTTGGCATTGTGCATGGATGAGTCCATCCTAGATCAGGTGTGAATGTATAGCCATAGAATAGTCTTGCACTTGCAAACTTGTCCTAAATGATTTGTAGACTAATTTAATTCATTAGGCCCAATGTACCTTGATTTCTTTTGTGGTTCGAGTCTATCCTAGATCAAGTGTGAATCTATAGAGTCATAGACTAGTCTAACACTTGCAAACTTGTCCTACATGATTTGTAGATCACTTTTGTTCATTATGCCCAATGTACCTTGATTTCTTTTATGTGGTTCCTAAAATGCCTAGGGACTTGACAATATTTAGAAATACCTTACGAGCTATTGATTAGTCACAAGGAGTCAAGTTCTCCTAGATTAAACCCCAAAATTTGAGTAATGATTGAAAACAACAATCTTTAGTCATGGAAATTTCTTAAAAGACTTTCTAGAACTAGATTCCTTTTTAGTGCGCCAATTGAAGTGTGTAAATGTGAATGATATTAGAATCATTGAGTGATTCCTAGATGATTAGAATGAATGCATAGAATTTCTTAAATTCAAGGACATGACAACACATTACACAAACTTGTGTTTAGATAGTCTTAGATGAAAAGGGTAAAGGTGAAAAATCAGTCACATTTAAATTTAAAACAAGTCCATGACCACAAGGATTACTTTATGACTACAAACTAGTCCCAAACCAAAAAGGGGATAAAACTCAATGCATGGCATGTGCATGAAATAAGTGTGAGCTTAGGAGTGATAAAGAAATGGATAGGACAAATGTGTAGGGGTGTGTGACCATGGGAAAGGGGATGAATGGTAGGTACATAAAAGTAGGTGTAATAACATAGGTGGATGACATAAGACAAGGGACCAACTTTACAAAAAAATACATCATTTGTCAATATATTTAAATATCAAATACTCCCTTCAAAATAAATACAAAACTAAATAGAATAAAAAGAATATACAAATTTCACCATTACACCTATATACTATTAAAAATATTCAAATCTAAATTATTTCATTTTAAAATTCATTCATATTTATTTTTAATTATAAATATAATATTACTATTATTCCATTTTTAAAATATATTATTTTATAGGAAAGATATAAAATACAATTTATGTACCATGTGATTTGCTTTTAAATTAAAAAAATACCTTTAAAATTTTTTCTTATTGTTTAATTAAGTAAGTCCATATAAACTCCACTATACTTAAACATCACACCTTTCAATTGTCAAAAGCCAAAAATGATCATTAACCATTAAATTAAACAAATAAAGACAATGTAAATGAATCCTTAGCCTCCATAGTAAATTGCAGGCTTCGAGAGAAGGTTATATACAAAATAAGGTGAATTTTGAAAGGAAGCTAGGTGTGTAGAAAATGCTTCCTACACTAATCTAATGAGGAGAGGGCTATGCAAATTTAACTTTATCCTAATTATTACAACAATGTTAAATCATTAACATGTGATATTACAGCAAAACACAAGAACCAGAAAGTAGACAGAAGAAGAGAGACAAAGATTTACGGTGGGGAAAACCCTTACCGGGTGAAAAACCCCACTCAGAAACTTGCACAATGTATTAACAAACTTGAAAGAATGTTTACAATACACTTGCAATGCAAGCTTAAATGGTCTTTGACACTCGTGTCTGGAGTCAATCTAGTAGCATAACAGTACCTGTAAACCTATGATACAAACTCCATCTCCAAGCACCTATATATAAAGAGAAGTAGTATGAATGGAGGTAGCTTCTAGAGCAAGTCACACAAGGAACTCGTCTAAATCCATGTGGCCCAATTTCCAAGGCCATAAAACATGTGTATGACACATGTAAGTGATTCTCTTTCATCCCTTACAACCCCCTAACTTGGGCACCCTAAATTTACCCAATTAAGGTATGACAGATGCTCTTACAATGTCATAAAATCAATTTTTATTCTTCTAAAAGGTTTGAGCTTGTTGACTTTTGTGATTCTGATTGGGGAGGTAGTTTGGATGA
The DNA here is from genome assembly GCA_027924645.1 of Cunninghamia lanceolata. NCBI lineage: Eukaryota > Viridiplantae > Streptophyta > Pinopsida > Cupressales > Cupressaceae > Cunninghamia > Cunninghamia lanceolata. The sequence goes on from BSBN01000777.1 coordinate 1,928,115, forward strand.
GTAGAAATCCACATCTAGCAATTGTTTATTTACTTGGTTTGGGTTTGATTACATGGAGATTAACGAAGCAAAGTTTAGTTGATCTCTTTCATCTATAGAATCAAAGTATATTGTAGTCACTTATGTAGGTACACAAACATCATGGCTCTGAAAAGTTCTAGAAGAAATTAAGGAGAAACAAATTTAGCCTATAGTGATTTTTTGTGATAACATCAGAACAATTAAGTTGGCCAAGAATCCTATCTGTCATAGTAGGACAAATCATTTTTATTTGAAATATCATTTCATTAGATATTTGATTCAAAAGAAAGAAGTGGAATTGAGATATATAAGCACTCAAGAATAACTTTCAGATATCTTCACAAAGGTACTTGCAAAGGTCTAGTTTTTGAAACTTTGAGATCATCTTGTGAGTCTGTTCCACATCAAGGGATAGTATGTTGATAAGTGATGCTTGTCACATTCAAGTGGTAGATTTATATTTAGAAGACTATAATTAATGCATGCATGATAAACTATGTTTTTAGCATAGGTTTTTAGTGTGAAGAATTGCTATTATGTGATCATGCACAATTCAGTTTAAGTTTGTTTTTAGACTTCTATTTTATCTCTAGTTTATTTTGGGGGCTACAAACTCTTTAAAAAGGACTCCTTGTGTTGTTTGTAAGGAGTAAGGAAAACTTCAGAGTTAATGTGGTGGTCTCTTAAATTGAGCAAAGGTGTAAAGAAGATAGGAAAACTAGTGTAAAATAATGCACCTTTTAGAAGTAATATACAGATTATTTGTTTTTGCTTGCTAAATTGTGAAGTTTGCATATGGTGTTTTTTTTCTTTGTTATAAGTCTTATTTTATGTTGTTAAAATAATTATTTTAGTTGAAAGAATAATGGATTGGTTTCATTTAAGAATCTTCAAGAAGTCTTTCCAAGTGAGAAGACATCATGAAAATAGTAAATCCTATCAAGGCCACAATGCCCAACAACTAGGAACACTCTATTTTTCTCTTTGCTCTCTAAAGATGGAAACTCTCTTCTACTCCCATCTACTCCACCCTTTACCATGTGTATATATAGAGGGAGAGCATTTTCCTTCCAACAAATTCTTGCTCTTGCCCTTACCTTGCTTGTTTAGATGTGTTAAATTTTCTTTTAATGACGAGGCCTCTACCATTAATGAAGGAGGAGTTGGCACAGATGGACCAAGAGTTAATGAAAAATTATAAGAATCTAATTTTTTTAATATATAATCATAATAAATTAAATGATTGTAATTAATTATAAATTGTAAACTATCAATTAAAGAAAATTTAATTTAATTATTTTGATATGTTGTTGATGTTTAGAAAGTTGTTTGGCAAATGGTCTTACTAAATGTTTAGGGGTCCTATTGAAGCATGACGAGTATGGTAGAATGTCATTCACATTTGGAATAGACTATAAAGTAAAATAACATTGATATAAGCTGACATATAATTACTAACAAAAAAATAAATGCATACAATTAGAAAAGGTTAAATGTGTAGAAAAATCCATACCATAAAGTCTAATCCAAATCAAATGGTAAAAAGTGTACCCTAATAAACTTGTGTAAGCTCCTCTCTTATCAACTATTATGTTATTTCTATATTAGTTCCAATCTTTGTTAATATTAAATTCAAATGGAATATCATTAAATAACTTTAAATTTTACTTCAAAGAAAGTGTTGGCACTATTTTTAGTATTGTCAATTTCATGTGTTTGTTGTGAACCTCAAATGATATGTTTCAACTTTATGTTTGGGATATTTTCATGTGCATAGAGTTGTCCTTTTTGTGCTTCTATTGCAAGCCTAAAGTATACTTTCATGGCATCTTGTAGTGTGTTCTCAAAACCTAAGCATCCCTTGCAATGGTTTTCCTTGCAATTCATATTTCTTAGGTCACTCATCATAGTTTATATTATTGTCCATCATGTGTCACCCTTGGTGATGGTGAGTCCAAGCTGTGATTGATGTGGCAATATTCTTTTCTATGGAAAAAAATCATCTAATTCCTTATGCCATTCTTTTGGATTTGGTGGTGTCAGGCTTGATGTCTTAGGGTGATAGCATTCCCTATTCCCTAGCAAATTACTTCATATCATGTGGCACCTATGCAACATCAATGGTAGGACCCAACATTTTATATGGAAAGGAAAGACATTTGGATGTTGAATTACATGTTATATGCCAACATGGTGCATTATTATTAGTAGCACATGATAGGTCCTCAAAATCTAATCTCACCAAAACATAGCTTTAGATTGGCTAGCCACAATATTGAAGGGATCCTTAGAGTCAAATATCAATCACCATCCTAACTTCATGAAGTATAATGCCCTTTGCAAATGATGCATTTCCAATAATATCATCCATTCCTTGGGTTTCTCCTATTTAGTTCTAAGTTAAGGATTTGATTGTCTTGGCACATTGTTAGTGACTATTTCTACATATTTGTGGCTCAATGGGTGATGTTCCCCTATTGGTTGCATGAGTTAGGCTTGGTATGCTTTTTGTATATGTGTTTTGAGCTTGTTTCAATCCATATTCAAGGTAGTTTGTGTGACTGAGATCAAATTGTTCATGTTGAGCACCATTCTTGCATTGAATGACAATTAGAGAGTTTGCTAAATGACAAGATATCTATAGAAGGCTTCTCAATCAATAAGGAATGTTTTTCTCTATCCTAAATATGTCAAATACTAAGTCCTTATTCATTAAAAACCAAATCTAATTTCATCATCCTGTAGCTAGCAAATTAGTTGCAATGACTAGGAGCTGGTATATTTTGCTAACCTTTGGATTGATGACATGTGTAGCAATTTTATGGGATCTTAGGTTTATGTATGACTCTATAAGTATGTAATTTATTTATATGCAAAGGGTTGGTCCTTGAATTTTTTGATTGTGAGTATCTTAGGTTGATTTAGACAATCAAGTGATGCAACTCAAGTTTTGTAAGGGATGAAAATATATGTTATAAATCAAAGGAAGGTGATTCAATTAAGGGTCTTTCTATAGATGAATGTCTCTATGGGAGGCTATAACATTTTAGGTGAGTCTTTGATCCCAACCACAAGCTCCCTCTTGCCACATTTACTTACCTAATGTAATGAGAAGCGCAATAATTTATGATAGAATTATAATGGGATGATCACAAAATAGTGTGTCCCACTTTTTGGCATAAGTGGGACAGTAAAATCAACACCTTTTTACCAAATTTTTACTTTTTCTTTGCTTATAACAAGAAACTCATTAATCTAATTTGAAGATAATATGAACTAGTGATTTTTGAGATTTTGTGTGCAAATTATAAATATATATTTTTAAAAAATTAAGAATACTTTAATCTAATTTTTTAAGCATTTCTTAATAACTTGTTTTTTATACTATAATTTTAATGAGTGAGATTTATTCCATAACACAACTTGTTTTAGAAATAAGATAAGGTCGGAATTGTTTAAACATAGATCATTAACAATGATATCTAATGCATGCATATTTTTTATAATTTTTTGTTGTATATTTTTTAATTATTCATTTTTAACTCAGATTAATTATAGTTTACAGTAATTTATTCCATAACACAACCTTTCTTGTATATTTCCAAATTATTATTATTTTGATGAAAAAAGGATATCATTATAGAGTGCACACATATTTTTTAGAAAGATTTCTACCTTTTTTTTATTTTTTCATTTACATCAAATAGAGACCTTTATGTTTGGTAAAATAACACTAGAAAATAAAGAATAAATAATAATAATTCAATATAATATATTAAGAATTTATACTTTTCAAAACACCTACTCTAAGGGCTATGATCCTACAAAATCTCATGTCATGATGACTATGTTTAATGGTCTAATAGTTGCTTCAAATCATAAATTTATTTTGAAAACTCTGTGAATAGGAGGAAGGTACCTTTTAGTGAAGGATGAAGGTTTTCCTTCACTCAAAGATCCCTTCCATAAAGAATTTTGAACATGTAAAATTTAAAAATAAAAACAAAGGCCTTCATTTGAAAGTCATGATGACACCACCTTTGAATGAAGGTCCTTGATTCAAAGGTATATGTTCATTCAAAGGTGTTTTGCAATTTTTTGCATATTGGGCTCATTTTCTCCTTGTCTGCAACTAGGACACCTTATTGTGGGATCACACAATGTATTAGAAACTATTTTGTAATGGTCTCTTCTTGTTGCATGTGAGATAATTTTGGTTTGAGATGGATTAATGAAGTATGTTCACTTGTACATTTCCATTCTCTTTTGGGTTGTATGAATATGAAAGCTTCGTTTCATTTTTATTTACATGTATTCTCTCATCTTCATTACATGTTGTGACTATGTTCCCCATTAGAATAGGAAATATTCCAAATTAGGTGGAGTCAAGGCTTGATACCTGCAGCCTGCATTAACGTAATATGTTGCATACAAGTATATTCATATATAACACACACACAGTTAGGGATTTGCAGCATGGTAGGGTGCTCAGAGTGAGCAATACTACACTGTCCCTTCTCTGAAATCAAGAAAATAAACATATACATCACTAATTGGAAATTAGATACATTCAACTACATAAAACAAGATTACATTAATCTGTATAATCTAACTTACCATCAACTAAACATGTCAAAATACATCATAGACTGGAATATCAGTAATATCATCATAGAACTCATAACACATATCAAAAACAATATCAGTCAAATATAGTCCATCATGATCATAGGAAACATAAAACATGAGTCTAACATCTCAAATGTCTCTAACTATCAAAGTGCAGTATAAAACTATCAACTATCTCAAACCAAAAAAGAGGGGCATTACATTGATCAACTACCCAATGTGATCACTCATAGAAGCTCAGCTCTTTTATGATCTACATGTCAAATTCACCCTCAATTTTACATTTTCATCACTACTTAATTTTGGCCAAGAACTAAACAATCTATCCAAAGAAGATGATATCATGGGAATAGTAAAGCATGTCAAGGCCACAACCCCAACAATGTGGAAGACTCCATTTTTCTTTTTCTTTCTAAAGTAGAGAGATGAAGATCGAGACATAGAGAGAGAGAGAGAACCCTCCTAAAATCTAAATTTAGGAGGCACACAATCCTTTTGACAGATTCACTCTTGTCCTCTTGCTCAAAAGTGATGGAATTCCTCATTTTAATCTACCACACACCAATTACTTGCTTGAGATGTTTTATTTAAATTTTCTTTCACCATTGTTTCAAATCAATCACCTTTGCTACTGTACCTTTCAAATACTTATGACATTTTAAAATCTATTTATATTTAGATTGTTTATATTTTTATAGCTTTGGTTATTATTACTCACAATATTTGTCCTATTTTTATTGGTCAAAATTAATTATTAATTGTTGAACTGGACGATAGTTAATAATAGTCCTCACAAACTAATTAACAGTTCCACTAAATAGTTAAATGTAAATCCAGTAGCTAAGAAACCCTTCCAAAAACTAAGTATCCCTCCTTTCAACAGATTCTCTCTATTGTCCACTCCTCGAAGATCATGTTATTAGCCCCTACCAATTGCTTGCTTGATTCCATAAGTTTATTTACTTTGGATTTCTATGTTTGTGACGGCCTAAATTTATGGTCGACCCTACCTATCAAGTTTTTCTTTTTTTTGGACAGTTATTCAATCAAAGTTTCCCTTCAAATAAGAGATACTTTATTTCAAATAAATTATATACATTTACTAAATATATATATGATAATAATCCTGTATAAATTTTGATAGGTTGTCCAAAATTTATCTTTCATGTAATACAGTCTTCCTAAAATTTTAATTATATTTTACGAAAAATTACATAATATAGCTATGCAATGATAAAATTTAAGCTGTGCTCCCAAACCTTCACCAACATCCTTCTTTCCTATGTTAATGGCACTTTGGAACATGATTGTAAAAGCATAGATAGAGCACATGGGTAATTTCCAAATGCCCCAAAGAAATGACATGATTGTAGGCATATGCACAATATGAATTTGTTGAAAATATTTTAGGAACTTTCTAGAATGTAAAGCCAACTTCTACACCATTTGCTAGACACCCTTTCAATGTCCGCACTAGAATTGGCGCTTAGGAATAGGTATAGACATACCTCGTAGCGTAAATAATAGAGGAACTTTATCAGACGTTATTGTTGCAAACACCTAAAAGAAATGAGATCTCATAAGTGCACTATGAATACAAAATATGTTTAAAATGTATTGTTGAAAATACTTTAGAAACTTTCAAGCCAAAAAAATTGCTAAGGGTAAAGCCAGTTTTAAAAACCAAAACTCTATCAGATGTTATATTTACAATGCCTGGTAGAATTATATGCATAGCATGGAGATTAGATAGGGCTTAAACTATTTGACACCACACCTTAAATGAATATGGGCACATTGTAGGGTAAACACTAAATTGGATTTGTTGGAAGGATGTAGAGGCTTTCAAACAATTGAATTTGCATATTTAACACAAGACTACAATTTTTGCGAGCATCCTCTCTGCTTGCATTGGAATGGGGGTTTTCAAATGTAAAATAGACATAATCAAAGTGTACATAGGATAGATTGTAATCAGATATTGTGAGTGTGGCTACTATAGAAGGCATATATGTATCGAATGTGGAAACATAGTCAAATCCCATTAACTATTTGACATAATGCCTCAAAGAAATATGGTCCATGATTTTTTGATACCAAGACTCCTAAATGTTAAGGTTTAAAAAATTCTAAAATCAATTATGTGATAATTGAAAATAACATGGGACGAAACAAGTTGGGAGATGAGGTAGGAAAGAACTCACAAAATGGTGAGATTCTAGTTATTGTTGAATCATCAAGAGGTTGTAAAACAAAATCACATGGAACGTAGATCTAAATATTTGTGAGGTAATTATGATTCTCATTGACTAGCAATGTTGTTCTAGAAAGTATCTATGAGGTCTGGCAAAGCATTGAAACTGATACTGCTAGGACATGTTGTTTACATAGACTTGGGTATGTTGCTAGAATTATGGATCAAATCATACATAAAGAGCATTTGTGCTTGATAGTAGATTGCCTATCTGTTATTGAAGTGGTTTGTGGTTTGATGCCCACTAGTCTTTGTATATAAATGAATCAAATTTGAACTTTTGCTCCTTTTGTTGAAGGCTTTTAGAAGTAGCTAAGAAGAGTTCTTTGAATGACCTGTCGGGGTCTTTGAATTCATTGACATGGGGTAAAATTACTCTGATTGGCACTATCATGTGTTTTGATATTCTACCAACTATGAAGAAATGAGAACCTATTAAGAGTACATTTTTTTTGTGAACTTCTTAATGTTATTAGAAATAATGAATTTTTGTGATCTCAGGGTGATTTAGGAGATAGTTTTCAGCATATGGACTTGATAGAAAACCTCAAGTCTATACATGGAATGTTGAGTGTATTCACTAGTCTAGACATACCAAAAGATCGAGAGGAAGAATATGGTTTCCAACCTACTTTTGATAAGAGTTACAAAACAAATGGTCAACTATCTGGAAAAAATAGTGATTAAACAAACAATGTTTAGTGTGGGTTAATAATCTAATTCCACAATACTTGCCACATAGAGCTGATGTATCCGCATGTAGATTCTTTCCTTACCTTAGTCATAGATATTAATTGCTAGGATATTGGCCAATATAGACCTTGTAATTCTAGGATGGCTCCACAAGTGACAGACTTCCTATGATAATATATGTTGTCTTCATGTTTCTCTAACCAATCCATGCCAATTTTTAGGTCCTAACTAGCTGACAAGAGGGTTGATGTAGGTTATAGTGTTCCCAATATAAGAATAAAGTGTTCAATCTAACTGAGAATTGGTTTCTTGACACTTGAAGCAATTTCTACCATCCTTAACTCAAGAGTTGGTAAATTGGTTAAATTACATTTTGGGCAAGAGAATGTGAAATAAAACTACAAAGATTTTAATTAGCAAAAGCATTGACTTATTTTTTGATCATACCTAGAACTTTAATCACTATGGCTTAACATTCAACTAAGGATCACTCCACTACTATGTGAATCTGGTAGTTTAGTCATTCTTCCATTCTAATTATCTTGGCTTATTTTTATGATGCACCCTTGTATGGACAATACCGAGAATAATGATGTTCTCCGCACTTAAAATATACCACAATGTTCCTTTTGTTACTTGGCCCTACCACCTTATCCCATCAACTCGAGCTACTTAGATTCTTAGAAATCTGAGCCACTCCAACCTTTTCTCTTTACGTGTTTTTGGGTCCCTTTTCTAGAATCAATCAATCCCTCATCCAAATTCAAGATTTTCCCTTCACCAAAATTAGCATCATCTGCATCTAAAATTAGTCAATCATCTTGGTTCTAACCATCCTCCTTGTGTCCCATGAGAAAATTCTATTGTTTCCTTCTACTTGCCTTTAAAAGAGGACCCTTGAGGCACTTCTTCCTTGGCCTATTGTGTCTTAAAAGTTACATTGAAGAGGGTTGCATGCTTCATGGTTCACACCTTCCCCTTGTTTTATTGAGACAAGCCACTAATTATATACTTGCTTATCTATTCATGTTGATCATGTATGTAGCCAACATATCATAGAAGACTCAATTTTTTGAATCATGCTCGATCGATAATGTGATCTACTACTTCTCACTAGTAATAAATGGAAATTTAGTACCTCTCATTGCTGGTCCTTTTTTGAAGATCAAAACACCTTTTAATTATAATTAACTAGGCTTGTGTTTCCATCCCAAAGCTTCATCCATTAAATTTAATTTGGGCGGTGTTATCATGTTAAACTCTTCAATGACATGCCCTACTAACTAATGTATATATAGGCACATGGTGATATCCTTTGATGAACTTGAGACATTTACATTGCGTGCATGTTTGTGAGTGTTACATGCTTCCAGAAAAATGATCATTCTATATAACTCACATGCACCTCAAAGTGGAGGCAAAATGTAATGGCAAATTTTGCATACCCATGCCATTTCCCATTCAGTTTTGTTCCTATATTGAGGAGTGTTCTTTAATAAATAAAGATACTGAGAAATGATGCAATTGTGGAAAGTTGCCCGTCCCTTGCCCTATGTTATCTATCTACTCATTACACATATTACTATGCACTTACCCCCCATTCCCGATCATATGATTACAAATTCCTATAGGTATGCCCTATCCACTCGTTTATCACACCTATACTTGCACACATTTCCATACACATGTCATCCATTGAGATTTAGAGTTTTCATGTCCCAAGACTAGTTTGCAATTGTGAGGACATCCTTGTGGTCATTGAATTGTCCTGCTCAAATTTTAAAATTTAAATCCAAATTTAGTCAACCCTTGGTTAGTGCCGATTGAACACAAATTTGCACGATGAGTTTCTATGCCCTTATTTTTAAAGGCATTCCAATACATTTATTTTGGACATCTATGATTTGTGAGTATTACTGAACTATCATTTGCTTTACACACTTTAATTGGTGTACTAAAATAAATTTAGTTCTGCACAAACTTTCTAGGAGCATATGCATGACTAAAGAATGTTGTTTTCGATTATTCATACACATTTTTTAGGGTTGACCTAGGAGAACATGTCCCTCGTGATGTAATGACAACCTCCCAGAGATATTTATAGATGTACTGTTAGTCCATTAGATATCAAACGTGACATAGAAGAAGTCTAGGCAAACCATGCAAAGTGAATCTTAAGAGTCTACAAAACACAATGTGAATCTCGAGGCATATCAGAATCAAATCTTTATCAGTATTTGTACATTCATTAGTTATAGGACTAAGTACAATTATTTATATTTATACTTTCCCATTTGATTAGTAGCAACAGATTATCATAATATCATTACTAACTAATAATTGTTAATTAGTCTAAGTTAACTCTACCTATGCACATGCATTTCATTTGATTAGCCGAAGAAAATTAATTTGCATTCACTATTTAATCTCGATGGCAAACTAGATTAACTATAGCTTGTTATGCTTTTACTTTATAAATATATATTTATCCTAAACTAGAGTGACCGAGCAATTATTTAAACTAAATAAACTAAATAAACTTGTCCAATCAAGCCAGCTAATAAGACGATCTCCAAGGAGTGGACGATAGGTAGGATCCGTTGAAGGGAGGAATACTTAGTTTCTGGAAGGGTTGCCTGGCTGCTGGATTTACATTTAGTCTGTGACTAATATGAACAATCTAAATATAAATACATTTATGAGGGTGAATTTGACGCGCAGATCAGAAAGAGAGTTGAGCTTCTCTGACCGATTACGTTGGGCAGTTGATCGAAGTAAGAGATGAATGAAGAAGATGGAGGCATTTACAAAGCAGCATATAGGTGGGAAATTAGACGCTGAAACGCCCGTCCAAGTGGGAGATGGAGAATTTCTTATGACCGTTGGTGTGGGAACGCCCTCGGAGAGCTTCGAAGCAATTGTGGACTTGAGAACAAGGTAAGTGAAATAACTTTCCCTAACTTTGATGGAGAAAGCAAGACCACAGCCCGATCATGGGTTCAAAAACTAGATACCTATCTATTCTTAAGCCTAACAACCGAAGCAAAAGCCATCAAGTTCGCTGTCTTACACCTAACCGGAATGGCCCATGATTGGTGGCATCACGGCCTCATCACTCAAGACCATCAACAAGTCACTACCTACGATGACTTTACCCAAAGATTGATAAAAAGGTTTGATCAAAAGCACCCGGAATGGTACTTTAGGGAATTGACACAATTAAGGCAGCAAGGCACTATACAAGATTATGCCACCGAATTTCAAAAGTTGGCAATCATGATCCCACAAATTTCCCAAGAAAGACTCACATATTTATTCATAGAGGGCCTAAGAGGATCGATCCGAAGCATGGTAAGTGCACTAGAGCCTACCCGCCTAGATAAAGCCATTCAAAAGGCAATGAAATATGAGGATAGTTGGTCAAGAGACCAATCCAAGAAATTCTCCTCCTCCTCTAAATCCCCTCAAAGAGAAGAAAGAGATAGAAGGGAAGAAGTAACTAGAACTTGCCAATGGTGCAAGGGGAAAAAGGACAAAGATCACTGGTGTAAAAATATGGAAGAGCTGAAGAAGAACGGATTATGTTTTAGATGCCAACAACCATGGGGAAAGGGTCACAAATGTAGTGGCAAAGCCCACCAACTTGAAGCACATCCAAATGATAAGTATCCCAACAAGAGGGCTAGAATCGAAGAGGAGAATCCAACAATGTAGCATAATGATATGCTATTATCTTATCTTCAAGTTCAATACAAATGAATAAGTACCAAAATCATACAAATCAATAATAATAGGTTTAATCCAGTTATACTCCATAATCTTCATGTGCATACCAAATATCTTCATTCAAAGCTAAATACTACAGATCAGTCACATTTCTGTTGATTTGATATAAGATTTCACAACAATCCAATCCATCAAAGTACAAAGATTATGCCATATCACATAAGGCAAAGCTAAGTGCCAACCTTAAAGAACTAAAAGCTATTACAAATCCTAGGATCAAGTATCGGTCATCTAAAACCAAAATTGCTTGAGGACAAGCAATCTTGGGCAGCGAGGACTATCATAACCCCGAAAATAGACACTACGTTTCAATTATCCTCAAAAATTTAAAATTAATTATGATCAATATAATACGATTAGGGCAATGATTCCTTTGCTAGGGTCACGTCCCATGACTAGAAAGAGAGACACCTTGTTTAAGATGCATAGAAATATGAAAAACACTAAATAGATGGAAAGCACAAAAAAATAAAGACGAGAGAAAACATCCGCAGCAGGTAAGAAAACTTACTTAGTTTAATATCTAACATTCCGCAGTCCATGTCACCCTCTGCAATTAATAGATGATTCATTCTTTTATATATACGTATAAGCATATATTTTTATGAGAAGTTCGCATGGAAGACCAACCAGTCTAAGGCACTGGCGAACTAGTTAGAAAATAAAGATAATGGAAGCAACGTCTTTTTGGCAATAACACTACACCTCATAGACTTATGGAATTGTCTGGGTTACTAATACTTTAATGGGACTGATGGAATGTTGATTCAATCTCTGTAGATCATTAAATATTTCTTTCTGCAGATTGTGATTAGACTCTACTTATATTGATCATGATAGATATATATATATATATATTAGACTATCTATTTCTCTGCGTATGCTGGACAGTGTTCATAATGACTGCATATCAACTTCTAATGATTTTTCAGTTCTTTGGAATACCCCATGTTGTAAATATTTGTATGATTTCACCAAATAATGAATGTAAATTGGTATCTATTCTGAATTGTATGAGATTGCATGTATTGCATTGTATGACTCCAACCAGGAGAGGGAATACATAGACCTTAGTAGATTGCCTAAAAACCCCATCTAGGTTCCATCCCCATAGGCCCGAGACCAGGATTGGGAATTATGCCCCTTTGGCCTGAGTCAAGGGATTGGATCATGGAGGGATGGGGGTCCCACATTGTAACATGCCCCTTTGGCCCGAGACAAGGGATTCAGCAAAAGGACCAGCCACCATAGGCCCGAGTCAAGGGATTAGGCAATAGGATTGTGGTAGGCCTTTGGCTACTAAGGGCTTAAGCATTTACCTCCCCCTGGCATGATGAATGTTCTTTTTCTTTTATCTATGTGTTAAAAAGTGCAAGTATGATTGTGTTGGACTAATGAATACTAGATATTAAACTAACATGTAGCTATATGGTCTTGAATATACATGATGCTGCAGGTACTAATTCAAGAGAACACGTGATTCATTCAATCCAAGGCTACCCTGTAAGAAGCACTTGAAGAGAAGAAACCCTAACACTGATTCACAAGTAAATTTTAGGGCAAACCAGGTAGGGGACATTACAGATTTGTACCCAGTGCAAGCCTTGCAATGACTGCTTCTCTCAACCTACCCCAATCTTCGACCCCTCCAAATCCTCCACATACTCCACGCTTCCCTACAGTGATTCTTTTTGTGATGCTTTGGGGAGTATCAGTATGGCGATGGTGACCTCTCTTCCAAAAGCAAGGTTGCGGGTGTTGCTTTTGGATGTGGCCATGACAACGAAGGACAAGGATTTTCTCAGGGTGGTGGTCTTGTCAGATTGGGAAGAGGTGCTCTCTCACTCATCTCATAGCTGGGCTCCAAGGCAGACAACAAATTCTCTTATTGTCTCTTGTCCATCGCCGACTCTTCTTCACATACCAGCCCTCTCTTTTTCGGGGAGGGTGCTTCCCTGACGGGAGCCAAGACTATTCCACTGATAAAGAGCAGTGTTATTCCAACCTTTTGGTACATATTCCTCCTGGAACTTTTGATCTGCAATCAGACGGTAGTGGAGGCATGATCATCGACTCCGGAACCACCATTACGTTTCTAGACCAGGCTGCCTACTCTCCTCTCAAGAAAGAAATTAAGCTCACTCTTGCAGATGGCTCATCCACAGGGCTGGATCTCTGTTACGAGACATCGGGTGAGGTCACCTTGCCTTCACTCACCTTCAACTTCAAAGGTGGCGTGGATTACGAGCTTCCAGCCGACAACTTTTTCATTCAGGCATCTGACAATCTCTTGTGCTTGGCCATGCTGGGTGAACCCTCCGGGAATCATTCCATCTTCGGAAACATACAGCAACAAAACTTCCACATCCTTTACGACAATGCTCAGAACACACTCTCTTTCAAGCCCACAAAATGTGATTCTCTTTAAATAATCATCGCCCTCTTCTCTGTCATTTCAATTTTCTTTCAACTTCGAATGTAATATGCGAACCTATCTCCTTTGCATGTTTCTTGCACCGCCAAATATACAAGAAACCAATCCATTCCTTAACTAATACAAAGAGGATTTATGTTACGATATTTTAAGTGAATGCATTTTAAAACCAAACTAACACAAAATATATTTTCATTGAAAATAGAAATGCACAAGAATACTATTAAATTAAAATTATGTAGTATAATATTGTAATTGTTAAATTTGTATACTCATGTCATTAGTATATTTATATATTTGTTTAAATCTGGGTTCCTTTTCATGAGTATACAATTTATTTATTTACTTACACGCATTTCTATATATCTATCCCTATCTTATCCACATAGATATACATCTCAATATATTTTCCAAGTATCCATTCACAATAAACACTTCCATTGGAGTAGTAAAATGAATCTAAACTGGCACGATCATCCTAAGAGTATTTACATGACCAGGGAGTGATTTCTTTAGTCATTTACACACATTCCTATGGGCTAACCTAGGAAAAGGTGTCCCCTTCTGATACAATGGTAGCTCTTCCAAAGTATTTTCTAAATATCTCTAGTCTTTAAGTATAAAAGAATGTAGAACAAGTAGAGCCAAATCATACAAAACAGAAAGCAGAGTTGCATAGGTTACCGGATCATTTTTGCAACCATGAACTTGACCTTCTACAACACAAATATATTATTATGATTATGAGGCAATTTATAGACTAACACAATTCCTTCATAATCTCGGGACATCATAGATTTGAGAATCTTCACACGACTCATTCATTCTTGGACGGAAGAGCTAAGTACCATTATTTGATTGTATTTAGGATTTATTGTTTCAAAATTCCTAAGCCCTTAGATTTACACACATTAATTAGTCTAGGTTAATTATGCTTATGTGTATGCATGTTATTGGATTAGCCTAGACTACACTTAAGGAAAGTTGATTCTCCTTTACATTTTGTGGACCCTGGTTGATCCTACAAAACCTATCATTCCTTTAGGGTTTTTCATCAATATTATAGTTTTTAGATATGGTTTAACATTGATTTGTCATCTCTTTTTTACATTTTTCTAGGTTTGATATATTCCTATACTTATATATCTTTTTCCTAGGGTTTGGATATACATTGTGAAATTTATCTCTTCTCCCAACGTCTACCATAGATTATTATATCATTGTGGTGCCTCTTAGGTCTTGTCCCTTGGTTGGTCTACATACATTCATTTGAGATTTTGACATGTCCCTAGGTATGTTTCATATCATATGGCATATCTATCCCGTATATATTGATTCTTTTATAAACTATCAATATGCATGATTTTTCTATAGAGGTGTTGTTCTATCATGTTCTATCTTCCCCTTCTTTAGTTGAATTGGGTAGTGCAAACCCTACATTCTTTGAGACACTCAGATCATTTGTCCATGCATTTCATGATGATCCTATGCCTGGTATTACTGACATGAGCATACACTAAGCAAGGATCTATCGTATGATCCCCCTATATGACATTGGTGTACGTACTGATGGTATAATCATTACATGTCATAATAGTCATATCCCATAAGGAACCCAATTTTAGTTGTGTAGATACGTACATTGATCAATTCACTAATAGAACGGTGTAAGATGATGCATGTTTTATAATTTGATCGATTCATCGATGTGCATGATGATGCATGAGAGTCGGGTTATGTCAACAAAGAGAAGTCCACAAAAAGAATGGTAGGGAGTGATAAAGGAGAGGGATATCTAGCAAGAATATATGTATTTGGTTGGTTTGACTACAGCGATAAAAACTCACTTATAGATTTGTAAGAGGGAAGAAGGTAGCCATTGTGTTGGAAAAAGTAAGGAGTTGGCTATTGCTTTCCCTATTAATGCAATGTCTACTACAATTACAAGGCATATCTCTATTACAATAAAAGTTGCAGGTCAAACGTAAAAGATGTGAGAAAATAAAAAAGTCATTCTAGGTGTTGTTGGAGGTGACATCCATGTCATTTTTAAGGTTCCTAATTAATTATTCATTTAGGGGCCTATCTTGTAACTTCATACATGTCTATGCTCTATAGAGATGGAACCTCCATATTAATAAGGTCATTTCCCCTCCATCAAGCTTCCCAAGCAATGCCAATACATATATTTATGATGTAAGATCTTTTGTACTTTTAAGGATTCATAATATGAAGGCCTCACCCATGCTCAAGTTGCATTCATAATTCACACATGCGTTCCTTTTTTAATAATAAAGAAATCATAGAAACTGGTTTGATTCTTGTATTTCTTCTATGTCACAAAAGATCTAAATTGATTGCATGACCTCTTATTTTACATTTTCCAATGTTCTAATAAGGATTTTATGGTATCCATAGTAATGAAATCACATTTTATGTCATTTAAGATGATATGGTGAGGGGTCCTCTAATTGTAACATGTAATGCATAGTGTATCTAAATGGTTTAGTTGAAATATCCACCCCACGTGAACACAATCCAATCTGAAAATGATGAAAGATCTGGAAAGTCAGATGAGCCATTTTATATTTCTCTCATTTTTTAGTTGTCTTCAATTATATGTTGCTATGGAATAACACCAATAAATCTTGAGCTTTAAATGGTGATTAGAAATATGTTATTCAGAACATTTTTTGTCTTTGTTGAGGTCCTTGTAGTTACACTGACATACTTGTCTATAAATATACAAAATTATTTCAATGAATTTAATGGCTTTCAATTGATCACCTCATGTAACTTAGAATTAGGATCTAGATAAAATTCTAATAGAGATCGAGGCAAGAAATTCAAACAAGTCTTGAAAACAAAGTTGATTGGTGGATTTATGAATCCCCTAATGTAATTGTAGACAACTAGATTTGACCTAGTCTATTATAGTCCTC